>JAMAKT010000010.1:0-721019 GCA_023628415.1 Hypoxylon sp. PDH2405
ATTAGTAATAATAGTAATAATAATAGTAGTAATAACAGCAATAATAATAATAACAATAATAATAATAATAATAATAATAATAATAATAATAGTAATAATAGTAATAATAACAACAATAATATTAATAATAATAATAATAACAATAATAATAATAATAATAATAATAATAATAATAGCAACAATAATAACAATAATAATAGTAATAATAATAATAATAACAATAATAGTAATAATATTAATAATAATAACTAATATTATAATAAGAAAATAAGAAATAAATATAAGCTTACACATTTAAAAAGAATAATTAATTAAAAGGAAAAAGGCTTTTTAATTACCTAATAAATCCACATTTTATTAAAAGGTTATGAAAATAATAATAATAATAATAATAATAGTAGCAAATTTTAAAAAAGCTATAATATATAGAAAAAATAAGTAAAGAAATTAATAAGAAAAGAATATTAAAATAAAGGCTTAATTTATTTGAAAATATAAAAGAATATTAAAGATTATTTTAAAAAAGGATATTATAATTTTAAGAAATGTTAAGTAATATAAAGTATATGTTTATAAATATTAACGGATTAATATTTAATATATAAAATTAATTATAATATTAATAAATACTTATGCTTTAAAATAATTAAGGCTAAAGTTAATAATATTAAAACCAATATAACTAAGGTTAAAACTAATATAATTAAGGCTAAAATTAATATAATTAAGGTTAAAATTAATATAATTAGGGTTAAAACTAATATAATTAGGGTTAAAATTAATATTAGGGCTAAAAATAATATAATTAGGGCTAAAATTAATACTAAGGTTAAAAATAATATAATTAAAATTAAAATTAGTAAAATTAATAATAATATAATTAAGGTTAAAACTAATATTAAAGCTAAAATTAATAAAATTAATAATAAATATTTAATATTAATTTACCTAAAGATTTTAATATAGTTATTATATTTCAAAGATATTTTCTTAAAATAAAAAAATATAAGGTTTATATTTAAATGCTTTTTAATTTTTAATATTATAATTTTATTTAAGGAAAGAAAATTATAAATATTATAATTCATTAAGTAATAACTTATGGTTAACTTTTTATAAGCTTTCTTAATAAAAATAATAAATATTTTTATATTAAAGCTAATATTATTATACCTATATTTAAATATAAATAAATAAAATTAAATTTCTTAGTTAATAAAGAAAAAGTTATTATTTCTTATTTAATTAATAACTTTAAGCGTTATAATATTAATGATTTTAAATTATTTATAATTAATAATGCCTTTAAAAAAAAGCATAGAAAAATACTTAAAAACTTATTTACTTAAGTAATTTAAAAATAAGAATTTTTCCTTTATTTTTCTAAGATTTATTTTAATTTTTATATTTAAAATTAAGGATATAAAAGAGTTATTTATAAAATAATGAAATTATAACGGTTTATCTTATTTATAAAAGGCTTAAATAATTATGAAAAAAAATATATAATATAAATTATTTTAAGTTAATCTTTTACTTAATATATAAAACTTTCCTTAAATATTTAATTTAATCCTTAACCCGCTTTCCCAAATATTTAACCCATTTTTAAATCCTTTTTCTTAAATATTTAACTTAATCCTTAATTTATTTTAAGTATTTAACCCATCTTTAAATCCTCTTTCTTAAATATTTAACCTAATCCTTAACTTACTTCCTTAAATATTTAACTTATCCTTAAATCTTCTTTTTTAAATACTTAACTTAACCTTACTTCCTTAAGTATTTAATTTACCCTTAAATCCTTCTTAAACACTTAACTTAAATTTAATATTTAACCTATCTCCAAATCTTTTTTCTTAAATATTTAATTTTAACTAAATACTTAACCCATAAGCCTTTTTTAATTTATCCCATCCTAAAAGGTTTGCTTATATAAAAGAAAATAAAAATAATATATAAGGATAATTTTATTACTTTAGTTTCTTATAATTAAGTTATATTTTATAAATTATAATTTATTTATATTAAGGAATTATTTTAATAATAAAAGCTATTTAAATAATTAAATTAAAAGCTTATTTTCCCATTATAAATTACAATTTATTATAAATTACCAAAAGTTATATATTATATAAATAGTATATTTAAGTAAGTAAATTATGCTTACCTATCTTAATAAAAATATTAAAACCCTTATAAAGCTTATTATTAATTTATATATCCTTAATTTTAATAAGGTTTAAAATCTTTAAATAAGTTATAAGCCTTATATAAATTACCTTAATGAAAATTTTAAAACCATTATAAGCTTTATATAAATGTTATAAGCCTTATATAAAGGTTATAAAGCTTATTTTTATAATAAAGCTTATAAATTAAAAGTATTTTTCCCATATAAATTAAGTAGCTTTAATATATTTAAATTATTTATAAAGTATTTGCTATTATTATAATACTTATAAAGCTTTATAACTTTTTATAATTATTAAAAGTTAGTAAAAATACTTAAAATCATTTATAATTAACCTTATTAACTTATTAATACCCCTATAATATTTAATCGCATTTATTTAACGCTTATAAATGCTTATAATTACTTATAACCCCTTAAGCTTATTAAACATTTTTATTATTATTATATAATAATGGTAATAATAATGGTAATAACAATTATAATAATAATCGCAATAATAATTATATTAATTAATAGCTTAATTAATTATAAAACTTAATAAATATTTTAAAATAAAAATAAAAGAACTAATAATTATATATTCTATAAGCCTTATAATTAAGTGGTAAATATATAATTCTTATAATTTATAACACTTAAATTTAATTCGTATAAGTAATATAATATATGTAATATTTTAATAAACTTATAATTAATCTTATAAACCATGAAACTTAATCTTAAAAAATAAAATTTAAATGAAGTTATTTTTTTTAACCTTTTTGCTTTTATATAACTGTTATAAGTATTGCGTAATATATACGATTTAGTTAATTTAATTAATTACAAATAATTTAAGTAGCATATTTAACACATATATTATAACATATTTAATGAATAATTATAATGTTCTTATAACGAATATTTTTATAAAGCTTTAATATTTTTATTAAAATAATAAGCCTTATAAAATTAATAAACTTTATAAGAATATTTATTATAAAAGCGTTATAATTAATCATTAAATATATTATAATTTAAATGCGTTATTAAAATAATTTATAGTTAATTAGTTAATTATATCGCATATATTACGTATAACGCTTATAATGCTTATAATAATTATATATAAAAGTTAAAAGGTTAAAAAAACGGCTTTATTATTATAATTATTAAATATATATTAAATTTTTATTATTTATAAAATTATTTATAAGTTTATATAAATTATATTATTTATATAAATTAAATTTAAATGCTATAAATTATAAAACTAAGCTATTAATTAATGCGATTATTATTGCCGTTATTATTATCGTTATTATTATTATTATTATTACCATTATTATTATTGTTGTTATTATTATTATTATTGTTATTATTATGTGGTAGTAATAAAAAAGCTTAAAAAATTATAAGTATAATTAAGTATTATAAAGGTATTAATAAGTTAATAAGGTTAATTATAAGTGGTTTAAATAATTACAAAGGCTTTTAATAACTTTTAATAATTTTTAACGGTTATAAAAAGTTATAAAGCTTTATAAGTATTATAATAATAGCAAATACTTTATAAGTTATTTAAATATATTAAAGCTACTTACTTAATTTATATAAGAGAAATATCCTTAATTTATAAGCTTTATTATGAGAATAAATTTAATAACCCTTATAACTTATATAAGATAAATAGCTTTAGCATAAAATTAATTAAATTATAATTTTATATATTATAATAATTTATTTTAATGATTATAATATTATATTAAATATTAGAATAAATAAAAATAACTTATAAATATTTATATATTAAGCCTTATAAAAGCTTTACTAATATAATTAATTATATTTAACCGTTATAAAAAATTATACGTTATTATAATCATTATAAATATATTTAATGTTATTAATATATTAACAAAAGTAATAAAATATTAGATAATAATTTAATAAATATTATTCCTTATATAAATACTTAATATTCCTTTATAAAAATTAATATATTTAAATACTTATAAAGTATTTACTAACTATAAATACGTTATAATTATTTATAACTATTAAAACTAAAGTATATAACTTCATATAATTTATATAAGGTTAGGTTTTATATACTTAAGGTAAGCATTTTTGCCTTTTATTAATCTTATTATTATATTATTTTTTATAAACCCTTTTTAACTTTCCCTTTTAATAATAAAAATTATAACTTCGTTATTACATTTTAAAATTATATTAATATTTAATTCCTTTCATTAAAAAAGGAAAAGGTAAAGCCTTAAACCTTATATTTTCTTTATTTAGTTAAGCCGTTAATTAAAATGTTATTAAATTATTCCTTTAAAGCGCTTTAAAATTATTGTAAATAATATTTAAATTTCACTTAAAAAGGTTATAATTATTTATAATAAAACTATAATTATATAAATTATAATAAAATAAAATGAAATTAATAAAATATATATAAAGCTTTATATTAATATATATAATAAACTAAGGCACTTTATTTGTATTAAAATAATTTTTTATAGAAAAAGTAAAGTAATATTGTGTAAAGTTTTAAGTTAATATTATGTTTAATTATAATTATAAGGTTTAAAACCATATGCTAATAACGCCATTAAATATTAAAACGCCTTTATAAATATATAAGAAATCCGAAAATATGTAAGCTATTTATATTTTAATAAAGGGTTAGTTATTATTTATTAAAATTTAGTAAATAAAATGAATTATAATAAAATAAAATATTTAAAAGTAAGTTAAAATTATTTAAATAATTAATATATTAATAAGCTAATATATATAAAAGAAAAATAAAATGATAAAATTTAAAACCATATACTTAAAATAAAAATTAAAAATTATCTTCTTTAATTCTAAGCTTAACTTAAAAAGCGTTTATACTTTTATATTATCTTTTATATAATCTAAATTAAAATTATTAAAATAACTATTATCGCTTTTTAATAAGTATTTATTGCTTAAATATGGTTTAAATAGCTTAATTATATTTTAATATTTTTTAAAAATAACATTTATTATATTAATAATATAAGTAATAAATTAATTTTATTAATAAATATATTTATTATATCACTAATTTTAATTACGTAAAATAATAATAAGTTTATCTTTTTCTTAATTCTTATATATAACCATAATTTTTAATTATTAATAAAAGTTTATATTTTCTTACGTAAATTTTATAAATTTATATTCTAAGATAATTTCTTATAATAATTTCTAAAAGATAAAAGCTTTTAAAAATAATTAAGTATAATATTATTCATTTATTTATTTTTCCTTATTTATTTTACTTTTAAAGTTTTTATCTTTATTATTTTCTTTTAATAAGTATTTTATATAAGGTTAAGGTTAATTATAAGCTTCGTTTAAATTAAATGCTATTATAAGCTTATAATATATACCTTTAGTTACTTTTTATAGCTATTTATAAAATGGTAAAGGTAAAGGTTTATAGGATAATATAACGTAAAGATCTTTTTAAATTAAAATAATTAATAAAGGTAATTTAAAAATAATTTAATTAAAGGTAATTTAATTTAATTAAAAGAAAAATATTCTAATAATTAATTATATAAATGTAAATTAAGCGAAAATTTAAATTTAAAAATTGGAAAATAAATAATGGTTTAAAGTTTTAGTTTTAAACTAATATATATATTACATATATTATATTATATTATTACCCCACTTAACTTTCTTATTAACCTTAAAAAGAAATTTACACCCTTTTAAAAATTTAATTATATTAATAGAAAACTTTTATAAATTAGTTTTCATATTTTTTATTATAATATTTATTTTAATTATATAATGCTTTATTATATTTAATTAAGAAAAAATAAGGAGTAAAAGCTTAAAATGAATAAGCCATTTAATTTGGCATTTTTAAACGAATTATTTATATTCTTATCTTTCCATTATTTTCATTTATAATTTCTTAAGGAATTAATAGGTATAATAAATTTATTATTATAATTACACTTAAATCCTTTTAAAGATTTAGTAAATCGAAAAAATCATTTATATTTTACTTTATATATATAAATTAATCATTTAAAAACTAAAGGTTATTATTATAATTTATATTAATTATAATAAAATTAATTAATTAAAAAGAATTGTAAAAATTTGTAAACAAAGTAATTTAAGTTTTAATATTATATTAAGTTAAAAGTTACACCCTTATTATATATATGCTTAAATAATAATTATTAATTTTTAATTTTTATTTTTTTATTAAAAACCTTTATAAGTATTTTATTAAATAAATTAATTTTCTTTTTTTCCTTTAAATTATATTAATTATAACCATAATAATAAATAAGATTTTAGCCTTAATTATAATATTAATTATAATTATATTAATTATTAATTAATGCTTAGTTATATGTATATTAAACCTTTTACTTCTTTTAGTTATAAGTATTTTTAATATTTTTATGATATATATTTATGTATTAACTAAACCTTATTTAAGGCATATTAATTAAAAAATAATATTAATAATAATTTTAAGAAATAATACTAAATTATAATTTATTTTTTAAACCTTAAATTCCTTTTAATTACATATTGTTTTAATAATATTTCATATATAAGTTTTATTAATTTTATAATATTTTTAAAAGTATTAAACAGTCTTAGTTACATTGTTTAATATAAATATTTTTACCATATGTTTTTACTTTATTTACATTTTCATAAGTAATATATAAGTTATAATATATTTATTTATAATATGGTTAATATTTTTAATGAATTATTTAATAATAATATAATAATAAATAAGATTAAAATTATTAGTTATATCTTTAATATTTATTATATAATTTTTATTATAGTTATATTTTTTTAAAATTGCATTAAATCATTTATTTTAATAACATTAATATAAGGATTAACTATAAATACTATATAAAATAATTAAAATATACTCATAAATATTACATTAAAAATATAAAGTTATTAAAGCATACTTATTAAATTAAAAAGCTTTTTAAATATTTCATTTAAAGATATAATTATTTTAATACTTATATTTAACATAAATGCTTTAAATATTAAAGCGATTAACTTAATTATGTTTAAAAGTAATAAGGTAATTATATCTTTAATTTTAATAGTTATTACTTTAATATTTACTTTATTATAAACTATTATTAATATTATATTTATATATGTTAAAGAAATTAATGTTTAATTTATTAAAGGATAAGTATATATTTTATAATTAATTATTAATATTAATAAAAAGATGGAAATAAAGTATAATACTTTAATTATTATTTAATATATTAATTATATAAAATTTCTAAAATTAAGCATAATTATAAATATTATAATTTAATATAAATTTATATTAAGATATACTATTTTAAAATTAAGTAAGGTTATTAATCCCTTTAATAAATAAGTAATAAAAAGCGTTTTAAAGAATTTTAATATTAGTTTATATAAAAAGTTACTTATATATATATTTAATATTATATTTATTTATTATATGTTAATTTATTTTTAATAATTTAATTTTAATAAATTTTAATAGTTTAATGTAAGTTATAATATAACTTTATATTATTTAATTATAAAGTAAGGATAATAAATTTTAAAATATAATATTTTTATTTTTGTATTTTATAGCTACTTTATTTATAATTATAAAGTTACTAATTTTATTATTATGTTATATCTTTATAAAGAAATAACTTATTTCTTAATGATTTTCTTAAATTTATTTATAATAATATCCTTTTAATAATTATTTACTTTACACTAATCTTATTTCTCTTTTTTATAGCTACCTTTATTATAAAACTTTTTTTTTACCTAAGTTTAATAATTTAAAAATAAAAATGAATATTTATATTAAAAGGTAAATATATTATAAAATGCTTTTATTATTTTGTAACGAAAATATATTACTAACTTAATTATAAAAATAACTTTATTATGAAAGTAAAATTACTAGTGGAATTATTGCATTAAATAATAGAATTAATTTATCACTAACTTAATTAATATAATATATATTATTTTTATAAATTATAAATAAAAAGCCTTTTTGCTAAATAAAATATTTAAAAATAAAAATGGCGGCGGTAAGATTTAAGTTTATAAGATAATGAATAAGTAAATTTAAATTTAAAATGTTATAAATTTTTAATAGGTTAGTGTGTAAGAAATATATTGGTTTATAAATTATATATATATATATAATTTATATGTATAAAACTTTTTAAACTTATTTATTTTTAACTTAATAGTTTGAAAAGCTTTAAAAATAGCTTAATTATTTTATAATATATTAATTTATAACATTTTTAAAATTATGTTTTTAATTAATTATTAAATTAAGTATAATTATAATAAGATATTTTTATAATTAATAACTCGAATAAGTTAATAATATTAAAAAGCTTATAAAGGAGAAAAAATTTATAGGTTAAAGGCTTATATTTTAAAAAGCGCTTATATATTAAAGGAATTTTAAATTTAAGATTTATTAATAATAAGAAATATTAATTAATTACCATTATGGTAATAAAGGTTTTAAATTATTTTAGCTTAAAGTTATATTACCTTTGCTTTAAGATTAAATATATTTTTATTAAATTGCGATAAAGCTAATAAAAATAATAATTATAATTGTTATATTAATGCTTATATTTATATTAATAATTAAAAGATGCTTATTTTCCAGCTAAAAACTAAGGTTAATTTTATTTAAAAAAAGTATGGTTATAGGGTTTATAATGCTTAATATATACGTTATATTTATTTAAAAAGTATTAATAAATATCGTATTTATAAAAAGCTAATTATTATAATAATTTTTCTTTAAATTATAAAAATTATAATAATAATAATCCCAAAATCTACTTAATTAATAAACATATAATGCGTCATTTATATAATCTTTTAAACCTTTTCTTATAGTTATTATAGTAATAATAATAAAATTAAGTATTAATGAAATGAAGAAATAAAAAATAATAAAACGTAAAATAAAATATAAAAACTTAAAAACCTTAATTATATAATATTAATATAAAGCCCTTAAGGTACTTATTAATCCATAAAATTATAAAGATTACATTAATTATTTTAAATAGAATAAAGTAATTTAAGAAAACTAATTTAACGTGCTTTATTATATTAATTATAGTTATATATATAATATAATTCCCTTACCTTATTATAACTTTTAATAATATAATATAAATTAATTCGTTATTATAATTTAAGGCTTTTTTTAATTAAAAGTTTTTTAAAACTTTATAATGAACTTTTTTTATATATTTATAATATTATTTTTAATTTTTTAAGTAATGAATTTATTATATATTATAATTATGTTTGTTTAAAATTAATCGTTAAGTTATTTAACAAGGTTATATATTTATTTCTTAATAAAAGGTAAAGTTTTTATATTATTAATTATGGCTTTATTAATAACTTTTCTTTATTAAAATATAAATGTGATTCTTTATTATAATATTACATTAATATTTTATTATTAAGCATATTATAACGAAAAGGTGTGTATTTTATTAGTTAAGTTAGAAAAAATGCTTATAAGGTTAAGCTATTATTACATAACCATGGATAAAACTTATAATTTATATTAACCGTAAAAGGATATATATGTTATGCAAAGGTTTTAAAAAGGTATATTTATTAAATAGTTTTTATATATTAATTATATAAGTGGCTTTTTTACTTAAATAATTAATTAATTAATAATTTAAAAAATAAATATAAAATTTAAAAGTTTAGCATATATTTATGTAATTAAAGTAATTAAGGATTAAAGTTAAATTAATACTTTAAGAACTTTTTCCGTTCTTAAAGTAATGATAAATTTGTTAAATAAAATACTTTTTTTTTAATTATTATTAAAAATTATTTAAAATAACTTTAATATTAAACTTAACTATATAATGTTATAATTAGTGAAAAAGTATTATTAGCTTATTTTCTTATAAAATAATAATATTTATAATAATAAATAATTTATTTATTTATAATCTTATAATTAATAAGTTAACTTACTTATAAAAAAGGTAATAATTATATTATTATACCTTTTTTTTATTTATAATTATAAAATATTGCTTTTACTTATTTCTAATAAGCTTAAGCTTTTTTATAAGCCCCTTAAATATAAGTTATAATTATTATAACAATTATTATTTTAAATTAATACGTTTTTTTTACACATTTTAGTAAAATATTTAATATAATTATATTTACTTCGTTAAATATAGCGTTAATAAAATTAAATATTTTTATTATTATTATAAAAGTTATTAAATTAAACATAATATATGTTTTATTTAAAATTATTTTAATATAAATGGCATTTTTATTATATAATATATTACGTAAATTTTCTAATAATTTAAATTTTTACTTTAGCTAAGAAATAATATTATTATAATAATTTATTTTATATATAATTATAGCTTAATAAGTTTTTACTTTATTAAATAAGTTCTTAAATTATTAAAGAAAGTTTTTAAATTAAGTTATAAAATATATAAATTAATTTTAATGTTAAAGAAATTAAGTAATATAAAGATGTTTCTTATTAAGTTGTATTTATTTTAACAAAAATGCCTTATTTTCATTAAAAGCTTTAATAAAAAATAGTATAATAAAAGCCTTAAAAATATCGCGTTAATCTTTAAATAATTATGCTTAGAATAATAGTGATTTACTTATAAATATATTTGAATATTTATTAATATTAAGGAATTTTAAAAATACTTTTAAGGTATTATTTATATCTTTAAAAAGTTTTTTAACAATATGAAATAAAATTAATTTTTTAAGCTTTACTTTAATGATTATATAATTAAAAAGGGATAATATAATTTAAACTTTATTTAAGATTTTTATCTTTTATATTTAATTATAAAAGCATAATGTTAAAAAATAAACCTTAATAATTTAAAAAGCTTAATATAATAAAAGATTTTATATATTATTATTAAAATATATAAATAATATATATTTAAAAGTTAATAATATAAATTTAACTTATAAAACATAATTATAAAAAAGGTTAATTTTATATATAATAAATTAAGATAAAATATTTATAATACAATTATTATATACTTATACTTTAAGAAACTATATATAATTAAAGCAAATATAATATATCTTAATATATTATTTAATAATTTAATCTTTTTAATATATTTATATAAATTATTATTTATAATAAATTATTATTCTTTAAAATAATTCGTGAATATATAAATTGTTAAACGTTTTTTAAATCCTTTTAAATATTATTAGTACTTTATTAAGTTTATTATAAACGAAGGTAAATTAGGATAACACAATAATAATTCACCATTAAATCCTTATGTTATATTAAGCATATTAATAAGATTAAAAAAACTTTATAAGATATTCTTTCCATTTATAAATATTAATATCTTTAATATAATTAATAACTTATTATTAAGTTTTATTATAAAAAGTTATATATTTAAATATAAAATAGTTTATACTTAAAGAATTTGTAATAATTCTATTATTTCATTTTAAAGCGTGCTAAATAATTAATCTCTAAAGTCGTAAATATACTTAATAAATATTAATCTTTAATTTTCTTAAGTTCTTTAAATAGTGCGTTTATTAAATAAAATGAAAACTAAAGTAATATATGCTAGAAATAGGAATATGTTAATGAATTAAATAAAGTTTTCTAAAGCTTTAAGCTTTTAATTATTTTTTTAAAGTATTTTTAACTCTTTAAGTTACTCCTTATTTATTTAAAAAATTCCATAATATTAAAGCCTTTTTATTTCATTCTTAATCTTTTCTTTCTTATTATATAATTACCTTTTTTAACGCTTTAATTTTACTTTAAAAAAGCTTAAAACGAATTAAATATTAATAATTTAACCCTTAAAATTATCTATTAATAAAGCGTTAAAATCTTAATCTTAAATTAAATTTAAGATTAATAAAGAAAATATTACTTATAACATTAATAAAATAATATAACAAATAAAAAATATTAAGCTTTAAGTTATAAATTATATATAATGTAAGTTACTTAAGTACGTAAATACATATAAATTAACACTTATTTTATTAAGATAACTTCTTACGGAATTTTAAAAGCTTTATAAGTAAGTTAATTATAACTAATAAAATTTACTTTAAAATTAAGTTTATAAGGATAATTAAATTATTGAAAAAAAGGTAAGAAATATTTTAAAAGGTTATATTAATTTTATTAATAATAATTTAATCCTATAATAAAGTTATATATAATAAATAAACATTAAAAAAACTTTTTATTTAGCGATAATACTTATTAAAAAGCGATTAAATTACTTTCCATAATTTTTAAGGTTTAAAAAAACCATTAATTTTAACCTTAACTTAATAATTACTATATAAAAGAATAGCTTTAAACGTTAAAATATATATGTTAATATATTATATAATTATTATATTATATTTATTAATTAAAAATAAAATTTAAATGAATTTAATATTATTTATATAATAAGAATAAAAGGTAAAGGAAATATATACGCCTTTATAAAAAGTTTCTTATAAATTTACTTTTAATAAACATTAATAAGCATTAAAACTAAACTTTATATATTACCTTACTTATATATTAAATATAAACGCATTTAAATTAATTCTTAGCTTATTACGAAAGATATATTTATTAAATATTTCTTTTAAATTTAAAAGGGCTTATAAAACGCCTTATATTAATTAAATTATTTATAACTCTTTATTATATTATTAATATATATTTTCCAAAATAAAAAGATTAAAATTATTATTTATAAAGTTTACGTTAACGGCTAATATAATATAATTAATATTTTTAAGAAATTTATTATATATAGCTTTACCTTAATTAATTTAAATTATATTTTATTGTTAAGCTAAAATATAAAAGATATTATTTAACATAAAAATAAAATAATAAAGCTTAACACGTTTACTTTTTCTATTATTTAAAAGAAGGAAGTTATAATTATTTTTAAGGATAAAGTAAATAAGGTTAACTTTTTATTATTATTTATAAAAAGTATATTATTATTAAGAAATATAAAATAATTAATAACAGCTAAATAATTTAATTTATTATTAATTATTAATCTTATAAATATATATTTATTACTTAAAACTTTAAATAATAGTAATATTATTAATTATATTAATTAATATAAATAGTTAAATTAATTTAAATTTATTAATAATGAAATTTATTATTAATATTTAAATATTACATATAATAAAATAAATATTTCGATTATATTAATATGGTTTTAAAAGTTAATATATAAATATAAAGTTAAAACTAATATTTATTATCTTTATATTTTAATTTTTAAAAGTTTAATTAGCCGCGATATTATTAAATTAATAAGTTTTATTATATAGTTTTATAAAAATTATAACTTTTTTTTTAACTTAATTATTTTAATCGTATATAAATAACGCGTTAAGGATAAAATTTTTAACTAAGAAATTATTTAATTATATAAAAAGGCTTAAAAGTTTATTAAAAAACTATTAACTATAATAATAAGTTTTTTTATTAAAAGCGTTTTTATAATAACATAATAATATAAGCATATATAAGCTTTAATAATTAAATCCTTTTACTTTATATTAAATATTTATTTTTATTTATAAGGTAAAGGAAAGAAATAATTAATAAGGTTTAATTATTTATTATAAAGATTTAAATTTTTAAATATTAATTTAAATTTAAAGTATTTATTAAATACTTAATATATTAAATAAAAGAAAGCATTAAGTTATAATATATTAACATTAATTAATTAATGTAATAATAATTAATAAAGTAATAATTAATAATGTATATTATATTTTAATTTATAATAAATTATTACTTAAAAATACGTTTTTTACCTTAAGTATTTTATATTATAAATTTTTCGTTTATAATTTATTTTTATACTTTTATATTTAAAATAATATAGAAATTTTATAGCTATTTTTAACTTTAATATTATTATTTTTAATTAGCATTATTTTTATATTTAACTTTTTATATTATTAAATTAATAATTAAGTTAGTAATAATTAACGAATTTTTAATATTATACGTTTTTTTAATATATTTTTTTTTAATTTATAATGTTTTATATTTCTTTATAAAAAGTTTCTTTCCTTTCTTTTTTTTAATTTAATTAAAAACTAAAGTATAATATTATATTATAAAGTAATTAAGTTATATATAATATATGTAAATAATTATTACTTTTATAAAAGAAAAGAAACTAGCTAAATGCCTTTAACAGTGGCCAATAAAATTTTGTTCATTTAAAGTTCCGATGTAAAAGAGTGGCGTTTGTAGCAGGGATAAAATAACTAGAGGGGGGTAAGATAGTGGGATGGTGGGGCAGTTGGGGTTGGAAAGAACCTTAACGATGGACCCCTCCAACTCCGGTTATCGCATTGGGAAAAATACTTCAATAAGGTATACCTTGGTACATTGAAATGTCCATTCATGTTGACTCAGACTGCAACTCGTCCTTAAAGAGTCACTTCTCGCTCCTCTCGTCCTCTCGTCCTCTCGTCCTCTCGTCCTCTCGAGTTACCTCTGTCTCTCTCTTCCATTGACCCAATTGATCTTGTGTAGACATCATGGAAGCTCTTAAACAGACGTTCAAGCGTTGCAAAGCCGAAAACCGGGTATGATTCGACCATTCTGTCCCGTCTTCTTACATTGCGTCTACACCGTGAGATAGCTATGTGGCTATAGCGTTAAACTGTCGCCAATTCTCGAGATAAACTCGATTACTGACAAAAGATCTGCATATATAGGCTGCCCTAGTGACCTATGTCACTGCGGGTTACCCAAAGCCCGAGGAGACTCCCGACATCTTGCTAGGATTGCAAAGAGGTGGTGCTGGTATGTTATGGCGAATAGACTGCATCGTACTCATTGACAGCAGCAACTAACCAAGTCAAGATGTAATCGAGCTCGGCGTGCCCTTCACAGACCCGATCGCGGACGGCCCTACCATTCAGACGGCGAATACCGTCGCCCTCGCCAATGGCGTCACCATCAAGTCCACCTTGGACATGGTTCGCGATGCCCGATCCAGGGGGCTTACCGCCCCCGTACTACTGATGGGCTACTACAATCCACTACTCAGCTACGGAGAGGACGAGCTACTACGTGATTGCAAGGCCGCGAGTGTCAATGGCTTCATCGTATGCGACCTGCCGCCCGAAGAAGCCATCTCTTTCCGAAAACTTTGCAGCAAGGGATCATTGTCCTATGTTCCTCTGATCGCGCCCGCAACATCCGATACCCGTATGCGCCTCTTGTGCGCCTTGGCCGATTCGTTCATCTACGTCGTTTCACGTATGGGCGTGACTGGTGCTCTGGGCACCCTCAATGCTAATCTACCAAATCTCCTCGAGCGGGTCAAGAAGTATAGTGGCGACAAACCAGCCGCTGTTGGTTTCGGTGTCTCGACGCGTGAACACTTCCAATCTGTGGCTTCCATTGCCGACGGCGTCGTCATTGGCTCACAGCTTATTACCATTCTCAAGGAGGCCGGGCCGGGCAAGGGCGCTCAAGCTGTTGAAGAGTACTGCGCCCATGTAAGTGGACGGTCGACGCAAGAAACAACGCGGGAGGTGGGTGTAGTTGAAGCTCTAAGTGCAGCCAAGGAGCCTAGCGGTGAGGACGTGACGGTCAACGGAGTAGTCTCCGAGCACGACGATGCCGCCTTGGTTGCTCAGCTTGCGGCCCTCCATGGTAAGATTCCCGAGCGATTCGGTGAGTTTGGTGGCCAGTATGTACCAGAGTCTCTCATGGATTGTCTATCCCAATTGGAAGAAGGCTTCAATGCCATCAAGGACGACCCCAAGTTCTGGGAGGAGTACAGATCATACTACCCCTGGATGGGACGGCCAGGTCAGCTACATCTGGCTGAGCGTCTGACCGAATATGCCGGCGGTGCCAACATCTGGCTGAAGAGAGAAGACTTGAACCATACCGGATCCCACAAAATCAACAATGCGCTAGGACAACTTCTTCTGGCAAGGCGGCTGGGTAAAACCAAGATCATCGCCGAGACTGGTGCTGGTCAACATGGTGTAGCAACTGCCACGGTTTGCGCCAAGTTTGGCATGGAATGCACAGTCTTCATGGGTGCCGTGAGTCTCTACATTCTCCCCCACCGTGATGTCCCCCACCGTGATCCGACAATGACTGACGATATGTATAGGAGGATGTCCGACGTCAAGCATTGAACGTCTTCCGAATGCGACTGCTCGGCGCCAAGGTTATCGCAGTCGAAGCCGGCAGCAGAACCTTGCGCGATGCCGTCAACGAGGCGCTTCGTTACTGGGTCGTCCACCTCGACGACACTCACTACATCATCGGGTCCGCCATCGGTCCCCATCCCTTCCCTACTATTGTCAGGACGTTTCAGTCAGTCATCGGCAACGAGACAAAAGCGCAGATGCAAGAGAAGAGGGGCAAACTACCCGACGCTGTTGTAGCTTGTGTTGGCGGAGGCAGTAATGCCGTTGGCATGTTTTACCCCTTTTCAAATGACCCTAGCGTAAAGCTGCTAGGTGTCGAAGCAGGTGGCGACGGAGTGAACACGACGCGGCACTCGGCTACATTAACCGGAGGGTCTAAGGGCGTCCTGCACGGCGTAAGGACATACGTTTTACAGAACGAATTCGGACAGATCTCGGACACGCACTCGATTTCAGCTGGGCTTGACTACCCGGGCGTCGGACCCGAATTATCAAACTGGAAAGACTCACAACGCGCTAAATTCATTGCCGCTACCGATGCCGAGGCTTTCATCGGCTTCAAACTCATGAGCCAGCTGGAAGGTATCATTCCGGCGCTCGAGTCAGCTCACGGCATCTACGGGGCCATCGAGCTAGCTAAGACGATGAAGAAAGACGAAGACATAGTCATCTGCCTTAGTGGCAGAGGAGACAAGGACGTGCAGAGCGTTGCTGATGAGCTGCCTAAGCTAGGCCCTCAGATCGGATGGGATTTGCGATTTTAAGGGAGGTCTTGTAGATTTGGGCGCGGACAAGCCCTTTCAGGGATTTTCGAGTTTGGAGTTGGCGTGTAGGATCCGAAAGTAAAAACAATATGATACATGGTATTTGGCGGCATATAGAATTGCATCTAGATGCGGTTTGTACAAATTCATCAGATGGTACAATGCCCATGTGTTTCCTTCACCCTGAGACATTGATTTCCCATAATGTCACTAGTGAAACTCAAACTGAACCTATTTATTCACGGTCTTGATGCCTTCACATCTTCCTGAGGATTCTTTTCCTCCATAAAGAATTCAGCCTCCTTAGAAGCTTCCCTCGCCTCCTCGATAGCCTCGGCGTCTCCTTTGATAAACACCTCCTCGCCCTCCCTAACTTCGCCTATGACGAATTCATCGCCGCGCTCTAGCATGCTATCAACCTCGCTCAGTACAGCCTCGGACGTAGCTCCGTCAGCGGAGAGTTCACCGGGAAGCGATGTCTGCACTTCTTCTTTAGGGGGCAAGCCTAGCGCAGCCCGTTCTCGGGCGAAGCGTTCGCGAACGGCGGGCGTCTGCATGATTTTCCAGCGAAGGGCCCAACCGGCGGGTCCTAGATCCTTGATTCTCTGCGCTTTGCTTCCTAGAAGGTACTCGTCGATGCCACCCAGCCGGTCGATAGTTCGTAGCACACGCGCAGTCAAGCGGGTGCGTATGAAGGCGTTGAGGGAGGGCGACCACAGGCGCTTGGCATGGCGGTTAGGTAGCCAACTAGTGCGCGACTTGTTACCGTGCTCCTCAGCCACAGTATTGCCGAAGCGGATCTTGGAACCCCCAAATAGGCCTTGGTTGGCCTGCTTGTACGTTCGGAAGCGACCATACGGGTAGTCGGGGACTTGGTCCGAGGGCACTGTTAGATGCGAGGGTTTCTGTCTGGACAGAGATATAGTCGTGCTGAAGGGCCGTATTATGCTTTGGGAGGAGGGTATTTCTGGGCATGTGAATGTAGTCGAAGATAGACAACACCGTGACGAGACGGTTGGAATTCGTATCGGCGGCATCTTGCGAGCTGATTGTGTAAGCTAAAGGTACTCTATTTTCGCGGGACCTATTGTAACGGTAGCATGGATATCCTCAGGCTTGCGACTACAAGTAGGATCGGTGAAGTTGGCACCGAATTGGTACCGGATTGGTCGTGAGCGTTGGATACCTATGTAAAAGCTTCAAGGATATCCAAGGTGGGAAGAATGAGTGGGAATGAGTGGGAATGAGTGGACACGAATGGGGTGGGATGGATACAATTGTGAAGATTTCTTATCGGGCAGTTAATATTTATCCATCTTATCGATTTTATCGAGCTTCAATACCTGAATGGATAACTTAACCCGTTAATGAGATAATAAATATGTAACTATGCAAATTTCGACCTCTCGCTCTCGCTCAATGATCCCATGTGACATCGCTCCACGTTCGTGATTGCCGGGTCTATCTCTCCTTATCAATCATCGCGGGGTTCACCGCCTATCCTATATAGCCAGATCTTATGCATTGATGTCACATACATATACCTACTACCACAGTCCTACGGCATCAATGTCAAATCAATTAACGAGATGCTACCTCCAATAGATGAAGCAGTTTTGAAGAACAACCCTGACTTTGAGCGTCTATACAAGACAGTCACCGGCTCGCTTCTCAATACCGATGGATCGACCAAGAGCAACGACACAGCAGCCAAGAAACGGGATACCGTACGCGATGTACGTTGGTATACGTCTTCATGTCCTATAACTATGGTGGTTAATTGACTAATCCCCGTGTATAGGAACTTAGGGCACATCGCCTCAAGGCCACCAAACAACACCTTCTCCGCTGTGCAATAGTAGCAGCCGCTACTCCAGAGGCGAATACCGGGAACTTGGTTCAGTCTAAACAGCAACAGCAGCAACAATCCCAACATAGACGAGCAAGATCAGTGCCGCAGAGCCAACAATCAAGGACCTCCGTCTCAACTTTGCCCCCCGAGATTCTCGACTTGCTACTCCTACTCCCACCCTTCCTCTCCAACGCCAGTAACATGCCCAACTCCTCCCTAGCTCTCCTACTCTCCCGCCCGCCTTTCTCCGGGTTAAATACACTGTTTCCAACCCTGACAGCAACGCTATCCACGACGTTGTCCCGGCAAGCCAAAGCCCTAGCCCGTGTGCTCAACCCACACACCAACCCATCCTACATCCACCGCTCAGTCCCGACCCTCGCGTCTACAACCGCCGCCCTCCAAGCCAGCATATCCAACTCCTCCGATTCTCTCTCCCGTTCGCGGCAGCGCGCAACCCACGACCTCACCACGCACCTGTCGCAACATGCGCGCGCCCTCGCCCAGCTCGTCCGAGTTCTAGAGTCGAAACACGGCCCGGCCGCTCGGTCCGCCGAGTTGCGTGCCGCGGACGCCGGCCTCGAGTCTCAGATCTGGGCCCTGGCCGCCGAGGCCTTGCTCTGGGACTCCCGGAGAACCGTGTACCCGCCCGAGGCCCAACGCGCTCTCGCCAACTACCGTCGCCACCTAGGGGATGCGCGAATGCGCCTGGCGGATGCCGTACGGGTGCGCGAAACCGAGCTAGCCGATTATGGGGTGTCTATAATAGAGGGAGAGAGCGGGGACGAAATCAAAGAGCGGACAATGCGAGAGATCGCGAGGGCATGGCGAGAGATGGAGACGCGGCTCAAGGAAGTCAAGGGGGATCTGGATCGACTAGGGTAGGATGACCAGTCCAGCGGCTCTAAACGAGTCGCATGCTTCGTGGAGGAGAACTTAGGTTTTACAATCATGGCGTAATCAATGAATATTTAATCAAGACTGTGAACCTTCTGATCATGAATTCCATTCGCGTATCTAGACGTGGTGGTATCACAGGCATTGGCCGTCTACCATCTATCGGTGAGACGATCCAAACAGATGCAAGAGATGAGAGTGAATGAGTAAAGCAGACATTATCAAGAATACCCCCCATTTTTCATCCAGAAGAATATCGCAACGAATAGGTAAAGAGTCTACCAGCCAACCGATGCATTATTTCATTCGTTTATTCATCGTATCGTCGTACCGGGTATGATTTTTGTCTTCCCCTATGTGTATCTAGACGGCGTGAAACGGTCCCCCCCCCCCCCCCCTGACCCAAATGTGTCATTTTCTCCGCTTGAAAAGAGGAATCACAATTAACCCTTCACCTTATAGATAGCCTCGGCGAGGCGTCCAACATTCTCACTGGTGATGCCAGCAACGCTGATGCGACCGTCTTTGGTAGCGTAAACGCTGTGCTCCTTGGCTAGCTTCTCCATGGCAGCGGCATCAAGGCCGGTGTAGGCAAACATGCCAATCTGAGATGTGATGTGGCTCCAGTCATGAGCGCTGCCGAGCTTCTCGAGGTTCTCTTTGAGCAGGGCGCGCATAGTGATGATACGGTCAGCCATGCCCTTGACCTCTCCCAGCCACTGTTGGTTAAGCGCAGCGTCGTTGAGAATCTCGGATGCGATGCGCGCGCCGTGCAGGGGCGGGTTCGAGTAGAGGGGTCGAATGAGGATCTTGATCTGGGATTCGATGCGCTTCTTCTCCTCGGGCGACGAGGCAAGGATGGAGAAGGCGCCTACTCGCTCTCCGTAAAGACCCTAGTTTTCGTACATGTTAATCAAGCTGCTCAAACGCATGGCGTATGTGGGAGTTTAACATACCATGTTCTTGGCAAAGCTTTGGGCCAAGCAGATATCGTGACCTTGCTCGACGAAGTACCGCACGGCGAAAGCATCCTTGTCCGTGTCACCGCTAGCGAACCCCTGATAGGCCATATCGAAGAAAGCGTAGTGGCCCTGAGCCTTGACCGCCTCGCTGATCTCCTTCCATTGTTCAGGCTTGGGATCGACGCCGGTGGGGTTGTGGGCGCAAGCGTGGAACAAGAACATGCTTCCCTTGGGAGCGGCCTTGATATCTGCCAGCATTCCTTCGAAGTCTAGGCCGATGGTATTCTTGTCGTAGTAACGATACTGCTCGACCTTGAGGCCGGAGTCGTTGAAGACAGCCTTGTGATTAGCCCATGAGGGGGTGGGGATGTAGATGGTCTTGTCGCCCGGGTAGAAGCGCGAGAGGAAAGCAGCGCCGATGCGGAGGGCGCCGGTTCCGGAAATAGATTGGGTGATAACGAGGCGCTCGAGAGCAGAGGAGCCCTTGCCGTAAGCCAGGTCGGCAGCGGCCTTGGTGAACTCGGGAAGGCCGGTAATGCCAAGGTACTCCTTGTTCAAGCGCTTCGCAACGATTCTATCCTCGGCGGCACGAACGGACGGGAGCACGTAGGGTTTGCCTTGATCATCTCGGTAGGCGCCAACACCTAGAATGAGAATTATTAGCTATCATAGCATCGTATATTTAGCTGAGCCAGGGGGTATGGGTATGCGGGAGGCCAAGTGGAAGCTGGGTAGGTAAAGGAGGCGGGGTCCAACATACCCAGGTTAATCTTCTTCTCAAAGGTATCGGCCTTGAAAGCTTCGGTGACACCTGTTCCCAGTTAGTAAATGATGTCTCCGTTTTGTTTAGTTATATATGAGTGATATATATACCAAGAATGGCCTGATCGGCGGGGGAGAAGTGGCGTGTTAGTCAAAGAACGAGAGGCTATCATGAATGCGTCGTGCAGAATAAGTAGTAAAACTCACATCCTACAACATTCAATTGTCAGCAAATTCTACTCATTTGGATGTCTCTCTTGGACTTCAATTGAGTCGCAAAGCATTGTTTATTGACAATTACATACAGGGGGACCTTGAGGCACGTTGGCCCAGGTGGATCCAGCTCTTGCAGCTTGGAAGGCCATTGCTGATCCTCGACGAGGTGCAGCTCGGCGAGCGGCGACGCGGAGTGCGGGAAGCATCTTGAAGATCTAGTTCCGAAGGTGAAAGTGAAATGAAAGAAAAAAGAAAGAAAGGAGGAGGCGGAAGGACAGAAGAGGTCACGAAGTTGTCACGATTGGAGTCAACGACGAAGGTGTGAGTGAGTAAAAGCCAAGGTCATGAGTAAATTTTGTGTTGTTATGTACCTACTGAGGAAAGCGTCGAACGATGTCGGATCCTGTAATGGAATTAGCTCAGGTCGGTCGCGCCCTGCCTATTCTTAGGTAGGTGGTAACCAAGCTCCAGAGAAGTGTCGCAATTGCCGTAATTGATTGGCGTGTCACACTGAGAGTCACCCGCTAACGACATGTTCTTTCCCCAGGTTTTCTACTATGTACCTAGGTACCTACCTTAGATGCTGAATTCAATGTTAGTAGCGCACCAATGGTCTTCCCCCAAGATGGGACCCACTAGCAGGTACCTTTTATCTGACTGTTATCTGATCCGATACATTTTTTCATATTGAACTTCATAATGTGAACTCAAGTACGTAACCTAAACCAACCTCATATGAGATCCGAGCATACCTACCCGTCGTGACATGCAAAATTGCGCCCTGTCGATTCATTCCCTCCTTCCCTTCCTCTTCTTAAACCCAGTCCTATATATTTGATTCAAAAGTGATCACAATACACCCTCATCCATATATGTAGGCTCGGCTTTTGATGTCAAGGAAACGGACCCCATCAAACACTAGCAATGGGTTGTAATGTCCCAACTTCAAGGAAGAGGTTCTCAAGTGCTGGATGAATTGGTCTGCCGTCCTCGTCCTCGTACTCGGTAATTAAAAATCAACAAAGACATCATAGACGCAGGGATGGTAGGGAATAGTCTCATCAACGTGCTATACCTGCTGCTACGGTTGCTTCAGAGATGCCCCAAACACTATCGCATCTACTGCCGGACCTATAATCTCTTCCAGTCGGGCAACTCTCCTCTTGGCATCCACCCCTCCAATGATCCATCTCCGATGCGTCATCTACTGTCGACGAGCTTCTTTCGCTAAAGAACGTATATCGTTCCGAGTGACCCGGGGGCAGAGGCCAGAGCCGACTATCTAAAACGTCACCGCTAAATGTGGAAGCAGGGACCACCGAATGACCCATGTCTCCCCAGATTGAGCTTCGATTCGAGTCGGCAATTGAGATTCTAGTCTCATCGTGACTAGCTTGTTCTTCTATTTGCGGTTTTGTGCTATCCGGTGATACACCTAAATCCCGCTTCGGTATCTCTTCCACGCAGTACTGCCGCCTTCGTACTACGAAGCAACGGATCGCTATAGAAAGTGCAACGATAAAGACCGTCACTGAGATTACTGATGCGATGATGGCTGTGACTTGCCCTTCGCTAAGGCCTTGCTCGGCCCGGGGCATGTCCGGCGCAGTCGCTAAGTCTTGATCGTTATCTATGGCTTTTGAGATAGACGAGTACGGGGATGTCGACATAATGCTCTTAGGGGTGATCTCGGAAGCCACGGTGCTCGATTTCTCGTCCGTTTTACTAATCGCGAAAGAGCTGCGAGTAAGGGTCGAAAGTAATCCAGACGACGAATCCACCGCCACCGAAGCACCCTTCGATCGCAAATCTGAGACGCCCACAAGTGTGGAGGATGTGTCGATCAGCGCTGGAGCAGTCCAGCCCAATGCAACTGGAACATCTGAACTATTATCGTGGAGCCGGGGGTCGTATTGGGTAAGGGTTGCCGTCAATCTGATCGTGCCGAGCGACATCCACGTTGAAGTTAAACTAAGCAGCCACAGGGCTAGATTCTTGTGCTCCGGAAACTCCAAGTTTGGCATTCGCCTATGGCCAAGTTACATTGGATATTCGCTATTCGACAATGATTATTCAAGTGTGCTCGTACCAGGGCACACTAGAAGCAAACGTATTGGAATTAAGGGGCACACCGCCGCCTGTCCAAAGACTCCTCATAATGCGAATAATGGCAAGAACTGCTCTACATACCCAAATTAACGGCGACAAGGGGGGAGGCATTTAAATCAAGAATTCACTGAAAGGTGTGGCAACCCAGATCCAAACACTCTAAACAACACATGTTTTTTCATATAGATAGGTACATAAGATGTAGTAAGGAAGGATTCATCGGAAGGACGAAGAATCGATCGCCTCAAGATCGGTCATCATTCGAACAGGAAGGCTTGAGCTGGGTACCAGTGAATGCGACAGTAATCTGACCAACGCGGGAACCAATGCAGGTTAGGAAATAACTCAATTGCGGTCGGGGTTGTCTAACTCTGCTGATCAACGTCGATATCGCGGCTGAGCCACATAGCGGCATAAGACAGATTGCGGCGAGTGTAAGCGCACCGTAATCGCTTTGGTCTTAACTATAAGACTTGATTAATATTCGTAAGGATCTCGAAGTGTCTCTTGATGAATATGTGCGAAGTTAGTAGCTGGCGACTGCAAGATCCATTCAACTACGACCCCAATGGTCACAGTTGAATAGAGAAAGCATTCATCTATTCGCCCATTCAGTTGGGAGCCTCGAGGGGTCGGAACCAACATGAACAGTTCGCGGATCATGCGTTCGACCATGTGGCTGAAAGATTTGGTGGGATGCTGCAGTACAACTTACTTGGTACGACCTTGCCGGTGAAGAGATCCTGCCATCCTGCTCG
The DNA here is from genome assembly GCA_023628415.1 of Hypoxylon sp. PDH2405. Taxonomy (NCBI): domain Eukaryota; kingdom Fungi; phylum Ascomycota; class Sordariomycetes; order Xylariales; family Hypoxylaceae; genus Hypoxylon; species Hypoxylon sp. PDH2405. The sequence continues at coordinate 24,831 of JAMAKT010000010.1, forward strand.
AAGACCAATCAAAATTCATTTTATGAACGGGACGGTTTCTAAAATGGAGGGGAAGGGGTAGCATATAACGAGACGGCGTGCATTTCATCGGACCCCCACAGCTAACAACAACATAAGCAATTTTCGCTGACAGGTTTCACGACATAAATGAAGTGCCCATATAGCTTTCGGGGAGGAATTCGATAGTCATATAATTTCCTAATTTAGTCAGAAGGATCCAGAAGCAACCCCCCGACTCTTAAACGCCACAAATTACAAACACAATGCGACAAATTTCATTCGTGTGGAAGCCCCTGAGAGTCTTCTTCCTCAATTCTCCACGACTTTATGATGATAGCTGGTATTTTAGAGTCGAGTTAAGTTATATGCCACACATAATGGTGTCCCTTTAGCAGGTATTTCTCGTATCCCAGTAAGCTTTAAACTGGACAGCTTCTAGCTTCGTATCTTTGTTCTCTTTAGAGACCTTATATTGCAAGGGAAAATTGTTGGTATCGTTTTATGGAACCAAGAGTCCTTTTCATCCAAGTGTTTAAACAGCTAATGCGAGAATGAAAAAAAAAAAGCTAGCAAGTCACATCGCCGTACTTACCCGTAATTATGCATCGTAGTACAATAGAAGGTAAGCCGACAAAAGGTTGACTCTCGGATGATTCAAGTTACATGTAAATCGCATCACTACAGCTCAACTACCTGGAAAGAAATGTAGCCACTTATCTAGCATTTCAAAGGTCTAATTTCTGAATGAGGCATTTACAATGACCAAGCCCACGAAATACTTGCCAAGTGAATTTGAAGTGTACCTTCGGTAGGTAAGGTAAATAGCTGCATAAAATAGAGACCGCTTCCTTATCATGAGGTGAATCAACTTGGAATGCACGCCTTACATAGAGTGTGCTTTGCAATCAAAATTATAGTCTCACTAGGTAGGTTATTAAACATCAAGCTCTTCTCGAGAAGTTCTAAAGAGGTGGAATTTGTTGTATCTAACAAATTACCTAGGAATAATACTCCTTCTATTACATTTTAAGCGACCATTCTGTCATAAGCTTCCACCTTACCATTCAGAAGAGGCTTGTTATTAAGGGCCTTCCTCCGGTAAATTTAAACTATGATATATACTTTTCCAGCTCCTGACTTGGAATTCCAAAAAGATTTGAATTGGTCGGGACCATACTATTAACCATTCACTGATATCATGCCACTTTAACCACATTCAAGAAAGAATTGATAGCCTACAAAGCTAGAAGCCGTGGGCCCTGCTCCGTTAACACAGGAGGCACTAAGGCAGCTCCTGCATGTAGAAAATATACCCCGTCCTTTAAATTACATTGATATACGATAGCTCAACTAGAGGCGAGTAAGAATCAACTTCTGATTGACCGTGGTGGTGACAAAAGAAGTCGGCTGTGACAACTTATTGTAAAGGAACAAAATGTAACATCTCAGAGGGCAAGCGTTGATAAGAACCCAAGTAATTTTGTGTGACAGCTGATCGTGATTAAATTTCAATATTCAATACTTAACATGGCCAATGTTGCCATACTATCGGCGGCTGGCTGATCAGTGGCTTGCAATGGATTTAGAATCTCAGGTATAATGAACATAGATCATAGCCTCGAAGTTCCAGGCGACCGAATTTTCACCATACAATATCATGCTTCAAGTGTACGTTTATGGCCAGTGAACATACAAGGCAACCTTGCCTCTAGAGCTAGTAATCACTTCTCACTGCCATTAAATACCTAGTATTTAGACCCACGCAAAAGAATAATTATAAAAGAATGTGGAAAGGCTAGCCGTCTGCGGATTATTCTATTGAAGTTACTACTGAGCTTTTCTTTTGTGGTAGGCTCGAAGAGCGTGATGACTCCATAGTTAGTGGCTGAAGAAGCGAGTATAACCCTTTTCCCCCCAGCCTGTTGAACCATGCTGGGCACTGTTGTTTTCAGGTTCGTCGGAGCTATCCGTACCTAGGTACATCTCGTGAAATACCTAGAATCTAGGTCGAATCCACCATCGGACTTGAAACCATTTAGCTAGTTAGATGGCCTTGACAAACATTATACCTGCCTTACACTTCTCAGTCATATCCCTTACAGGAGACTGAAACTACGTAGATGTAATTATCCCTACATTGATCGTGGCCTCGAAAGCAGTCGGTGATAGGTCTGCCACAAAGGTCATAGTTTAATCTAGTAAAAGTGACGAATCGATATCTACCCCCGACTAAGTATATTACGATGGCGATCTTATGTATTGCCATGCCCTAATTAATTGCAACATTGGAATTATGTCCTTATTGCTCTGAATTCTCTTTACAAAGAATGGGGTTGCGGTGATCTGGACTCGGTTCGGGTTTCGGTCCTACGTAATCAACCCCTTAGACAAGTCTGAGTAATGATACGATCCTGTGTTGTCAAGCTCGCCCGACTGTAGTGAAAGCTTATCATTGTGATATCTCAGAAAGTTGATATGCATCCGTGTCACTCGCTAAAGCAAGATGCATATCGAACTATCACATCTGATCGCACAACAGACACCGAGCTGCAGTCCTATGGGCGTGTCAAAGTCCAGTAGAGACACCGATTCCTGGAGAAGTCCATTGGAACGTTCTTCTCCAACATGAAATAGGTACCGATATAACCTATTGGGACGTATTAAAATTCCCTTCGAGTAGACGAAATTTAAAGTACTTAAGACTGTGATTCTAATAGCATCCACCAGTCTCGATCTTTACCTATTCATATTTCATCCATTGTTGAAGATATACCGATGAGCTAATGCCTGACCCGTCCCACATGATATATCATGGGCATCAACCCGGCAGCCTAGTAAGGTACCTATGGCGTCTAGACCCAGGGATCAGGCTATCTCGGAAATAACTTCCGACAACTGGACTTGTTATCTCGACTGGCAACCACTCCCGCGTAAAGGTGGCGTTTGGCGCGCGTGGCTAGTTTAATAAGATCGTGGCCATGACAATAGAGCATACTACGGGCAGCGGAATAAATAGGATCTAACAACGAGGCTTTCTGAACTTAGCCGGTGTGAAGGACATATATCTGATCTGTCACACCTCACTCCGTGTATCCGATCAGAGTTGGGGACTCTCCATCCAGGAGTTCTTTGCCGCATGAAACAAGTCACTTCTACCATCGGAAATATGTGCTCTGCTGGCAATAGATTTCTAATGCGAGATGCCGAAGCTTGCAGGGTTAGTTTGATATTTAAAAAATGACCAGATCGGATATCGCATGAGATGTGACAAATCACTTGCAGCTATCTGAAGACACAGCATCCCTCGAGCAGATACATAGAAGTGCCTGGTAACGATAGACTTTGATCATTCTCATAGGTAGCGAAGTTTTATAAGAATACCTCTTTTAAGGGAAATATAATACATTGAGATGATATCTGGTATGTTCGCTTTCAGGGCAAAGAGAACCTTATAAACATTTGACTCTATGAGCCCAGTTGATATTTACAAAAGGCTACTAGAAATGTTTATTCGAGAAGTCAGTCAACTAGTATTTCTCGTCCGCTCGAGCTAATTTATAGAAAGGATTTACACACCACCAGACGCACCCGGGAGCGTCGTAGTTTTCGAAGAAGACGACGAGGACAGCTCGGACGAGCCAATACCAGCGTTGATGTCCTGCCCGAAAATAGACGAGATCAGCAGACCGTCGACGGATCAACTCGAGCTAACACTCAATGTCAAGACGGACTCGGTCCTGAAATCACGACTGACTTGAGCGAAAATCAGCACCACTCTAGACAAGACCTGGGGATTGACAACCATGAGCCATCTTCGATATCGGCCCATGATGAGAACAGCGAACACCTGATCTATGAAACATATTCGCGTGGTTACGCTTCTGCCGGCCGCGCGTTCTTTGGACAACAAGCTGCAAATAATTATGAGCATCGGATAGGCGACCACACCCGCCATGCGCCACCAAATCAAACCGAAATTCAACCATCGGTGTCGACATATAGTAACTTGGGCGAATACGTGGCCCAGCAACAGGTCATTCGCGACTACACACTCGAATCTTGGAGATCACAGTCTTTACAAGATGGGCCTCTTCGGGTTGTACCCGAACTCCTTGACCTTCACGATTCGGGCCGTCATCCAGGGAACAACTGCGAATGGGACAGTGAGACAGCTGCCACGGGTGGCAGAACTCTTTGACGGCCATGGAAATCAGGGGAAGCGTCTAGCTGGCTGGAACGCATGACAGAATTCGTCTGACCGGGCACAATAGGCATCATACTTGTCGGATTGACAACACTGAAATTCTTGTAATGATTTTGAGAGATCCACTTCGCGATTTTATTATTCTTAGATGAAGTCGTCTAAGCCAACAGGGGATACCTAGTAATATTCGAACTTCAGGCAGGGTCAATTCCGGTCTAAGAAATATTTTCGTCCCGACCTCATCATCACTGACCACACAAAGTCTGTCTGATAAATACCATATAGAAGAATAGGAGCAGTATGTAACAAAAACATATCAGTTTTATAGCCTACTGCTTATACAGTCTATATATTAGACTTGAGTCTCTGCCGCAGCATGTTCTTCAGCATGTTCTTCGTGAAGCGAATCCGGTGCAGCGCCTTCGGGCACTTTGCTTCCATCCCAGGAACTCGATTTGATGGGGTTGACGTGAAGCAGGTACATGGTATCAATCTCCTCTAGGCTTCGGTCCTTGGTCTCAATAACGAAGAAGTAGACAATGGCAATGAGGGCGGCACAGCAACCTGCGAATACGAAGCCATAGAAATAGTCGATCGCGTCGGTAATAAATCGAGTGAAGAACGAGATCATGCTACACCACTTTGTTAACATTGATCTGGCGTTGATGCCGATACCCAGTTGGTACTTACAAATTCCAGAACCAGTTGGAAGCCGTGGCTAGGGCCATACACGGAGCACGGTATCGAGAAGGATAGAGCTCTGCGACTACAGCCCAAACGAGAGGGCCCCAAGTGGTAGCGAATGCAGCAATTGCAAGGCAAGAGAACACAATCAAAGCCGATCCAGCTTGGGGTGTGTTCATAGGATTTGTCGAGTCTAGAGCGTAGTGGCCGACGAAAGCATAGATACTATTAGGATGCGAGTTAGCCTTAGTGAACGAAGGGTGGTGCGTAGCTGAACAAGCAACTTACAAGAAGCACACCATCATCCATGCTGCACCAGCTATGAGGGCCTTTCTACGACCAACATTCTGTACAACCCACAAACCGGCGATTGTAGTAGCGACGTTGACTGTTCCGAGGATGATTTGCGTGACGTAGCTATCGCTAAGACCAGTGGACTTGAAGACGGTCGTTCCGTAGTAAAAGAAGAAGTTGGCGCCGGTTAACTGCTGACCTGCTTGGAGGACGACACCAAGGAGTGTTCGGTACAACATTCTTGGTCCTGTGAAGATTTCGAACCAACTAGCTTTGCCGCTGTTCTTCTCTTCGTCTAACTTGACTCGAATCTCGGTGATCTGATCGTGGACGCTACGATGAAGAGGGTCGACACCGGCCAATCTTGCGATTGTAGCGCGTGCCTCTTCTTCTCGGCCTTTGCGGTAGGCATGTCGGGGGCTTTCGGGGAGAACTAGGATACCAAGACAGAGGATCAGGGACCAGAGGAAACCGAGGCCGTTGGGAATACGCCACGACGCGCTCGAGGCCATGTCTGCAGTACCCCAGTCGACCATGTAACTGGTCCAGATGCCGAGGGTAATGAAAAGCTGGTACGTCGATACTAGAATGCCTCGGATGATGGCGGGACTGCTTTCCGACTGATACATGGGAACCAAAACAGATAGCGCACCGATAGAGCAGCCGGTGACCAAGCGACCTACAGCAAACTGTGCCCAGACAGTCTCCGACGAAATCTCTATCACGATTCCGACGCAAGACCACAGAGCCGAAAGCGATATAGCTAAGCGGCGTCCAAGCACGTCCGCAAGCTGGCCGGCTATGAGAGCGCCGAGCAAGCACCCAACAGGAAGGAGACCGACGATCGTTCCCTGTCTTGCGGCTCCGAATTCATATTCGCCACTTGAGTTCATCTCGCCGAAGCGCCGAGCGAAGTCGTCCATTGAGAAGAAGCCGGAGATCTGACCGCTGACATAGCCAAACATGAAGCCGCCAATACTGGCGACGACACCCAAGAAGACTGACAGGAAGGTAACTCTTTGCTGTTTCGCGGGCGAAGCATCTGGGGAGCTCTGCTCCTGCTTGGTAGCAGAGCTGGCTCCATTAGGTGTTTCCACCTGATCCGTATGTTGTTTGAGGAAAGGCATATTGCCTATTGATAGAGAAAGATGAAGATAAGGATGAAAGAAGCTGAGGACAAGCTTGGTTCATGTAGGTTCCAAACCCCTTAAAAACCCATGGCCACGGTCCGGTTTTAAACCCCAGGGGGAAAACCCTTGACAAAGTCATTTCGTTCACCTGAGCTACTGCGTCACCCCATCGGACGGGGTGGCGCCGTGTCGCGAGAGAAGACTGTGTCGGATTATTTCCCTCGTTGTCGATCGGGGCCCCCGATGGAACCATGGCGGCCATATTGTCACCCACATTGTCACCCACATATATGGGCCCATCATGAGCACTCACGCAAGGTTGCTCCGCTGCGGTTAGTCCCGACAAGAGCCTCCATCCGGTATACCCGGCACCTTTCGCTTTATTATTTATCTCAGGGGCCCCGGGCCCCGAAGCTTGACGTGCATACAGTCATCGGGAGACTGGATGCGGAATTATACAAGCTTACCTCACCTGAGAGTATCTCAAGATTCGAGATTATTGGTAAGATATTAGAGTCTCAACCTGACTAAGTGTAAGAGAAGTCAAATTTCTTAATTCCCTCGTACGCAGTGAGGCGACAAAATGCATTATTGGACGAGACTATCTAGGGGACTTTTAGGCTGGCCGAGCAAGTACCGAGTCGGTCCTGTTGTGGAGCCAAAGCGGCTCTGCTCTGGGTCTCGAGGTCGACAAAAACTTCAACTTTTGCACTGTCACGGAGGTGACTAGAAGAAAAGGAAATAAAAAAAAAGGTTTATTGTCTCCTTTTCAATAGTCGAGTATGTAGATTGAAACGCTGGTCGCGTAAGATATCGTACTAGGTAGAAGAACCCGCAGTCTATTTTTTCCAGTCTCGTGATTCCTCCTGAAGCGCCAATTCTAGAATCAAAATAGACGAGACCCTTCCTATAATTTAATTTTTTATTAATCATTTCGTTCCCTTTCTCCTTTATTTTCAATTCTATCCTTCACTTACGCTAATGCTATTTTCTACTAAGGTCATTCGATGCTTGAGCCGGTCATGGGAACATATTTCGGCCCTTTGATTTCTCTTGAAGAGCCCATTCGAATCAGTCCAGATCATTCCTTCGGAGCTCGCATGATACGATACACAAACAAGAAATTTGAGAGCATCCTGTTGCTGACGATAGACAAGGAGGTGAACCTTGACTGGCCATGTAGAGCACGGCCTTGCTTCATGCCGATGGTCGTTTTATGCAGGTGTCCATTCCGAGACGATTAGAGGAGACCTAGAGTTCGAAGGCTATTGGCAACAACTTCGTCCAACGTACGCTTTGGAAATCCAAGCTTCTTGTTCATCATCTCACCCCAGTTTTTTTCTCCAGGTGGTTCCCAAACCTGCCCATGGAGAATCCAGTTTCGATTAGTGCAAATGTGGCAAGTTTGTCCCCTTTACGGACTGCTTCCTGCTTTTCCTTGATAGAAGTCCTCGCTGTTCATGGTTTCGGTTGCATATTGAACGCCTTGCACCCATTCTATACCTAGCTCCAAGCAGCTGTTTTTGAGTAACGGGCGAAGTCGCTCAGTAAGAGATATTTGTTCTTCGTTTCCGGCTCCGCCAATGCTCTCACAAGACCAAGACCGACCGCTGCGTTCTCTTCGGTAATGCAGGAGAAATTAATCCCCGTGCCTCAAACCAAACTTCTCGCACGGGCCATATGGTGATCTGAGTCGAACTTTTTTTTTTTTTTTTTTCGAACTTTCGAGTCAGATCCACCACCATAATGACCCGTGCGTGAACTTTGATTTGAGGCACTGAGATAAGGAGAAATAGCCGTCGCTGTCGTCCCAGAAGGTGAAGTTCTTTTCTCGCACATCCATCCCCACTCCCCACGAAGTCATTAGCCATCCCCCCCATCTGATCCACATCCCACATGCGATGCTCGTCCACTCAATGATATTGTCGGCAGCCTTTTCTCCAAGATATTCTTGTATGTAGTTTATCCTTATCATGGAAGACTACGTTGAGAGCCTGAGCTTCCGGTCTAGTATTATGAAGGCCATACTCGCTCGGAACATATCGTCGCACGCCCGCGGCTATAGCAGCATCCACCATTCTGAACTAGTCGAGACAGAAAGAGTGCCCATGCAGTTGATTATGACATCGTGGCCCTCAAACGCAGCTACCAGGTTATTTGTCGGGTAAACATCGGGGATAATGATAATCTTCAGGTGTGCTGGCGGCTGGAATTTAGACGAAGCTCGTTGCAGAATCGTCGAATTGAAATTAGGTTCCCTCTGGAACTCATCGAGCAGAGCGGTCCCAATGGCTAACTATTGCTTAATTGCCGATAGCTTTGACGAGAACTCAGCAATGTCCGATCGCACACTGCAAACTGACCAATTCACCTCTCGTACAATGAAGTGATACTGGTTGAGGATGCAGCATTCTGATGTATAGAATTCATTTTTGCTTGACGTTGGTTCTCGAATGAGATGGGAACTAAATACATGTATGCCTACCTATGTAGGTATACAAGCACAGGTTAGCGATAAAGAGTACCTAGGACCAACTTACTACAGCAACCTAGTACAACTGACAGTGTGCTCTGCCAGTGTCTCCAGACAGCCGCCGTCGAGGGCCACTAGATGGAAAGTAGATTTGCTACAGGTAATAATACGCGTAATCCGACAAGTCGCCAGCCTTGATACCTAAAGCCTGACCCGGCCAGATCGGGTCGCCTTCGACCTTCATGCCGAGTACCATCGAATTCAAGTGTTGACTAAAAAAAGGAGACATTAGCCAGGAGCGACAAAATTGATGTGTTAGTACCTAGGTAAGGTCCTAGTTGTGAGTTGACTGGTTCCTCTAATCTGAAGTTCTCTCAGTCGTGCTCAACAAATGTAAAATTTCCTCCGGGGGTAAGATCTAGTCGCCCTTCTAGGCTTTAGGGGTATATTTATTATATATCATATATATAAATATCCAGCCTCCATTGACTCAATCTTAAGCGTTATCTGGTCTCGTACATTCAAGCTCGTCTTAACATAATGACAAATGGGGTATACTGAACCTCCGACACCCGAACTCCATACGTAAAGCAATGCTTGCGGGAAACAATATCTCGTCATCGTTACATCTCCCGACGACTATGCGATTCTTCAGCTCAACCACGCCCAGCTTCCAATCACTCTCCCACTGTCCTGGGGTGCCAACTTGGTGAAGGCGGCGACACTCAAGTCGAGATCGGTGGGTTGACAGCCAACACAACGGTCCACGACAGTGACGTCCACGCTCCTGTTGCCCTCGCCAGCTTCAACATAGTTCCTCGTCACCCTGATGGTTTTATGGCAAAGCGGATTGGCGTTGGGATCGGACCCCTGGCTCGCGGCATCGAAGATGATGTGCGATACCGATACAATATCTTCGCTGCTAGTCGACTGTATGCCGCAAGCACCCAAAGCAGGGTCATAGTATGTCAGCTCGCCCGTGAAAACGTCCTTGTTTCCTGGAAGCGGTAGATTCTCTGTGCCGGGGCGGCGACGCGACAGGCCTACCCCGAGGCCAATGGCCAAGGGAACAAGTACGAAGAAGAAGATGGCGGCAGGCAGGAGAATATACAGAAACAGGAATCGTCGGGGGCGGCCGAAATACGTTCTGTATGGGGGTAGAGCGGAATCTAAACGTGTGCGCAACGAAGCAAAGAACGTGGGCTTTACGGCGTCACCATCCGTGGTCGAGGCGTGTATCGGGAGGGCAGACGCCCGACGCGATGAATCTTTCGGCGGTTCAAGCTCGAATGCTGCTGAGGGTCGAGCCGACACGGCTAGAGGTTCATCTGTAGATTTCCTGGAGGGAAGGATTCGACCTAATAACGATTGTCGAGGTTTGGGCGGGTGGGTTATGGTCTCCCATTCCGGTAGCTGATAGATCGGCGGAGGCGAAGAAGGAGCATCTTCATTGTGGTCTGCCATGTCTAAATGACATTGATAGCTTGGAAAGGGTTAATAATAATAACCTAGCGAGAGACGGATATGGCAGAGAGACGACTACTAGCTAGCTACCTCTTTTGATGGCCTCTTATACAGAAGAGAGGGAAGGTAGGTAACTAGGAGAGGGAAACTAAGAAAACGAAAGGCTGCATCATCTTCCCTTGGATGATCTAGATGCATTGGGGGAGAGAGAGGGTTCAAGTTTGGGTGTATAGGCAAATGGCAAACTTGTAAATTCTCACAAAGGGAATGAGAATTGGGAATTAAGAAATGCGAAATGCGAAATGTGAAATGTAAAATGTGAAATGTGAAAAAAGTCGGTCGAGTAAGCTTTGTGTGTGGGGTCCCGTCCGGCAGAGAGGGGGATAGTGGATGGTGGATGCGGGGTATTCCAGGGGTCTCCCCCCAGCGATCTCTCCCTCCATTGTCCGGGTCGTTTCAATGGATTCCACAGGTAAATTCAGGTACGGACTTCCATCTAATTGATATCCATATTAGGTACATGTAGGTATACACCTAATTAATAGAAGGTACATAGGTAGACACGTGCATATACGGATACGGCATTATCTCCTTCCTAGAGGTACATGTGGATATCTATTGTAGGTACCTAATATCGATCCTGATATCCCGATATCCTTGATGTCTTCAGAACCTACAACACTTTTTTTTTCTTTACTAGTAACATTACAAGACCAACTGTTGCTCTCGCGTATTAACCTACCTACCTACTTAAGGTACATGGAGGTAGGTAGGAGGTAGGTATTCGGACAGGTATATTGTCAAACAAAACGCCACCCGGGGTTACGGAAACCCTTAGTAACTCCAAATAGGTATGCCGAGACCTTCCATCCACGAATTCCCATTAAACCTGTCGTCGTCTAGGGTGGACGCTTCGATTCGCTGCGTCAATAGATGGGTATCAAAGAGAAAGTTATAATCCTTCTCGCTTACCGCCCCCCTTCTTCGCTCCCTTCAAGCCCCCCAATCTTCTTCTAGTAGGTCGGCCTACTCGAAAACCTGGTGACATCCCCAGGTCTTGGTGTAGAATCCTGGGAAAGGAGCGGACTGCTTATTAAGCTCCGTAATTGTGGCGTACTAAAACTACGGGATGAAGTTGAGCTCATGTCCCGATTGTGGCCCTGCGGTCGTAGCGGCATCGGCAACGACGGCAGTGACGCCGATCCCGGCTGGAGGGGAGATGCATTCTCGCTCCTACCATTCCAATGCTGTTGCGGACCTGGCATTGCGGCTGTCCGGTAATAATCATTTCCACTTAGAAGTGGCGTGGCCGCCTGGGAATTGGCGTAGTTCGTGTCACTGCCCCAAGACAACTGGCTCTCTAAGTCGACTCGCCGAGGCAGACTTACCGTGCTCACGTCTGCTGTCTTAGAATATCGTACCCCATCCTTTTCCGGAACCCTGGGGGGCACTATATCGTAGCTAGACGAGCCGAGATACTGGATAGTGCCGGCCTGCGGAGCCAACTCTTCACCTTTACGCTTACGGTTTTTGAGTTTCTCTAAGGTCAAGTGTCAGTTGACGGGTGGAACGCTGCGAGAAGGGAGAATATACCCACCGCTTACGATCTGAGCGAAGCTAAAGATGATCAAGGCGCTAGAAAACAAGGGAACTAGCTGACCAAAACTTGTCGCGTCGTTTTCCGGGTTCTTATTATTGTTGTCTAGCTCAATCCAGCCTGACTTGTCTACCCATCTCCGGAGACTGAGGATGTATTGCGTCGAGATTATGATAACGGTTAAGCTAAGACCGACGCCGAATGCGAGGTAAAACAGGAACACGTTCTGCAGAATCCTCCTCACGGGCGTTCCTAGGCCGCAATATTGTCGGAATCGGTTGGCGATACGAGCTCTCAAGCCTTGTCTGCTTCTCCCGCGCCGGAAGAACCGAATGAGCTCGGCAATTATGGCAGCGCCGTAGAAGAGCAAGGTGATGATATACAAGTTCCAACCTTGGATCTTGTTACGAGGCGTCGACTGGGCGAGATTATCCATAAAGAAGGTATTAGCACTCGACGTCACCTCCTTAAATGTATTAAACGCCGTAGGACCTCCAGTTTGAAAGCAGACAGCTGGTAGAAATAGGGAACTATCAGTCAGATTCGCGTCCGGAACGCCAGTAGGAAACGGCTCGGGCGAGTTCGCATTTTGGTTGGTCATCAGTAGTCCGGTGGCTATAAAAACAAAAGTTATGCAAGCGATGCGGAGGAGAGCCAGCCATGGGAACTTCCAGTAGTTCCGAACAATAGTCACCGATATGAGGTGCGTGGCGCAGGTGAGCAACATCATATTTGCGACAATATTGTAGTGATAAGCTGAAATCGAACAGCCTTTTCCAAATTGAAGCGTAAGCGCATACGCCGCTCCCGTAAACACCTGTTGATCGCTACAGGCAAGGATGAGTGTTTCTAAAATGTCGGAGAAGCTCGTATGATTGTGTCTCTCTGCCTTTTGCCTGGATACATACCATGTTGGCTAAGTCTTCTCGATATGTAGGCGCATGACTTACTGCTCGGTATAGGTTGTCTTCCAGCCCCATGTTTTTGCAAGCTGCCAGAAGAATGATAGAAGACCAGCAGCTATCGCGAACGAGGTGACTGCAATGAAGACTGCAAGAATCTATTGCGTGTGAGTTTAGGTTATGCAGCGAGGGGCACAAGTATAAGACGTACTCCTATACCAGCAACGTCAGGATCACCAGGGAATTGCCCCTTGGTGTAATTTCCAATTCTTGTAAACGGTGCTTCGATGGCATCCTCGCCGTTGATGGTGGTGTGTTTACCATCAACGGTGCAGTTGAGAACGACGTTATATCTCGCCTGGCACTCAGCAACAGAGATATATGACCCCATCGTACCTGGTGGATATTGCCCTGCTCGTCAATGATAGAAGAGAAAATTGGGGATAGAAGCTTACGAGCTTCTACTACAAGAGACTTAATATATAAGTTTATTCAGTTAGGAAACGAATGCATCCAGCCTCAGCCCAACCCAGACTTGAGAGTGTGGCAGGACATTATTCTATGGACCTTGCACGACAGTATGTGTCGTGTAATGTCCCTCCCAAGTTGCATGACAAGGGGGTTAATTCATGAGTTGTGCCAGCGGATTACAATATCAAACGGACAATGTGCGCATTTTGAATCCTTCGAACCAGCAGATGCTGCCTCCACCCGTGCTGGAGAACCATCACTAGATAAGGAACAAAGGGGATTGATATCACATCATCAGCCGCTTAGGTGTGTGAAACCATGCAGGGGTTCAAAAGATCGTCCACTGCAAAAACCTCCGTGTCTTATATACCATGTAGTAGCTATCTAGTTATACTCGTTCATGATGAGGCTGTCAATTTCCATTAATTCTCTCCTCATAGTTAAAGGAGAGGCCGGGTTCTTTTTTACGCTGGACTCTTCGGCTCGCTGGCAGATAGGACAGAAATGCAGCACCGAGATGCACAGGAGGACTTGCACGAGACCTATAAATATAAAGACCTGCAGAATTCGGCATTTGAGGTCTTCACTGCAGGCTGGGGCATTTCGCAGTTGTCGCGAGTGCGTATCAGCTTTCTAATGGCCGCATTCGTTTAGCCCCAACACACACAATCTGCGGTATCACCAGCGAGACGGGTGCTCTAATTATGGAACGGGGCTATGGCGGCGCAGCCCCCCCACAAGTAGACTCTTACATCGCCAAACTGCCGGGAAGATATTGGTAACCAAGATCTCTTTTGGTTGGGATGTAAGCGTTTAGACGTATCTAGCAGTGGGTGATATTGGTTACCTACCTGATAAGCGATTGCCTTGTCTCTTCAACACAGATTGTGGTTTATTCCCGTGGCTCTGAGGTAGGTTTATAGGAGGTACCTAGCTACCTAGGTAGGTAGGATTGAATGATAGAATCAACCTTCCAGGATTAGGGACCGATAAGTCACAGAATCACAGCCAGATTATACGAGCTCAAACCAACAGTTCCTAATTCTATCCCACGGCTACTGGGTGCGCTGCAACGTAGTGTGAAAGGCCATCCCATCACATCACAAGTGTTTCGAGCCAGGGTTAATTACCTCTTTCGAACCAACGTAATGGATTATTGAAGTTGGGGGCCAAATGATTGGTCAGATGAAGGAATATCTCTAACTAAATATTGGGCCGAACTCATGTGGTATTTATAATAGTATTTGATACTGAGGCTGGGAGAAAGCATGGAAAATGAGGAGGTGTGATAGGACAAGTCGAAATGACTCAGGGAAGTCTGTAGAGGTGTTCCACGAGAACATTCCTCTCGATAAAATCCGTGTTCTCCTGTACGGACAAGCCATTTGAGGCGCCGGCATCTATTTAGACTATCCGGACCGGGTGATAAATAAGCTATCTGCGTAGTAGAACAACCATTTTCCACCTATAATGGCCTGCAAGAGTGGTTGAAGGATGAAGGTGAAACAAACCCCGCAAGATGACATATTTCCCCACGACATAGAATAGGTACCTAACTTACCTAATATGAGGCTTCTCCTGTGTTAGGAAAATCCTAGACCCTAGTCGTAATTTGGAGTACACAGAGATGAGCAGCATATATGAGGTAGTTTTAGCTGTCAGGTCAGGTAGAAAAGCTAGGCACGTTAGCCTAGGGAGAGTCGCCTTGATGTAGGATTACGGTAGGGGTCTACTATCTTAACTCTGTACTGCAATGAAGACAGACTCTGATTAGTCTACTCCTAAACAGTTTGCAAGCTCGGCATTCACCAATTCAAGAGAAGAACCAGAGAGTATAGGTAGGTAGGGATTGAGTTGGCAAGTGTGCTCTTTGCACCTTAATTGCCAGCCTGCCATATTAATGGTCAGACGGCAACTCCCCCTTGAGATAGGGGGGAGTATCCAACTACTAGAACTGAATTGAAGGCATTACAATACAATCAAGTACATCAAAACAAGGGGGAAAGCCTAGGTCCCCAGCCAGTCAGCACGCCCACCGATTTGACGGGCTTTTTTCAGCTTGTGACGGCATCACATCCTCTGCACCTTGCTTAGGCACTCTCCAAACAGGTAAACAACATTGCCAGGAGGAAAAAGGGAACAATTCCAGTCTCCCTTTTACGTCTACCCCCGCATTATCATAGCTTACAACTCCACGCTGAATCAAAATGTTGTAACCGGCAGGCCTCTCCCACCCCGTCCACCTGCACAGGTGGCTTGCAAGGTATATGTACACGAAACGCTGGAGAGAGATCCCCGTAAGCAATATGCCCCGTATAAAAAACGCCAGAACTATGATGTAGCGGGAAGAAACGAATCGATAAGAATCAAGAGGCGCTGCCCCCAGGTCGCCGAGACGCCTTGCAGGTCTCCTCGTGGGGACCATACATACAAGGTAGAGGCGACAGCTGCATCATCTTTCAGTGCAGCATCGTACGTCGAGCTGCTCACAGCTAGCAAGCCGCCCCGGCTAAAACGTTGTGTTCGTTTGCAGTTTAATACAGGGCCCAGCGCTGCTCTCCGTTCGAGATCCCGGGTATGGTAAATCGATTGGTCGAGGAGAGAGCATGTGGCGATGAAACGTATCCTCAAGGATCCCACCTGCTTCGTTGCAATGAAAAAACGAAAAGACTAGGTTGAAGCAGTTTGCGCCTAAAACAACAAGAAAAGAGCCATGCATCATAACCAACAGTACGGTATAATAAGCGACTGAAAAGCATAAAAGCGTAACCTGGTTCAAGCTTCGGATAGCATAAGACGACGTCTCCATCGGGCATGCCACAATACAAGGCTGCTGGTCAAGTGAAGCGAAAGATAGGCCAAATCGGTTGACCGTCGTGTATAAGTCGGAGAATGAATAGCCTTAATTGATAACTTTGCTCTTCTTGCTTCCTCTTCTAAACCTGTTTTTTTTTTCTTTTTTTTTATTGTAGTTTTTTTTCTTCTCGTCCCTCTGTTTGAACTCCTCTTCTGAGTTTCTGTTTCTATGCTCATGAGGATTAAAAGAAAGAAGCAGGTGGGATCATTGCGGGTAGACCATGCTGAAGTCGAACTCATCCATATGCTGCGGTACTTCGTGGTAAGCCGTCAAGGGGGTGACAGTTGCGGAGGACGATAAGGCCGAGCTGAACTGGGCCATATGGTCCTGGGGGGTGATTGCTGAAAGATCTGAAGTGAAGTTCGGTGACATGGTGGAAGGCGACATGGCATTAAAATTGAAGTCAGCAGACGAAAGTGGCATTCCATTTATATATGCGACGTCGGTGTTGACAACCAGATTACTATAGTCGACTTCGGCAAACATATTGCTGGGCACCTTGTGCGGTATGTTGAACTCAGAAGAATACGACTCCATTGCCGCAGATTCGGTGTCTACCATAGAATGGCCTACGTCTTCTTCGCCGTCATCGTCATCATCTGGTTCGTTCTTGTTCACCCAGATCTCTTTCATCCAGTTCTTGAGTTCGCTCATGGGAGGCCAGTCACCACCGCCCTTACCGCCACGCTTGTCTTCGTCGCCGCGGTTGTTCCCATTGCCCTTGCTCTTTTGTCTCGATGGCTTCTCCTTAAAGTGAGTCCGGCGAAGGTGGGCGGCCGCGTTGTAGTATGCGCCGTATTTCTTCTGTGCTTTGCAGGCTTTGCACTTACTAAGAGGATTGACAGCCGGGATCCCTATAGGGAGGCCATGCGCAGCCGGGTCGACACAGATCCATTTCTTGACGGTGGCTTGGTGTTTAGCATCTCTATGACGGCGAAGTTCATGCTCTCCCCGAAACCCATCTTTATGCTCGTCGCATTGGTCACAATATACTTTGGGCTGTTTCGGTCGTACGTATTTAGTCTTCGTAATAGCCGTCTTGCCATCCTTCTTTGCACTGGCCTGTGACTCAGCTATGTTTTGCTCAGCGCTCGGTTTGGGTTTTAATGGTGCGTTCAAGGCACGCTGACATTGCTGCTTCAGAGTATCCTTGGCTCGTGCCTTTAAGGATGAGTTTGATCTGGTGCTTGCCATGCTCGCACTGGATATCGATCGTTCCATGTCCGACGCGAGCAGTACATCAGTAGGGGTGGAAGTGGCATATTGGTGTGCGAATGGCGGCGCCAGACTTGATCCTACAGCAATGAGAGCGTCTTCGCTACAGTAGGGTCGCTTCCCCAATGGCGAATTATCACCACTGCTGATGTTCTGCTGAGGCCCTTCTTGATAGTACGCGTCACCGCCTTGCGACATTTGCGACCCGAGACTCATCATGCGAACACCGCCCGAAACAGACTGATTATCGAACAAACTGTTCTGTCGAGTCATCGGCGCTGTATCATATGTGGGTGCTGTGGTCATCGAACCGCAGACAGAAACATTAGTAATATTGAACTGAGGTACATCAGCTTCGTGGCTCTGTGAGGGTACTGATGAACTGAAGGAATCCACCGGCGGCGGAGGGTCTTCATGAAATGGATTCTGGGCGAAATAGACTTCGGGGTCGAGCATCACACCAGTCATAGGCCCGGACTCGGAGAGAGTAGGCATTTCATGTCGATGTTTCGAGGATTGGGCGGAACGCATAGACTGCGAGTGGGCAAGGGCGTAAGACGATACAGGTTCGTCCTTGTCTACGTAGTCCACCGTGCTGGCATTTCTCATCTGCATGCTGGCGTTATGTATCCGCGATGGAGGAGATATCGGGGCATTGCCAGTAAATGGGCCAGCCGACTGGGTGGAGAGATTTGAACCGAGGCGGTCCATCCTCTGTGATGCCGGAGCTTGCTGGGACATGGTCCTAGCACGCTTGATGGCGTGGGCATTATGGCTGTGTCGATGCTAACGAATGCCCGTCAGTATGCCCAGTCATGCACGAGGGCGTGTTTAGAAGTGGTCTTACAGATGGTCTTGCCGCGCTTTCATGACGACTATGCCCATGGATACCATTGCTGCGAGGAACCGTATTACTTCTCGACATGCCATCTTGGTGGAAGGGGGTGGCAGATGCAGGAGTACTTGTCAGTTGGAACTCATTAGGAACAGCAGGAGCATCAAGAACACTCGGGCTTGAGGATTGAGCTATTTGCGATTGATAAACAGAGTTCTGTAGCTGCGATATTTCTTGTTGAGCTCTGCGAAGATCCTCGTCCTTACTTCTCATCGCCTCCCGATGCGCGGCATCCCTCTGCTCTAACAGAGACCGAAGTTTCTGGATCTCGAGATCTTGATCCGTACAATGACTCATGATGCTAAAATCAAGCTTGTACAGGAATGGTCAGTGATGGACGTGAATTAAAAAAAATTCGCCGAAGACAGGCGGCAGACGAGGCGAGATTTACTGCCTCTACGCTGCGATCTTCTTCTTGTTTTCCCCTTTCACACCGACAAACAGCCTCACTGCGTAGACCCTCGATAGGGAAAGAGAGCCTAAACAAGGATGATTGTTGTTCTTTTGATTGTCTCGTCGACGAGATTTGCCAGGCGAGAACAATGGCTATTGACGGACTGAAATCCGATCTGGGAAAGTATGGGGAAATTGGAAGAACGAAACACAGACTTCGATACCCAAGTCTGGAAAACCAAAGGATCTTTGCTTAATTATGTACCAGTCAGTCAAGACGAGGCTTTGGGGCCATGCGCGACAGCGGGTCTCCAATCCTCGTTCTCTTCCACGATACGCTTGCCCAATTTGCATGTACCGGTATGTAGGTATTTAATTTACGAGAATCCCGCCGGCTTAGATCGACTCTTGGCTTTGCAACCTGGCCAGGTTTGGCTCCAATACCCTTGCAACGTTGAATGGATGCCAAACAAGCTAGCGTCCCAGGAACTTGTGTGATTTGACAGGGCACTTTTGAAGTCACTAGCATAGTACATACATACAGTATTAGAGAGGAACGTCAGTCGATACTAGCTTCGCTGGGGGGTGATTTCCGGAGGGTAGGATGGGCCGTCGTGGCCCGTCAGACCGTATAACTATGGTATGGTATGCTGCAAGAAGAAGCCCACTACGGCCCTTCGACTTTTGAGACTTGCTGACAGGCTGATGGGAAAGGCTTACATAGTACACCATCCGGAACATCTCGCTCTGCAGACTACCTAGTACACCTACAAATACTTACGGTTTAATGTAATGTAACCTGGCAAAAATGCAGAGTTCAGTGCTGGACCCTCTGCTATGGGACCTTACAGGTCAATTTTTTTTATTTTTTTTTTAATTTTTCCCCTTACCAAGTGCCCTTTTACTAGGGGTGGTTCCCTTTCGCCCGAGTGACGCAGTCAGCCAATTCGTCGATCGACATTTTTTACTGTACCAAATTCGTCAGGACAACAAAAATTGCCCGGCTTCGAAGAAACACGTAGGTAGGTAGGTAGGTAGGTAGGTAGGTAGGTAGGTAGGTAGGTAGGTAGGTAGGTAGGTAGGGTACTGTAAGCAGTATGAGGTGTTACCGAGCTATCCTACTCTACACATGTGATCAATTATAAGTAGGTACTGATAATTACCAGAAACCCCAAAAACGTCTTAGGACGTATTATGTAGCCGAGTACATACATGTATGTAAGGATACATGGGCCTTGCCTACATACTATGCACATATTAAACGAGACTAAAGGGTAGCTAAGATTATAGCGGTATTGCTAGTTCCCAATTTTTATAATGGACAACCGAGAAGATGTCGAATTCGGCATTAATGAGGAGGGGACGGCGATCCACTTGGATCTCTGCTATATATATACATATATCAGATAGCACTTACACTAATAGATAATACCTAATTTAGGTAGACTATATAATATACTATATACCTATTACATAGGTTTATACGTACTAGGTACTAAGTGGAAGAATAATCCGAAGACGAACGGGAGAAATACCAATCCCATATCAAACCTTGGAAGTCCAAACAACCTAATCTCATACCTATGTAGATTGATTTATTATTGGCAGAGCCCCCTTGAGAGCCCGATAAGCTTAATAAGGCTTGATTGCATATATGGGCGCGTACCTAGTTGGCCCTGTTGCAGTGCAGCAACCCCCGTTTTACAAAAGTCGAAGATATTGAATATTGGATTGTCCTTCCGAATTTTTCTCGTTTCACTGGAAAAGCCACGCATCTCATTGCTGGTCATGCACGTTTCCTTTGTCCGTCCCCTCCTTCGTCCTCGTCCTCGTTCTCGTACTCACTCTCATCATCATCCTCGTCCTTATCCTCGTTCCAAAACGTGGGGTCGCATACATGGAAAAGAATAACGCATACATGCTTGCGGACGGACAGACATACACACACATACGTCCAGGAGCCAGGTATGGAGATAAAATCTCGTCGGCTGTATCTTGCATTTCGATAGGATCTACCCATCGGCATAGGTCGTGCACGGGTCTTGCTTACAACATTGAATGGACCACCATCCTCTCTCTCGCTTGAGAAATCTTACATAGTACTTGTTGAGGTCCACTCGAAGGTCCACTCGAAAGTCGCTCATCTTCCTTTCCCCAGCCAGCCTGCCAGCCCAGCGCGCCCACACACGCACACACACGCACACACATGCAACACACAGACAACTTGGAAAAGGCGGAAAAGGGAAATACCATTTACATAGTACATACCATGTAGTAGATGAAAGAAGGCCAGAGCTAGCCACGCATCGGTCTGCAAGGGAGAACCTCGTGCCCACCCGTCCAAGGGAAGATGCATGCAATAGCTCGCATATCCCAGCTGCCAGTGTTTGCCTTGTTTTTTACCAATTCAGCACTCATTGGGTGTTAATGAGTATTAATGAGTCAGTGTGTTGTTCAAGAGTGAGGCGACCACCCCCGCGGTCCCCTTTGAGTGGCTAAAGATTCTTTAAGCGGACTGGATCCCTGACGGACGACGAGTGGGCCGCGCCCCAGGACATCCCAAGACATCTCCCCAAGACATCCCAGGGCTTCAAGGTCAGAACATTGGATGTATATTTGTATTATGGGGATTCTATGGGGGGTTCTATGGAGATTCGGATTGCGAGTGGTACATGTGAAGCAGTGAAGCAGTGAAGCAGTGAAGTGGTGTAATGGGTGCATACATATCTACATACCTGTACGTAAGGATGTATCCCTTCCCACATTGCTATGTAGCTGCGGCTGTTGTTGCCTCAAGACAGAGGAGTACTACAGTAGCAGACAGAGCCTTCAATGTTGCTTTGCTGCATGTCTGATGTTCTGAACCAGCAGACACTACTACATAGGTACCTACATACTATAGGATGAACAAGTCACCCACAATATGTACCTACATGTAGATAAAATTGTGCTCGATTTTACCAGGTAGATATTCGACTCAGCGTCGGCACAATCTTGGTCCACTAAGATACCCCATCCGATCTTATCCATCTACATAGTTCTGAACCCAAGGTTGGCCGTGGTGGATATGTAGGTATGTATGTAGGTATGTATCCTATAGTAGTGTACGGTAGTACCTAGCATCCAAGAAGTCACACCTGGTACGCACCAACTTTTTCTTCTTTTCCCTTTTTTTGCTTTCGGCTGACCGCCCGTCTATGCATGTGTGACCACGGCGCTCTAATGCATGAATTGGCGGCTTACCAGTTAGGACCGTGCTTCTCGGCCAGCTAAAATGGATGTCGGTGAGGCGTCGGAAACTTGTCTTAGACGGTTGCCACGTTGAACTCCAACCAAGCCACATTCATCAAGACGAGGTCAAGGGTGGTGACGTGGAGATGGAACCTTTTTCGCCTACTAGCCGCTAATTAATTCGTTACCTCATGCCCAGTACTCTTACGATTCCGCATCGCTATTCTCGTTTACCTATATTAATATAGTTATTAATATGAAATAAACGATTCTTAAACACAGAAATGTTAATGTCCCAGTCATCATGTCACCACACAAATAATTTCTAGCAAGTTCTTGTTAATTTCTGAATTTCTTGACATTTGGGCGGATTTGTTGGTTACCTGTTGTTTGGTGGTTTTCCCTTTTTTCAGGCACCACGGTAGGATTAATGTGGGCTGCAGTCAAAGTCAGCCGTGACGGCTGCAGGCAGGAGCACGTTCCGGGCGTCAGATCATCGTCATCGACTGGATAAATGAATATTTGTATGTACATAGTACATAGGATTGGCGCAAGTTAGTAGCGGGACGAAAACGTGCGTTGCTCGGTCGTCTTCGGTGGTAACGGACGAAAGTAGATGGTCCCGGGATCTCTTCTCCAAAACGTAGTGTAACACCAACAAGTGGACGCTGGATAGCCAATAGATACAAACAGTGCTGACAGCTTTGCGTGCTTACTGCTCGCAGATGGAAAGAAAACCTAACGCTGACCACCATCCCAGAAGAAGATGCGTCTCTACGGTAAACGTTAGATTGCCGATCAAAAAACTATTACCGGCAGTTCTCCGCGTGAGCAGCCGGTCGAGCCCGGGAGGTGTGGGCCTCATCAGTCCGGAGCGAGATACCGATCTAAATCGGTGGTAATGATTCTCGGCGGTAGTAGGATATGTTGGAATTTATTGCAGGATGCGTTCTATATTGTACAGTTCTTATTTTAAATACGTACTGCCTTAGAGAGAATAGATAATCTGAAAGTAGGTAGGTAAAATATAACTAGGATTTACGAAGTAACTCGCATCTAGATGTGAAAGCAGTCCACGGGTGGCTTTTGTATCTGATATAGGCCGTCCTGTAGTACCGAGTAGAATTGACTGTATCCATGGATGTGCTTGTGGATGAGAAGTGGGAATACATGTATCTTTGTAAGACTGAAAGGTTAGAGTTGTTTGTCACCTAGAATCGAACCAGACAGCCAGAGTCACACAAGGCGACACTTGTCCTTTTCGGGAAAGTGGGAGAGATACATATCTGATAGAGAGAGAAGTAGGCGGGGCCTGGCTACAGGCAGACAGGCAGACAGGCAGCAGGTTAACTTCGGCAGAATATCGGATTTGATGATAATGGCCACCTTGCCATCTTCCTTATCGCGCCTCAAGGCTTCACAGCTTCGCATCTTCACAGCTTCGCATCTTCGCAGCTTCGCATCTTCGCATCTCCCAAGTTACAATCCACCCCTTTTTAAAGGACAATCGATACAGCTTCGATGCGGGCTCAATCACAACTACCTTAAACCCCCATTTCCACCATCCCATGTGAGGCATCCCAAGACGAAGCGGCATCATGTGCCGTTACGGACGACTTCTTCTAAGCACTCTGCTGCTGTTGCGGCCAAGTCAAGCACGCCAACCAGGATTCAGCATTCACCATGATCTTCTAGCATATCCCCAGGTATTTATACTTCATACTTCCTTCTATAGCTTACCTCTTCACCCCCGAAGTGTCTCACATTCTAATCTTTTAATCGCCATCTAGTTCGAGGTGGTCTTCTCGGAGTCATATATATCGGAAAGAGTAGCTCAAGCTCTAGTTGAAGAGACCAATCCTTCCCATCCTAATTACGACGCCGATTTCGCCGGTCAGACCGATCTCGCATCCAACATCCAAGCTACTAATGGTCGATACGGTATCGAGAGCAATGTCAATGGTGATCAGAAGGTCGCCGAATTTTATGAGATAATGAGCATGCCTCCGAATCGTTACCTATGCGCCATACCAGTTATCGAACCCCCGCCTGCCCCGAACAAGACAGCCACCGAGTTGGCCAAGGCTGAGGAAGCTCGCGAACTCGCAAGAGCTTCGGCTCATGGTTGGGAACTGATCAGCGGCCTCGAAGGCACATGTCTCTATTACATGTCCGGCTGGTGGAGCTATAGCTTTTGTTACGGCCGCGACGTCGTACAATTTCACGCCCTCCCCGCCAGTGTCAAGAGCGGCCCGCCTGTGAGAGACATTAATACTGCAGAGTACGTCCTCGGCAGAGTTCCCGATGCCCATCCGGGTTCGCGTTCTTCACGCCGCGGCCAATCCAACCCGCCCAAAGACGGCAGACAACCTAATAGTACGCCGCCGAATACAGAACTCCAGGTCAAAGGCGACCAGCGGTATCTGGTTCAGAAGATGGGCGATGGTACCGTCTGCGATCTAACTGGCCGGGAACGGACCATCGAAATACAATACCACTGCAGCCCAGGTAGTACCCAGGACCGCATTGGTTGGATCAAGGAGGTAACCACATGCGCGTACCTGATGGTGGTCAACACACCCCGGTTGTGTGCGGACGTGGCTTTCCAGCCACCCAAGGAGGAGAGAGCAAACGTCATCAGCTGCCGCGCCATTGTGTCGGAAGCAGAACAGGCCAATTGGCATGCACAGAAGACACTGGAGGCACAGGCAGCTATGGTGGGCCAGACCAAAGGGGACGTGAAACCTCCTATTACTATTGGCGGTGTCGTTGTGGGGGGTAGACAGATGCTTGGTCACGGCGAAGATGGAAAGGAAGCACACAAGCTATCCCCACCACGAAACTTCCGTAATCCGAATATAGCTCCCCTAATCGAAGTGGTAGCCAAGGGAAGCAGCAAAGAAGAGGGCAGTAAGGTCGACATACTCACCGATGAGGAGCTAGCCAAGCTCGATCTCAGCCCCGAGATGATCGAGGAGCTAAAGAAAGAACTACAGAAGCTGGCTGGGGACAGAGGCTGGAAGCTCGAAGTTGTCGAGATGCCTGGTGACCCCCGAGAGATTCGCGGGGTGGTAGATACAGATGAAGAGAAGGAGTCTGACGGCGAGGATGACGGCGAGGAAACAGGCAGTGAGGAGAAGTTCTTCAAGGAGGAGCTATGAGATACCAGGCACTAGCATAGCACAGGGCGTTACATAGGCACGGTTAATCGATTTAGTATGTATTATTAAACCCCCAGCTTGGTGCTGTGATGTGTTATGACTGGCGTTGCAACAAACAAAGAGGAATCAAAGAGGACATCACTTATATACAGTAGCCTTTCTTTTATCCATGGCAAGTAGGCGATATGCGTTGGTAAACTCTCACAATCCATGCGTCTTCTCACAGTCCGGTTGCTAGCGGCGCATCTTCTGGCGAGTGAGACTGGGCCAAACCCAGCCGGAAGACTTGTTAGTAAGTACAAGCCAGGATAAATACAGCAGATTACCTAGAAAATATCTATGTTCAACTTGCCATCTCTGCTAATTTACTGTTTGCGTTGCTATATAGGAAGTAATAACTGGATAAGTTGCACCAGTTGGGCGGGATGGTGTAATGAACGAATAGACAGGCTGACTTGAGGTACGTCGCCGCTCCATTAGTAAATCCACCAACTTTATAGTTACCGACTACTTGGGCGCTGAAGTTATACGAGAGGAACACCGATGTATGCTATCTAGGTAATCAACAAGCTGGGAAAAGGAGTGACAGCGTTAGAGGCTTGACATGCATTGCCCGTTATGCATCAATTACCTAACTTCTAGACTCCGCTACAACCCTCTCCTCAGAAGTTCAGCCTAGGGTATTCGACTGACCGTAAACTAGCTTATTCCAGGTAGATATCAGTATGAAGCTATCTGGTATAGGTATCCATGGATGTGAGGTAGGGAAGCCTCTATTGTGTCCTCCCATTCGCATAGATTCAAGATACCACAATATAAACCCTTGCTACAGTGTCTCTGACTACCTATCGTTCATTATCCAAGCGCCTTAACTAGGTGCTGTAAGAGGACAATATACTGAAGCTTCTAATTTACGAATATTTCCGCTCTTCTGAACCAACTTGTGAACCCGAGCAAGTCTAGATGCGCACTGCCCTTGGAGTCCCACCGTACCCCGTGTCAAAAACTAGAGGCTCAAGGTTATAGGAAGTCGAATGAGACTGGAGAATAGGTACAACTATATTATTGGTCCATATATGGCCAACATAATAATCATGCCGTGGGAGTAGATCCGACCCGTATAGCTGGAGCCTTGAACTAAGTTATCATCGAGTTGGCTCATATATAATATAGGTATGCACTATTCTTATTTCGAGGTATTGATGTCCATCTTGCATCCATTGCTCCACGAAGAGTGCTCGTGATCCCACCACATTAATGATACACTGTCGAAGAATACGATAGGTAGGATGCCACGTCGTCATTGCAGATATTGTAATACCTCCTCCAGCGACCGGCCCCTTGGCGGCCATTATGCTCGTGACCCAGAACAGACATAATGACACCTGTGCCACCCACTTTTCACGTTGAAAAGTAGCGTAGCTGTACGTCTTAATGCTGGAGTAAATTCTAACCGGGTCGGCGTATGGTAACCAGCCAACTATCTGATATTTGCAACAATGTACACGATTGCCATTGTTCATACTTGAATTCACCGTAGGCGCCCGTCGCGCTATATGTGTGAAACACAACTGTACCTAATATATGTGGTGTCATTGTCACTTATGGATGAGAGAGACGTAAATTGCTCACTTGTATTATATTAGTATAGCAAGTGAAGTGTCGCTGGGTGAGTGAAAATACCTACCTAGGTAAAGGACTTCATGGTTATGTCTTGGTGTGACATGTGTCGAAGCGATTCTTAAAATCCATTCCACAAGGTAATGGCGGTTCACTGGACATGGGTTCTATATTAACGGCGGATTTCATACTGGGAGATATGGCTTGAACTTAATGCTAATTTGCATGTTATTAAAAGATTCATTGGCTTCATTTTCAACTGCAGCATACAAACAAGTCGAATTGATAATCGGATTCGGCCGTAGACATAAGTCACAGATGAATTATTTGGGTTGATTGTTAATTATGTATATCCTAGTCCAAGGTATAGAGAAATCAGTCAGGGGTAGGGAAAGGCTTCAACGGATCGTTATTTAACGATTACCGTATGTACGTACTATGTTGAGAGAATGACGAAGCGATGCTCCCTAGGCACGATGACGAAATCATGAAATTGGGTCTACCATACCCGTCTACCCCGTCCCACTAACGTACTATGTATGGTGAAGTCGAGGGCCAAGGCGTGGGGTAAGTAAGTAGTACTGTCCATTTCTGACCTCCTCCTGTTCCAGTAATATATGTAGGATTTTGCTTGGGGCTCACCGGTGTTGGTTCTTGTGATGCGCCTTATGCATTCTCACAGGCAGAACAGGCTATTCCGAGTCTTTACCTTCACAAACGCTAGGTAGTCGGCACAGAACCTAGACTGTGATAATCCAATGGCATTAGCCATCACAGCAAGGATAATGAAATGCAACCTTGAAAGTAGAAAAGAAATAATAAGACCCCTGCAGTGCTGCAACTGTCAGAAACGATCACTTTTAAATACCCCTGTAGGAACCCCAGACCCAACCAATCGCAGTGTTTCCCACCGCCATGGAAGCCAGGTCTATCTCGTTCCGGCTCACGCGGGCTGCAACCAAAAACGGGTCAGAGCTTTACTACCATGTACGTACTAGGGCTGGCTGATTAGGACCTTCTAGGTAATTAACTGGTACTATATTAGTGTCGCATTGGAACGGAATCTAATAGCTTTATCTCAGTGGTTATTACATTTTAAGAATTGACAATATTGAGAGGCTTAGATTAACCACAACTATTTCAAGTCTCAGTAACTGGTGTTGAAAAGTAAGTACTTGCATATTGATACCTACCGTATAGGTTGGGTAAGTCATGTACATACCTATATGTGTGTAATAAGTGCTGCCATGAAGGTAAGATACCTATTACATACTTATTCTTCGCTTAATATGTACATACATAGTAGTTACTGCGTAGAGCCACAAACGGATTCCTTGTTCCTGGCAAGGCATTGCGGACCCTAGTTCCTTATTGAGAATCCCTGTCCTGCAGGTCCCCCTCCCCCCCTTGGGCCTTAGATATCGTACATTAGCTCTAAAGATCCCGACGTGAAGGAACTAAACAGGGGGCCCCCTTACGTAGAACAGACGTGCGACCCGCTTCATTAACACGGCATACTGCGTTCTTACAGCATTCCTACCGTACAGGGAAATAGGAGATGAAGCAGGAGTCTCCCTTGTTTAGAAATCACCTATCGATAGCCTATGGAATTAGAAACTAGTGGATGCTCTGCTTTCTCTCCTCATTCCCCATGTAATCCGCGATCCTATCGTCGTGAATTCATCGTGAATTCGTCGTTGCGTTCCTCTACTCTGACCTCATCCTATAGTCGTCCGGGCGATAGGTATCATATCCTCTTCCTCTAACTCTGGAAGCCTTGTGGATACCATCTCTCGGCTTACCATCTAACCTACCTAGGGTCGTTATTGTTTTGTTTCTCGGCACTCATTCCGTACAGTGCTACTTTCTGGGCTTCAACCTTTGTTCCTAGTCCTGCTCATTCTTCCAATGAGCCAATCATGAGCAGACTTTCCTGAGACATAGCCACAGATCTTTCTATGTCCTTTACTGTAATAACGAGTCTACCTTTTTTGTCTCCTGGGATTCTTGCAAACGCTGGATTCCAAGATTGTTACCTCTCAATCATTTCTAATTCCAATTGGTTGAACTCGTACCATAATTCGCACCATCCCAGAGGTCTGCAAACCAGAGGCTATGTTCTAGGAACGCAACGAGAACACGACGCCGGTTCCCATATGGCCTCAATAACTCTCTAATATTGGTAAACATTTCGAATTGATTGCTACAGTCTTGCGAAACGAGTCGCTGACTACCTAGCTAATAGTCGAACGGTCGTACCTTAGGTAGTCATAAACCGCCGTATTAAGACGCTCAAGCCGTCGAGCCACTCAAACAACCGATGACGCCTCTAAGCCTCTGAGCGCCGCGATTTCCCACACTCCCCCCCTTTCTCGACATCGAAAAAGCAACTGCTTGAAAAGTTCGAGAAAATCCTCGTGAGAAAATCCTCGTGTCCGCGTTTAACATTAGATTGCCCATCACCTCGTTATCTTCTAGACACTCACCCCCTTACCGCTGAGGCGCGTCTCCAATTTCGTTTTTCATTTTCTCGTAGGTAGAGTTAGGCGAGATAGCTCTGGGCGGTGGATTTGATAACCTGCCGTCTTCCTCTCTTAATTATTCTTGACAGAGGATACATCAAGTCACTATAACACACCATAGCGTCATGGATGACAGCGCGGGCCAGAAAGAATCGCGCGAGCGGCCGTATTCCCGAGCGCCTTCACGAGCTACTACCCCTACTATCGCAAACACGCATATGACACCGAAAAGCGCGGGCGGCTCTTCCCACGTGCGAAAATCGAGTCATACCGGCTCACATCCGACACACAAACACCACCACAGCCAGTGCGGCAGTAGCTCGGGAAGCACCCGGGCTATGTCGAGAATATCCAGTGAGCCTAGTGATGAGTTGAGAAAATCGATAGCGTCTGCTTCAACTCTGTTGCAAGAGAGACTGCAACAAGAAAGAAATGAAAGGCGAATGAGCAGACAAGGTGCCGACTTGAGTGCCTCCATTGGTGATATTCGGGATTCAGGTGTGCACGATTCGCTTGTAAGAAGGAGTGCTACCGCTACGGGACGACGACAGATGCCAGATTTGGATTTCGGCGATGAATATCTCAAAGGTGCTGGGATGGGGGCTAGGCAGATGGAGCAGGTAGGAAGTGTCCATGACAATGCGCGTTCGCCTGAAAAGTTGACAGGAACTGACTTGGATGCTAAGACCCTATCGAAACTACACAAGCAGAACTTTGATCTGAAACTGGAGGTGTTCCACCGACGAAAAAACCAGGCGAGTCTAGAGGAGAGAGTTGAGAACCTCGAGTCTCAGTATGGTAAGATAATCGAGGCCAATTCGAAGCTCCAGTCTCAATATCAAGAACTGGAAACTCGATATAGGGAGGCGATGGAGATTAATGATAGCATGCTTATCGAGATGGAGCAGAAGGATAAAGCTATCGGGGATGCCGTCGGCGTGATAGTGACAATGGAAGCACACATTGAGGAGTTGGTCCGACAGAGAGATATGGTTAGACAAGTCGAGGCAGACGGGTCATACCGCCACTCCCCTTCGGATGGGTCGAATCCCGAATCCGCAACGACTAGTACCCAGAAGCACACTAACCTCGGTGCGTCACACTTGACGGAAGATATCAAGAGCCTCGCGCGGATGCCTAGCTTTCTTTCGGACCACAGCCAACAAACCGAGAATCTACGAAATGCGGTCTTGAAAGCACGAAGCAGTGGAATGCATCTGCGTAGGGTTTCTGGATCCAGTGCTGACCCTAGCGAGATTAACCGTATCGCCAGTCCCAGCCTCAGCATCCTCAGCGAGAGTTCTTTTCCCAGCATATATGGCTTGAAAGACGCACGAGACAAGTCAGAGTCCCAGCCCTCGGGAAGTGTGGCAGCAATGGATGGCAGTCATGCCGATCGTTCCCCGATACCGATGAACAGCGCGAATGGACAAAGTTGGACTGGCCAGATGCCTCCTGTTAGTTACGGCGGAGGTGCTATATTGTCAACCCAGATGCAGTCCTTGAACAATGTCCTTGACATGAATTCGCCGTTGCAGAAGATTGAACGACTTGAGGGACACGTAGCTATGGTCGATGATATTCTACAGCAGCCTATCTCCGACCGGAGTCGGGATGCCTCAACCCCTACTTCTGCTAAGCCTCCTATTAACTCGACACAACAGGGCAAATCTAAGCAAGAGAAGAGAGAGACTACACAGAAAGTCATGACCAATTATCCAACGCATAGAGACTTTTCCAATCCTCAAGCTCTTCCTCCTACCCCGGATACAGTCTCGTCGTCGACGCTTCGACAACACCAGACGTTTACTAGTTCTCAGGACAGCTTGACGAGGCAAACAGGAACCGTTCCGGTTGGGGGTCTCCTACCCGTTTACGATAGAATTGCAGCGGCTAGAGAGTCTACTTATCATATGTCTTTGAATCAGCACGTACCCGCAACAACAATCTCTAGCCGTAGACAAGTGCCCATGCCGGCTATCAACGTTAATCCGCTCTACGACGTTGGCCAACTCGCACGATCTATTCCGTCACGCACTCGCTCGGCATCCGAGACAGAAAGCTCTCGTGCCAGGGCTGATAGTATAGGATCAGACTCTGACTCGGACGGTGGAGCGGACGCTCGCTCGGAAACGGTCAGTGTCGATTACTGGATGCGTGAGAGCATGAAGCCGAACAGGTACCAGACGGGTATCTCGACACAGCATGAAGACGGCGGTGCTACTTCTCCTGATCTCTTTTCTTTCCCCGCCGACGGGGGAGGCTGGGAGACAGATGTCATCTTCGGGGCCTTGAAAGGTAGTGGCTATCTTGGTTCACCAGTATCAGCGCTCAAACGCGACCCCCTCGACGAGATGGCTAGCTCATTGCAAACGTCACAAGCGGAGGTACTCGAGCCTCCTATGATGGGAACTGCACCTCCCACGCCTGACCGGCGATCGAGCTTGCATGCGCGCACGGGCAGCACTAATGCGGTATATCCATCCGGCGGGAAACTTAGGAGGAGTCTGGCCAAAGGTCAAGGCGCGGGCTGGATGGATGCACGAGGCAGAAGTAACAGCGTAGACACCGTAGTCCAAGCATCAGCTAGCAGGGCACAACCCCAACAACCAGAAGCAACGACGCCGGGAAAACGAAACCATTACCCACCAATCTCCGGGCAGACATCCAAGGGATGGGGTTTAGGTCTTAATTCGTTCTTTAGGAGATCCGGGTCGGAAAACTCCAATGTTCCCTCTAGTGCAACGGAGGCGACCTTCCCCGTCCCAACTCCAGCTCAATTATCAGCGCTGCCTCTCACGATGACTTTCGCAAAGTCTTTGGGAAGAAACAGTGTTCCACCGCCAGCGAGCATGCCATGGCGACCACCCGGAGTCGTGGAAGATGACTTCAAGAGCGCAACACCCCCTCCTATCATGCGCAGCCGTGGTCAGTCGCTACTCTCCGGGACCGGTGGTGCTAGAATAACAGATCCGACGACGCCACAACTCCAAGGTGCCGAGATGGCAGCCCCAACTACGCCGACGACAGTAGTGCCGGCTCAGGGCGGTAGTGTTAACGCGACGCCTAATGCCGCTGGCAAAAGGAAGTGGCTAGGTCTCGGAAGAAGGGGGAGTTTGAAAAAATGAGATGGGTTGAAGAGGGACGTCCTCTGAAACTTTGTACTACAGGCGAGTTATGAAGGTGAAGGTGAAGAACAATATTTACAGTACACTTGAGGGCAAACTGACGAACTTTGGCGTTGGCACCGGCATTGGCATTGGCATTGGCATTGGAGTTGAATGAAGTAGAACGAAGGAGGCACATGAACCGAATTGTGCGCAAGCACGGAACATCGAAAATGACACCCTATGTACTATATCCTACGTGTATACTATTCCTATTATCATTTTGATGAGTTTCAGTCCCTAAGGCGTTGGTACTGGAATCGCTGGAATGGCTGAAATCGATGGAGTTGCTGGAGTTGCTGGAATTGCTGGAAAACAAAGGGATCTTCGCAACGGCAGGTTGAACAGGGGGCTACCTAGGTAGGTACTATAATCGGTCAGAGGTAGTCTATTGAATGACTCTTCGGGAATTATAATGAAAAATGAAAAAAAAAAAAAGAAAGCTGTAATAATAGTCTTCTGCATCACGAACATGACTGATTGCTAATATCCATATTATGACGAATTGACCTCTTATGGCTTTTATTGAGTGAGGATGAATTAGGTAGGTACAAGGAGGTAGGTATGCAAAACGATTACCAGGATACCACCGTTACCTGCCAGCCCGACTAGGTCTGAGCTCCAGCGGGTTTAAAACGCTACTACTTGATTTCCTAATTCTCATCCACGGGTTTCTTCGACATCACCACCTCTTACTAATTTATACCTTAGGTACCTCCTAATTAGGTATAAATCTTTGCCGATATCACAATTTTGTCTATACGTTGGCTCGTAATCATATTTCCCCTTCAAGTTACCCAAGTCACTCGTTTATTGATATATTCCCGCTAGACTGTCTCTGGTGTCGGTGTCTGAGTACACCGTACGTCATCTCACCCTCAGGCGGTCATGACGGAAACCGCCGTCAAATCCGAAGTGAATGACGCCGTGCAACGCCCCATGGCCCTCCGACGCAGCCTTAGGAACGCCAATAAAATAGAGAAATCTATACCTATCAAACAAGAGGAGCCACCTACGAAAGGGCTGGGTGCGGCGGCGCGGCGGAGTAAGCGATCCAGAGTCAAGGAGGAAGAGAGTGAGAACGTTGAGCCTCCAACCAAAATTGCGAAGCCATCACCATCTCCCTCTAGCTCGTCTCGGGTGAATACTAAAACTCATAACCCGAGAAAGGATTCTGGGGGCCAAGGAAATGGAAGAAGTAGCAAAGAGAACAAGGAGGCAGACCTCCGAGCTAAGAAGCTGAAATCATATGCGCAGTTCGCAAATAAATCGCCTTTCCCAGATTTCCCGCGCCCGACGCCCGAGGAGTGTCAGCGTGCGTACGATATCCTAGCGTCGCTCCATGGAGAGCGGGAGCGGCCTCGGAAGGTTGTGAGCGCACCGGTTGACCGTGCCGGCTGTGGGGATGCACCATCAGTGCTTGACGCGCTTGTGCGCACAATTCTTTCGCAAAACACGAGCAACAAGAATAGCACGCGTGCCAAGCTTGACATGGACGAAGTCTACGGCACCGGAGATTCCGAAGAGCGGTGGGACGCCATCGCCGCGGGCGGTCCAGCAAAGCTGGAGAAGGCCATCGCAAGAGGCGGGCTTGGCGGCGTCAAAAGCAGGGTCATCATCGACATTCTACGGCAAGTGAAGGAAAGATACGGCAGGTACTCAATGGATCATCTGCTCGAGCTGGAGGCCTCTGGTAATGACGAGGAGGCCATGCGCGAGCTAATCTCGTTCCGCGGCGTCGGACCTAAGACCGCAAGCTGTGTGTTGCTTTTCTGTATGGGTCGCGACAGTTTCGCCGTCGACACACACGTTCACCGGCTCACCGGAATACTTGGCTGGCGGCCAGCAACCGCAAGTCGTGATGAGACATTCGCACACCTTGACGTCAAGATTCCTGATTCGCTTAAGTACGGCTTGCACGTCCTGTTCGTCGAGCACGGACGTCAATGTGCCGAGTGTAAAGCCGGGGGTAAGAATCATGGGCGGTGCGAGCTGAGGAGGGCGTTCAAAGATAGGGACGTCGTTGAGAATGCCGAAGGGGGTATGGTACCATATAAGGAGGAAGAAAAGGAGTAAGAGGCGGATCTTAACTAATGCGAAAAGGTAAAATAGTAATACTTCCATGTCGTTATTGCGGTCGAGGAGTCGCTGTATACATGAAGCTTGTAATCATAGCCGCAGCGACTGTCTGGCGAAGATGATGGATATGATGGCTGGAGGTCAAACATGTTCAAGATAATCCCAGACGGAGAGGAATAGGGAATGTGCAATTACAGGAGGAATCTTCGTTCTATTAATCTACCGTGCGCATATATAAAATCCTACCCAGTAAACAAGAATACCGTTAATAGAATTAGTAGTTCTACGGCCAAAACTCTTAAACAATATGAACGGATTATGAGTAGGCCAATGCCCCTTTTTATAATTCCTGTATCATTTTCTCTCCCTTTTTTTCCCTATTCTTATTTTTTTATCTTTTTATTCCATTTTCATTTTTCTTGGGTCGTGGGTCTGGCATTCGAAAAAAAAGGGTGGGCGTCATGGTGATATCGCCGGTTAAGGGCTCTGATGTAATGATGACTCTCGTGATTTTCCTCTTCAGCCAATGTACCACACCCCGGGACAAGAGCAACAGAAAGAGCAACAGACTTAGTTCTTTATTCTAAGATCCCATGGACCGCGATGGGGACAAAACACAAACACCCCATTCGCCCTGTTATAGAACCATCCTTATGATAACAGTTAATTCCAAATGTATGGTTGCCCACTTGCAACCCCAAATTCATCTATACCTTAGGTACTTACATACACACACCAAACGTTTCCCTAGGAAGCGTGATACGGTTGACACCTCGCCAGGCTAAGCCTCATCTCTTTTGGATGGATTCTTCCAGACGAAACCAGCCAAAGCCTGAAGACTTGGCTCCCTCAGGCCCACAGCTTTGGAGACCAGATCTTCCCCATCATTTCCTTCAACCTGGTACCGTGGTAGATCACATAGGTTCGGAATTCGTCCACGGACTACCGCTGTCGGAACAAAATGATGGCTTGAGTCATCTCGCTTCCGCCGCGGCCATCTCCGATCCGTATAGTATGTCGTCATCACAGGCCTCGCCGTTAACTCCGAGGCTGCAGAATCAAGCCGGGCCATCTGCCTTCATAACCAACGAAAACCTCTCGCCTGGAGCGTCAACCACGGCCGCGCATCAAAGAGAGCAGTTAAGGGCTAGGCGTCGTGTTCCCAGTTCTCAGCGGAAGAGGACCCAGGTCAGCTGTGATGCCTGCAAGACGCGAAGATGCAAGTGTGTACGCCTCAAGACAAACCCGGGAGCTGATAGTGATGCGGCGAGACACGGCGAGCAGCCCCCTTGTAAGTTGTGTATCGAGACCGGAATTCCGTGTGTGACAACGATGCCACGGAAACAGCGAGTCTACGGGAGCGTTGAAAATCTGGATAAGAGATACAGAGCTCTCGAGGCATTAGTTTCAGGCTTATTCCCAGATCTGAATCCTAGAGCCACAGCCGAAGAGCTCGTGGCTTTTGGACGAGAGAGGGCGATAACGATGCCCGACTTTAGCGAATCATCCGAACAGGCCCGACCCCAATCGACCGAACCCCTCGCAAAGCCGGAGAAGGCCAAAGTATTAGGGCAAACGACGGGTCATTGGGAACGGCGCCGAAGCTCAAACTTGATCGTGGCGGGTAGTGACAATGACAAAACTATATTGCCCCCATCCTACCTCATGAGATTCGAACCAACAGCAACTGTGCAACCTTCCCCTGAACCGGTTACAGAGGGTGCTGTGAATACCGATTCCGAAAACACTGGGTTGATACTGGATGCTACCGGCCGGCCCCATTATATAGGACCATGTGGGAGTCTTGCTTTCTTCGCAAAAATGCGTGATTTGTTTTCACGGCGGTATGATGAGACGGCAGGCCTAAGCGAATCTGACCGCATGGTTCGTAATTCGGTAAGTGACAGAGGAGCCATCTTCATCACTAATCCCTTGGCTGCTTCATTGGGCGGAACTGGTGACCGTGGGCGAGCCAGTGGATCTCCCTCGGGGCGAGACGGTTCTGGTTCACCAAGTCAAAATCTGGATCATCTCGATGGAGATTCTCCACCTCGGATATGCGAAGACATGCTTAGGGATCATCCCAATGACCCTGAGTTTTGGCGATACCGCAGACGGGTGTCTGCTCTTAACCTGCCCCCCAAAGAACGCGCAGACGCCTGTGTGAAGGCCTTCTTCCAATACGTCCACCCAAACTTCATCCTATTCCACCGGCTTACCTTCCAAAGAGCGTACGAGAAGATGTGGCGCTGCTGGGAATCTCACAGGAATAGAAACCCGAGTAACCGAGTCAGAGAGATCTCCATCTCGGTTGGTTGGTTGTGTTGTCTGTATATGATGTTTATCCTCGGGTCTCGGGCTCTCCCACAGGATGGCGAGTCGCTCGACTTTCAACGGAAATGGTTCGCAAACGTCGAAATGCTTCCCCCGCTCCTTGGTACATCAAGCCTTCCGAACGTGTGCGCGTATATGCTTCTTTCGTTATATTATCACAACACCAACGATAGGACTAGTGCGTGGACGTTCCACGGCGCGGCATGCCGTCTGGCGATTGCACTCGGCATGCATCGCGAAAGTGCTTCGGGTCTATTCGAGCCGGTCGAAAGGCAGCTTCGAAAGTTGGTTTGGTGGACATTGTACGGCTTCGAACAGTTTCTATGCTGCTCGCTGGGAAGGCCTAGTGCCATTGACGACAGGGAGATGGACGTCGGCATCCCGAACGACGATTACTTAGATGCCTACCTTCTACCTCCCCGGTATATCGAGCATTCGGCTCGGCTAGATATGTTACTTGCCGCCGTCAGGCGTGGCATCTTCGACCCAGGATTTGTCCCGGGGAGGATGTACACAAGAGCCTTGGAGTTTCTAGAAACCGTGTCAGGCTGGGAAGATACTCTTCCTAGAGGACTAAGGCCTGAGGCGCTCCAGGTAGGTATTGACGGCAATAATAACCAGTGGCGCAGCGCTACGCTACTTCATATTCGGTATCATCACACACTTACTTCCTTGACGCGTCCGTTCCTATTCGAGACTATCCAGTCTAGCGGCGGTGAGGATCCCCTCGGACCTGATGCATCCAGAATAAGGGCGCTGGGTAAAGTTTGTTTGACCGCCGCAATGCGATGCGGGAACTTAATCATCGACTTGTGGAGAGCAGGTCAAGTCAACGGCGTAACGTGGATAGATCTCTACTACGCGTACATGTCTAGCCTAGATATCTCGCTCGTCTTGCTTTCACCGGATTCATTATGCCAGGACGAGAAGCACCCGGAGATCCGTAAATATGAGCTCATACAAAAGTACACGGTTGATGAGATGAAGGCTGTTGTGAAGCAGCTCTGCGACGTCATGTCGACAATTGACATGTGCGGGACAAATGCTCGGTTCGCGAAGGCAGCGTTCGAGTTTGCCAGCACTCTTGGGATAATCCCCGCCGAAAGCGTTTTCTCGCTAGGTCTGCATCTTCCTGAGTCGAGAGCAGTCGTAAGGGATAAGGGATCGAGTGAAGCGAATCGGAATCGCATCACTGGAGTGGCCAGAGAAGACCAGGGGTTCCCCGGGGGTCGCCGGCAAGATACAGATGCTGATAGACTGGACCAGAGCATGACTGGGATTTCTGGTTATTATCCCACTGGTGGTATGAACCTAGATTTCCCAGGTAACTTGAACTATCCCTCGGCTGATGCGATGGCTGATGTGCAATGGGATATGTAAGTCAGCAAGCCCACCATAGAATGAAATCATTCTGCCCCCCCTTTTTTCGGTGTATATTCACAGCTGCTAACCTTGAGTCTATCAGGATACTGCCACCTTCACAATGGAACGGCGGCGCCTTGAATATGGACTTGGATTGGGTCTGGCAATGTCCCAATCAAAGTTGGCATGGTAATTCTTACGGAGCTCTGTGACCTAATATCTACCTAGGTACCTAAGATATTTTTCCCATCAACTAGACAGAATCGGCAATGACCATAGAGTACGTGAGGAATTTCAGGGGAAGGGAGGGATCCCTTTGACGCACCAAGTTTTGTGATTGTAATGATACCTGACCAGATATATGTAGTATAGGAACAGCTTAATGACTCTGTACCTATATAGAATTTCTAAATCAAAGTCCTATGTGGCATGTCGAATCATCAGGCTGACCTTTCAGCTGACCTGAATCTTCTTGCACCAGTCCCTCCCGTGCCGAACCTGCCAGTTGCAAAGCCGTACTTCCATAGCCATGCTAATGAAGCTAGCAATGCAGATACCACCACTGTCGCTGACGCTCGTGGCTCCGAGACTGAACTCACGTTCCGAAGTTGGGACATTTTGCATAATCTCGGCAAACGTATTCACGTACACTGCTCCGCCAAGAAGTCCTTCCCAGAATATGATGATGAAAACGACGTAGACGCTCGGGATAAACGGCAACAGCGCGTGTAGTGTTAGTACTACGAGGTTGCCTACTTGCAGGAGGGAAGGCAAATATAGGTGTTTTATACGAATAAAAGCAATCGAAGAACGAGATACGAAGACACCAAGCTGATATAAAAACCCGTACATGGGATAGAAATCTCGATACTCTCTAAAGGGGGTTGATTCTAGCGGGAATAATAAGGTCGGAGATACGCCTTGGTTAATAGTGTATTCTGCGACATAGACCAGTAGCAGCGGAAGCATATATGGGAGAAATAGCGATCTTGCTCGGCGAACATTCGCTCCAAGTCTACTTAAGGCATCTGCATTGTCATCTTGCAGGGCGGTGGACGCGATACGCGGCTCGGGCGCAAGGAGGCTTGAAGTCACATTTGCGGTAGGCAAGTCGTCTCCGTCACTGGCCCGCTCGAGATGCTGGTCTGGGATGATCTGATAGTCCTTTGCACCCTTGCCGCGACGCAGCGGTCCTCTAGGGAGTACTAGGAAGAAACTGATAAGCATGACGACAGGTAGAAATGCCGACGCTAGTAGACTATGTTTGACGGAGAAGCCGATCCAATCTGTGAACATGACATATAATCCAGCACCAACGAGACCAGCCGCGCCGGTGCCGCTGCCCCAAGCGGCCAGGCTCATGTGGCCGTAATAATGCGTCAAACCGAGGAAGCTTAACTCCCCTCCGCCGCTTGATAAGCTTGCAAGGATTACGCCAGCCATCTTGACGCCAACAGATTTTTCAGGCGGTGTAAGTGCGAGCATAAACATGCCGAGTGACGAAGCGGATACGAAGGCAATGACACGGAGCCAGTACGGGACCTTGTGTATGAAGTACGGCGCGATCAATTTCGTCAGGAAGGATGGGAGAACGTCGGCGAGCAGGACGAGGCCTTTGGGAACATCGGATCCGACAAGGTCCTGGGCAGCAGAGAGAATGATGACATACAGGACATTATTTATCAATCCTTGAAAGCGTCAGCCAACGTACGCAGGTAGAGAGGAATGCGTAAATAAAGTCCATCGACTAGGTAGGGCGAGGAAGGGGAGGGAGGTTACCAAAAAGCCAGAATGCGACCAAGACGGACGTATCAGCGTTCTGAAAAATAGAAGCGAGTCGAGCCCGATAAAGGGCCCAAGACGACGACGGAGAGCCAGGCATTGGTAATAGACCTGAGGATGCCGGTGAACGACTCATTATGGGTGGACTGGCTATTGCATGTGTATATTGCGTGCAGGTGTTCCGACGACTACATACTACGTTTGTAGATGTATTTGGGTATAGAGCTGCACATAGAACATTGGATATGATGTGGGAAAATGCCTATAAATAAAGTAGGTAAGGTAGGTAGGTACCTTACGTTGCGTATGTAGTGAAGTGTTGAGGTGAAGTGAAT
Organism: Hypoxylon sp. PDH2405; assembly: GCA_023628415.1. Taxonomy (NCBI): domain Eukaryota; kingdom Fungi; phylum Ascomycota; class Sordariomycetes; order Xylariales; family Hypoxylaceae; genus Hypoxylon; species Hypoxylon sp. PDH2405. Next base: position 65,003 of record JAMAKT010000010.1, read on the forward strand.
CTTCAATGTTATGAAGTTGAAGTGGTGTGGATCTGGAGCTGCTTGTGATAAGGACACGCGGATACGGGGATCCCTGCGTATTGACGTAGCCAATATTACCGATATATTGTAAATGCATAAGGAGGGGTGCTCCACCTTTGGCTAGGTACATATGAGGTATCCCTACCTCTAAAGCCGGCTAGTACGGTAGGTAGACACACACGCAGAGGAATACGCACTATAACATGGAAGCTGCGCATACTTCGAAATCATTTCATACATTGATCGAATTGGGCAACCATCATACATATATATATACCTCATTAGGTAGGTATACATACACATACCTAAACCTAATACCCATACTCCCTTTACACATACATATAAGTGCAAGACATACATACCAGCATTATAAGCAATATACTTGGTAGAGAGGCTGGGAGGTACCTATCCAAATGATATCTGCCCAGTAATAGGACGACAATGAGAATTTCCCCGGCCCGGGATACATTCAACTTCAAAATGCCAGAACAACCCGTTCTCTATATTCAGTAGGCCTGCCAAAGGTGATCTGAGCATTCTTGCTGCTCAGATCCATCACGATATTGAACAGAGTCTGGGGCTTGCTATTGACTTGCTGTTTTCTGTTAATCGATGCGGGATACCCCTTTGTATCCTTGAAGATGTCGAATATCCCATCAAATGTAGGCTCGGAAATATTGCATGTAAGCTCCCGGATCCGTGCCAGTCTCAAGGGGGAGTCTTCTAACCAGGGAGGCTCGTCGATGTCGGACTTGTCGAGGATAAGGTGATTTGTATGGCAAACTCGTCCCTCATCATCCATGGGGAGTTCCCTCACCCAGAGACTCGTACACTCGAGACCAGTCGATCCGGTTGCATCGCCCACTAGGATGTGCCCTCCTCCAGCAACACCGAAAAACTTGACTCGTTCTACCGCTTCCTTCCGAGATTTTGATTCCAGCACGGTGCGAAGCGCGAAATGTATGGGCAGCTTAGACCGGTCAAGACCACGACAGCGAATCGCATTTAAACAGCAACCCACGCCCTCTGAATTGAACCCGATTTTCCCGACGATGCCAGCTTCGGTGACCATCGCAATATCAGGGATGTCTATGCCCGAGTGCGATATGCGACATATTATGAGGTTTGGGCTCTGTTCTACTCTCCAGTCCCAGTTCTGGCAGAGGAATGATTTCGAATCTGTCAACCAGCCCAAGCTCGTGCAGCCATCGCTAGGGACATCGGCGACGCCGTTGGACGTATCGGAGAAGAGGCCAAAGGCAATCTCTGATCGGACGTTCAAGGCAAGAATATCTAGAAACGGTATAGCCGCTCCGTCGGCAATGCCATTAATCTCCACGAGGTAGCGTGGTGCGATCTTCTTCAGGGGCTCGACGTATTTTAACGCTTCCTGCAGAACCTCTGCCCAGCCCATGGAACAAGACTCCTGAAATAGTTGTGCATAGAAGCTGATAGACCCTTCTATCCTTTCCTTAGCCAGTCTTCCATGCGTAAGCCCAATCTATCAAGATATTAGCGAAGCCTAACAAGTAGTTAAAAAGAAAAGACAAAGAACCGCTGACGGGACTTGGGGAGCCATACCTCGTAAGGTGTTCCGCTACATCGGATTTCAAGCATTGTGCATCGATTAACAGGTTAATAGGGATATAACAGTCGTAGATGAACCAACGAGCTATGTTAACCTAAGTTTCTAAGGCTAAGTATATACGGAACTCGCGCCTGTCTGCTTCCACCTAGAAGAAAAGAGAACCAACACGTAGAAGGAGGGGTTGTTTGCGCTTCTCCGCACCAACGACGCAAGTTGCGAGCTGGCATAGAAGATAGCTTTGATCCTTATATGATGACAAATGTTTTGGCAATTTTTCCATCCAATAGCGTATTATATGTTTAACAAGCTACATTATCTTCATATAGACAACAACGTGCCGGTCCTAAATATCGTCTTACTGCACTTTTCTTGGACTGATGCAGCCTCCGTTGACCCAATATCAGCCGTTGACTTGAGACGCTATTGTAAGTTTATTCCCACTAGGCTTAAGAGCGTTTCGATTTCGGATGCTAAAATATAAAAGTCGAGCTCTGAGAAAGAACATCGATACATGTACCATTTATTGCATATTCGTTAATCCCAGTCTCGACGCTTACATCAAGGCTTTACATGTAGGTGGTGAATATGACGATGTTCTCACCTTGAAGCTCACATGGATCAACCACGCCGCTGACCTAGCTTTGGAAAACCAAGTAATATTACGTACTCGAAAGTAACTTAGCCTGTCAGATGCGTTTATAAATAAACCCTATTTCTTCGATTTCCATTACCGATTACTCACAACAGGGATAGATGCTGAACATGAGATCCATCCATACCAAGATACGGACACACAGCATCGTTTTAGCGTATCGGGGTAGTCGGGGAATTATGTTTCAAGGAGAGGGGCTGAAAGGCTGGGGGTCCGGGGTGCCGGGGGGCAACCTGCAGTATCTACGGTGATCGGTGTTATATCATTTCCCTTCCCTTCCCTTCCCTTTTTTATTACCCCCTTCACAAAAGCACAATATAGTATACTGTACACTGTAGTTTCAACCTGACTAACCCCCAGACTCGATCCTAGCGCCAAGATGTTAGAGATCAGTCGCAAGTGACGCCAAACTTGGGATGCGTCAGTACCAAGCTCTTTACGGTTCTACTTCGCCTAGGCGATACGAAAAGGCAAGCGCATGCACCGCCATTCGCTTGTACCTGCATTGAGCCATCTTTACGGGGGGCAAAGATGAATTCGGTCATGATGGCCAGGCTAGGCCAGTCAGTGATGGTGGGCGATCGCCCTTGCATCTGACCTTGGACAGCCTTGCTACCTCCAGATCAGCGTACAGCCTTTATAACCTTTTAAGAATAGAAAACTACCTAGGTATTTTCCTTCAACGTCACGACGTGCCCTCTGATCACGCGCCAGTATCACAAATACCCCCCAACTTGCCCTGACTTCGGTCGCCCAGAAACCGCCTTCTTAATAAAAGACCTAGGTTCGAATTCCACCTGTTGAAAAATGGCGACTCCTTATAAATACACGAGCTCTTGTGAAATGCAGCATCGTACTCGAAAAGAACGTCGGTTCGACGAGACCGAACAAGACCTAGCCGACTTCTCTCCGTTCACGTCGGTGCTCTCCCCGACCGATAAAGCCTTTCAACTTCTGTCCTATCTCGGCAAGAAAAATCCCTTCCCGCGTTCAATCACGGGCGAAGACACCGTTTGGTTGCTTGACAATACGGCGTACCGCAACGAGAAGACGGGCAAATGGGAGGCCGAATTCGTCTCGGCTGTTTTCTCCCAGCACTCATCCTGTCCCGCCATTGATGCCGTAAGTGCTGTCGCGGGGAAGATTGACCTGGACGAGAAGGATCCGGGTTATCCTACTATCGAGAAGCGTATCCGGCCCTTCCTACAGGACATTAAACCAGGAGCTCAAGTTAAGGCACGTCACCAGGGGGGTACATTCCTGAAGCTTGGTCCCGGCGGTAGGAATGGTATCAGTAGTGATGTCAAGGGACTTCCCAAAAGTGGCGATGGCGCGCTTCTTGCCCCTACATTTGCTGAGGTTCCCAAAGGTGCAAATGGCCTTCTAGAAATGAAGACGTTCTATGCTGAACCTGAAGGATGGGGTGTAATATCCGGTAAGCTTCAAGCTAATTGTAAAAGTTGAGAAACCGCTGATGTAGCGCAGACATCGACGATACTATCAAGATTACTCAGACGAGTGACCCTATCGGCATCTTGCGAACGACTTTCCTCGAGGAGCCCGAGCCTTGCCCGGGAATGCCCGAGCTATACCGATTCATCCAGTCTCTCATCCAAGAAACCTCGCCATGGTTCTATTTATCAGCCTCGCCATATAACTTGTATCCGTTCCTGCGTGACTTCCGCCAACAGAACTATCCACATGGTACCATCATCTTGCGCGATGAGAGCTGGATGAGTTTGTCGGGGTTGCTGACGACTCTTACGCATGGTACGGAAGATTACAAAGTCGATCGCATGAAGAAGATTTATTCATGGCTTCCTAAGAGGAAGATGATTTGCATTGGCGATTCAACTCAGTCTGATCCCGAGGCTTATGGCGACATGTAAGTGGCCACCGTCTCTGTTAAACCAAGCTTCGTCTTTTTAATGCTGAACCCGTATGAAAATTAGCTATCGAGCATACCCGGGCTGGGTGAAAGTCATCCTCATTCGTAAAGTGGAAGACATTGCAGCTATCGGCATCGAGGCCAAAAATGACCCAGAGCGATTCGAGAAGGCTTTTCAAGGCGTGCCTCGTGACGTATGGCATGTGTTTTCTGAACCGGCCGAGTGCAAGAAATTCATCCAGGATGCAGTATTGAAGGCCTTGAAATGATATGGGACACAACCGGCGTTTGGCACATGAGTTGATATAATTACCTAGGTATACGTTGGAGTTTGGTCTCTCCCGTGGCTCGTCTGCTTTTACACTTCCTTGATACCCCTAGCCTTCAGGTTATTAGATAAGCTCGTATAGATTCGTTTCTTTCTATTTGATAGCTGGTTATCCGATAACTTGTCGGTACCTGAAATATCTGCTTTAGGTAGGTACCTATTCAGGTGCCCAGTATCTCTGCTGGTGCTTGTCGGACTCATGAGGTTGATTTGACTTCCCACAATAAAAATACTGTACCTCATACGGCCTGTGTGCGATGTCTCGGTGTCTCCAACGTCATACGATCGATATAGCTTTCCCCCGCACAGCTTCCATGCAAGGTACCCCACTGATGATGATAGCTGTATTATGTCCCGTCCCATCCTCTTCTATTACGGCTACGCCGGGATTTACGGCATTGCAACATCCATCGTTCGGTATTTCGAAATAGGTTCCTCCCTTTTTTCTTACCTAACACACCAATTATTTTCCAACGCCGCCTCCCGCGGTATATCAGACGGAACTTCTCTAAATTTGCTACTTGACCCGGTAGTATTGCCCAACTATGTCCGCTCCTAAGCGCCAGAAATCGTCCAAAGATGTGCCATACGAGCTCATCTACTGGCCCGGTATACCCGGCCGTGGTGAACATATCCGTCTAGCACTCGAGGAAGCCGGGGCAACGTATACGGATACAGCACATATCGAGAATGGCATGGACCAAGTGACCGCCCAGATTGACGAGAACAACGTTGGCGACGACCTCAACCCGCCACCCTTTGCGCCGCCCATCCTTCGCCACGGCGACCTGCTCATATCTCAAACCCCTAATATCCTACTGTATTTAGGGCCGCGACTCGGACGTATGTAGCAAGATTCATTCTTTGGGCCTATGTAGGGGATTCAGAATCAAATCACCAGGATCTGTTGAGATGGTGTCCCCACGCGATATCCAGGCTCCAAACATCCTATCTACACGAGTAAGGTAATTACTGATTTCCGTTGTTATAGTCGTACCGAGCGAGGACGACGAGGAGCATCCGGATGCACTGTATAAAGTCAATGCGCTAGCCCTGACGGCGCTTGACGGCCTGAGCAACGAAGTCCACGACTGTCACCACCCCATCGCATCGGGTTTGTATTACGAAGACCAGAAGGAGGAAGCCAAGCGGAAGAGCAAGGACTTCGTCCAGAACCGACTCCCTAAGTTTCTAGGTTACTTTGAACGCGTGCTACAGGGGAAGGCGAGCGGTGAAGGCCCGTGGCTGTACGGCGGTCAGCTAACCTATGCGGATTTAGTATTGTTCCAGGCGAGTCTCCTGTCTTATCTCTTCGCCTATATCCCATTGATTTGCAGCCTAGCACATATGTTAGAGAGACAGTTACTAACCCATCTTAGTGCCTTGATGGTACTAAATTTGCCTTTAGAAAGGCTATGGCAGCTGCTGAGAGGTCGGGCAAGTATGCACATGTCTTCAAGCTTTATGATGCCGTTAAGGAGCAACCCCGGATCAAGGAGTACCTGGCCAGCAAGAGGAGACAGGACTACTCGATGGGCATCTACCGGTATTACGAAGAGCTAGATTTCGGCCCTGGAGGTCGCGAATAGACAATCAAGGAGAGATTTAATAATTAAATTATAAAAGAGGGTGGACCTTCTAGAAAAGATCTCCTACTTATAAAAAAGTCTACCTCAATGAATCAAGTGGATGTTTAACTTCATGCTAGAAGGTATCCCCTTCTCTTACGATAGTCGCAAGACGTAGTTCGCTTTCGAGGGTCCTAGGTTGGCATGACTTAGAAGGCTACAGTCAGCATATCCTGTTATTTCATCTAGATACCTAGGTAGAGAGGGTATACTTGCTAGCCCGCAGTTTCCAGCAGTTGGGTAAGAATGCGAGCGAATAGCTTGTTAGTATTAAGGTGTAGTGAAGTATCCGACCCCGAGTCGATTAAAGTGACCATTCTATTCGCCTGTCAATTGTTAGGTATCTCAAACTTGAGCTGGTAGGAACTATACAAGACCTAGTATTCTCCCCCGCCAGCATTGTAAAGATAAGAAGAGCTGCAAGCGTACCTAATGTATACATGCCTAGATGGAATGTGGGCGAACCTAGCATTGACCTATATAAATTTACCTAGCTAGTACATTTTACCCCGTAATCGTAACTGCGTCTACGTTAGAATGTCTACCTACCCAGGTACATACGTAGTAATACATGTAGTAGTAATAGATACACTAATATACAAAAGAATACTCCGCTTGAATTGTAAGATCGCCTATTTGTAGTGACCGGTAAATTTATACTGGGACAATTGGTAGGCTTGCCCACCGCTAATTTGCTTCTCCCTATGAGCGTCTGGTGTAAGCGAAGGTTATATTCAAATGTTTATCGCAACCATATAAGCGTCATGTAGGCTGTCTACTGAGTCGCGGCTACGTCTATGCTATAACTCTCGTTGGCCTCCATGGTTACCTACATAGGTATCCGTGTGGTGTCCGCCTCCCCCCTTTTCACTTCTATATTACTTTAGCTACCTTTTAGTTCACAATACCAAGATACGTTATATGAACCTATAATCATCAAATCTGTACCAGCGCGTATTCTATACGTCCCCCGGCCTCACGACCCCGCAACAACTACCGTGAATCAGTCTTATGCCACCGAGATCGTGCCCATGATTGGGCCCTCTCCCCCTCTCGAATGCGTTGATCTCCAAGCTTAATCAAAGGATGGTGCTCATTGCTCCCTTGGAGGGGACAAGGATTGCCAAGTTCAGCTAACGCCGCTATTCGGCAATGGTCGCCGACTTATACTGCCTGGTTAGCAAGGCAGGGCTAATTCGAAGCATTACATCCATCTAGTCGGGTTGCATTCGAGCTCCCGCACGTAGTCGTTCGGCTCACATTCTAGCTTACAAATCTATTCTAACATTGCTTCTTTCTCGCCTAACACAGCCTAACACGGAAGGTTGAGGTTCCGAATTGATATGTGACGATCGTTGGCTATGTCCTCCGAAAGAAGTGGCAGCCTGTGATCACATTTGCATGCCTAACGCTTCAATGCTCTCCTATTGGTATACTTCAAGGATGCAAACGTGATGGTATCATGCAACGAGAATGCAGTCTACGTAAGACGTATGCTAGATTGACGTTCTTTAGTCTAGGGTCGAATGTGAATATGCAGCTCGGAACAAAACTGGTGCTCTACCTGTTATCAACTATGACTAAAGAAGATTAAGAATGCCTTCAATCTTGTCGGTGATTGGACTCGACTCTGAAAAGGTCTAGACTTATGCTTATTTCCATTCTGAGCGTCGTGCATAAGTAGACGAAGCAACGTGATGCGCCTCACCAAGGCTATGATCGACCAGACAAATTTGATCCGTATCCTCGGGTCGGTCCGTGTCGAGTCAGGGCGCTTATCTACATGGTGTAAGAGGCGCTTGTTTCAATTAGATTAATGAGCGTTACGTTTTCCTGTGTTTTGTTGTATATGTACGATACATACAGTGTTAGACAAGCGTTAAGTTATCCCGGCGACGTCCGAACGCAGACCCCTTGCCATTGATGAGCTCCGTGAGGGGTTTACTCTCCGAGGACAGCTTGTTCTAACTCCCAAGCTTGAAGCAGCATATCTCCTCCCTGCGGTATGCTATCACTTGTTACATAGGTACCTTGGCTAGCTACCTGTTTTTGTAAGGATTCCCCGACTGTCTTACTTCTAGTATTATACATTATGAGATGTGATCGAGCAGTTACACTATGCCTAGTCGAGTTCCTATCCGCCGCAGGACAGTGCTGAATTACTACATATGTAGGTCACTAGGATGTACGTTTGTAGTACCTCCCCATGCTATTATCTGCACAGGACATAAATGAAGTGCCGGGCATCGATTCCGCTTAATGACAACTAAAAAGGCCAACGGTAATTACCGTATTTTCATAACTTATGTCTACGGTACTAGTATAGTAGCTCATATAATCCAGTACATGTGCACATGCCCCCTAAGTCGATACCTACACTAGGTACATGCGTAGATATTTTCCACTGGAGCTGGCAAAAATAGATAGCTCGATGCGTACATTACAACAAGAGACTTCCTACCTGTAGATAGATAGGCTATTATACTTGAAAAGCACCTCTTTTCCCCTGCTACGCAAAGAGTACGGTATTCTGGCCAAGCAAGTTACTCACCAAAAGCTGCGGCTTTCTGTTTACATGATTGGCGATGTCACATGAATCCGACTTCATGCGGGTGAGGTGACAATGAGTGGGGGGAACGGACCAGAGACCTGGGGAATTAGGCCCACGATACATGTACCTAGCTGGTCTTAGGTGGACTTCTAACCTACTATGTAGTCGTACTATGTATATGTCTCCATCCATCATGCATTCTGTCGGTCGTGTTTCAAAATAACCTACCTAATGTACTAGACCGCAGGAACTAGCTGAGACGCACAAGCTGGGGTCACAGGGAATTAATTGGAGCAAAAATAAGCAAAGTAAAGGCGATAGACCGTTCAAGGCTGGTCTGATACAAGGTATCATTATGCAGTAGTGGGGTGCTCTTATGGCCAATTTTGTTGCCGAATGGGCCGTGGTAAATTTGATTTGGCATCTAATACTCTGAAGACTGATTTCATGTTGTCTTACAAGGTCACGGCTTCATACGAGAGAGACAGAGCTAACCTTTATGTCTACCTCATGATGCCTTCCAAAAAGGCCTAACCTAGGTACTTGAGTCAGGGGGAAACACTGTGTAAATTATTAAAATGCACACGTTATACATGGACTCAACCGTGCAGGGCAGTTCGCTCACTGTGTTGTACATCCCGACTTCAGCCCGCATCAAGTCTTCTGCAGCGAAAATCTGCCGGCAGTTTGCACCAACGTCTATATGGTGGTACCTATGAAAATAAGCACCGGACGCTTAAGATCGAGGTACCTCCAAAGGCTTAATCTGCCGAAGCTTAGCAACTCGAGGGTCTCTAGCATATGTCGCAGGATTCAATCACAGTTTATTCTGCAATCTCCGTCTTATACTGCTACGTTCCTGGCTCGGTGAGACGGTGTAGATAACGTGGAGTCTTCGGTTCGAAGCTCACCGAGTGGAGATTAAACACCTCTCTTTTGCCTTCTTCGCATATACTTACCCATAGTAGCTGAGTGTATAGTCGTACCAGTAAGCTCAGATATCCGCTGATACGATTGGGTATTCTGATCCGTACCTACAGGACATATACATATGTATAAAGACGGAGGTCCCTGCATGTTAGACCAAAACTATTGTGTCGGAGGATTTTCTGGGTGTATATTGAATTATATGTAGAGTTCGGTTACACTACTCCCTTTCAACGGTAGTTCTGGAACATTTCGAGAATCTTTACTTTAGGTCTTGTGGGAAATTGTTAAGTACTTCATGACAGTATGGGTGCAGAGAGATAGCGGATGACGTAGAATGGATGATCGGGTTAGGGGTAGGTACGTACATTTGTTTCTCTGTAATCCGATAGATCACAAATACTTTGATGCCAAGTCTTCGCTGATACGACCCATGCTGCCATGATACATTCTCTGGACGACCCGGAGGCTAACACCCTACCGGAAGAAATTATGCAAATGTGCATGTTTAAGGTCGGTTTACGGCTTCAAAAAACCTGCTTCCCACGTGTTGCGGTAACACTGAGAGGAGACGAAGTTTACAAGCTTGACTCGACATGGGCTAGAATAACTATCGATTACGGAAATAGGAAGCCAAGTGGAGTTACTAATTACTCAGATCAGACAAGGGTAGCACGCTGCTCCAAAGTAGAGGGGAGAAGAAAAAAAAAAAAAGAAAAAAAGGGGGCGGACAGCTGACCTATTTCAAAGACAAAAATGAGATTTTTTCAACCGTCTTTCATCCTATAATAAAACAGGAGCATCTCGACCATTGTAGCTTTGCATGCATTCTCCTTGACTCGGGATGATCTAACCACAGAAAGACACAAGACTCTGAGGCACCTTACCTGCATGGATGACATCGCATCGGAGTCAACAACAATCTAGACATGATGCCCGACTGTCACAATTCATCCAAATACCTAATCAGGTAGGTCACATCCAAGGACTTCGACGTCTCGTGGCATTCAACATCAAATGAAAGAAAACTAGCTCGGGAAAGGTACGGGATAAGAATGCTCCCTTGTGCTCGTGATGGTGTGCGGCATCTGTTTTGGACCAAGGACGAAAACAGTCCACATAAAAAGAAAGGTTTAAACGAAAAAGCACATAAAACACAGAATGATGCGATGTTGAATGCGCGACTAGGCGCGATAGATGCATCCCAATATCAAGTGCCGCTCATCTAGCCCCGCCGTAGATCAGAAAGACCCCGTGCGTCCCTTGATGATAACATAATCTCAAAAATCTAGGTCGAAATCTGCGAGGTTGTGTGACCTCCTTGCAATGCATGCAGAGTCACATTTATTCATCTGACATTTAGAGGCCCCGGAAGAGTGGTGGAGGGAAAGGGGTGTGACTTTTGGTCTCGATACCCCGGATACCGCAAGCCACCAAGGAGCAGTATCGAATAGCGATTGCTGTGACGGCGTATGATGGCCGAGATCGGGACCGTTTCTGTCGGATAGGGGCAGGTGTCACTGCAGAGATGGCGTGACTAGCGCGATCAAGCCAATATTGAAAGGCATGCATATGCCCCGATTGTAGAAAGGGATTTTTTTTTCCCTGCAACTCCAGGGAAAGAATAGGTAACTACCTACTCAGCCTATTATATTTCATGATGGCATCCCTGGTATCCAAGACAGAGTGAATATATGCTTATTTCCAAGGTAACTCGCCAATACCTAGGGACTGGCTTGAAAGCCGATCTTAATTACCTTTATCAAAGAATCTTCCTCATATGGATCTAGAAAGGCAGAACGCAAGAACAAGGCCAGCCCATGCAGTGTTGGCTGCCGTCCACGTGTTGTGTTTCCGTACTGAAGCATGGCGTGCTCATTCGCCCCTGGTGAGATGGGTTGGTTGGCTTGTCTCAAGCGCGTGTAAACGCCAAAAGCTAATTGGCGAACGGGATTTTGTCTTGTATCTCATTAGAAAATACCAGTGTTGGCATGATGCTTCCATAGAGGGGCGGTAAACATGTCATTTGGCTGCCGGGACGACACGCATGCTCCTTTATTGACATGGTCGTGAAACGGACTCAATTTGGTTATCTTAGCCAGATTACTATCAACGCAAGACATCCCCCCTGATATGCATGGGACATCAGCTTTGATGAAAGATATTAAGTTAAGACGCCGCCAAACGGCCTATCGTTTCCGAGGGTGTGGGTGGGTGACGTTTCCAAATGGAACGTATCCGCGTCTCATCGGAACTTGATCGAGCCTCGTATCTGGAGAGCCCCTGGTCGTGTAACGATATGATTCGCAGTACTTACTCACCGGGCGCCGTCAGCTTATTTAATTCCATCTTCTGGACGTAGAAAGATATCTTGTATGCGTCGGTACCCATCAGCATCTTTGGATTCCGCTTAGCAAGTAAGGGGGCCTTAGAACCAATATATTCTTAAGAATAGGTATTTGAGTTTAATATATATGAATGGCGACGATGCTAGTTAGACTATAACTACCTACCTATGGTATTGGTTCTGGATAATAGCATTACTGGTGACCCGGGGGTTGTCGGAGCAATGCCGTAAGCAGCCGTTTTCACTTCTAGCGAGGCCCGTGATATGGTCCTCGCGATGTAGGCATGTTTCCGACCTTCAACAGAATTATACACTTGAGCAAGTCGAAGTGCCCCTGCTTCCACCTAGGCGAAGCACATGACATCTCTTCTACATCATTTTTTAAGAGTTAACACCGCCTTCACGCCTTAACAACAATCTCCGAACGCTAATAGTCTGATAACAATAGTAAATAATGTGTTGCAATGCTTTGTCCATTTCATCAGGTTGGACTGATGTTATTTCCGGGGCTTATCGCCAAGCCGACGCCAACATAATAGCCTTGATCCCTATCCAGAACACCTAACTCCAAGCCTACCAGCCATGCCTTCGCTACGGGAATGCATCCCTCAACGAGTAGGGCCATGGAAGGTCCGAACTGCATGCTGGCTGAAGATTCCGTGCCGTTGAAACAGTCCCAAATATCCCAATCCCATTTTCCTTGACCTTCCCTCAATTATCCGTATAAACTTTGCGTTCGTCAAGAACCGACAATGCTCTTAAGTTTAGATGTAAGGCGTTGGCCTCTTGCTTCGTCTAATCATGTGTTCCCAAGGTGGCGGGGATCGCGGCCGACAGTCGGCTACAAACTGCTTGTTAGTAAGATGTGAAAATTCAAGAAGCTTAAGTAGATAGTTTATCTTGATAGTATCCGTAGATAAATTTGGAAAGGGTGGGTGGTGAGTTGCATCGCTTGACTATAGTCGCGTCGGGCTTGATGCTGCAGCCCAGAGAACGCAACCTCACGGTATGGAGGGGTAGGGGATTTCTGAGAGGCTACCAGGAAGAATCCTTGCAAAATCTACATTGTGCGGAGCGAGGGAGGCTTACAGCATAATTCATCATGTCTGGGCGTGATATACCAGTTAGTACGACCGGTCAAGTTCTAAGACGAAACAGAAATACGTGTTTTCCTGCAAGGCTATAATAGAATTTATTTACCTTATTTCTAGATGCGTCACGTTCGGGGCGCAGACCTTGTTTGTCCTTTCGTACACTGAACACCATCTTTGTACCACGAAACGAAAATGCTGGCAACAATATTCCACCTGGAGAAAAGGTCGGGTTAGATGAATCCGGGCGTTTAAATACGGTCAGCTGAAAACATACCTGGGTATAATCACACATCGTAGAAAGGCCGGTGTAGCCGTTTCGAGGTTTTCGAGTAGCGTGTAAGTGGACCGGGGTGACACAACTATCGAGAAGTAGATGGAGTTCTGAGCTGCGGTTGCGCTCTCTAAACTTTGCCGGCGTTAGACCTAGAAGTCCGGTATGTAGAGGGAACTGATAGACGGGGATCTAAGTGGTCGATTTATCAAGTAATCAATAATAAGTCTTGTGCGTAGCTCAGAGCAAAGAGATATGTAATAGTGGACGAGGTCAAAAAGGTGGGCGGAAATATGTATGTATTTAAGCTTGCTGTATCGTCGATCGTGTTTTCAACTGGCAACCGGAAAGAAGTACAACGCCAGGAACCCTTGGCTAGGTGTGCCTGGATTCATACAGACCACGCTACCCATTTTCTTAAAAGTGCCAAGACAACATCGCACGCACCTATGATTGATGACATTTGGATATGGGCTTGTTGACTATCGTCGTTGTACCTTGATCCTTGCCGTCCAGGAGTTAGCCAGTAATGGCAACCGCTGCACAATAGTGTGTGTAGGCATGTATGTACCTAGGTACATAGGTAAGGTAGGTATTGTGCATGGTAGGATGGTTTATCTCTAACCAGTATGCCAGGCCAACTAACTACCTATATGTAGTGTACGTATAAGGTATACGTATAGAGCTCTGAGGACCTTCTTTGTACTGTACTCGTCCGAAGACCCATCCCCTTCCATGGAACCAACAATTGACACCCAAGTTGTCTCTGGACTGACAAGGCGGATCCCCTTTAGCGTTGGGCCATGGTGCTCTAGGTTGACCCAATGCGCAGGGACAGCTAAGTACCTAGGTAGGTAATGGGCTATTCTCCGAGCTGTCAAGCACCCTGTGCGTATTATGTACGTCAGCTGGTATGTTAGACCGCATGACAGGGAACAATAGTGAGATTAATAAGTAGCGCACACCTAAGCAAGCATCTAGCTCGCATAATCGGGTTAGGTAAATCTCGATCAAGGTTATTGTACATAATATGTCTTTGGCAGCTTGCAAGGGGGGAAGGGATACCGTACTGTGGGAGCACCCGATACTTCAAGTACAGTAAAGTACAGTACAGTACCGTACAGTACAATACAACGTATGGATCTTTACCAGGAATTCGGGTCAGGAATCCACTAGGGATATGGCGTAAAAAGAAAACGTCCGTAGAGAGAGGACTTTGTTCTCCTACTACAAGGGTCTAGGTGCAGGTTAAGAATCTTGGAAGTACACGACTTGATAGGCTATTAGCGACTTATAGGCGCTGCCGAACCGCCGCCGCTAAATAAATTAAGGAAAAAAAAAGAAGAAAAACAAATACAGTACAGCGACATATTCAACACGAGAAACCGAATTGTTTCAAACCTAAGATCCATTCAACAATAGTTAGTACCTAGGTAGGTACCATAGTATGGGTCAAAGAGGAAAAATAAAAGGATGACTGAAGAGACCGCTGTTTGTGTTCCTGCTGGCGAAATTGGAAATGACGGGACCAGTTACTTACCAAGGATTCTCTCTGTCTCGGAAGTAAGCCGTCGGGGAGGAATTCTTAATGGGGATCTGATAGGGAACAGCCGAAATTTTCATACAGTACCTCTTGATGGGCTACATAGTACACGTACCATGATGCCGTAACGCATCCGTAAAGTACATGGTACATGATGTTTTTTTAAAAAAAAAAATAATAATAATAAAAAATCAAGGAACAAACTCGAAACACACCATCGGCTTAAGAGCTAGCACGTGGGCTATCCACAGCTATCAAGCATCACGCATCACGGTAGCTTTAATTCTATGCAGCCAGGCAGCTAGGCGCTAATAGACGATCTCCATGAATAGCACGAACAATGACCGAAAATTGAAACTAGCGAAGCCTTCCAGAAGCCAGAACGGTTTCAGCAAAGAGCTGCATTACAAGGATTCGCGGCAGTTTCAGCCACTTACTTATTTCGTAAACATGCAGCCGACCCCGACACCCCGACCCTCATCGAACGCGAGCCATTGGAAATGTGCTACAGACCGACTCTAGATAGACTCTAATATCATTCAACTACATGTATGTACTTTACTTATATTTCCCTAGGTGGGTAATTAGCTGCACCTAGCACCATGACACTTGCTAAGTTCAACACAGGAAAATCCAGGACATGCCTTATCTCGTTGCCTATAGATACCTTACCAAGCGCTATGTCCTTAGCATAAAGAAAAAAAAAGCGTACCATAGTATGTTTAATGCGGCCGTCCACGCACTAAACCGTCCCACACGCTTTAAGACACGGGAATTTTACGACGACGGGTTAGCCACGTGTCTTGGCTGTTCCCCCCTCGCCTAGTCTGAAAAGAGATGCTTTTTATTAGCACTAGAAGTACTATGTATGTGCTTGAACGTATTGAAAACACTGAGAAGGAAAGACGAATGAGAAAAGAAAACACATGAGTTGCGAGGGTGCACGTACAGAGTTACGCTGTAGAATATAAGCTTGAATATCATGATCATCATGGACATAAGATTGCTTGCCAGTTTGACGAACTGGCACTCGCTTACGAGACTGCCTACGATTTTCAATAAGTCTCTACCGTACAGCGTATCCACAAGGAATTCATGTCGAAACGCGAAGTGTTAGTATTTCAAAGCAAACCGTAGTAGCGCTCGGTCCTTGGACGCAGGATGATCCCGTTGTGAAATGATGTACATGCTAACATGGTGTGGCGCTAAATATCGCCATAAATGATCCTCAGTAGTATCCGTGATGTTAGGCCGCGAGAGACGCTCCTCATGATGGCGGAGTCGTCTTTCTAGTGGATGTTTGAAGGAGTCGGGAGGTTAGCCAAGCAGCTAAGGTACGTAGTATAAGGTTATGTAGTAGTCAAGAACATGAGAAACCCAGTGCAGCGTCTCGGGTCGCTTAAAGTTAGGTAAATCCACCGGTAAATCCATGCTGTTGGAACGCAAATCCACATACCTAAAATATCCTGCTCCACTGGTAGAGCATGGACTGAAATGATAGGGCTCGTCATTCCAAGCTCCTCAGCTCATCGTACGGTAGAAGCTACTTACAGATGGCCAGAATTTGTTAGTTGCAGGCATGTACTTTATGATGGCTCTGAAGTCAACAGCAAGCCACACGTGCGAATAAGAGATATTCTAAGACTAGGAGCGGAGTGTTTCGTTGCAGTGCGAACCATTCCATTTGATATTTGTGTACACCGTACAGGTAGCCTCGGACCATATGTTTATAAAGATCGGAGAGGAGGAATAGAATACGAAAGAGGATCCATCCTCCAGGACATACAACAGAACCGCAAAAGCACCCGAAAGGATTGGCATCTAACATTGGACCTAGTCTACCATAGTACATACCTACGTATGTAAACTAACCTCGAAGTACGGGGTGAGGGTAACATCAAGCTCGACCCATGGCTAACAGTCTCGGGGACTACGAACAAATCATGGCAGCTTGACGGGACTCCACAATGCTGCCCCATACTTATACATGAGAACCTTTGTGGAAGCTGGACTACGTACCAGCCAAATTGAAGCTATCACTGATTTATTGAAGTCTTCGTCTCGTGTGAGGGACCGGCTTATCCAGATGAAATCTGGATGACTGAAATGACCTCGACTTCCAGAACCGTATTGAATCGGGCTTTGATTTATTCCCTAAACTACCTATCTAGATAGTAACTAACCCCTTGCAACTCCTTTAAGTCATAATGCTAGCAGCTTATTGTACTGTATTATGGTCGAAGGTCCACAATAGGTTGCTAGTCTTGTATCGGACGTTTGGCGGTTCCATTCATCCATTAGACATTACGGTAGTTAACTAGCTACCGTATATGATGAATATAACCCATTTCCTTACAGTGGAACCACTTTACACTCAAGATGATATATGATAGTTTTATTAATATTCCATATCTTTCACAAAAAAAAAAAGGAGGGGGGAGGGTATCAACATCTTCGGCAGCACTCGAACACACCAATCCGTCCGTCCGTATGGAATCACAGGTAAACTATTTATTCTACAACTAGGCAGTATTCTATAAGGAAAGTAGTGCATGCAAATCTTAGGGAAGGCAAGTATAATGCCTTATTATCCTGTGAGACGGGTGGGAAAATAGAGTCGTTTATTAATTAGATCACCATCTTTTTGCTGGTTGCTACAAGGCAGCTGCAAGGTAGTAGGGCAAGGGTGTCCAAGCGCCAGAAGGACCCTCTTTACATGTAATATGAAAATATACTCAGTCGATTAGAATTGATCACGTGGGGCGCCACGATTTGTCGCACCACACATTTCATCCCTGTTCGTCTCGCGTTCGTCTCTATTTCGTCTATTTCGTCTACCGTATTTCGTCTGCCCTAGTTTCGTCTGGTTCGTCTGGTTCGTCTGGTTCGTCTGTTTCGGGGTTTTATCGGAATTGGACTTGACAATAATCGAATGTGACCTGGCCATCATCAGCGAAAAATGACAGCCTCGAGAGAGTCGGGCACTCTCGGGACATACCAGAGGTACAAACTCGGCCAGGCTCAATTCCAAAAATGGCTGAAGCAAACCTCGGACAGGCTTCGAACAGGACCCGCGGGTCTTGAGAAGCCAGTTCTCCAAGAGAGCTCAAGTTCACCAAGTTCGGCAGTAAGAGGGTCTCAGTCCAGGAAGGACCCCCAGATAGCATCGACGGTCCATTGGTCGCAACTAGAATCGATGGCTAGTATCGTCGTAGAAAATCTGGACCCAGAACAGATACCCCGATCGGCCATTAGTATTCTTCGCGACGTCGTGCAGCTGAGAAAGAAGAGTGCACGATTCTTCCGCTCAGCGGCCGCCAAGTCGGACAATGACACTCTCAAGGAGAAGAACTCGGCGCATGAGCATATCATAAAAATTCTTGAGAAGATCCTGCATCAATTCGAAGCTGCCTTGTCCAAAATCCGTCCCTCTCCACCTTCGACGTCGACCTCTGAGGACGGTCAGCTAGGTATGAACGACATAAATAACATGTTTGAGTATCTAAAGCTCGAAGAATCGCATGATGGAGAGAATGGTGACCCAGACGAAGTCTCCGACATAGAAGTCGCGGCTCTGAAGCGCTCTAAGAAACCGCAGAAGAAGGGTGGTAAGAAACAAAAGCAGAAGAAACCGTCCAAGGGCCAACATGTCCAAAAGCGGACGACAAAATCTCAGGACGCATCCTGGGTTGACACTTTTCGGTGGATGGATAATGAAGACGACGGGGATGGGGAAGACGAACTTGATTATTACATGATTATCTATTGTTTCTTCCAAGATTTCAACTCCATACGGACCTACGTCGGCGATCGGTGGACTGAATACTTCTACCACAAATCGGTATCACTCGACACTCTTGCGGTTCTAACAAATGCTGCTTGCGAAATATTCCACGAGATGGAATATGAACTAGAGAGGACACTGAAAGATACGCCGCGACTTGCCGAGTACGACTTCATGTTGGAGATGCTATTTTTCAACTACGGTCTTGAGCATGTGGACTACTCAGGTGAGGACCAATTGACTGACGGGGAAAGAAACTACAAGATATTGGGCGAAGCAGATTGGCTCGGGTTTCCAACCTACTCGCAAGTCCTCCATCTTTTGGAAGCCATACCGCCGAGAAAGGTACCCCTGTTTCCAGCCTCGGCCACGAAGCACCCTAGTTATGGGGTGCACGACTTTGACGGCTTTCAACAGTTTACGCGAGATGTAATATTTGAGCTTGCTATCGAATGCTGTCACACTAAAGCCATGAAGACAAATGGGGAGTTAGCCATGATTGCTATTGCCCAGGATGAACTGACGCTGGACTTCGAGGACATACTCCGAATGCGGGGCTATACTTCTGCGACTATTTTCGATCTGTCTTTATATACCGACGTTCGCTATATCCTCGAGGACCAAGTCATTGACGCCTTTAATCTGCTACAGGCTACGGGAGCCTCGATGAAGGCCACACTAGAGGAGCATTTGCCTAACATCAGAGGCCCTTGGGACCTCAAAAAGGAATGTAGGGAAAGACTGCTGGAGGTCGAAACGTACATTCTAAAGGATTTCCTCGAGGGTGATAAAGCGAGAAGATTTGAAGAAAAGGGAATCAAGGAACCTTTCGAACGAAACATTCTTCTAAAAAGCGACCCTGTCTGGTCAGGATTGCTTGACTTCCGTTGCCGACTTATTCTAGACAATCTTGGCTACCGCCTTATTACCGAATCACCCGTCGCATTTGGGGCAGCTTTTATTTACGCAGCGTCACGACTTGACGCCGTCTCTGATTTGCACTGGCTTCAAATGGACCGTTTCCTCCGAGTTCATGGTGAAGACAAGATACTCCAGGGCAGCATACACCCGGATTTGACGCCAGTAGACCTCATAAAGAGGTTCGTGAACTCGGACCTGTTTTCGACCGATTCCCCTATCAAAAATTATATAAATCCTCCTAAATCATTGGAAGCTCTCTATCAAAGATACGCAAAGGAACACGGGTACTCCCGCCAACCGCTGTACCTTAGGGAGATCATCCGAGAGAGCCTCGAGCATCAAGTAAGCATCCTCTCCTCTGATGCCGATTGCAAGAAGAACTTGCCGGATACAGGAAACACGCTTATGAAGCGTACATCCTTCAATCTCGCTGCAGCCCAAGACGCTCAGAGAAAAGCTCGTCAGTCAGCCAGTGTCTCACCGGTACGGCTCTTAGAGATTCTTGATAAGGCCACAACATCGCTTCTCGAGGATCAGCTTTCTATAGATTATTTTAAGCTGCATAAAGAGAGTGTTCAGCTCTTGCGGGAACTGCTCGTTGAATTCTCCTCGGAAGTCGAGAAATATGCACCCTTTTTGTTTGATGATGACATTAGAATTGGCAAGCTCTGTCTCCTTCTGCCAGTCATATACCAATCGATGATAGACGGAAGTGTTACTGAAACCACTAGGAGATTAGCTGAAGTTGTGACAAGAGTCTGTTCGAGATTATAGAGAGGCGAGGGGATTTCCTAAGCAAATGCATTCGTCCCCCCACCCCTCTCCCCCTTGGAGGTTATAACATAGTCGTAAATCTCTGTTTAATGGAGATTATTACTGCTGAAATGTCTTGGCCCGATGTTTAGTGAAGGCCTTTTGCTGACGAACACACCATTTATATTCTTTCCTACACGGAAAGTCATTACTAACACTCTTGACTCGCGAAGTATCCTGGCCATTTATCATCCTGCACTCAATCTCTCATCATCCCGTGTCGTTGCCAATCTATAACCGATATTCCCGATGTATTTTTCATCCCATGAACATGAACTTCCACGATGTGACGTAATATCTACCTCCACTTCGCAGCATATAAAACCTTCGAAGCCCCTGGTCGTTTATTCTCCCCGTACCATGTACCGTACATCAGGTAAGGTAGGCTATATATAGCATGAGCTAACTCCTATTTTATTCGTTCTTCTGTATTAGTTCCACCCTCAACTTTAACCTCGTATATAGTACCGGCCCCCTTGACCTCAATCTGAGGTCACTGTTGCTTCAAGCACTGTGTCCCATTTTCATCCTAACGACACTCGCAAGTCTCGCGCCCACTGAAGCCATTCAAAGAAAATATGCCATATTCTATTTTATTATCTCGATATTCCCTAGCGGCAGCAATACTGACTTCCAATATCGGGACTTATGCTGCGCTCTCGCCTCCTAATCCTAATCCTAACTCGAAACTCATACCCCCCACGGGCGACACCATGCGTTGGCTGAAGTTGACCACTAAACGTGCTACGAAGATCGCATTCGCTCCGCTAGGTCTCCTAGCACTGCACACCATCGGCCTAACATGTTTCTACCCGCATATTCCACCGTTCATCCTCCGCCACGGTGCAGTGAACGGTCTAAATCCAGATCTCGTGACTTGGTCAGCAGCGACGTCTATCCCTCTGGCTCTACTTCTATGTGGCATCACACTACGCTTACGCTCTTATTCCTCGCTAGGGAAGAATTTCACCTACAACCTCGCAGAGCCCGATCACCTAGAGACTACTAGCATTTATCGCTACGTACAGCATCCTAGTTATACCGGTATTGTTCTTGTTGCCGCGGGCAATCTGGCCCTTCTCTGTAGAATAGATGGGTCACTGAGCTGCTGGATTCCACCGCAATGGTATGAAACTATCCGGGCTCTCGGATGGGTCTTGTTTCTTCCTACGTGGATGCCGATGTTCGGTCTATGGATCCGGGTGCGGGAGGAGGAGCGTATGCTAAAAGCCAAATTCGGGAAGGATTGGGAGAGATGGCATACCAGAACAGCACGCTTCATACCTTGGGTTTTCTAGCGGGTTATATTATCTACCGAGTAGCGAAATTTTACGAGCCGAGACAATGTTATCCGAGCCGAAGCCGACAAGTAAGACTAGACTGTGGAGAAGGTGAGATACATTGTTCAATGGAGTCAACGGAGTCTTATAGTTGTAAACTTGCAAGGGGTGTACCCCCTTTGTTTTGCAACGTGTTATACGAATTAGACACATCTAACCTCTTGCTTGAATATCGCATGTTTACTGCAACAATTTGCCAGCACTAGCAATCACTGGTGAACCTATCGACCGGGGTCTGGGTAAATATCTCGTTACAAAGTCCCTATATATATATATATATATAGCAAGATCACCGAGGCTTCAGACCTTCCCAGGATGACACCTTTTGGTTTAGGTACCTCCCTATGCGTTTATAGGTAATTGCATTGATTCTAGGCTTAGATGATTCTCGCAACATGACTAGATAGAGGAGTTGTAGGATAGGATAAAGAGGAATAGGGTGGTGTTCAGTGCATGTTCAAGCCACATTATGCCGTAAGCAAATGAACAGTACGAATTGCACAGTCTTCTAATAATAATTATACGGTATTTGTTCAGCTGCCAAGGTACCTACACGTAGTACCCTAACCACTGCCGCCCAGCCAATCACGGTGCTAATTGATCACAATGTCAATCTCTTTAACTTACCTCTGCCTAGCTTCAACATTCAAATTCTAGACGACGAAGAAATCGCCCATATTTCAACCTCACATTCGTTTTATATTAGATACCTACCTAGGTACCTATATAAATAAGCATTATTTACAGAGAACCACCAAAGAGATGCTATTGTAATGGCCACCGCGGCAGAGCGCTACCACGCTCTTATCCGGTGGGTAGAGGACGGCGGTGGGAGTCTCAATCCAGCTGTTGAAATCTACCATGATGAAACCACTAAAGGATCTTTTCGCGTGAAGGATTCATGCTCGATTGGGGTGGACGAAGTTATAGTCACCCTTCCGCTCTCTAAGTCCCTCTCATACCTCAATGCCATCGATGGTCACCCAGACTTCGCTTCCTCGTCGACTCCAAATGGCTTGAAGCGTGAGGACGGGATCTATTTGCCGACCGAGTTCTTGAAGAAGACACCGCCGCATGTCGTTGGCCGATTCTTCCTCATGCAAGAGTATATTTTAGGGCCCAAATCCAAATGGTGGACGTACATCCGGACTCTGCCTCAGCCTGAACATATGGGCAATATCCTCCCTGCTACGTGGCCATCCGATGACATTGAGTTCCTTAGGGGCACTAATGCCTTCGATGCCATCCAGGATATAAAATCGACCCTGAAGAAAGAATACAGGCACGCCATGAAGCTCCTACCGGAGAGTTACCATCTAGAGTATACACGACCACTCTACCATTGGGCCTATAGTATCTTCACCAGCCGTAGTTTCCGGCCGTCACTCATCATCCCGGCGGGAACCTCACTGAGCCTTCCTTGCGAGCTGGACGATTTCTCAGTCCTGCTCCCTTTATACGACATCGGAAACCACTCGCCGTTGGCCAAGATTGCTTGGACTACTGACGAACAGACCCAAGTATGTACACTTAGATCTAGGCAGACATACTCGGCCGGAGAGCAAGTATTCAATAATTACGGCATGAAGACTAATGTCGAGTTGCTTCTGGGTTATGGTTTCATACTCCCAGAGCATGAGAGCTTGCACAATGACTATGTCCACATTAAGACAAAGGCGGACCCAGACGCTGGTGACTTGGCAGCCACACATGTCGTGTCATTGAGGCCCATGGGACACCGGAGTTCTTTCGTTGGCCGGTCGAGACTCCTGAGCGCAGATTCGATGAGCTGCCTCCCTTGCTTTTCGCACATTCAGGACACCCTCGTTGCTGCTCTCTACGAAACCATCACAAGAGGAGCAGAGGAAACGAGCGACACTAGTTTAAACGATATCATGCGAGGCGACATTCCACGCGAGGTGCTTACCAAAATTGTCGATTCCTTGGGTTCCAAGCTGAGTATCGATTTGGAGGACATAGAAGTGAACGAGCCGGAATACGAGGCGATCAATCATAACCAGCAGCTCGCCCTCCGTTATCGCGAACAATGTAGGAAGGTCTTGGAAAACGCACTTCGTAGCCTATTGGCTGGAGATGGCTGAGCTTTCGCGTAGATGTTGACGTATCGGACTGCTGGCCTGTACATCTGAGATGCTCAAACGGATAAATTCAATCTCAAACTCCGAACTAGGGGTATCAAAATGCAATCTGCCACCGACGCCCAATATTGAAGCACACGTCCCTTTCTTTCCCCCGGACCCAAGATATTTTCTTTGATTGGTGGTCTGGTTTTTCCCAACCAACAATTGGTTTTTTTTGGTTTCCTAATAGCCCCCCCCCCCCCCCCCCCCCTTTATATCAATGATTACGTCTGCCATTCATGGCCGGCTCACACTCTCCAAACACATCTCCTGCTTCATCGGGTAGGAAAGCCATATTTTCGTTTAATAGGTTTAGGCACGCTTTGGAAGCTAGTACCTACGGTCAGCGACCATGTCGAGGAGCCACGTCACAACCTTCTTGGCAAGCCGGAAAAGACCACTTACGCAATAGTAGACTAATATCCCCAGAGCTAAGTGCCGCGCTCATTCTAGCTGAGTTATAGCAGCCATAGGTCTGCTGCAGGGCAAGCATGCGTGCCCACAGTCTTCTCGGATCGCCGCCTGTGCCCTCTTCTAAAGCCTTTAGAGACTCCCGCCTCCTATTTCTAGATGCATCCATGCCCACTGATGAACATTCGGAGCACGGCGAGGGTGACCTTGATTCTTGGAACTTGTCAATCGGGCCGATGAGCTTGGACATTTCAAGTTCGTTAGAACTGCCGCGAGCAAGTGGACATGGTGTGATAGCATCGATGTCATCGACGCTATTCGGTCGACTCGACGCTCTTGAAATTTTAGACATTATTTGATTATTTCTCTACAATCCACTTGTATCAAGTGTTCCGAGAACACGCACAGGTGTTGTGCTCTTACTCTCGTATAGGGAGTAACCGATAGGAAGGCTAGGGCGTCCTCGGGTACCGAGGAAGAAGGGCGATCGAAAGTGCAATAATCGTTTTTCTTACGAGGTACCTAGCTAGGTAGTTCTGACGGTTTCTTATCTCTCAATCTCAACACATAGGCACCTATGCATGAAAATAAGATAAGGGGATTAAAAAATAAGAATAATAGGTATTTATCGATATCTCGTACTCCCCGGGGGGAAGAAAAACAAAGTCGATAGCTTCAGTTGAACAGGGTGTGGAGCTACCAACTTATATATAAATCAACCAAAGTAACATTGGACCATCTGAGGTCGACCGAAACGGCACACATGCCTCATGCCTGGTGGGCGCTTCTTTGCGTGGTGAGGGTGATGTGATGATGAAACTTGCATCCGACCCAATCACGACCAACCGGGGTCTCAGTCATCAATCCCTGTTTTTGGCGTTGGCGTGCAGTTCCCGCGCATAGTATTGCTGAGTCAAGAGAGTTTATCGACGCTGCAGTAGTGCAGATCAAGATTGTGAGCGGATGTCTCCAGGGGACCGGCGAAAAGACTGATTGACTTGGGCTGGGACGATGGCGACATGTGTTAGGCTACCAGATTTGGAGGAGTTGCAGTAGGTACCAACTGACCTTATTGCATACATGTCCGCATGGTGTGCGTTGTCGAGAGTGGCATGTAGCGCTCATCTGCCAAGCGTCATTTGCCGGTAGGCTTTGAATTAATATTGAGGCTTCTTTTTTGGTAACCACCATCATACGACGCACCACACTTGGACATGGTGCCAGCTATTTTCCTTAATCTGGGTTCTTAGATTCCAACTGTGTCCAGACGTTTGCCCCGTCAAAAGGCTTGAATCTGGGCTAGGCTTGACTGGGTTGTGACTGGAGTGCTCGGGGCCTGCAGCTATTTGCAGATCCTCAACTACCGGCCGATGCATGCTCGGCATACCCCCTTCACGAACCCGGTACTCCACAGGACAAAACGAACTGGCCCCGTTATCGGCTGTGTCACCAAGGCACGAGGCGATCGAAGGCTTACTGTCCCGAAGACCTCTTGTCTTTGATAAAGGCACTTCGTATGGATATATACGGGCGATGATAACACAGATTTGAATAAAGGCCAGCCTTCAGCAAGGAGGGCTAATCTCATCCTAGGTACTTACGGTCGGTACTATAGCTTGATATGTCTTGATATCCATGGTACGTGAGCGAAGAACGTCTAATTAGGGTTGTCGACCGCCCCCAGTGGAAAACGGGAGGAATTGCTTGGGTTTCAGACGATCGTCCCCCTCTCAAGGCACGTCGTGAATGGTCTCATCAGCGAGATACACTATAGGTTAGTGTGGTGTGGTACTACCGAATACAGCGTGAACATCAGACCTGCTGCGCTTTGTCGCACCTCATGTTGTTGCTATTGAGGTAGTTGAAGTTGGGTTATCTTACCAATCGCCAACTCGGAGTTGCTGGTATGTAGCCCCAAGTTGCGTGGAATGCATCATGTCCATCATGCCCATCACGTCAATCACGTCAATCACGTCCCATCAACATCGATCATTAGAGCGGGGGGCTACACGCGCAAAAAGACAGGGATCGCGATCACGATCACAATGGGCTGAATGGGTTAGCATCGTCCCTCTTCATCGTCATGCATCCTCAATCTTGACTCTACTGTGTGCACGTACGATATCGAACGAAAGCGCTTGGAATCTGCAGGATGGATATGGAATATAAGAGCCATTCCTTCGGGGTAGAGCGAGATGGTAACCAGAAGAAACGAAATGTTCGGGATATTGACCACCGTCCGTCCATCCTTACCGCCTTTTCTCCGTCTCCTCCGACTCATCTTACCAACTAGAAGCAATACGATCGTACCACGCCCTGCACGCCTTGCCAGGTTAGGTACTTTCTAACCCGGGCCCTCAAAGTCATTCGATTTGCCCAATTCTGTCCCTTTTTTCCGGCTTAAATTAGATAATTGTCCCGCCTAAGATGATTCAAAGTAAGACCCAAACAAAAAGAGTATTAATACCTACCTACCTAGGTATCAATAAAAAAAGAGAGAGGCAATATTCTCTTATGTAATTCTCACCACGGTACCTACCTAATCCCACCACTTGCTCTCGTCAATTAACAACCTACCTAAGGTATGTATTTTCCGTATTTCAGGCTTCCTTGGAGCGCTAGGGTGAGTCCGCTACAAATAGCACAATGAGCCATCGAGTGGCCCATCATGGATTAGCGCCCTCTACGTGTGATGTGTACCCTCATCAATTAACGCGCACTGACCGGGCATACGACAAAGACTGGGGTTGAGTTGGCTTGCAGATGATCAATGGATACAGAATACTACGGCATGTGGAGGTTGATCGAAGTGAAAGAATAATACAAGCATCGTCTGGTGAAAATAAATTATTTGTTTGACGTGGATGAGGCCCTTCGATAATAAAGAGTCCGTTGCTAAGCTCTCTTGCTATTAGAATCGTTTTTACATAGTACTAGCACTGGCTGAGCCGCCTCCCCGTGCCCTCGGCACTGCGCTTTAATCAGCGAAAATCGGTATATCGGGTATTCCTTGGAAGGAGCTGTTAGTCTTGCCCGTTTTGCTAATTAAAGCGCAGTACGGGGAGGCGGCTCAGCCAGTGCTAGTATACGGTCGTGATTGTGGATGCTCGCCGGAGGTACCGGACTACTTCAGCCGCCGAGTCTGACTCTTGTCCGGGCCTTGAAGGACTCCGTGGTTTTTCTAATCTATACATTCAGAAAAGTCTAGGGATCACTGACCTAAAACTCAAGCAAAGAATAAAATGTTTCCAACTTTGCGACTCCGTCCGTAACCCAGGTTGCTTGGCTTGTTAGACTACGCTCGAATCCTCTGTGTTGCGCCTTGAGGAGCGCTGACAGAGCTCTAACGAAGTGACAAATTTTGCAAGGTTTTATTCTCTGTTTTCTAGAATCCATCTTGGTGGTTAGGTTTTCAACCCGGGCCAATGAGACGTCTCTCGAAGACGGAAATAAGGGAATCAATTATATCCTCCACTTGGGAATGAAAATAAACTCGTCATTACTTGCATCCCACCATGCGGGAGCCACGATTTGCGTAGGAAGTGCATGATGATGAATACATGACGCGTTGGCCCGGCACTCGGCTTGTCACGATAGGCCAGCCACCTTCGTCATATATACCGGGCAGCGAATGGATTTCTAACATCTATGAACGCATTCGATGCTGGCGCCCATTCGTCCAATTCTGCCTGCTACCCAAGGTAGCGTTCTACAAGGTAAGGTTCGTGGCTACGTTCATTCTGCCCTGGTTTTGGATTTCTTTCCAGACGCTTTTAATCTAGCACAATTTTCAACTGCAGTACGAATATTCTAAATACGAGCCTCTCCTACGTCTGATTATAGCAAATTAGATCATCTAGCATTTCTCTACTCCTTCAAAGACGGAGTCAATTCTACATATCTATACCATTTTGCCTACTTGATGGCTGCAGGTAAATGATTCAGCTAGCGTGGAGGATTTCAAGAAATTTCGAGAATAATGCGCCCAAGGCAGGCGTTATTCCTGACCGGGCTCATAGTTAGCGGCGGTTTTCTGACGTTGCTCTTCCTTCGTACAAATGTTAGGCATGGCCTTAGACCCATCAGTGTCTATGTAGGAGAGCCGCAAGAAACACAACCTTCTCCGAAATATAAACCAAGCCCCTCGTACACTCCACCACCTATCCAAGACCCATTCCCGGCATTGGCAACGTCAACTCCACCCCCTATCCCGGAGTATAATGTCGCGGAGAAAGACGTATGGCGAAAGTATGGGTTAGAAGTTCCGCCGCCCTTGATCATCGGCTTCACTCGGTCTTGGCCAATGCTGCTCCAGTCCGTGGTCTCGTACATCACTGCGGGCTGGCCGGTAGAACAGATCTATGTGGTAGAGAATACGGGTATGCAGCAAGCTAACACACGCGGTCAGCTCACTCTTCAACATCCCTGGTACTTGAATCACACGTCACTCAAGCGCCTCGGCGTGAACATCGTCCAGACTCCCGTTCTACTAAACTTCGCGCAACTCCAAAATTTCTACCTATCGCTCTCTTACACTCACAGTTGGCCGTACTACTTCTGGAGTCACATGGATGTCCTCGCGCTGGGTCATGAGAACGGATTCGAGGGTCTCACACCGCGCGCAGGCGAGCCGGGCTACAAGAGCCTATACACCTTATGTCTCGAGGAACTTAACCGCACCCTAGCGACTGATGAACGATGGGGAACACGCTTCTTTGCGTACGACCACCTTACACTGCAAAACCCGACGGCTCTCGAAGATATCGGCGGATGGGACACGCTAATCCCGTACTATATGACTGACTGCGATACGTACACGCGCTTCCACATGAGGAACTGGACGCAGAATGATAGCAACTGTGGCGTCGTGACAGACACGTCGGTCGTGCTCGACGATCTGCTCGCTTTGTATCGAGATCCCAGCATCACGCCTGGGTTTCGTGATCCGAATCCACCGTCGCCACCAGCAGCGGGGGAAGGTGAGCGGAGGAAGCAAGCGAGAGGTGTTCTTCTAGGTCTTAATGACCCCATAGAATATTGGAAAAGACTGCTGGAAGTTGCCGACCAGATGTTCCATTACAAACATGGCGACCGCGGCCGCAATACTTGGCAGTCAGGTCAGCACGGAGGCCAGGGAGAGCCTTTTTACTACGATTCGACAGGATTCTCCGAGGCTCTCGAAGTTCTGACTGAAGCTGGACAGGAGGTGTTCCGTCGTAAGTGGGGACATGGGAATTGCGACTTGATAGGAGGAGGTGGTCTAAAATTCGAGGACCAGTGGAAGGTCCTGAAGGATTGGGTGGATTGAAAAGACACCCCTTCGGTATACCGGTATACTTTTGACAATTCTAAGGTTGGCTGGACAGCAAAGGTCATCAATATCGGTGTCCACTCCTTGGAGAACGAGCCAGTTGTTGCCTCGCTAGTTGTCAGAGATCTTGTCAGATATTTTGAATGGGCTGGGCAGAATGGCGATAACATATCGTTGAAGATATATAATGTGGTAATATGTCACGAATAATGGACAACAGACGGTCCCTTATAAGCGTGCTTGATACTTGTTACATGGCGGCTCTCACGAGAGAGAGCACTCTTCGGCATATCGATGTTAATTAGGCGCGATATTATTATCAGTTGACACTTTCTCTAGCATGGAAAGATGATCCATCAAATCACCAGTAGAGGAAAGCGCTCAGGTGCTTTGCAAAGGCTGAAGACTTGGTCTGTGTGGAAATTACCAACAATGCGCACCAAAGTTCAAGGTAAGAACACTTGGAAATTAAAAGGACATAAGTACCTAGTTATATACCTAGTTATATACCTAGTTATATACCTAGTTATATTCCCACCTAGTAAGATACCTAAGGTACCCTAACGTGAACAATATTATCAGCCTGGGTGCCTCGTATATAGCGGTTCAAACCTGCTGTGGTTGTGATTGTAAAATGCGAGCCACTTGGAGTGTTTTGCATCAGCGTACACAGCAAAGTGATACAGAGGTAAGAGAATTCTACTTTGAGACTCAAGATTGAGCATTGAGCTCTAATCTCAATCCATTGTGTTACCTATGTAAAGTGTCACACCTACGTGTCCTCTTGACTCTTTTCCCTTTCCCTTCTCTTTAATCCTACTCCTCGTCCAATCCTAGGCCCCCAACTTCCCACGCTGCAGCAGCAAGGAATACTGTCTGCTCATCAAATCTTTTGCCGACAATCTGCATACCAACCGGTAGTCTAGCTTCTTTACATCCGTCGCCGCCTTCGACTTGGCCCCAGCCGACGGGGATGACCAAGCCGGGGTGCCCTGTGATATTGAATGGCATCGTATTGAGGGTGTTCGCAAGGAGAAACTCAGCCTTTTCCCCGATGCCCAAGTCCATCGGCATGTGTCGCGGCGCTACTGTTGGAGTCGCCGGCATGATCAAGACGTCAAACTCTCGCAGCGCCCTGTCGTATGCGGCGCGCAGTTCATGGACATGGCGTACGGCTTTGTCACGCACGCTCTCCGGATATCTTGACCGGTCTCGTAGGAATTCGCTACTAAGGAGCGCGCCGACGACCAGAGGATTGGATGTCGTCATAGTGTCATACCATGCTTGGTCAGGAACAGGCGCTGGGCTGCTTAGGAATGGGAATGGAAGCGAGGAGGCGGTAGACGAGCCTTGGCGGTACAATAGCGTATCGGCCATGTAAGCGCGGGTCACTGCCGTGAATATATGCGGCGCGGTGAGATGGAGAGGCACCGAAATTTCCGCGACGGTGGCACCTAGCGTAGTGAAGCGCGATGCAGCCCTGCGGATAATTGATGCAACATCGTCATGAAGCCCTGCGATTTCGAGGGCTTCCTTGAGGACACCAATGCGTAGGCCACGGGCCGCTGCCATGGGCGTCCAGGTGCCGGACGTGGTGCGCGCGGCAATTTGCTCGTCTAGGAGGGTGTGATACTGCGGTACAACGGAACGGAGGGGGGCCTCAGGCGTCATACGCGGATCGAAGCCATCATAGCCGGCGAGGACCGACAGTAAGAGCGCCGTGTCATGTACGGAAGAGGTCATAGGACCACAGTGGTCGATCATAGGAAAAAGTGACGTAACACCAGTATATGGGACTAAGCCGTGTGTCGGCTTGAGACCATATATGCCACAGTATGCAGCGGGCTTTACAGAAATGAATATCAGAACGATACTCGGCCTAGAAACGAAGCTCATGGATGGAAAGGGGGGTACGAACAACTCGGATGCTGCCTCCCTGATCGCCACCAATGGCAAAGTCAACTCCTTCACCCAGATTCTCTACTGGGAGACCCCTCGATTCGCGCCATTTCGCTGCTACGCCGATGGCGATAAGCGCTGCTGACCCGCTGCTGCTCCCCCCAGCAGAATGGCCCCTCAACCAGGGGCTATCAACAGGTCCAGTAGCGCTAGTACAAGACATTGCTGACAGACAATAGTTCTCGCAGGTTGATGTGCCGGTGATCACTGCGCCGGCTTCGAGAATGCGAGATACTATAGGGGCGTCGACGGTTGGGACGGGATGGGGTACATCTTTAGACAAATGGAACGGTTGGGTACCACAGGTCATTGGCACACCGGCTATCGACGCGTTATCCTTGATAGCGATTGTTTTGCCGGCCAGTAGGCCTGCGGTCTCTGCAATACTTGGGTCTTTGATATGTGTCTACAAGGCGCTTCCCGTCAGTCAAGGGCTCATCTAGCTAGGTAGATATGTTAAGAAAGAAGGGGTAACTAATACCCGATGGCTCCATGCATTCAGGGGGTTCTCGGAAGGCGATGGTAGAGTGTACGTCCGGGTAACCCGAACAGGAGCCTCGACATCAGGGTTGAGTCGTGGATCAACAATGTCTGTCATACGATCGACAAATTCCACCGACTCCTGCGCCGCTCGAACGATCGAGAGATATCCGGACTCATCCTGAGGCTTCATGAGAAACCCATGTGCTTTAGCAATCTCGCGAAGGGTTTCGATAGAGGCCTGGCCACTGAACAGGTGTTACCTAACGCTAATCTTCAAGAGTTTGAGTTCGAAAGACATAATCACTTACTTGTCTTGCGAAGAGGTCATTTTATCAAACGTAAGAGAGGTTGAATGCTTAGGTATGCTTAGGTACCTAGGTAGGTAGGTAATGTTCAAGACAGATTCACAGAATGCTTGGTAGCTCCTAATGTCATCAGAACAGTCGAGGGAAAAGACCAGCTATTTAACTTAGGAGATCGAAACTCTCGACCTCAACCTATCTGAAGCGGCTTATCGCAAGATATCAACTCCCGGACCGGTCCTACCTGTGATTGGTTGATAGTATACGACCACCTACATCCCATGTCCCGCATCGGTGTCACGCCGACAAGAAGTCAGCTAAAACTAAAATTCCGGAATCGAGGACCACGGGCGGCGAACCACAGCCGACTCATCTCTGTTAATATCAAAGGAGATTATCAATCCTAGACTTCCGCTAACTCTTACCTACCTATTCTCAGCTTGGTCGGGATAATGGGCATATGGCTCGGCTTGGCATGACTCAGCTTGGATTCACTTGGACCTCAGCTACCTATGTATGTTAAGGGGTCATGTTCTTATGAGGTACCTATAAAAGACAGTTCAATTTAACCTGTAGTGTCTATACTCTAGGACTACTTCAGTGGTAACGACGAATCGCCCTGTTGTACACCAGTCTCCTTTATTCTCACTTATTAACAGGAATGGGCTAATAAGGTAGGTAGGTAGCGTAACCCATCCGTCCACGGTTAGTCGATGAAATTCGGAGGCAGCCGAAACGGCCTTTATTATTATTTTATTTTTTACGACTAGCTGTATCACGTAGTGAACACACGGCAATGTACACGACTGTTTTGAATACGATTCGTATTTTCGATAGATATGCACCTCCTTGTCATCTATGAGATCGCTTCTCGCCAGATCATTCTATATCCAGCCATCTGAGGCTACCGAAAAAGTTAAGCCCGATATAATAAACAATCAAGTATGATTAGGTCGCAGTGATGTGCCTAGACAATATGGTGGTTACGCCCACACACATCCTAGCACCGGAAACGCCCGAGACATCTGAGGTGCATTGCCTGTGTCGATTTCGCCCAGTCCCGGAAATGCAAAAACCAAGAAAAAAGAGGTATTAGGGATAATCAAAACGCCTAGCCCAATGCATATGCCCCCGTGTGTATGAAGGCCCCCCTTCCCAAGGATCGGAAGGGAAACGGTGTGTGGCCTGTCTAATTGTAGTCTAATGAAAATCCCGTTATAAATATTGGAGAGGCTATAAAAACCGAAAGCTCCATGGAGCGCCAATGCGGTATATCTAATGCGATCGTGAATGGCATGCGTTGATCCGTAAAGATCCGTAAAGATGTTGGGCGGAACCGGTATGATTCGCGATGTGCTCGAAAAGACGATGCTGCAGCCACCAGTGCAGATATGCAAATGCTGTGTTGGGTATCTCGGGAAAGGATCGAGGACCGCTCGGCAGTCCTTAGGCTTCAGATTTCACTCAGCGCCAGTCTAGTGTTTGCCTTGTTCGTGGCTCCCTTGCGTAGCTGTCGAATTCGGATGGTGCCGGTGATGATGATGGTGGGTGTGGTTGTGGTGATGGTGATGATGGTGCTGTGAGTGCGAATAATGTTGTCGCACCTAAGATCCAACGAGTCAGCGTACTCCGCTGTATAATTTTTTTTTCCTATTTAGTTGCTTTCGATCAGGCCCGGAACTTACTCTTTGACGGCCGCGTCGCTCCTCTTCGGCTGGGAAGCTGATGGATTTCCTTTCCTCCTCGTACCATGCACTCAGGCTCTTGCCACCAAACATGAGGTCGTCATCGTCTATTACTATGGGCTCCATCCAACCCTGTTTTTGCAGTTCTGCCTCTCGCGCATTGGTATCTGGTAGGTAGTAATGCAGCGTGTCTTCGCTGGTGCGAGGAGAAGCTGTCGAAGTAGTGGTAGTGGTAGTGGTAACCATCTTAAGGGGTGATGGTTTATGCGACTGCGAGCTTGTTGTTTTTTCCAGAGGCTTATTATGGGAAGATGGGTGCGGCGAGCGTGGTTGCGAGTTCGGTGATTTGCGGCTGTGTTGCGACGCCGGTCTGCTTCGTGATTTTCTGCTGTCGTCAGATACACACGAACTACGTCGCGACATGGGCGGTAACAGCTAAAAGGCGAAGTTTCGAGATGTTGCTCTCGAGAGCGCGCGGATATAGACACGGCAAGGTGGAAGTGAGTATATAAGGTAGAGCCGGATGGGATGGACGAAGTGTACAAGGGAAAAGGGTTGTGATTCGGTGTAAGTTGTTTCAATGTTTATCACAAGCGAAGAGCGAAGATAGGCTGCACCAGGCCGCCCTTTTGTGCGATTCCAATTTCCCCGCCGTTCCTAAGGCGGGAAATCTAGCCTGTGACTCTGGGGTGATGAGTTGCCAGGTGGGTATGGAGGACAAGAATAGAATCTGGAGGAAGAGGCAATAATAAACAACAGGCTCGAAGGGGGGGCGCGGACCAGCAGCCGGAATAATATCGATAATGAGAATAAATAAGAAGAATAAGAATAATTGTTGGGGGCTGGCTAAAGGGGGGAAAAAAAGGGAGGGAATACGGTATTGTCAACGCGGGGATTTCCGAAATAGGAAATCCAATACTGTCATGTCGGATCGAAACGGTTGATAACGTTACGAGGAAACACGGTGGAGAGACGGAGAAGGTAGGTAAATAATTTGTTAAAGGTAGGTAGAGACTCTGCTTAGAAGAACAGATTGAGATGATTTGAATTTTTGGTTAATCCTGAAGATGGGATTGAATGAATTGAAATCAAAAATCAAAATCAAAAATAAGCTGGTCGCATAGAGGAAAAATAGAATTGGAGTTTTTAATGCTGCCACCTATAAGTTGTCTATGAACTCCGCGACTATTTAAATACCTTGGCCACTCAAAGGCATCAAGGGCTATTACAGCTAGCTAGAGGGCGAAACTATTCAGAGTGCCAACTTGCTTTATTTCAATATGATGTATTTCGCCTCCCAGAATTAGGATTTCTGTGGAGTACAATGTGTAAAGCGGTGGTCAGCGAACGAAGCCAAGATTATCTAAGGTAACAAGTCGCGAGTTAGAGCCACAACAAGATCGAGTAATAGACGCCCCAGCTATATACAATGGTCCTATGTGAAAAGGGGGGGATTCATTGCGGATGAGAGTCTCTCGGTCCGGAAACCGCTCCGGTGAGAGACTGGTGAAAATGCATTTCAAGGAATTCATCAGTTTGGTGAAGCGTAAGGATGCAATGATGATGACTCGGCTGCTCGGAAAAGATCGTGTAATTCTTGTCAGGAAGTCGATAAGGCAGTCAACGCGACGATCATGTGCTGAAAAAGGGATATCCCCAACGGTGGTGGCGGCTCAACTACATGTATGCGACACTATCCCCCGCAACGAATGACAGAGTATACTAGCCGGGGAACGTCGACAACGACTCATGTAGCTTCCCATCTAAAGGCTAGGGCTCCCCACCCTTTTGAAGAATCTTCACTAAACACCGGGAGGGGGAATTCCAGGCTCGAAAGACTATCATCCTTGTAAATTTCTACAGCATTTTAGATACCTAAGGTAAAACCTCCAAGGGTATACAAGAGAGATCCGTTACCGTAGCGTTATTTGAAGCTTACAAAATACCGTAATACCTGTGTTGTCACAAACAAAATCTAGGTACCAAGTCATGGACTATGACGAGGCATATGCGATCGCAAATCGAGTCCGTCTTACCACCCACCACCCACCAGGCCCTGTAAACCATGAGCTTACAATGCCCCGACCGGTTAATCAAGCTGGCCTACTTGTCAGCTTTGCTGCGTATAGGGCCGCGACCCGATATCAA
Organism: Hypoxylon sp. PDH2405; assembly: GCA_023628415.1. Taxonomy (NCBI): domain Eukaryota; kingdom Fungi; phylum Ascomycota; class Sordariomycetes; order Xylariales; family Hypoxylaceae; genus Hypoxylon; species Hypoxylon sp. PDH2405. Next base: position 101,139 of record JAMAKT010000010.1, read on the forward strand.
ACCGTGATGTTCCTATTGGGAAGGCCAACAAACACACCGTCAGCGTCCGATCGCATCTGGACCGGCCGAGACGGTTCTCTCCAGCGACCTGCAATCAATCAGTCAATGGCGAGCTGATCATCAGCGATCTATCCTGTCAAGATGCCTCTTTCGGGGAAATACCTATGTACATTAGTCGCACCGACAGCAAGGCTAAGCCAATCCGAGAATGCAGCCATGATTATGTGCTTAAGTGTTGCTGAAGTGTCGACTCAGCTTCGTGGTCGTTAAGAACACGTCGATTGGGCTTGGATCTTGTTTTTTAAGCCTCGTCCTATTGTCAATCTACCATGTACTGGATGCATTTGACACGATTATTCAGAGTCGAAGTCGTCGTCTTGGCCTGGGTTGTCTCATCCTCATTTATTCAAGTGCTTCAATGTTGCTAGGCAAATTCTTCGCATCCCGGCAGATAAATGTATAGATATAGTCGACATGTGAGCGTCATGCGAATGGAGATGCTTAATATTCTTGACCGACTCTCTTACGGTCGTGGCGGCTGAGTGATACGGATACCGTGACGCAAAATTGAGCTATGCAGAGCCAGCAACGCGTATCGAGTGACGCACCTATTGCAACTCTGTCAGCAGCCCAACTGCAAAATTTCTGGATTGATCTTCTCCGGGGTACCTGGGGTTAAGCAGGTACGTAAGCGGATACGATATTCTTTAGACCATCCTGCCATCTCACACCCGTGCATTTGCTAATCACTGCTTACTGACTTCTATCATTGTCCTGCTAAATTAATCCTGTCCCTCATTCCCCCGCATCACGAATAAGTTAAACTTGCTATGGGATTGAGGCATTGGCCCCTGGTGTCGAAGCCAGTAAATATCGATTCCTAAAACCTCCGAGCTCGACTTATCTGCGACTACCATGGACATCAATGGCGATGCTTCAATAGATACCTAGGTATACACCTATGTACCTATCCTTTTTTTTTTTTTTAATTCGCCAAGATCAAGAGCGGGCAGAGCGGGGGGTGCATATTTGGACCCTGAAAAGGTGCTAAGACCTACCGTATCCGTTCCCGACTGAGCAGCGTTGCAGTTTGAGGGGGTTCGTCAGGGCTGATCAGGCTCATCCGCGTCCTCTCCGCTAACATTAGCGGGCGATCTTTGCACATGCTCGCCCTTTGAACTAGAAGAGGTCGCGAATCGCGCGGACCTACATAGTATGAATGTGTTTCGATGCCTCGCTACATATGAACAGGTACCTAAGATATGTTCCTAATGACCATATCGGCAATGGTCTACTCTTCGGAAACGCATGAACAAGTATATTGCAAGGTCATCAATGAATGACAAACGAACCTTAGGTACCTACCGTACAACACATTAGGGGGTGATGCATCAGTTGTTCGTGTATTCCATGTGTTCTTGTGTAATAAGCGAAGCGGCAGTGCCTGGCTGTCTCCCTGGTAAATCTCGGGTTACCAATCTAGTCTAGATGGTTGGACAGCAGAGAGCTCAACATGCAACCCCTCTTATTGATTCTTACCTGACGGGAACAATGAAACAAAGGCCGTAACGATACAATAATTCACGGTAGCATTCGACGGAATATATTAACAAATAGGTACTTAGGCAGGTATCGCAAGAAATATGACCGACATGTTTTTAATGCGATCCTAATGATGCTCGTGGGACACTATGGATAGGTATCTAACTTATCTACCGTACACAGGTACCTTAGATACTCACGTAGCATCATGACCTCCGCCCGGATGCGAGGAGTACGTACAAGGTCAACTGATCGACCACCGACTTATTAGTTCACGATTTGAGGCCGTCCTGAGACCGACCTTGTGCCACCACTCCGCCTCGACTAATATCATGTGCCTGGCTGGCGACGGATTAGATTCCGTCACATCCTCATCATGAGCCTCTATGAGGTAGGTAAACCGTTTCTTCAAAGTTCATATCGGAGCAACAAGAAACGGGTAACACGTTTGTGTCCCGGGCGTTCGGGAATCTGGTTAGGAGCCCACACCCCATGGGAAACATCTTTTTTACCTAGTAGTAGTAGTAGCATAATCTTTTCATTTGTGCTTTCAGATCATTTCGTCATAGCGGGCCTTGCTAAGCTGCCAAGTCGCATGCATTTCTACGGTACATACCGTAATGTACCTAGGTAGCGACATGGCGGCGCCCCGGACTAACAAGCGTCTTCCAACTTCGATACCGACTGAATTGCATTGAGTAGCTCCAAGCCGTCATGGGGGAGACAAACCCGGAAGTTTCTAGGTGTACAATTTGTGCGGGCCGTCCACAAAAGAATAAGCCGTCGCTATATTCTCTCGCCTTCATTGACGTCATCTACCTATTGCAATGCCAGGGGTGTATCTATGAGGTCCACACAAAGCCATTGAGATTGAGAATTTCTAGAACTATGGTTACAATGGGTGGAAGCGAACAATAGGTACTCAAGTTATTTGCATTTTCCATTGCCATTATACCAAGTATCAAGCATTGTTCATCTTGTCACTCGAATCTATTCCGTCTTAGATGCGTTATTAAAGTAAAATGCCCCGTACTTCATAGCTAGCCATCCAAGGAATCCATCAGAGTGAAGCTTCGGTTTATCAATTAATTCCCCCAAAAGTGTGTTGGTTGTCCCGCACAACATTCGCCGAACGCATACGATAGATAGGTCGACCTCGAGTAGCCCAGAGGCCACACAAAACAGCAAAATAGGAAAAGGGTCTAGATTCGAAGTGCCAATGTAAAATACCTACATATGGAATTACTCTATGGCTAAGTGGCCCTCATAACATCCTGGTGGGAGATGAATATCCGCTCAATGATAGGTTGTGTTTAGAGGACTACTCCCTGTGGATCCAGTCACGGTTCTTCCTCGAGGGTGAAGGTTAAGGCTGAGACAAGAAAATACTTTAGAATTTATAATTCTCGCCTAGGATCTTACGTTCCGTATGCGAACTGAAGCATAGGACTGAGGCATAGCCCCTCGGGGTAGTTGCTCTTTTTATCCCAACCGACTTAACTAATAATAGTGTGCGTTAAGGTCGAATGTATGGGATGTCTTCTCGTGAATCTGCATTCAATTATGTTATTCTATTGAGGACCTATCTACTTGTGTACCTACCTAACGTATGTTGTATGTAGTGGACCCAACTACATATATGTATGAGGCATACCCTCCTCAAGTCCAACTCTCAAAACGATTTGCTTACTTTTCCAGTTGTATATTAATTATCTTGCCGTTGATTATCGTATGGCTAATTAAATTCTTCAACGTATTGTTGCAAGTAGGTTGAATGTTAGTTCGATACGAAACACTCCAGAATTCTGACACGCCTAGCCAAATTGCTGCGAATGCCTACCTAGTACAAGTCTTTCTTATCTGTACACCAAAGCTAGCTTCACACAGAACTTCATATATAGAGTTGGCCCGTTTCTAGTGCGCGGTGTTCGATTTATGCTTAGGCCTCTAGTATCTTCTTAGACTATCGTATACAAGACTTGCCTATTGTTTCTATTACCTAGGTACCTGCGGAACGTGCTGCATGTGATACGTGCGGTTTACTCCAAATGCAAACGCATCTTGTTGCCTGATTCGGCATAATTACCTAGGTATACAGTCTCCTGTTTGACCAAAAGCGATGCGTCATCATCTAACTGCATCACAATGTTATTGCATGTAACGTTCGCCTTTTGGGCTGGGCGTACTAAAGAGGTATAGGAAGAGACGAAAAGAAGGTGTCCTCATTTCTCTCTAGTCTTGCCTCGATTTCGTTCAAGATTATCGTCTGACAAGGACAGATTCTAGGTACCTATAGCTCAGCTCAGCTCTGCTCCCCTATATCTAGGGGTAAATTTGCAGGCGGGGTTCGGGGGGTCCCCTCGACTCTGCAACTCCAACTCCTTCGCGGGATAAATGCCTTCAAATCGGATTGTATGCACAACACATATAGATCTGGAATATATCAGATACCTAGATACCTATAAGGCGCATGGCCTCTACGAACAATAGTCTTCAGATGGAATCGCTTATGAAGACCAAGCGGCGCTATGTTCTCGCAGCGACCCTTACCGTTTTCCTTGCAGTTGCTCTGGTACTCAACGCTCTCTACCTACGGCCCGGGGCTTTGTCAGGAGGACAAAAAGCTTTCATCATGTTGATAATACTCGCAGTGATTTATATACAGACATCACTGCGTAAGTCGTTCTCGTACTGTACGCAGATGGTGATATACGGGTGCGAGCTTCTTCCATCGTTCCCGAATGATCCCATCGGCGTACGGTTCCTCCTGGACACGAGGAGACTGATCAAATCGAACATGCTGCTCGTAGGATGGAGCCGACTCTTCGACACGTTGGGACACACGTTCCAGCACCGGACGTTCCCGAACCCGGGCGTAACGATTGCGACAGATGAGCCTGAAAACGTACGTGCCGTGCTCAGTACGCGATTCGACGACTGGGCCATACCTCAGATGCGCATCCGGGCCTTTATCCCCGTCTTAGGCGCCCACTCCATCTTCACCACCAATGGCGACGCCTGGCGGCACTCAAGAGCGATGCTGCGACCTGCATTCGTGCGTGATCAGGTCGCCGACTTACGATGCCTCGATCGCCACGTCGCAAAGCTAATCGCACAAATCCCGCGCGACGGCCGTGCATTTGATTTGCAGGCCATGTTCTCCATGTTGACGACTGACACGATCTCGGACTTCATGTTTGGAAATTCAACTGATCTGCTAGGCACCGCGCCCCAAGACGGTCTCCGGTTCGGCCGATGCTTTGACGTGTCCATGCAAAAGATCGCCAACCGGGCCAGGTTAGGCTGGTTGACACTTCTCCTCCCGGACCGCGAGCTGGATGATTGCACGGCGTTTATGAATGCGTATGTGGAGAAGTACATTGCGGAGGTAAGGGGGGATCAGGACCAGAAAAAACGGGAGCGAGAAGATGGTAAGCGATATATGTTCCTCAACGAGCTACTACAGACGGGCGAGTCAGACGAGGCTATTAGGGATCAGCTGATGAGCATCTTCACTGCTGGTCGAGACACCACGACAAGCGTGCTGTCTTACCTGTTCTTCGAGCTCTCGCGGCGGCCGGACGTGGTCGCAGCAATTCGGCGTGAGGTTGGAGACCTCGATTTGAGCGATATGAGCCAGCTGCCATCATGGGAGACTCTACGCAACATGAAGTATTTGAATTGGTCTATTAAGGAGGCTCTTCGGCTGAATCCTCCGGTAGCTACTAATGCGCGGGAGGCCATCCGCGACACAGTCTTACCGGTCGGCGGCGGACCCGGCGGCAAGTCTCCCGTCTTCGTGACCAAGGGTACTATAGTCCGCTATTTTCCTTGGGCTCTTCATCGGAGACAGGATATATATGGCCGTGACGCAGATGAGTTCCGTCCTGAGCGCTGGGAAACCCTGAGGCCTACGTATGTACTACTTTCAGCTTAACCTTGGGAGCTCTTCTCTTGACTGAATTATTTATCCTTACGTCTTCTTAGTTTCGAGTACGTCCCCTTCAATGCAGGGCCTCGTATTTGTGTCGGCCAGCAATTCGCCCTGACCCAAATAGCCTTCACCACCTTTCGCATACTGCAAGCATTCAAGGCGATTGAACGCAGAGACGACAGGCCTCCTATTCAGAAGTTTGGCATAAATCTGTCCATGCTTCACGGATGCTGGGTTAGTATGACTCCAGTGTAAGAGGTAAGATTTTGTTCAAGTCGAAAGGTAAAGTAATATGTCGGCGGAAGAGAAGCTCTACCCAGTAACGGCGCCCTCTGGTCACTTGATCACGCGAGGAGAGAGCTCGAGATTGTGCCAACAAGTACCTAGTAATGGTGTTCGAATTAAGTTAGTGAGGTAGCCATGAGAGAACTTGACATTGTTGGCGCCCTGAAACGCCAAATCAAAGCACGCATATCTGCTATTATTACGTCCAAATACGTTGAATCCTACTCCCTGTCGCTAACTCAACGAGCAATCTCATTAGTGTCATGATAAGTCGTTTTCTAAAAGATACATGAAAAAGCCGTACGCCAAGATCTCACCTCGGCTTCAAAATTGTCAGTCCTCGCCGATCCGCGTGTCATAAATGATTTCCTCAAGCCCATGAATTGTGCCTTTGCCCATTGCCCCTTTCATTCCTCAACGGGAATACTCTCATTCCAAGCCCCTAAACCTACGGTTAAACTCTTCAACAGCAACTGCTACCATTCGGTACAAGAATGCTCGTTGGCTCTCTTCGCCAACAGGAATGAACGGCCCATTGGTACCGCCACGCAAGATGATACTGAGACCCGTGCGCTCCTTTGCAATTGTTTGCACGTCCTTGAGCGGAACATCCCATTCCGTAGTCAATTTTCTACTCCTAATAAGAAGGATTCGGCTGAAGGTGACCATGACTACCATGTCTTCTCTCGGTAATTCTAGATGCGCGATGTAGTCCTCGTTGAAATATTTCCCATTATCCACCTGCTTGAGCCAGGACTGCCCCAGAGCCTCGCGTTGGTTATAAGGACGTACGATGCCGTCTGCGGGAATAAACCGCGTCAGGCGGACGCGATCGAGTTCAGATCCATCGAAAACGGTCGTAGTATTGCGAATCCCCTCGGAAACATTGGATGCGAGGTCGAACACTCCGACAGCTGGCTTGGTCGCGAGACCAATGAAGCCTTTCCCGACGCCTTTCAGGAAACCGACTGCGCCCTCCTGTTCTGCGCCTTCGAGAGGTTTCCGGGCGACACCTCCGAGGCCGGATGCAACTGACGTGAAGAAGGAGTTTGCACCTGCTGTAACACCAAACAAGGCATGTTTAGGTCTGTTGCGAGCTCGTGTAATACGGCGACGGTCTTGAAATTGCTTGTCTAGGGTTGCGGCCGCTAAGCCCTTGCCGAAGCTTCCTGTGACCTTGGAGAAAGAGTCCGAAAAGCCGTATACAGACTTCTTGACAAAGCTGGCGGCTCCCTTTGCGATGCCTATCCCAAGGTCCTCGGGTTTGTCTGACATGATGAGGCCTTGATATGGTTCATAGAAGACATCGGTTATGCCGCTACTGATACTGTTGAATAAACCGACCGGATTGCCGAGGAAGTCAGCACTGCCAATGATCTTGTGAACCTGGTATAGCACCTCTTGACTGTAGTGATTCGAGATGCTCTGAGTCAGAACGGGGATGGAGACTCGTGCATTCTCTAGCAACAAAGCATTCAACCTGATTGGCGCATCATTAACGTTCCCGATGGCCATGGTCATTACGTTGACGAAGAACATGATAGGATTGCGGGAGGACGTCTTGTCTTCGACGTTGACACGTTCAGTACGCATGAAGGATAGGTCCAATTGCATCGGCTGTATGTTTAGGACTTCGAAGTAAATATCTTGACCGGATTGCTCTTGCTTAGGCTCCGGGATGTCTAGGCCTTCGTCACAGAGCTTGCCCTCGTTTGTTTCTGACCATGAGGCGCCAGGCACCTTAGAGAAATCCAAAACGGCATAAATGAAGTCCTCGTCAAGATCCACAGTCATCTGCTGAAGTAAGAGGGTGGCATATTTGACGTACAGCACACCATACGAATCATCCTTAACTCTTGTGACCATGGCATGCAACGAAGGATGGAGTTCGGTCTCTTGTGCTTGCTTAGGAACTACGCTAGGATAAAGTACCATTGGGAAGAGCCCGCCAAACAGCTGATTATCGATCTGGATCCATTTGATGGAGGTACTGATCGTCTGGTATAGAGCTGATTCGCTGTAGCGGAGGTTGATGTCTCTGAATGTGATGTACGCCAATTCTTTGAGCTGTTGATTAATGAGCGAGATACCAATACCAGAGAGCCTCAATTGCGCCTGGAACGTTGTATCGGTATCCTGGCTCTTGACTTCGAAGCCACTGGTGCTGCTCGCGTTTGAACCCGCTTGCATCTTCTGGCGGTACAAGCTTTTGCTTGGCTTGAAATTGGATAGGATGAGTGTCTGAGTCGGGCCGTCGGCAGCAACATTTATGTCGATGATCTTCTGGTTGCCGGAACCGTTAACGAACTTCATCGGGACTTGATTACCGATCTCTGCGAGCTTTACGTGACGTTCTTTACCATAGGCGCTGATGACAATCTCCTTGAACTTAGCGGCTGGGAAGTCCCAAGCATAGGGCATAATGCTGCGCGGCGGTAAGCGATATCTAATCGGTTTCCAACCAGAACGATCTTCAACGCCGTCATCATCTACATTTGGGTTTGCCTGATAGAAAGTGAACTCCGTGTCGCTTTCGTTCCGCATGGAGAAGGGCCAATTCTTTGTCTCCATGCTAAGATGAAGGAAGATTGTCGCACCCTCCATTAGGATTTCAACTCGGATAAGACGTTGACGCTGCCCAGCCTTTGCAATCTTGACATGCACAGTGCCGAGGTCCGATATGTTGAAGGGTGCAGTCCACTGGTCGTCAATCCCTGGAAACCTCAAAGCAATCTGCTTCGTGGCCGACCTCTGAAGCCAATAGAGAGGCTGCAGAGCACCTGGTTTTAGGGTCATTGTCTTGGGTGACGTGGGCTCTCTGATAACGATCTCCTCGCCAATCTTGTTCTTCACTACGAAGCGGGGTGCTAAAGTGACAACCTTTGTCAACTTATACTTGCCCTCACCAGGTTCAATCGTTATGCCGACATGAATCTCAGAATCTTTCTTAGACGATAGCAAGACAACCTCGGTGGTGCTCCCAATAGCATCGAAACTTTGCGGTTTACTCCATTCCGAATCGCCTATCCTCAATAGAGCGCGGTTGCGCTGATCATCATTGGGGTACGAGAACATGAAGGGCAAGGCCTTCGGCCGCTCTTGGTCTGAGGTGTCAGCGATGGCTGACTGCCCGGCAGCCCTCTTCGGCTGTTGCAAGAACTGCTTGATACGGATGTTAACCTCTAAGCCGGTCTTGTTTAGTACAACATAGGGGCTGTAGACGGTAACTTTGAATGCGCCGCCGCCATCTGGAATTTTAAAGTAATGAAGCTTAAGGTGAAGAGGGAGGTCTTCACTATCCTTGCAGATTAGTTTGTGTTCCTTTCGGAAATCTTCTTGTGTACCAGGGTTGATAATAGCAAACTCGCTGGGTTTGAATACGGTGTCTTGCATGTCGACGCTCAACAACAGGAGATGTGACAACTCCACGACGTGGACGGGGCTAACGCCACCCTTTCGTAGGAAATTTGTCCAGTCTCTCTTGGTGTTTTTATCGTAAATCCGGTATTTGAAGTCGTAGGGAAGGAGATTTTCCAGGACTATCGGAGGAGAGAGCTTCAGTTTCATATATGGATAAATTCTATAGACGTTAGATAATGCCAAATCACCGTATCTGGTGAAGACTTACCCAGTCAGAAAGTGACCTCGATCAAAACTAGCGTTGAGTTGGAAGTAAAACAAATCATTGTGTTCGCCCTTGCACACAAGCGTGCGCGTAGGCCTCTTGAGTAGATCTCTCCACCAAAGATCTTCGGACGACCATTCATAACCAAAGCCTGAATCTGGCCGTACTAGTAAAGATTTGACGTATGCAGCGGCTACAGGGGCTGGCCGACTCTCTCCAGGCGCGATCTTCTCGATTTTAAGCAGGTGGCCTTCTTGCACATCGTACACACCCAGCTCAACTGGTATCTGTGTCTCATTTTCGACGAGGAGGGGTGACCGAAGAGTCACATATTTGATGTTGTCTGAGCCCAACTTCACTTCGACGAGTAGGCGGTGGAGAGTGTTATCTGTCTTCGGCCGTAGACTATACAGGAACTCGCCCTCGCGATTTAGGCGGATATTCTTCACCGCATCGAAACCACTACCTTCGATTTGAACCGTAACACTGTTCACCGCATTACTCTCCGACATGATATTTTCTCGCATCTTCTCCCAGTGTTCAAAGCTCCATGGGCCCTCTTCGCCATCTTGTAGCTTGAGGGAGATGTTCTCGTCATTGCCCTGGCTCCGAGCCTGCAGTAAGACGTCGAAACCTGTATAGTTACGGATTTTATAAGGAGCCTCCACTCCACGAGGCTTACCTAATACATCTTCATCTTTGGTCAAGAAGTCGAACGATTTAGACGCCAAGGCAATCGTCGCGGTTGTTATCGTAACATCAAATGTCCTCTTTGATGAGACATCGACAGAAAATAGCCCGCTCTCTTGCTCTTTTGCAACTCCAAGGCCGACTTGCCAGGGTTCTAACAGGGGCTCCCAAGCAGATTTAGCGAAGTTGTAGACATTGATATACATATCAATTGCAGTCTCGGCCTTGAGAGTACTTGACCAATCTACTGCTGACGCAGCGAAGTTTTTAATGCTCAGATCTAGAATCGGCAATTCATGGACATCACCGATCAGCACAACCCGAACTCCAGCAATTAAAGCAGTCAGCTCCTCATGGCGCTTTGGGCCTTTGCTGATATCGTGAGGTTGGTGGGATTGGCTCTTTCCAGACCTCCGAGTAGCTAGTGTGCCGGGAGTCTTAGCCGCCCTACTTTTGTTGGCAGCGACTGTAGACTTTCCCCGGCCACTTGAGGTCCGTTCCTTGAGACCAGCTTGTCGAAGCTGTTTTGCCTTTTTGTCAGACGCGCTGGGCTTAGGATGATTACCATCATTCTCGGAGAGCTCAGATGCCTTGCTAATTATCTGGAGGACAAGAAGAATATCCCGAAGCGAAAGCCGGAGGATCAAAGGATCGATGTCGACATGGATGCTTGTGAAATTCGGCCGCGAGCTATCCATTGATACCTGAAGTGAGAAATCATCGAGGATACGAAGTCGAGTCTCGTCAAATCTATCCATGCGACATAGAAACATCCCGACTTCTGAAACTTGAAATGCCAAAGAGTGCTGCCGTGATAGTAAAACTTGTTTCGTTCCCAAGACTATTGCTTCCGAGCTGGAGCTAAGGGGATTGGCGATCAGTATGACCTGCGAATCAACTATATTAACGCGGAAAGCGATGTCCATCTTGGACTCCTCGTTCTTAGACGCATCCTCCGATGCGGGCTGTTGGATACTCCTCTGAGAGGATTTCCCCGTCCATTGCACTTGCATCGACTCAGCGTCAGAAACGTCAGGAGTCTCCAGAGGACTTTCCAAGGCATTCGGTGGAGGCTCATCAGCTTGCAAGCCTACCACTACGAACTTTTGAATCGCGAAGAGGTAATCAAGAGCGAAGATGATCCTGGGACTGTCGATGGCAACTACGGCGATCACATTACGCTCTTTGCCTCCGGACATAGAAATACTCGCCATGAACTGCTGAACACTGTTGTTGGAGGACGCCATGATCCTCCTATATTTGCTACCGTCGCGAGTGCGGCTGTCGTGTATTGTAAATGATTGGATCACGAATTCCGCCTCTAGAGAGCCATCAGATAGCATTCGAGTCTTGAGCCTGCTATCGTCCAGAGAGAATCGTGACAAGCTTGCGGCATCCATATCGCCGACAGGCCTGTTCTCATGAGCATTAATCAACTCGAGGCCGATCTTGTGTATGTTGAACACTAAATCAAGCTTGGTCCAGGTATCTTCATTCGAGCCTAATTCCGGATAAAGATCGATTAAGTGGACATCACCTCTGCTATTAGTAGAGGACATTGTCTTAGCTCGTCGTAATGTGCCCTCATCGACGTCCCGCTCAGCCTCTTCTCCCCTAGCATCAGCATCCGTCGCAAAGGCAGCTGGAACTGATTTGGAAATTGCTAAGAGGAAGTTGAGTTGGTATTGGGTGATTCGGAGATTGACGTCGGTCATGCTGCCTTCGATCTCCATATCTGGGCGCTTCCACCCCTCTTTATGTTCTGCATAAACGAGGTTGAAGCCGAGATCCACGTGGTCAATCATTTCGAGCTCTTCGGATTCTTCGTTGGGATAGTGAAATAAAGATGTTAACCTAATATTCCTGATACCTGCAGAGAGCTTCATGGCAATTTCCGACTCCTCGGAGTCGTCCAACGGCGCGAACTTGTTCTGTGCGTAAATCTCTCCTAAGTAGGCTGTGATCAGGTCTCGCTTCGGATGATCCGGAGTAAGAGCACGAGGAAACACAATGATGGGGGTGTTGATAATCACATCAAACTTGAATCTACTAGTGCTCTGCTGCAATTGCTGGGCCTGATTCGCGGCTGCTTGACGGGCAGCATTGTAGATAGCCTGCATTTTGCCAAATTTGACTAGGAATTCGATAATCTTCCTAAATGGCTCCTCGAGGAAATTGACCTTGATAGACCCGGCGCGAAGAAATATTGAGGAATCGTATCCTGGATATGCCTTCTTGTTGCTTGAATCGTAGGTCTCATATCGGAAATCGGCGAGTTCCTCTCCCTGGATGGTGACCAGCTGACGGAAGCTCGACTCTTCAGAAGCGCCGATGTTCACGTCGTCGACTAAAGTTAGATCTCCTAGTTTAGCTGCTACCCTCATCGTCTTGCCGAGCAGGAAAACTCGAACATCAGCGTGATTGAATGAAAGCGTTGCTAATCGAATACCGTCGTTGTTCAGAATCATGCGAATACTCTTGAGGTCAACCTTGACGCGGATGGAACCACCCTCGTTTTGCTGTGAATCGGCCGTCTGTTCGACAATTTCGACTTCATTATCCTCTTCATCGACATCTCTAACAACATTTGGCGGCTGGGAATTCGAGCTGTTGTTATTAGTAAATGTGGTGAGCACGAAGTCCAACAGGGTGAGTAATGTCTTCCTCGTCACGATGAGGTTGATCGTGGAGACAGCGATATTGACGTTTGTCTCTATGCCCTCGTATACTGGCATAAACTCCGGGGATTCCTTTTTGACTTTTGTAAACTTGACTCGGACAAGATCCCTCTGTTGCTGGTGGTCTTCCACATCCCCCGACGACACAATAGATTTGAATTCTGCCGGAGGGTTGTCAACGAAGTCGTCCACCGTCACGGACCCCAGAGACACCTCAGCTTCCATGTCAAAGGGCCGTATGAAGAAGTTTAGATCAAAGTTTTCGGCGATTAGTTCTACAAGCAAGGATTCGGGTCGTTCCCCATCAGGATCACTCCGATAGAGGGAGCCTTGTAGCTTGTCGACAGCGAATTTGAATTCAAAATTTCGCTGTTGCGTCTTAAGTTGTTGAGTTGGGTTTCCATCAGCAGCATCCTCGAACTCATCCTCGTCGTCATCCGACTCGTTCTCCAGTATCACAGCAGTCTGCTGAGTGTGGAATAAAGCTGAACTTTTACGGCCGTGAGACTTTGGCGAACGATCTGACACGGAACTAAGTAGACGTGGCCTGCTAGGCTGCCCTTCATTTTTAGCTTGCTCCTGCTCTTGGCCAAACTTTGGTATCGCGACGTCAATTAGCTTCATGAGGCTCTTATATTTGGTATCTGATACCATGGCTTGGAGCACTGGCATGTGGCCCGACACCTTGACTTTGGTTAGATTTGGCGCCTTCGGCAGTATGGACAGAGCTACTACAAAGTCAACATTGATCTTCTCCACGATGTGCAGCAACCGAGTATCATCTTTCTCAACTAGCTGGGCCTTCGTTTCCTCAATGGAGGGGCCAATTAGGACTTGTGTCGACGATAATTTAACCAGGAATCTGTCGTACATGAGAGACTCGAGTCGTTTGAAATCTTCTTTGGAATACTTCTGGTTATGTTTATCTTGTACCTGTTTCAAAGTTCCTTTGTCGACTAACTCGCTATTGACGCTGATATGGCCAGCATCCAAGATGAGACATGAAGATATCTTAGTCTTTATGGACTGGGGGATGATGATAAGAGGTGCTTGGAGGTCTAGTTTGGCATTGATGGTCTTGTGTTCTTCGAGGGCAAACTCAAGTCCCGCGCGGGTCTGCTGCCTCAGCCCCTCTACAGTAGCTCCAGCAGTCTCCATCAAAGCAGTAATGGATTCCATATGCCGCTCTGGTGGTTTGAAGAAGTCAACGACGCCGACGACGAAGTTAGGGTTCCACACGATCTCCAACGGCTTGAGTTTCGCCGTGACAGCAAAATCGCCCTGGCCATCCAGAGGATTCTGTTCAACCTGTAAATCAAAAAAGGTCTCATGGACCGACTCTTCGAGCTCGACAATAGAAAGCCGCCGCTTGCCTTTAGTGTCTGGCGCATCCTTGACTCTAACAATCTCCTTAAACAAGCTTTCCGGAGTAGTGCCATCATTGACTCTGAAACCACCGAGGCTAATATCAGCAAGTACGGAATCGGGCCTTTTAAGTGCTTTAGCTCGGAAGACATCAAAATGCAAGCTCAGCAGGTCTGTCTTGCTTCCATGAGGGCTTTGTCTCAGAGTGAAACTTCCAGTACTGAGGGACGCATCAATTTGCATCTTAACAGTGTCACGCGGTGTATCGACAGCCTCAGCCAGAGCAGTCTTCTCGTCCCAATCGATCGCCTCATAAAGCTCTTTACGCTGTTCCTCTGTCATCTGAGTATTCTCCTCCGTCGAATCAGTGGGTTCGGCTGGTTTCGAACCCCATACCCAAGCTAGCCATCCTTGTTGTTGTTGTTCATTTTGAGGGGGTGCCTTCTTGAGAGCCTCGGCGTTTTCTTTTCTCAGCTGGTTGCGAGCTAAAGACCGCCAGAAGCGCAAGTCTTCATACCCGAGCTTCCACTCAAGCTTATTAAGGTCATCGATTTCCTCTGGAGACATCTGCTGATTCGCTTTCTTTTTCTTGAAAAGCTCGATATATCGACGACGGTCATCGCGTCGTTCGCGAAAATAGTCCCAAGTCCACCGGCGATTTCTCTCGTGGATTTTGGTAAGCACTGCGTTTCCCGCGAACTTAAGCCAAGCGCGAGGATCTTCTTTTGGCGTCACCCCCTTGGGCTGAAGTTTTTTGTATTCCTGGTGACGGATGAAGTAATGGAAAAGATCAACCATCATCAAGCCGTCTCGATATTGATCATCGTCGAGGACCACACCGATTTCGTCAAAGACCAGGCTTGCCTTGAATTTGGGAACATGGATGTCGCCCGTCTTGTTCAATTCGATCTTGGCCTGGCCGCTTACTGGCTTCAAAATGAACTGATGGTCTGCCGAAGAGGTAACATCGCCTTTTCCAATCATTTCTTTGAAACTCTTTATCATGTCATCGTGAGGTATCGCCCGGTCCTCCATGCTTACTTCGCGCCCTGGGCCGAGCAACGTGGTATCCGTATTCCAGTAGACTGCTAACGCACCAAGCGTGGCTAGCTTATGTGTGGTCTCTGTTGAGTTCTGGATGAAGGTAGGATTCCATTCACCATCCGTACTGACGGCGCTAAACTCGGCGAGAGTCATGCCAAGGGCAAAAGGATGGCCGGGCGCAGATATAGAGTCCTCATATCTCACGTGGATATTTTTGATCGTGACCTGCAGATTGTCGACAATCTTAGTGACTAAGCTCTCTGTGAAGCTCTGGCTTCTCTTCTGTTCCTCCTGGCTGAGACCTTCTTGCGATCGTTCCTTTAAAAGCTCGGCGGAATCCAACTTTTCCATTTTTAATCGTTGCCGCCTGCGCTCCTCTTCCTCTTCATCATAAGCAGCCTCCTCCTTCGGGGATGCAAGTAGGAAAACATCCTCGATCAAGACCTTGACAGGAGCCCCGCGCAGATTGGACCAAGGTATAACTAGGGTCAGTTCTCCCAGATGTCCTTCCATAACGTTAATGGGGAGTTTCAACTGGTCAAGGGCCTCTCTGCGAAGCTCGAGATTGCGCAGCTTCACGTCGCCAGACCATATACCGACTTTCAGCTGGGTAGGGTCGAAATTCTTGACATACATGCCCAGGAAACGGTTGAGCAAGCCAGCAACCAAGCCCTCCAGCATCTTGACTGTATTGCGCCGTAACCCGGGCCGGGACGAATTCGTAAACTAATGGGGTGTATCAAGTTGCTTCATCTGGGGAGAAAACGATAATGTTAGACTAATTAGGGTTATGTGAAAAGCGGTTCGGTCGATTATCGTCGTACGATGTTCCAGCTATCGAGGGGTACGCACGCTGGAGTCGGGTAGGTCTGCGAATTAACCATCAGCTCAGTTTGGGTGTATCAACAGACAACTTGCGCGAAGACGAAGACGAAAACGAAGAATTCGAAAATCACTGAAAATACGAAGATTGGCAAAGATGGTTAATTGCACAGATCTTCTGAGAAAAGTGTGTCGAGGCTATGCGGACGAGAAAGCTCATAAACCAGGTATGGATTAAAGAAACTAAGAACAACTTACCTGGTAGGTAATTAATGGTAGATTATCATTAGGCCGATGTATAAGAGCCCATCAAATAAAAAGCGGATCGGGCTCGACTTCTTCTGCGACGATAAGTGTCGTCGACTCTGGAATCCATCAATCTGCGACCGAGATTATGGGAAGGGTTGGTCTCGTCCTTTTTTTCCTTGTAGTTGGGCCTCTTTCAAGGCTGCCTAGTTCTGAAGGAGTGATGACGCTGTTGCTGGTCCAAGTCTGTGTGGCTTGATCCCAATTGAAACATTGGACCCCAGACCCCATTCAGATTACAATAAGCTCTACTGGAGTTTCAACCAATAGCAATGTCTTATCCCAATGGTGGGATGCATGGCTAGTGTACTATAAGTGGGGATATACTTAGCCACGTATAGAGGGGCACCTGCAGTAACAGCTTGAGATAAGAGACATGGAGGTACAAGTGTACCGTACACCCGACCTGTGTACAGTAAGTACCTACATGTAGGTAAGGCATTCATTCATCCAACTTATGACGTCATTACAAATGGTTGACATCAAGGAATGGGCTCTCTGTTAATGCTTTCACTACCTAGACTCTACCTACATACCTACATGTAGGTAGTTCCCGGCTCCCGGAAGGGGGTTGTGACGATGTGATTGCATCAGTTGTTCCCTTCTCAAGCAAGGGTTCTAGTTTCTTTTTCTTCTTTTTTTTAAACTCCCAACTTCATTTGTTTACATGCATGCAATCGTCAAGCTTGACAGCGCTAGTATTTGTTGATTTGGATGGCATAAATAGCGAGAAGTCTCTCATCATTAGAACAACCATCGTCATACTTCGCATTCTATAGAGTTAGTTTCTCCCCAGATCCTCTAAGCTTCTACTTCACATCCATCTGCTAGATCCTCGCTCCGATAAGATAGATACCTTACATATGCCAGCCACAATGCTACGGAGCACACGATCTCTCTTAGTAGGCTCATACAAAGTATCTGCTTCGCGACAAGCTTCTATACCGTCCTTAACGAAGCTACAATCCAGGCCCTTAAGGCCCTTAGAAGCAACTATAACCTCCAACCTATCACTATCGAGGATAGCCATTTCCCATATTACCCCACAGACACAGAAAGCTCGATATGCCACCAAAACGCCAAGCGGTCTCCAGTATGGAAGAGATCCCGAAGAAGAAAAGAAGATTGCCCAGAGGAAGCTCGAGGCGAATCCAGAAGTAGTGACCACAGAATCAAGCGTTCGCCATTTATATGAACCAGATAGTCAAGGGGGACAGAAGCCCATCAAGCATGGTATCAAGGACGACTTGGTATGACTGCTTATTATGCTGTCCATGAATCTGCCTGCTAATACTACGAACCGTAGGAAACCGTCAAAGATACGTTTTCCCTCTCAAGTGTCCCAAAAGCACCTTACTATTTAGGCCTCGCTGGCACCCTGCCATACCTAGCAACATCTTTAACTACCGTCTACCTCTCATGGGATTTAAACACTGAGTGGCCGTCCACGTCCAACTTTGTCAACAATCTCTTGATCAGCCACGATACAGCTCGTCACTTACTGAGCGTGATTGAGCCTATACAATTAGGTTATGGCGCCATAATAATCAGCTTCCTGGGCGCTGTTCACTGGGGCTTAGAGTACGCCGAGAAGACGCCCGATCCGGCGCGTACGCGATTTCGGTACGGACTCGGTGTTTTGGCGCCCATGGTAGCTTGGCCGACTTTGCTAATGCCGATGGACTTTGCACTGACTACGCAATTCGCTGCCTTCGTCATACTGTACTTCGCTGACGCCCGGGCTACCGTCCGAGCTTGGGCCCCATCGTGGTACGGTGCATATCGATTTGTTTTGACAGCTATTGTAGGCGCCGCCATTTTTATCAGTCTCATTGGGCGGATGAAAGTCGGCGACGCCAAACCAAGGCTTACCGGCCTGGCCGAGAAGCTCCACGCTCGCCACGGCGAAGAGGATTACACCGAGAAGTGGGAAGAGCTTGAAAACAAGGAGAAGGAAAAGATAAAGAAGGAGAAAGAGGCAGCTGAGAAGAGAAAGAAGCAAGAAGAGGAGAAGAATAAGAAGCAGGAGCAGAAGAACAAGAAGGAGGAAAGTGCTAAGGAGAGCAGTGAAAAGGATGAGGGCAAAAGTGAAAAGGAGGGGGAAGATGGGGAGGACAAGAATGGAGGTGAGACGAAGGACAGGGGTAAAAAGGGTAATGAAGAAAATGGCAATGGGAATTGAATGCATTGATAAAATATTACAGTTGTGTTTTATACCTACCCTCTGATATCGTTTGAATATGCTCATTGAACGGGATGGAGCACCTGTTGGGAGTTAGACTTATGGTTGACGACGAAGTCTGGCGTTTCACAAGGAGTTATGTGAGAACTTCACAATATGTACCTAAGTTACTGACTAGTGCAGATGCTTTTTCATGCTGGAGTACAAGTCCCATTACTTAAATCGTCAATTGATAGCAGTCGTTATTGTATTCGTCAATATAATGGCCCACATGACAGAACACTGGGAACTAGGCCTCGTCGGGTTTGAAAATATACAATGATGGGCGAGGTGTGCTAGGATCAGAGAAAAATTCCCGACCTCTACCTTTAGGGTTAAACACGTCCAATCGAACATACAAGTGCAGACGGCTGATGCTGAGAAAAGACGTATTCCTTACTAAGTTCAGGGTGCTATTAAATGCTCGACAAATGTCGTCTGGAGTGTGTGCGTAGATGATCCCGTTCTAGGAGAACCCAACTATGAGGCGCGAGTCGGGTATTATGTACTTCTAGCCCAGGTTGGCTATGAATTTTGGTAAGTAGCACAACGTACCCCGAGGCCACCAAGAACCTCGTGTCGGCTGCAAAGACAGGGGGGCGTTGTCGCATACACTTGGCCGTAATCACCCGTTTAGCGAACGACAAATAAGTAAGCGCAACCTAAAATTATAATAAATACGAAGACGAAGCCTTATATTTGACGTTATAAGAGAGATCGAGAGAAAGCTCTTTCATTTTATTTGACCAAGGCTGAAGACCCTAAGCAGAAAAGAGTCATTGTACCGACGCACGAGCTGATGGTCAAGCTGTTTAACTACATCTACCCGGACTGGTAAGATTTAATATGTACCACGTTTTCTACAACGTCACGCCACCGCGCCTTAAGGAGAACACTACATCCGAACAGGGGCGCAGAACAATGCAGAGAGCTACTGTTACATTCTCAGCGAAATTCAGTCAGCTCCAGATACGTAATAGTACTTGGCCCACACATTAAAAAATGACCCCTCAAATCTCGTCCTTCCCTGAACACCGTTCGGAATATTAGTTGACTTCCATTAATAGGTGCGCATCGGAATTTGAGGGTTCGCAGCTAGGATTGCTACGATGATAAGCGTCCACCGATGAAATCGCCGTATGGTGTTTTGGTTCATTCTCTCTAACTGAACTCGATGCTGACCCGGCGTCGCACGCTTATTGGGCGCTAAAGAGAAGAAGGGTTGTCGGTTTGACCTACATTGTTGCCTTACGTGTCTACCCATTGGCAGCTCGTTATATGGTGGTTTATCTAGCGGCTGTCTATTTAGATATGCACCTCGGAGCTGACTAAAGCTAATTAATAAGGTAGGTAATTTATTAAGCCAAAGATCGAAGCACTCCCTTAGATGGTAGGCTACCTGTATACCTGTGAAACCCCAACAAATGTATCCATAGTCATAGTTCTGGTGTCTAAGGATAGCAGAAATTACCAAGTTAATACTTGAAGAGAAAAAGAACGAAAGAGACACCTAGGTGGGAAAGGAGAATTCGACATCTTCATCTGATAACCCCCTTCGAACCAAATACTCAGTGCCCAACCGCGCTATGTGCGCGACTCTATGACCCAAAACCAACACCTTATTATCCCCTCGTGACCGATGACTCTTTACTTATTGCCCATATTCAAGATAGGACGATGGAAAGCGTCATTATTAATGCAATATTTATAACAAAACTACATCTCAAATCGCTCTGGTAGCTCGGAGCCACACCTTGAGAGATGCTAGGAATTGGTAATGTGCTGGTTGTACTGGTGGCGCTGGTGCCCGTCGGAGTGATAATGACTGTGCCAGAGTCTGAAGCTGATATGGTAGTAGGGTCGCTGCCAGTGACAGTGCCGGAGCCAGTGACGGTTGCGACGAGGGCAAAAGACGCAAGGGAACTTCCAACAGTGAAGGCACCGGGATTTGCAGTAACGCAATTGCAGACTAGGTATGAAATACGTCGTCAACAAGGTCAACCTCGCAAGTTACAAAGCCCATATGAGGACGGAGAGCCAACATCGACAGTGACTAGAGCACAACTAACCAGAAGAAGCACCGTCAATGACAGCCTGAAACGACGGTTCAGGGCATCCGGAAGCAACGCAGGACTCGATCGCAGCGTAGAGGGTGGCTTCGTTTTCGCATTGGCAAGCGAAGTCAGTTCCGCCACATCCAACGGAACGCGCATTTTCGACGAAACATGACTGAGCACACGAAGGAATCTCAGTCTGGGCCACGCTAAGACAATCAGCGGCCCGTACAACTGCCTTGGCCGCGAAGAGCGTCATGCTGGTGAAGAATGCAGTTTTCATTTTCGTAGGACGACAGAGCCAGCTAACCCAATTAATTGTCGCTATTCCTAACCACGGGTTTTCCACGGCAACCGTTCTCAACAACGGACTAATTAGTTGGCGCAACAGTATAGAACATTGGAGTCAAATGGTTGGAGACAGCATCAGCAGCTACCCGCAAACATAAGAGAGGGCCAGCACGGATGCAACTTTCACATGACAAACCACTGTTCCCTATCATGCTGGCTCTAAAGCTCGGAGGCGTTGGAGCACTACCATTGCTATCCCAGATCTCCTTCGCCAGCTGCCCCATTTACCCCAGATTCTCCGTACATAGGTTCTGGCCCTACCTCGGCGTGTGTACCGACGGACGGGAACGGGGTAGCCGGGGAACAAGGGTAGAAGTTCCCAATAGAGCAGGTCACCCCACCTGTCTATCGATATGATTGGATGAAGCGTTTTTGGCTATTGTAGATCTTCGTGTTGGTGTTCCCCGAGGCGAGACAGGGTGGGCCAATATTCGAAGGTTTGAAAAAGGCAAACAAGAATCCCAGGGATGCTCAAGTCACAGTTGAGATGATTGACTCTCTCCTAATTTATTAGCGCAACTGAAAAGGGTTGATGGAAGCCCCTCCACTCCCGTTCGTGGGAACCGAGAAGACCTACTGTCGAGTTGCACTGAAGCTACCTTTTCTGCAAAATTAGAAGAAAAAAAATCGGAGGAGAATCAATTTCTGGTTCCTTTTTTTATTATATATACTATGTATATCACTAGGTACGAAAGGATATTTCAAGTACCTAGTAAACATACGATGTTGCTCTTTTGATGACACCAAATCTGATCTTTCTTAGCTCTACATGTATGGCAGAGATACATACATGTCCAATGTAATCTACGTAAGGCTACACCAATACCTACACCAAGTTTATAGCCGAGTAACATGAGAACCAGCTGCAAGAGAGCCATGGATCCGGGAGTTTCCCTAGATCTTTTCTTCAGCCTCAATGCTAGACTTCACAACCCCCCGTGTGTTTATAGGACTAATCTAATAGGTTTGGGTTTAGTTTCTATTTTAGTACTACATATATATGCTGGACTTAGAAAATCATGGACGTTCGCCGACGGTGTCTTGTACGGTACATCCTAAATTGTTAACGACCGAATACGTCATAGTGACGCTGCGACACGCTAATATTGAAGGAAGCATTTGACCACCTGTGCAGGCTGCAGGTGAGCTCTTTTTTACTTTAACCTTATGTAGGTACAGATACATTTAAAGTTCATATTTAAAGTCCATATTAGGTACCTCTCTTCTACATGTAGGTACGTTAGGTACATAATATACACGCAATTGCGTGTATGTAGTAGTGTATGCGTGTACAATCGGAACTGGAATGCCGTTAGGTCTTACGAGTTATTATCCCATGTACGTTGCTAGGTAATTACGAAATAAGATTATTCGCCTTTGAACTTGAAATCCCACATTAAATCGTGGACCACATTCAAGAATCCCGCATTTCAAGGTTGCAGGCTGCAGGTGCCCAATGGGTAAGGTAGGCACTAGGTACCTATATACGTATGTAGGTATAATGCAGGGCACACCCCCCCAAAGTACCCATTTGTACCTGGCACGGGGGCCACGGGGAGCACGGGGGGGTCATCGAAATCTCGAGCCTCTCAGCTCTCACGCCTCACACCGCTCTCTTTCCCAACTTCCTTCACCGGTCCATTCGGATGTCGCCTACCTGAGCCACCAACATACCACGAGAGTTCTCATGACGATTCGTATCGCCCGAGGCATCTAAGTGATAGAATAGAATAAAAGGAACCATCAGCAAGCACTCTGCGTACTTAGAGGCCTTTCGCATACATGCCCGACAGTTACTAGACTGTAATAAACATCAGTAAACATCTACTTTGCTCTTTGTGTGCCTCATCTTGAAGTATGGCACCAATTCTAGAAAGGAGAAGGAGATTCTCAACCTCTTCGGCGCATCACCAGCGTCGACTGAGCGAATTTGCTGCTAGACGGTGAGTATCGATATCCATTATCTCTCTCACACACCCCTCGCAAATCCATGCCCTAAACGGCCTGATATGTCTCACAAATACTAACGAATCTACAGTATGTCACAGTGTTATTTCTTGTTGTTTCCCAGTATACCCCTGCAGAATTGGGGGTCATACTAGGAAAGATTATCCAGCCCTTTTTACGTGGGATGCTAACATATGACAGATGGACCATTCTCACGGGCTCTCACGGTATCTTCATCGCCCAGTCTGACATGTTGCAGAATTAATAGCTGACTTCTTCAAAGCCTCTCTTCCTCGGTATCTCAGCCGTCAAGAATGATAACAATATTGTGGTGCTCTCTATCGCTATTCACGACCATACCTATCTCATTGACTACATGGTTGAGCATTTGAAACTCGATGATCCTTCGACAACCAGTAAAGATGTCATCGCCGATTATGTCATCTCGCAGGTACAGACCTATGAACATGAAAACTTCGCCAAGTTTATTGGCGCCGGGCTTCCCTTGGACTTGATGCACTTGAGTCCTACCCTCAATTCCCGTCTCTGGTTGGAAATCGATGTCGTTCCTATCGACTTCGACGTAGATAAGACCGAGACGGGTTTTTGGGATGACAAAAATGTCGATGAGCAGGCTGATTCGATGGCGCGCAAATGCGTCATGTAAGTCGACTACCTAATCTATTCTATTGGAACCTATAAGATCTCCGTGATAACCTGTATCAACAGAGTTTTCGGCCCTTCCCTAGTTCCTATCCTGCAGGTTGGCTTCCGAGGCGCCGTTATGAGTGATGCAGGGTTCAGAGCACACTTGACGACGCTCAAGGACTACAAATCGACATGCAGCAAGGCTACTTGGGATTCGACGATGCACTTCGCCAATGAGTTGAAGGACAAGAAAATCAAGATCGCATTCTTCAGTTCAACTCCACAGGGCGGCGGAGTCGCACTGATGAGACATGCGCTAGTGAGATTCGCCCGACTTGCGGGAGTTGACTTGACGTGGTATGGTATGTCAAACCGCAACTCATATCGATGGCCAATATCTTAGCTCAAGCGTCGCTCATATGTATCTTGTTCGTGGATTTCATAATAACCTTTTGGTCCAGTTCCAAAGCCGCGCCCAGGCGTCTTCCGGATCACCAAGGACATGCACAATATCCTTCAGGGTGTCAGCAATCCAGGCGAGCGTATCGAATCGGACGAGCAAGCGACGGTTATTGATTGGATTACCGAAAATGCGAACCGTTATTGGCTTTGTAAGGGGGGTCCATTGCGTCTCCCTGAGCAAGGTGGCGCTGACATTATTGTGGTATGTGAATGAAGTGTTTATTTCCATGCTGTTCTACGTACGCAGTCATTACGGCTTCTCGACTATCGGCTGACATGTACCCATTTAGGTCGACGACCCTCAGATGCCTGGCCTGATTCCGCTAATCAAGCAGGTCACCCCGAATCGGCCTGTCATTTATCGCTCGCATATCCAGATTCGTAGCGACCTTGTCGCCCTTAATGGTTCACCACAAAACGAAGCATGGAACTTCTTATGGAACAATATTCGCCACGCGGATATGTTTGTGAGCCATCCAATACCTAAATTCGTCCCGGATAGCGTCCCTCGTGAAATGGTTACCTATATGCCAGCGACCACAGACTGGTAAGTTTTCTGGTCCATTTACGTGACAGCCAATACGCAGCTAATACCACGAAGGCTTGATGGGCTGAATAAACCCCTTAATGAATGGGATAGTGGTTACTACGGGACCAACTACAACGCGCAATGTTATGCTCAGCACATGTAAGTCTGTTCCATGCCAACCAACGTGTTCAGAACTAACAGGGGCTATTATAGGACACCATTGAGATATCCAGACAGTTAGTTCTATGGCTTCTGCATCGGCTTTATCGAGCTAACGGTTTATCCGTAGGCAAATATATCATCCAAGTGGCTCGCTTCGACCCTGCGAAAGGCATACCTACGGTTATCGACTCATATGCTGAATTCCGAAAGCGTGCCCAAGAGCTCGGCCTTGAGGACGTCCCTCAGCTTGTAGTGTGAGTATTGTTGTTGTTTGAGCTTATATATTCTGATGTTCTTAACTCACTCTTTGGATGTAGTACAGGCAACAGCTCAATCGATGACCCTGATGGGACTTTGATATACGACCTTGTCATGGAGCAAATCGAGACTCGTTATGCGGAATACGCCAACGACATCAGTGTAATGCGTCTACAGGCCAACGATCAACTTCTTAATACTCTTGTCGCGAACGCTCACGTCGTGCTCCAGCTGTCCACGCGGGAAGGTTTCGAGGTCAAAGTGTCCGAGGCGCTGCATGCTGGCAGGCCAGTCATCGCGACTCTAGCAGGCGGGATACCGATTCAAGTCAAAGACAAGGAGAACGGCTTCCTAGTCGAACCTGGCGACTACAAGGCTGTGGCACAGCACCTGGTTGAGTTGTTCACAGACGAGGACCTGTGGCATCGGATGAGCCACGCCGCGAGAACCGGCGTCAGCGACGAGGTCGGCACGGTTGGTAATGCTCTTTCTTGGTTTTATCTCGCGAACAAATTATCCGACGTTGGAACCAAACAGAATGGCATCAAGGCTTTCAAGGGTAAATGCCAATGGGTAAACGACCTGGCGCGAGAAGAAGCTGGCCATCCGTATCGCGAGGGAGAGAACCGTCTCCCCCGCAAGTTCACCGAGCAGACCGAACTACCCAGGTTCCACGAAGATGGCTCGAATAAGTAAAACTGAGTGCATCGTTGGTACTAGACGTGGGTTAGGCGAAAATAGAAGGGGGGCAGGGGAGGTTCGGTGTCATGAGAGAAATTTCCTATCTGGCAGCTGGTAAGTTTTCCGTTGACCCGAAATTCTATGTGTCACGACTTGGTCGATTTCTTGTCGCTATTTCCAGTCCATCAAAGAGTATACAAGATGATAGAGATACATAGGTATAGATGACTTCCATAACAGGTAAAAAATGCATCGTTTTCTCATATCGTATGACTTCTGGGGGATGACTGACTTGACGAAGTGGGAAGAGTCTAGAGTCGGCACCAATTACGTAAAGAATAACGTCCTAGACCGGCACAACTTTGGGCAGATCGACCAGACTCGGGGTCCATGAGTAATAAGATGCTTCTAAGAGGTGATATTCTGCCATTTATTTTTAGCTAATATATATGTACCTACATAAGGTTGACAGGCCTTCACTTTAAGTACCGTACACTTTAAGTAAATATCTCGCTAATTTGGAGCTTAAGGATCCATCTACCTTTTTGGGGGGGTCATCCATGTTTATCCATGTCATGATACCTTATGTACCTAACATATGTACCCAAGGTAGGAGGTACCTATGTAATAAATCTGGATCACGTTTTCTAAACCCCCGGACGAAAAAAAAAAGAAGATAAATCGGAGAAAACGTAGGGAGAATTGTACAATCTCCTCGGAGACGAAGAGTTCCAAGAGAAATTCTCTACACATTACGCGAATCGTCCTTTGAGGAACAAAGGTTCAAGTCGAGATGGCCTGGCCTCTAACATTGACATTACTGTCGATTCCTAAGGTACCTACTTACCTACCTAGGTAAGCATATGAAGAAGAACAATAACGCGAAGATGGTCTATAAGAATTGAGCCTCTTATCTTCCACTTGACAAAGTTGATATCCGGTACGATTCATTCAACCATTTGATTTGTAAGCGAGATATGCAATGTTATTGGACCGGAGAGGGTAGATTCAATTAGCGAAGGCTCGGACGGTCTTGGGGGCTTGGAGGTCGACCGCCGCGGAGATGGTAAATCCACGAAAATTGTCGGAGACTCTGGTGGGTTCACCTTGAAAAAGGAGACAAATTCTACATCCATGGATCTTATTTCGTCGCCACAGTTCAGCCGTAGTCATTGACTTCGGCGCCTTCCACAGAAAACGTGGTACGATGAACCGATGGCACGTCCGGAACGAGAACATTATGTGTTGAAAACACATAGAATCGGCCAATGGCATCGGATACGTATTTCCGGGGGGCCTGGGCGAGATAAATAGTATTTAAAGACGCATGTTGTCGCGGAAGACGGAGGTATTTACCTAGACTCTCATACTTATCACGATTAAACATCATATACCAAAGAATCAAAAGCTGCTAAAGAGTGGTTATTTTTATTAGAATTATATTTCATATTGACAAGCATAACTAGATCATCATTCTCCAGTCACGCAATATGGCTGTCGCTGCGCCCATCTCACCAGAACATATCGCAATTGTCAAGGCCACCGCGCCCGCCTTGAAGGAACATGGCGTTGAGATCACGTCGCTGTTCTACAAGAACATGATAGCCGCTCATCCGGAACTCAAGAACATGTTCAGCATGTCAAACCAAGCCACCGGAGCTCAGCCGCGAGCCCTCGCCGCTGCAGTCTTTGCTTATGCTACGTACATTGACGACCTCGGCCAGCTGAAGGCCGCCGTCGAGCGCATCGCCCACAAGCACGAAAGCCTCAACGTTCAGCCCGATCAGTACCCTATCGTAGGAAAACACTTGCTTGAAGCGGTGGCAACCGTTCTCGGAGACGCCTGCACGCCGGAAATTGGCGAGGCCTGGACAGCTGCCTATGCTGCCTTAGCCGATGTTTTCATCAACAGGGAGCAGCAACTGTACGCCGCCCACAAGGACTGGCCAGGCTGGCGCCGCTTCAAGATCCAGCGAAAGGTTCCAGAGACCTCCGAGATAACCAGCTTCTACCTCGTGCCTGAAGACGGAAAGCCGCTCCCCAAGTTCCTGCCGGGCCAATACATCAGTCTGCAAGTTTTTGTTCCTCAAATGGGCCACATGCAGCCTAGGCAATATTCACTGAGCGAAGCGCCACGAAGTGATTATTACCGCATCAGCGTAAAGAGGGAGAATGGCAAGCAGATAGGCATCCCGGGACTGATCTCTAACCTACTGCATAAGGACTACAAGGAGGGTGATGTCCTCGAGCTGACAGCACCGGCCGGGGAGTTTTTCGTAAACCCCGAGGGTGACGAGGACAAGCCGATTGCTCTTATATCGGCCGGCATTGGCCTGACACCCATGGTCTCGATCCTCAATAGTACCGTAAACGCAGGTTCGCGACGACGCATCTCATGGATCCACGGAGTGCACAGCTCAGAAGCTCGCGCGTTCAGCGACCACGTTCGCGACACGTGCGCCAAAGACGCCAACAACAACATCAGCGCTACCTTCTTCGTGACGGCGCCTCAGCAACGCGATATCCAGGGTGTTGATTATCACTTCGCCGGGAGAATGGACCTCAGTAAAGTAAATCAGAAATCCGACCTCTTCCTTGACGATTCTCGCGCAGAGTACTTCATATGCGGCCCGTATGAGTTCATGAAGGATATGGAGAAGTACCTAACAAATGCCGGAGTTGGTGCGGAGCGCATCCATCTTGAAGTTTTTGGCACTGGAGACCAATGATAACTTTCTAGATCATAGTAGAGGCGTGGAAGCGGTGGAAGCACGATGGAGAACCTTTAGGGGTAAGTGGTATTCGTATTGTACATATTTCACCAGCCCGCGAGAGCGTTAGGCGTGGTAGGAACACTTGAAACATCTCGGAATATTCCTCTTCGATCACCTACCTAATTTAATAGAGTTAGATTCCTTAGCTTGTTTGGATAACAGACGATTTGACCCGAAAAAAAAAAGTTCTAATCAAAATCAGCCAGCGTCAACGAGCCCAGGGGCTCACTCACTCTACGAGTATGAATAGAAATAGCAAACTACCTAGGTAGGTATACTCTAGATAAGAAGTCAATCACGTCTACATTCTGGCTAGCTAGATAAGGAGATCGTGGGAAAGAATGGGCGATGTTCCCTAAACATAAATTAACCGCGTATAGTGGTATTCTGCATTAGATCGAAGACAAATAACGGCCGGCTTTTCAGGTTGCGACTCGGCCATACTATGTATTGTATCCGGAACGGCCCGGGCTTGTAGTGTTTAAAGGATGTTTTATTCCATCATGAGGCAAGTAAATAATAATCTTGAGGTAACATCTAGAAAAAGACAAACCAGTCAGGAGTCAAATGAGATCTTCGGATACAATGTACCCAAGTAGGCCTATTAGCCCTACCGCTATCTATCCCAGATGGCCCGTACTCCCTTGTTATTGATAGGAGATGCAGGCTTAGACGCCATAGCAAACAAATGTCGATCCTCTTGTCCCCCATTTGGCTAGGTTATCTTCGTGTGGCACTTTTTTTTCTCTCATGAAGAACTGTTTATATTTATTTACTGTGTAACACGGAACACAACCAATGGCTTATCTAGATGGCTGAATAACATTGCTCCTTGTAGGTTGCGCATGTACACATGCAGGGCCCCAATACACGCTTTGTCTTTCTCAGCCTACCTAATCCTGACCCGACACTTTGGAATATCTAAGACAGTTAACCACAAGTTAAGCGGATTACCATCAGGGAGAATTAAATCATGCCTTTTTCACGAGGATTATATGCATAGCTAAGCCCAACTTACTATAAATAGTTGCCTATGCCAGAATCTTGAAATAAGCAACCGAGACTCTTCATCCGGAATCATAACAGCGTTAGGATATGAAATGACTTCGCTGTTCACATCAACTGTTCTCATCAAACCTTGTCATATGCAGTAAGGCATAGTAGGAAGGAGAGCGACAAGTTCACAAACAGATATCTTTTTCAGGTCAGTATGCCACCCGCTGCGAAGAGTCTTCGCGGCTATACTCTTTTCTTTCGCTGGCTCTACAACAAGCACATGGATATAGTCCTTTCCAGGCTGTCATGTGAATCCTGTATGTGTCGATATCCTTGTATATTCCATAGAGTTCAGAGATTATGTTTTCTTACGTGCGTGTATAAATTGCAAGTCAGCTGCTGAGTCTAAGTTTAAAATCATCCGTGTCGGTTTGATTACTATGAAATCCTGCTCTAGGAAAAGCAGAAATATTATCAGACAAAGTTGCATACAAAGCAAACAGACTCAGCGGCATGCATGGGATGCCTTGCTCCGGTTCATGTAATGTTGTGGATACTGGCTTCTTCATACATACACATACATGAGAATACTCGACTTGGAGCCAACTCTTGGAACCATTTTCAAGCCTCACGAATACCTCACGAATGCGGTGAGAGGTAGATAATACATGTTAAAGGATTAAGGGTATGCCTGACGCATCCCCTTGGAACTAGATTGTAATTTACCAAGCCAATTGCTAGTAGCCATTCTGATCCACCAACAACACATTCATGTCTGGAGGGTGGAGTCTAACTTCGGATATTTCCAGCTTACCTATCCTGTACAAAAGGGTAAGCTACAGAGCCAAGACTGGGGAACAGTTTGGCTAGGGTTTATCAATGGGGTAGGTACCTAATAAAGGTAATAAGTTTTTGTTACGTACGGTACTAATAGACTCGACAATACAGCTTTGCTTCACTAATACCCCAGAATAACGATTAGGTCCCAGCCAGTAACTGTGGTCGAAATAATGCCACGTTGTGTAGTTTAAGCTTAATTCCAGTGGGCAGAATATTGTGCTTCTTTATTCCAACATAGGTATGTTTTAAAATTCCCATTCCATGGGAATGGGTGGAACGGGCGACGATGAGCGAGGGCACATGGTGAGGCTGTGTTGATAGTCAAATATGACGTGTCTGTATATCTTTAATTTGGGCATTGTCCCAGCACAGCTCAAGGAAACCCCTTAAAAATTGAAAGAGCTTGATACAAAGCACGACACAAGTTACCCGTGCCTCTAAAAATAGGTAGGTATCAATTAAGAAAACAAGAGTTTGTACGGAAGATAGGAGGCATCTCCCTAGTAACTATGTACTCTCTCACCGTACATACGTACATACATTGCTCGTAAGTGCATGCAAACCTGTTACCTCAACGACCTGAAATTTCACCCTTAGGTTTAAGCGAATGGAGTCTTTCCATTCGTCCACTGAAATCATAAATGAATCACGTCTTCACGCTTGAGTACTTTAACACCGAGAAAAGCCAAAAGAAAATTTTGGCCTAGCGTACGTAGTGTGTACTGTGTGAAGATCAAGTGATATGCGTACACCCAACCATATCATGATTGTAGAATATCAACACCGAGCTCAGCTCAGCCTGTCATACTCTTAGTACCACACAGGACTCGTCTATGTTCTTCTCCCATAATTATTATAACCTCGAGTGCTTCTCCACCAAGGTTTCCCTCATCGTCTTCTTCTCTCTGTACTTTTACCCCCTCCCCAATTCTATCCCCCATCACAATCCCCCATCACAATCCCCCATCACAATCCCTCCCTCAACACCATTCCCCTCGCACGAATTACCCCATACCTCTACCTCATTATTTCTTGGAGACGAAGGCGGTCATATCTGACTCCTTGTCTTTTCCCGAACACCTTCTTATCTTTGCCGTATCGTCAATGGTATGTGTCTTTAATACGACTCTCTCTCTCTCTCTCTCTCTCTCTTGTGTCTTTGTCCCACATGATATCTCATTCAGGGACATCTTCTCCTAAGTTTCACCAATTGGTATCTTAGGTTACTCTCACTCCATTTTCTCCTTTTAGGGTTGTTGTACACCACTGACACTAAAGTGTGACACCTCGCACATGTTGCGGACGACCTGAGGTCAAACCGATTTTATGATGTCGTACAAGAAACCTTTGTCAGAGCCCATCGCTGTAGTCGGGGCTAGCTGCCGCTTTGCCGGCGGTGCTACCACGCCAGCCAAGCTATGGGAAGTTCTCTGCGAGGCCCCTGACCTCTCACGAGAAGTTCCGTCGGACAGATTTAATGCCACGGCCTTCTACCACCCCGACGGCGAGTACCACGGTACTACAAACTCTATTCAGGCATACTGGTTGGAACAGGACCACCGAGTTTTCGACGCAGCCTTTTTCAACATTACTCCGAAAGAGGCGGAGGCCATCGATCCTCAACAACGCCTGCTCCTTGAAGTCGTCTACGAGGCAATGGAATCCGCCGGATACACCTTGAACACCTATTCAGGGAAGAACGTCGCCGTATTTTCCGGTGTAATGACTGCGGACTACGACACCCTCTCTCAGCGAGATGAGCTTTCGTCGAGCCAATATTATGCCACTGGCAATGCCCGTTCCATCATTTCAAACCGCATCTCCTACTTTTACAACTTCCAAGGACCATCTATGACCATCGATACGGCTTGCAGTTCAAGCCTCGTGGCCCTTCATCAAGGTGTCTTGAGCCTACGGTCTGGAGAGAGCACTATGGCTTGCGTAACTGGCGTAAATTTGATGATAACGCCGGAGCAATTCCTCGTGGAATCGAGCTTGCATATGCTGAGTCCAACGGGAAAAAGCCGAATGTGGGACGCTTCTGCAGACGGGTATGCAAGAGGAGAGGGTGTCGTGGCTTTATTCCTTAAGCCCCTTTCGCGAGCCTTAGCAGATGGCGATCAGATTATGGCGATAGTCCGTGAGACGGGAGTTAACTCAGACGGACGAACCAAAGGGATCACATTGCCCAACCCCGAGGCTCAAACCCTGCTAATCAAAGAAACCTATCGGAAGACAGGCCTGGACTCTACGTCGCCAGAGGATCAGTGCCAATATTTCGAGGCCCACGGTACCGGTACGCCTGCAGGTGACCCGAGAGAGGCGCAGGCAATATACGAAGCCTTTTTCGGAAGTAGCACAAGCCCAAGCCCTACGTCCATGGCTAGTGACAGGCGCTTGTTGGTTGGATCGGTAAGTGGGAATGCTCCCCGTTATGTTGTGTTTTATGTGAAAGATAGAGAGAGCGCTTGGAATGGCTAACGCTGCCTTCACGGCGTGGATAGTTAAAAACGATAGTCGGCCACACTGAAGGAGCTGCAGGATTGGCCGGGTTGCTCAAGGTCATGCAAGCCATGAAGCACGGATTAGTACCCCCTAATCTGCATCTGAACTCGGTCAACCCCGACGTGGAACCATTCTGCACACATCTTGAGGTTCCAACTTCTCTTGTCCCTTGGCCTCAACCACCTGCTGGTCAACCAAAGAGGGCAAGTGTGAACTCATTCGGATTCGGAGGTGCCAACGCCCATGTAATCGTCGAGTCCTATGATCCACACATTCACCGTGAATTCTATCGACAGAGTGTCCTCGATGAAGCATGTGATGATTTCCAACCATCGCAAGGGGCTGGCCAGCCGTTTTACTTGCCACTTCTCCTATCGGCTACTTCTAAAAGATCATTACGAGCCGTCGTCTCATCTTATAGAGACTATCTTCTTCAATACCCAAATGCGCCCCTGGACCAGCTGGCCTGGGCCATCTGCTATCGTCGAACGGCTCTGCCGTATCGTTTAGCTATATCAGCAACTTCGGGATCCCAAGCCCTTGAAGCCCTCCAAGATATTCTCAACAAGTCATCGTCCTTCAGTGACCTAGGTATTCGAAACAGTATTTCAAGTGGTCGACCGAAGATCCTTGGAGTATTTACTGGCCAAGGCGCGCAGTGGCCTACGATGTCCAAGTCGCTGTTCCGTGTTAACAAGGTATATCGTGATACTATTCGCAATCTTGACGCAATTCTCAGATCATCTCCTCAACCTCCTAACTGGTCGCTGGAAGAGCACATCGTGGCAGAGGGGAATAACTCGCTGGTGCATGTCGCCGCCATATCTCAACCCCTGTGTACTGCGCTCCAGATAGGACTAGTCGATCTCCTGAGAAGTCTGGGTATCGGCTTTCACACCGTAGTTGGGCATTCCTCGGGTGAGATAGCGGCGGCATATGCAGCGGGAAAAATCTCGGCTAGAGAGGCGATTCTGATTTCGTATTATCGCGGCTACTTTGCACATCTAGCCGGCGGTCCCGAAGGCCAAAAGGGTGGAATGCTCGCAGTAGGAATTTCGGAGAAGGATGCACAGCGATTTTGCGAAGCAGCAACAATCAAGGACAGGCTACATGTTGCCGCAAGCAATGCCCCTTCTAGCGTTACGCTCTCGGGTGATCTGGATGCAATTCGGGAGGCTCACGAGAAGCTAACAGACGACAAGAAGTTCTCAAGGATACTTCGAGTTGACTCGGCTTATCATTCTCCCCATATGCTCAAACCCGCAGCTGAATATATCAAGGCTTTGCACGAGAGCAATGTTAACCCTCACGCTCAAGGTAACGGAACGGTCTGGGTATCTAGTGTCCATGGACGTCCCGTAAGCGGAGATGAAGAGCTAGGCGTCGGTTACTGGAGGGATAACATGGTCAACATGGTACGATTCCATGATGCCGTCGTAAATGGTGTCTCGCAATACGGTCCATTTGATTGTGCCTTGGAGATTGGACCCCATTCAGCTCTCAAGGGACCTTTTGCCCAGAGTACCAAATCTCTCGGGTACGAAATTCCTTACTCGAGCCCATTGGATCGATCAAAAGACGATAGCTTGGCATTCTCCGACTTCCTCGGGTTCCTATGGGCTCAATATGGCCCACAAGTGGCTAATCTTGGCGAGTACATTGAGCAGTCGCCCAGTTCCGGCATTTCTAGAACATGCCTTACTGACCTGCCGTCGTACCCGTGGGACCACTCTCAGGTACACTACCGAGAATCCCGGCTCTCACGCCAGTTTCACTTTAAGTCCGCTCCCCCTCATGAACTGCTTGGTGTTCGGACTAAAGACGATAATGAACACGAACTACGATGGCGCAATATTCTCAAACTAGAGAAAGTACCGTGGATAGAACACCATAATTTCCAAGGCCATGCTCTCTTCCCGGCTTCGGGATATTGCGTTATGGCACTCGACGCAGCCCGGTATCTGCTCAACGGTAGACCTGCATCATTAGTGGAGCTTCACGACCTAGAGATCCTAAGCGGTTTGAACGTAGATCGGGATTCTGAAGGTACTGAGGTCTTGTCCACGCTCGCTGTCCTTTCGTCGAATAAGGGGGACGATGCGGACTCGATAATTGAAGCGAGGTTTACGTTGACATCTTGTCCTGCCGACGGGACGGCAACTATGAGATTGAACATGACTGGAAATGTCAAAATTTATCTAGGCGAACCTACAATGGACGCCCTGCCTCCCAGAAGCATTTCCGAGTCGGAGTCGTTCGATGTAACCCCCGAGTCCTTCTATAAAATGATGGAAGAAACGGGGTTGACATACACTGGGCCGTTCCAAGCCTTGACTTCTATTCGGCGTCGGTATAATTACTGCTCTGCGGCTTTAAACCGTCGGCATCCGGAAGACACGACCTCGCTGCAGATTAGCCCAGCTACACTTGACAGCTGTTTCCAATCCGCGTTTTTGACGTATACGTCTCCAGGAGACAGGTA
This sequence comes from Hypoxylon sp. PDH2405, assembly GCA_023628415.1. Classification (NCBI taxonomy): domain Eukaryota; kingdom Fungi; phylum Ascomycota; class Sordariomycetes; order Xylariales; family Hypoxylaceae; genus Hypoxylon; species Hypoxylon sp. PDH2405. The sequence continues at coordinate 136,340 of JAMAKT010000010.1, forward strand.
AGCAATGGATCATATACAAACATTTAAATCGTTAAATTCTGACCACACGGAATAGATCGCTTTGGACATCGTTTCTTCCGGTACATATCGACCGAGTATGCTTCAACCTCGCGGCGACCAAGGGAGACGGATTGGTGGTGGACACTCACATGGCGGATGTTCAACCTTCCACGGCAGACTCTAAGGCTACGATTGCTGTTGACGTTGGCATATTTAACGAAGAGGGGGATATGGAGGTACGAGTTGAGGGATTGTCCGTTGCTGCTTTGGCCCATACCCTGCCTAGGGACGACTATGAGCTATACCTCAACACTGTGATGGATGTCGATCCCACTGACGAGATTGTACGGGGAGTTGCGTCCAGTAGCACATACGACCCTGTACTTGTAGAAAGTAGCGCGAGGGTTGCTACATTCTTCGTCCGAAACAGTCCTGAGATTCGCTCGCAGCCATCAGCGTTGAGCTCCTACTACGAAGAGTTGGCAAAATTGTTCCCATCGATTTTGGGAACGATAGGTGGTAATTACTGGTCTTCGGATACCAAGGAAGTCATCGATGATTTCATCCAGGGCTCGGATTACTATGATTGTCTGAATCTCATCCGTGAACTGGGAAAGTATCAGCCAGACTTCGTGGTAGATGTCCTCCATAATCTGATCGATGAGACGCAACACTTGTCCTACTCCAACCGTCACGTCGGCCGGATTGCGAGACAAATTGCTCATAGATATCCTCGAATGAAGATTCTCGGTCTGGTTGGGTCTGAGTCTGAGCTTCTTGTCCAAGTTTTATCTGCCCTAGGATCGGTGTTCTCTTCGTTCACGGTCGGTACCGGGACGTTACGGAACCTGGATGGGCGTCTCCGGAGTGCGGAAATTCCCACTGAGAAAGTCTTCTCATCTCCATTGGATCTCACTAAGAATCTTAAGACCCAGCTTGGTCCGGAGAATACGTACGATCTCGTCTTGCTTTCGGCATCCGAGCTCGAGAATAACCACGTAACTGACGTCCTGAAGAGGATACGCGCCATTATGAGACCGGGAAGCTTCTTGATGGTGGTCCAACAATCTAAGAGTTCGACAAAGCATCGATACCTGCGAACATCCATGAATCAGAAGGGCGGCGCCGAAGTGCCAACGCCTCCTCAGTGGCCCGATGTCCTAGACAATTATGGATTCATCCAAGTTGCGAAGAACTGCAACCAGTCATACTATCCAGGTTACACCGTTATGGTCCGACAAGTTACCGGCCCTGAACAACTGCTAATTGGACAGCAAGCTAGGATGGGAGGCAGGCCTATTACAGACCACTTGCTCATCATCGGCTGTGATGACTCGCGCAGTCATGAGCTGGTTGTCGGATTGCAAAGACGTCTTTCACATTTGTGTCGACAAGTTTCCATATCCGAAGGGTTCCATGACTCGGATTCGGAGGTTTTAAATTCCTGCACAGCTGCCATCATCCTGGCAGACCTCTGGCGGCCGGTGACACCAAGGATGACGCAGAGGATGCTGGACCAACTCCGCGATCTCTTGCGACCGAACATGAAGGTACTCTGGCTCACCTTAGAGGCCCGGTTTACGAACCCGGATGCCGCGGCCACTTTCGGATTCACACGCACGGTCTCAGCCGAGATTCCTAGCCTCACTCTGCAGATGCTCGACCTGGAATCTCTCTCGGGCTCGGAGGACCTTATTGCCGATAACTTCATCCAGTTGACGGCAGTTCGAGAGGATGACAAAATTCTTTGGTCTGATGAGCGCGAAATACATATGGAGAATGGGCAGCGACTGATCCCTCGCGTCGTCCCCCTAAAAGCATCGAATGACGGGATCAACTCCATGAGACGAGTTGTCTCAAATTCAAGCAACTCCCTCCAAGAATCTATTGAAGTTGTCCCATATCCTAGTTCAAGTGGCCAAGTTCGGTACGAGACTAGAATTGGACGGTCTGGTACCCAGAAACCACAACCAGGACAGGTCCTGATTCGTGTGGATTACAGCTCTGTGGAAGCGCTCAGGCTCGACAGTAATGGCCATGGGAATACCACTGACCCAATCTTGGCTTACGTGTGCTTTGGTTACAACTTGTCCACTGACGAATGGGTCATGGCAATCTCTGCAAGCAATGCTTCGTATGTTTCATTACCGGGCGATCAAGTACATCCCATCAAGCCGAGCGCCAACATCGCGCTACCTCTTATATCACTGGCCATGAGATACCTGATGGCCGCCCGGATGGTTGAGAGTCAAACAGCTGGATGGCCATTTGTCCTGATCGATTCGGATCCCAAACTAGCTGACATTGTAGTAGAACTCGTCTCTGCATATGGAAAAGGTTGCCCCGTCGTTCTGTATTCCACTGCATCTATTGAGAAAGGCGGTAACCAGACTCCCTTATTTTTGCATCCACGTGCATCAGCTAGAGAGATCAAGGCCATCTTCCCACTACGGGGAGCAGCAGTCTTCGATTTTCAACCGCTAAAGCACGCAAAGCTTTCGAGACAGATTTCGAACTTGCTTCCGGCCAGCTGCAAGTACTATTCTAGTGCCTCGTTGTTGAGTGTCTGTGACATAGCAAATACCCAGCAGGATTACTGTGGGAGTACGGGTTTGGGAACGGCAGTGTCGAGAGCCTTGGCATTCATGAAACGTAAAATTCCCAATTTCGACGCCATTTCTCTCCCGAAGCTGCAGTCGGATGCTCAAGTGGCGTCGTCGCCCTTCCAAGTCATTGACTGGAGAGCCGACCGCAATGTAGCACGCGTTACGAAGCACCTGATGGTAGAGCAACTCTTCCATGCGGACAAAACGTACTTGCTATTCGGAATGACGAAGGATTTCGGTCAGAGCTTATGCTACCTGCTCGTGGAGCACGGCGCCCGGAACGTCGTCTTGATTAGCCGCAATCCGCGGCTGGATTACAGTTGGATAGGAGAGCTAGCCCAGACCTATGGTGCGAATATTAAGGTACAAAGATGCGACATCACCGAATCCGCTAGCTTAAGAGCATTTAAGAAGGATATATCTGCGTCCATGCCTCCCGTCGGCGGCATTGTCAATGGAGCCATGGTCCTCGACGACCGCGTCTTTGCGCAGATGGACGTGGACACCTGGGAACGAGTGCTGCGGCCCAAGACGATCGGTTCGCGAAATCTCCATGAAGTGTTCCGTGGCACAGACCTAGAATTCTTTATAATGACTTCCTCTTTTGCGGCCATTGGGGGTCACCCAGGCCAGTCCAATTATGCCGCCGCCAACATGTACATGAACGGACTGGCGGGGATGCGACGCGAGAGAGGAGAAGTGGCCTCGGTGTTGAACATTGGCGTGATTTACGGCCTAGGCTTGCTGCAGCGCGAGAAGGGAGAGCTGTATGCCGGACTGGAACGCGAGGGATACCCGCCCATCTCGGAACGCGATATCCATCATATGTTCCTCGAGGCCGTGATCACGGGCCGTACTGGACGAGTGGGACAGCCAGGAGCTCCCATCGACATCACGACCGGTCTGCGCAGATTTGACCCTGCTGATCCCAACCCTTTGCATTGGCATCAGGACCCGAGATTTAGTCACTACAGTCGCCAAACTATCAATGACGCGAGCGTAGCTACCGAGGACACACACAAGAGCCTCAAAGACAGCATCGCAGTCCTGACAGAACCGGACGTCATTGCGCAAGCTATCCTGGCCGCATTCACCAAAAAAATGCACACCCTCCTTCAGATACCCGAGGAATCTATAAATGTAGCTCAGACCATGTCCGAGCTAGGTATTGATTCGCTTGCCGCAGTTGATGTCCGCGGCTGGATCTTCAAGACGGTCGGCAAAGATGTTTCAGTCATCAAATTGCTTGGTGGTATCACTATACGAAAGCGTAAGTCATCATCCCCTCGCCGACGCCCCTGTCCCATTACCGCTTGAGGATACATGTGCACATGCATACCTATGTACCTACTTCAATAGCAATATGCTAACATCCCCCGATAGTGTGTGCAGACTTAGCCGAACAGATCTTAGCCGATCGCAGTAAGGTCGAGAGTGGCGGCACAGCATGATGATATCGCTTCGCTTTGGTTCGTATATAAATTAATTGTTTTCTCATTAAGATGAACTATTGCATCTAATTAGAGGAGGAAACTGTTGCGTGCGGACGAGATAAATGCGAATGGAAATTGATATATGAGCTTCCAGAGTCATCATCATGAGGATGACGACAGGATATTGCCTCGAGATATATTATATGCTGGCAGCGGTAGCCCCCGTGGGAGTCTCGACGAATCGGTCCTGGTGGCCGATTCACTCCTGTAATTATAGAATGTTAATAAAATTCATTGGGTCGGAAACTACCTACTGTCTTAAATATGACTTAAAAGTCTTGCTGCCCTTGACAGTGTCGTAAAAATACAACTAATAATGTTGGTTATGTGAACTAATTCATATTAACTCGTATGGGAGGTACGCTTTGGTCCGCTGCGTCGTCCTAAATTTAGTTTACAGATAAACAGCCAGACTTCACGCCTGCTCCAATCTCTTAGCTACTGTACCCCAGTTAACGACATTCCAGATGGCCTTGAAGTATTCGGCCTTGCGGTTTTGATATTGCAGATAGTAAGCATGCTCCCAAGCGTCAATGCCCAGTAGGGGAATGAGATGTCCGGTGACGGGGTCCTGGTTCGGCTTGGTAATGACCTGAAGAGTGCCTGCGGACTTGTCCTTAACTAGCCAAGCCCAGCCACTTCCCTGGATGCCGGCCAAGGCAGTGTTGATCTGTTGCTGGAGGGAGTTGAAGGAGCCAAAATTCTTGTCGATGGCGGACTTCAAAGCACCCTCTGGCTCCCCGCCACCGCCTTTGTTGTGCGGAGCTAAGTTCTCCCAGAACAAAGTATGGTTCTTGTGACCCCCGCCATTGAAGTTGAGTAGGGGGGCGGCGGCGGCAGCTTGGTTATAATCGCCCTTTGCCTTAGCTTCTTCAATAGTCTCCAGCGCGCTGTTCAAGCCATTAACGTAGGCCTGGTGGTGGCCCTTATGGTGGAGTTCCATGATCTTGCCAGAGATGTACGGTTCGAGTGCGCCATAGTCGTCTGGGGTAGCCAGCATCAGTCAATTGATTTCCAGGAGGCTCCTAATTCGGTGTAGACTATGTGACTTAAGATATCACTCACAGGATAGATCGGGCAATGTAGCCTTGCCTCTGGTGAAAGAGGTGGTAGCTAGAGCGGCAGCACCGGTCTTGACAGAGCTAGCACGTAGAGCTGCTCGCGCTGCGGGAGCTGTTCGGAATAGTGTCGTCGCCATCTCAATCAGTTGTTATATAACTAGTCGGGTCTTAAAATTGACTGTTCGAATTTCAAATTGGACGAATTTATGGATTTTTGACGCGGATGCTGATGGGGTATGAGGAGGAGATGAAGGAGGAGGAGAATTGTTAGTCGAAAAAGTGTCTACTCGATGGATAAGCTCGGTTACTTCCAGTATGGAAACACCTCAACCTTTATGTTACGACATCGTACCTACCTCTAGGTAGTCACAAATGATGTCAACTATTATTAATGGGACGGTAGTCGCTACATTATATTAGCCGCAAAAGAGCGAGAAACATTGGAACTGTAGGTAGGTACTTAACACTACACCCGAGCTGTCAAATGTATCTTTTTTTTTGGGGGGGGGGGGGGTGGGAATAAGAGCACTGAGGGACGAATGGATGGAAAAAAAAAGTACATAAAGGTACCTACTGTAACAAAAATACCTTCCATCAACTTCATGTTTCCGTCATACATTTATACCCCACTTAGTAACCCCTACTAACATTGATGATAGGCTAGCCCGGCAGACCTGACAATCCTCGGAGGGGCGGGTACATGGAAAACCGCGTCTCTCATACGTCTGTCACGCTTACAATGATTTATCTACACTTTTACACTTACTAGGAGGTACGTACGTTATTGAGATCCTCCATCCAAAGACCCATATGAGAATGCCGAAGCATCTTCCATCCGTTTCCAAGGACACGCAAACATGTCCTACTACGATATAGATGCGATACTTACTGATGCTGAGGTGAATCAATCCTCCACAAATCCACCCATTTCCAATTTGCAATTTCCAATTTCCAATTTCCAAAGCTAACCTCCTTGCCAGAAAGTCCCTTGCAGATTCGAGCTTGACGTACCCGAACTCGGCTATCTTGACAACAACCCGTCGCAACCGCTCAAGACTGGTACATCAGTTGGTCTACCACTTTGGCTCGCCGAACCCCTAGCTCTTACGAGTAGGTCCACAAGCAGTTCGGTGGAGGATTCTAAATCGTTTGTCTCGCTCGACCTCCCATCTTCGCTGTCTAACGAAGTCATATCCGCCCTGAAAGCCGATCCTCGTGCCGTGCCGCTCCGGGACCAATCTCACAACTTCTACGGCCTGGGAACGCGCATGCTCGACGTTTTTGAGGAGAGGGAGATCTGCGCCATACTCCGGAAAACCTTCGTGACGAGGGCTGCTGATATCGCACTCCACGCCAGGAAAGCCGGCGCAACTGAGGACATGGGTGTGGGCACCGGCGAAGACTTCTTGAGGGGTCTAGAGGAGTGGGAGAGGGTATTATTTAGAAAAGCCCACGAAGGTACTAAGGGAAGCAAGGAATGGATGGAGGGAATCAAGAAACATTGACGGCTTCAACCGTCTTTCAGGTGTTACAACAAGAGTTCAAGACACTGCCTGCCTGCCTGCCTGCCTGCCTCAGTAAATAGGTAATGCACAAGGCTGTTTCCAACACGAAGCCCACGGCACGATCAACGATACAGACACGTATATACGTGACAATTACTCAGTGCCGATGCCGTATGGTCGACCAGAAAACCCCGATGGGTATACGAGACTCATGATAAGGGTTAACTACCTCATGTACTTAGCTAAGCAGTACAGCTGTAGATGCATATAGGAAAAACTTGAACATTTGATAGGACTAAGAGTGTGTATCTTACATTAGGTACATCGTCGTATTATACACGTCGGCATATACACATGCATGTAATTGGGAGGAGTGGCACGAACAAGCCAACACAGTGGGAAATTGTCGTAAACCGCAGCGTCTACGTTTGCGACGGATACTGTATAAAGGCTTATCGATAAGCCAAAAACTGAACAAGAGTACCTACATATATGTAATTGCCTATGTAGGTACATACTAAATTATTATGTTAGCTCCAATGGTTTGCTCCAGGTACCAAAGGCTGCTAAAGTGCCTAATACTAATCATTACAAGATTTATCTAAATACATCATCCTCATCATCCTCCTTATCCCTCTACGACACCCTCTTCGCGACGCTCGCACACAATCGACGTGGCAACATGTCGTTCGATCCCGGGAAAATCTCCAAAGCAGATGCTGCCGCGTATACATCTTCATCCTCAGATGACGAAGAGGAGGATGAGTACCTACAACCATCCGCCGACCCACGAGCCGACGAGTTTCTCGATCTTAACCCTCGCAAGCGAAGACGGACCGGTCGCAACGCAAAAGAAAGTGCTGCTTTGGGGATATTTGGTTCCGATAGCGAGGAGGACGGGCCCCAGAGAAGATGGAAGTCCAAAAAGAACTTGCGCCACAAGAACGTAGCATTTGTGTCCGCTGGCCAGAAAGACTTGAATCAAAGCCTGGACGATGGCAATGTTGAAGATGGCGAAGATGGCGAAGATGGCGAAAACGAAGACGGAGACAAAAAGGAGCTCAGCGCCCGCTCTGGCCTAGGTCTAGGTGCTAGACTAGCTACTACGCAAGATCCCGCGTCAGAAGACGAAAAAGAAGACGATACCGGAGAGGACGAAGATGAAGATATGACAGGAGTTGGTCTGGGGTTCGGAGCATCTACGAGAGGACCAGTTCGGGCACCGCCTACTCAATACCAGCCCTCGTCGCTTATCGGAGATACACCGAGCAGACCACCAAGAATAAAGGCGACGTACGATGGAAGAACCCCTCTGGGAACGGGGTTTGTTCCCTCTTCCGCAAACGAGCCCGTCCTGAAGGCGAATCTCAACGACGGGCTTTCCTCCACACCCCAAACGCCTAAACCAAGTGTCTTCAGTGGGGGTGGTAAAGCCAAGTCATTTGCGGCTCGTATGATGGAAAAGATGGGCTATGTAGAGGGCCAGGGTCTCGGCGCTCAGGGTCAGGGGAGAAACGTCATCATCGAGGCGACCCTGCGTCCCCAGGGCGTTGGACTTGGCGCTGTGAAAGAAAAGTCGGAACAGGAACGCAAAGAAGAGAAGCGTCAGGCTCGTATGAGAGGAGAGGATGTCATCGACTCGGACGAAGAAAGAAAGGCAAGGCGTGAAAGGAGGAAGAAAGGTGCGGACAGCTCAGCCGGTAGCGGCGCAAGCACACCAAGAAAGCCCAGGACCAAGTATCTGACCGTCACGGACGTTCAGAAAGCCGCACCCGGCCTCCACATACCAGATGCTTTCGCTCCAATACTGGATCTTACTGGACGCGATCAAAAACTCTTGACAACCGGCTCTGGTTTATTGACTCCCACAGCCGGCACCGAAGTAGCCACGCAGAATGAGGCACGGAAGTTATCGAGACGCGCCCAAGGGGATCTTGCAGCCTTTGTGGAGGAATGGAAGAGCCTCGAGGAGCGGAAAGCATGGATCACTATGGAGGAAACCCAGCGCCAACAGGAACTCAACGAACTTGAGAACAATTTTTCTGGACTCAGTGTGTTCTCGTCCGTTCTAGATGGGGTTAGCCAAGCTGTTCGTAACAGAGACTGGGGTCTCGTCTTATCTGGCCTCAAGAAGGCCGAATCTGCATCATCAACGCACGGCGACGAAGAATTGGCAGCCCTTGCGGTCGCTGCAATTCACCCTTTTCTGAGAGATGCTGTTCAGGGGTGGCAGCCATTGGACGATCCTAAGTTGGGTAATTTTTCATCTGATCTTTCGGATATCCGAGGGTTACTTGGTCTCACCCAGTCTCCTAATGGGAATGCCGTTACAAAGTGGCAAGACGTCGAGATTGATGGCACGCACCGTCATCACGTGAGGTCGACAACGCCCTGGGAGAGCATGATATATCAAATCATCTTCCCCAAACTTGTGACAGCTATCTCTCAGACGTGGGATATTCACGACGCAACGCCGCTGGTAGAGTTCTTCGAGAAATGGGAACAGCTTCTGCCAGATTTCGTCCGTTTACAGCTCCTTGAACAAGTAGTAAGAAGACTCGAAGGCGGCATTAATAATTGGAAGCCGAGAAAAAGACACGAAAACTTGCACATATGGCTATTCCCCTGGCTTCAGCATCTTCCAGTCCATCATCTAGAGCCCAAGGGGACCGGACTGGTAGGAGAGGTGAGACGCAAATTCAGGCAGCTAATTGACTCGTGGGACTTTTCAAAGGGTGTAGTACCCGGCCTGAAACAATGGAAGGATATATTCCGCCCAAGCAAGGAACAAGACCAATGGAGACCTTTGGTCATGCATCATATCCTTCCAAGTCTCTCCAGATACCTACGCACTAATTTCCGTGTCGATCCCAGCGATCAAGAACCGTATCTAGGCATGCTTAATGGGGTTCTGAAATGGACTGAGGTGATATCCACGTCCATGGTAGGGGAGGTCATCGTGTCAGAGGTGTTCCCTATGTGGCACGTGATTCTCTACCAGTGGCTCACCAGTGCAGATGCTAATTACGAAGAAATCGGTGCATGGTTCGAATGGTGGAAGGATCAGGCATTGCCAAGTGAGATTTCGTCTCTACCAAGTGTCGCAGCCGAGTTCGAAAAGGGCATGTCCATGATCGAGAGTGCTCTCGATCTCGGCATTGATGCGAAGGGCCAACTTCCTCGACCAGACGGCCAACCTGCTCATCAACCAAAAACCCACTCCCACAAACAGAAAGCGGATAAGAAACCCGGACCAGCGCACCCTGCACAGCAGCTTTTGGAGAAAACAGAGCGTACATTCCGTGATGAAGTGGAGGATTGGTGCCAGGAAAACGATCTCCAGTTCATTCCGGTTCACAAAGCGAACGAGGAGGGCAAACACTATTTCCGCATTACAGCTCGTCTCGATGGCAAGGGAGGCGTATTGGCATACTTCAAGGGCGGCGAGACTCTGGTCGTCGAATCACGAAAGACGAATCTAGAGTTGAGACGAGATGTCAAAGAGGATTGGGGTCTCCTACTCGACCCACTATACCAAGAAGTCGAGCGAAGCGGGAGGAGGTGAAGTTGTCCATGTGCATTATGAAGTATTACGAGAGGAGCACAAGGAGACAGACGATCAATAAAGTTGCAGACCAGCTGTCTATCGACCCCTTTCTCCTTGCCTTAATAACGATCCATCCGAAAGGATCCTATCTAGCTAGCACTTGTACCGTGCCGCTTCCCCGATACCTTCTACCGTTTATAAGGGCCACCTCAAGTGTCTCCTATAAGGCTTTCTTTTTAACAGATTCTCCTTCTAGTTTATCTTTCACGTCCACTGTATGTACCTACCTGAGATTGTAGAGATTCTACGTTCGTTGGTGATATGTCTTGAAGCGACAATACCACAGAGGTGTTCGAAGTGATAGCATGATTACTTAAAAGGGCATATGGTCCTCATATATCGCTTCGTTAATGGTTCAGTGGTAACTTGACGTTCCTGTTAAAGTAGCTAGACATTTATGCTGCTCGGCCAGATAGGAAATCGTGCCAGGCCTCGTTATACACTTGAACCAAATACAACACTCTCAATGAAACTCACCGATACGCGGACCGAAGTACTCGCCCTTACCAAGCTTATACAGCGTACAGGCATCGCCCTCACATCCTTGAGAGGTGACTGAGTTGCCCCACCAGTCGAGCTCAACTTCGGTCCATTGAAGAGAGAAGAATATGATGATGGCAGCAACAGCAATGGCGCTGCTGAAGGAGGCAGATAGCACGAAATTGTACTTCGACCAGAACCCTAGATAACGTTGTTTGAGAAAGATCCACGAGAACCAAGCAATGGGAAGAGCTGGCCAGATATAGGACAAATTATAAGGAGCCCACGAAAGACCGCCATAAAAAATGGCAACGGGGTGTATCTGCCGCATCCAGGTCTTCTTGAATCTCTTATTCGCGTGATATATGATGATGGGAACGACAAGACCGATAGGGAAACCGGCCAAGAGCCAAGTGTAAATCCCTCCCCGGCCAAAGACTTTTATAGGACCAACTGTTCCCCAGAGAACACTATCACAAGTCAGTAATCAATTCTCCCGGTAAGAGGCTCTGGTATACTGGGCATGTCTTGAGGGATAATGACTCCTTAGTCGGCCTGTTAGGGAAATGCTAGCTCCCAAGGTGAGCGTGAACGAGAAAGAAAGAAATATCACATACGAGGCGGTGAAGAAAGTGTTGGTTCCACTGTTGCATCTAAAGTTAGCTATTACTACAGATAATATATCTTGAAAGCGACTTTTCCCATAGGCCTAGAGAGGCAACCGATGTAGGACTATCAGGGAGAAAAGAGGGATGGGTATCGTGAAATAGGATATACGTACGGGCAGGTAAATCGGTTAGGCGCGTTGACCGTGCAGACATTTGGAATTTGATTTATCTGGAAGTTGAGTACACCCACGCTGACGAAAGTAGAAATCAGCGTGCCCACCATCTGAGCAGTGAAGGTCTGCCGGGGCGGGATCTTGACGTAGTGAGCGAGCTTGAGGTCACTAGAGAACAGCAATGCATGAGCGCAAGTGACATAACCGAATGCTTTGAAGTAGTTCATCGCCACTGTAACATCCCAAGTCAGCTTATTGCCCCCGCAAGACGCCCAAGACGGCTCGGTAGACACGAGTTCGGGAGTTGAAGTATCTCCGAGGATGGTCTGATAGAATAGGGGGTTGGTGCCCAGCAGCGTATCTGAGGGATACTTACAAGCGTTGCCGGCCACGAAGGAGCCGCCTATGAATTCGGCAAGCACATTCAGCGTAACTTCAATCCCAGTTATGGCCTTGACAATGCCTATCGGGATAACGAAAAGAGCGCAAAGAGCAAGACCGTAGAAAACAACACCTGGGCTAGTATATGTTTCCCAGTGGGAGATGCCTGCACACCCAAAGGCGATGGCGACAGCAAGCACGATAGTGTACCACCACTCGGGCACCTCGGCATATTTCGACATAAGCCGGTTGTGGACGTCCTGGTACTGGCTAACTCGACTCGCTTTATCTTTACGGAAGCTGTTGATTAAATTCTTGAAACCCATTCCTATTTCATGCCGGTGATACAGATATGCGTACGAGATGATGGCCGAGTAGATAGCAAAGAAGAATAGATATATAGTTATGTTGCCGGCAGCCAAGAAGGGGAAGGAATATGCCTCGTACTTGTCGGGATCGAACAGACCACGCTCATCCACGGCGTTAGAGACATTGTACAGCGCACCAGTGTTATCGAAAACCCTGTTAGAATTGATTGGCAGATATCCCGTATTGTAAGTGTTGGTATACCATAGAGCGGCGATTATGCAGCACGCGATGGCAGCACCGACAAATTTGTTGAAGGTCGAGAAGAAAGGTATCATGAGGGGATCTGTCTGATCGAAAAGCAGAGTATTCCAGTCCCACGTGGGCCATGGATTCACACCTAAGCCATTGTAGAAGCCTGTAATGGCAGCCAGATTTACGTTATTAGGCGAGATCCAGGTCAACCAGCTGAATACGCTCAAAGCCGTGAAGATATAATTGGGAAACCAAAAGTAAACAAACATAGCAGCAAAAGTCACACCAAAGAACTTGATGCGTGAGATGGTGAAGACTTTGCCAAATGGGCTTTCGACAGGCGTATTCCTATCGTTGTGGAAAGCCGCGTTAAGAGCAATCGTGACCAAAGACGCAGGCCATACGCAATACGACGGGTAAACCAGAAACCGTCGAACGATACCAGCCATGCCGTAGCCAATGTAGTTTGTGGCCAAGGCAACTAGGATCTGATACGAGAACTGGCCGGCATAGCCTTGGTTGAAATAGGCGGGAAGATACTGCACCCAGATGATCTAATATATTAAAACATGTCGCGTCAGCGTTTTTAACCATTGCTTCTAGGGTATACCAGGCAGGCATCGCCTCTTTAACCTCGATGCGCGACGAAACAAGAACGCTTTACTTACTATCCTAACGTTAGCTGATTCCAAATATTGTGAAGATTAAGGAATCTTTCTTCAAAAAAAGGGAAGCAAAGGAAACAAAAAAAGAAAAAAAAAAAGTTCGAATACCCCAGTACGACATGTCTTCATACATACCATTGTTGGTGTACGGATAATTCCAGCTCACATTGGCCATGATAGTGATGAGCATGTGCTCTTTTCTGGAAAAGGGGCCAGGGTTTAAGCTGTGCCTAATACCCCAGAGAGTGAAGCCGACATCAGGAAGTATTTTTTCGAATCCCTTGCCAATTGGGAAGGCTAACAGTTGCGCCACGTTCGCCTGGACCGTAATCATGGGCTGACGGATAGAGAAGAGTTGATTTATGAAAGCAAGCAGTACTGAAAACGCCGCGCCGATGACCCAAGCACGGATGGTGCCGCAGGGCGTGTTTACATCGTCATGGTTGTCGACTACTGCGCGTACTTCGGCGTAAGGACTATTCACAGTGATCAGAGCAGCCTCTAGTTTCATTTCCTCGATCAGACCAGCATGCTTCTCAGGATTTTCAAAGATGGACTCGTTGCCTGACAAACGAATTAGTTTCTTTTTCTCAACCCATACACATCATACATACCCAGAAACGCTTGGATTTTTTGTATAATAGTGAATGGAAAATTCGGATCATTCTCATGAATAATAAGTACCTTCTCCATCATTGGGCGGACGTCTCCCAGTGTCAATCTGCTAGCCAACTCTCTGGCTTCAGCTAGATCATTCTCGGTAACATTGAGGTCTCTGTGACATAGTGGTCAATACTAGTACGTGCTTTCCGCCCCAAAAGAAAGGGTGGTAGTGGAAGGAGAATGAAGTATTTCGATCGCGTACGTTTCTACTCGGGAGTCAAGTGGCAGCTCAACATCGCTGTTCTGGTAACCATCAGAGTCGGCTTTCTCATTCACCCCTTGAGAGGCGACAGGCCCTTTAATCCCGATATGGTCGGACATGTCGACGGATGGCCTGTATTGGTTGTGTACCTAATTGAAGGAAGATGACAACGACTGGTCCTAAGAAGCACACAAAACTAGATTTTATAGCAACACATGCCGAGCAGTGCGTAACTGGTATTCCCTATTACAGGACCCCCGCACCCTTACAGGAGAGAAGGTTTCGTATTGGTATTTATTGGCGTTTCTCACGAAAAGATGCCTGGAATCGTGGCCCAGGAGCAAATATCGTAAGTAGTAAAGACTGAGAACATTGAGACATTTGAGTATGAGATCCTGTGCGATATAATTGTCCTGCATAGTCAACATTATTTATGGAATTATGTAGCCAGCCGTCCTACGGAAAGAGTCACGACCTTCCACAAGGAGATGCTACCATTCCCAAGCGTAACAAGTCTGGGATGGAAGCCGGGAAGTCGCACAGTTTTAGCCGACGCGGAATGAAGCCAATCAGATGCAGCTGGGCACAGATTGTGTGATAACATTCCGTTGTATAGCTGTACCCGAGCGGCTTTGTTTTGGACGAGATTAATTACCGACCTGGTTTAGTAAGTTTTTCCCTTATCTCGTTTGTTTTCCAAGTTTGCTGGGCTGCCAACATTATCACCGCTTTTGCAAGCTCGTCATTGGACTTCATTGGACTTCATTTGTGATCGGAACGCTAGGAATCTTCTGTTCCATACATTATCGCCGTCGTTGGTGTCATTGCTCAGATTACTTATCTTAGGGAGGAGGTATTTACCTCCAATGTGTATGACGCGTCGTGGTGTCGTCTGCGGGCCTGAGCGCATCAGAAACACTAAACGTTATATTGCAGACGTACCTACGTACTTAAGGACACGGGTGTGCTTGCTTGCAAAGATAACCCAAGTCGAAAGACGAAACATCTTCCTGGAATTTGATCAGAAAAGTTTAGGTGGTACCAACCCCTATTCGGGAAGGAGATGAGGTGATGTATGGTTGATTGTGTGATCGGACGAATCAGGGTGTAAAAGGACTGCTCTTCAGGGAGGGGGCCAAGGAGATAAGAGCAAGGTCCAAGCAAACTATGCGTGTCACTGAACTCTTGCCGTGAAGATGGCGTGCTTCCTAAAAAGATGAGATGGTCCTTGGAGATTTGCAGCAGCTTCCTTAATAGATATTATGGTTGCATTATGGTTGCATTATGGTTTATATCCCTTCTCTATTTCACTTCCTCTTCCTCATCCTTCTTTTCAACTACTGAGCATTTGCTACCCAAGTACGCATTCGATTTGATATCCCCTTTGCACATCACGTTCTGTGCAATCGCTAACATCGGCTCCCACACAGAAAGGCCTTGTCCTACGCATCTCATAATTATTTCGTTTCCTAATAGGAACGTGTCTAGCTAGGTAACACATGCGAGGTCGCGTTACAAGCCATACCGACCCAATACATACTATGTCGTAATGTTGATTTTATCTTCACGTTGCTTGCTGTGTCCTTCAAAATATTAATACGGACGATACATGTTATAAATCCCGGGCTATCTGCCATCCATAGTTTCCAAGGTGAGCGACCATCAGACGTGCTAAGGGGGTTTGTGCAAATAGGTAGTTAGAAAGTTTCCATCCTCATGCCAACTTCGGTAGCGTTCGACGTGGACGTAGGTCGTTGCGTGACAGTAAAGTGTTCTGAAGAACTAGACTTGGATGTACTGAGTTTACTGCCATCGGCTTCATTACTCTAAGGCATCCTGCACACCACTTTCTCTATTCCCACAGATATGCATTATTTCTAGACCATACGCAAATGGGCCATAATATAAATAGGATAGCCTCAAATGCTCCTTTGAAACCTGCTAGCTCTTAGTGAGCGCGAGCCATTCGACGGAGATTGGCAATCTCCGTATGATGCACTAGTTTGAGGCTGAGATGAGAGGTACTTGTAAATAAAGCGCCGCGATGTAACTTAGTAACAGAAGCTCCTCCTGTATTGAATGATACCATAAGCACTAAAGCTCCCCAGAAGTTACCAAAAAGTTGGCTCTTGACACCACGATCTACCATCTCTATAAGAATTGATGTGTATAAATGGGACTTGATTTTAAGACAACAGAGCGTACACGTGTAAGCATAGAGCCTTGAACACTAGGGAAGATGAAGGCTCTCCAAGAGCTTTCTCATTTCTGCATAAGGCGAGATAGAATTGTCCTCCGTAAAGACATGTGTCTTGTTTTCTGGGCACTGCGTCAATATTCTACGTAGGAATAGGGGTTCTAGTTGCCCTGAAATCCCCTTCCCCATTTCAAATTACTCTTCTTGGTATGCTAGGTCGTTATGACGATAACTTAGGCCCTACGGCCCATTTCCCTTCTACCTATTGAGCATGGTTCAGTTGTGCCAAGCACGATAGCGTGGGGCTTGTAAGCTGAAGGGCGCATGAGTTATCCTTGACTGTTATCCTTGACTATTATACCGTAGAAATTACCAAAATGATATAAGAATAAGGGTACCTTTGCGCAGTCACGAATTTATTTCGCTTACAACTTGCCGAGGTAGCTCAGATATCTCCCAACGGTCGCACGAAGATCAAGGCTCCTTCATCATCATGCAGAATCTCATTTTTACAAGTCCCTATATACACGAGCCAACTCTCTGTCCTATATAACAGACGCTGCTTACTCCATTATAAATGCATTCGGGTATGGCATTGCAGATTAGAACACAACTTTGGCTATGCGGAGCCACGCAGGTTGTGCAGCAAGTTGTGCGCGGAACTCATTAATCTCATCCCAGTCATGTTCGCGTCGTCCCGTGTCCACATCAATCTGGTGTGTGCGCAACCAGCCCGTCCGCTTCCACAGATAACCGGCGATCCAAAACAGCAAAACAACGGGAAGCGCTAGGTACGATTGGAAGAAGCCCGCGACATCATTGAAGCCACCTTCAGGGGGGCAGATGGCGACATAGAACTGGAGTCAAGTCAGCGGAGGGAGGAAGACTGTTACATCAGACTTGCTGCACTTACTTGAGCAATTAACACCAGCACAACTAAGATAAGACCAAGCCACGATCCATAAACGCCCCCGACGGCCTTGAATGGAATTTCATCGAGTGTGTGGCCATGATATGCCCAGGCCCTTCGGAAGCGGATGTGGGACAAGCAAATCGAACCCCAAGTAAAGAGAGCAGCGAGACCGGACAGGGCCAGCAGCCAGTTAAAGACGGTCGGGCCAGCGGCAGCCAAGTTGATGTAGGCCAGCAGGCCGAATGCCAGAAGGAGACCGACAGAGAAAGTCGGACGACCACTACGATCGACATACGAGAATATCTTGGGGGCATAACCCTGCTGGGCCAGGGCGGTAAGGGTACGGCTTCCTCCATACACACCAGACACCCCGATAGACACGACCGAGATCAAGATAATGAAGTTCATGAAGTGGTTGAACCCATTGAGACCGGCATACTGGCCGACTAGGACGAAAGGTGACGCGGCAACATCATTCGAACTGGTCGCGTTTAGGAGATGGGGATCATTGCTAGGAATCAAAAGGCCGACGAAGGTAAGACCAAGGATGTAGAATCTACGAGTCGATATTAGCAAGTCTCGCCGAGGAAGGGTACAACGATATGAGCATCTGTAGCCCGTGAAACTCACAGGGTAATACGCCAGAAGACCTGCTTGATGGCACCGGGAAGAGACTTGGCAGGATTGTCAGCCTCGGCGGCAGCGAGACCAACCAGCTCGGTTCCGCTGAAGGAGAAGGCGGCGGTGACGAATACTGCGCAGAAGCCACGGAAACCATGGCGAAAGGCACCAGGGTCATACCAAAGGCGTGCGCCATAGTAGTTGTCGTACCAACCTCCGTCGGGACCACCTCCGAGAACACAAACCAAGGCGATGAGCATGAAGACGACGGTGGCGGAAAGCTTCAACAAAGAGGCCCAAAATTCCTCTTCGGCATAACCAAGGGTACCGAAGATGTTAACTATGATGATGAAGACATAGAAGACGGTAATCCAGACGGCCGGATTTATTTCCGCATTCCAATAAGCAATCGAGATGGAACACACAGTGAGTTCAAGCGGAACGACGACGGCCCATTGCAAAACGTAATTCCAACCCATAGCGAAACCCCATGACGGATCAATGAAGCGAGTCGCGTACGTGTAGAAACCACCAGAGACGGGATACATAACAGCAAGTTCACCAAGGGCGTAGACTATAAATAAGGAGGGTTAGTTCGGATCACTACCTAGGTAATTACTTAGAATGAGGCACAGGGCAGGGGAGTCATCTTAAGACTTGAAGTATAAGAGAGGTATAAGAGAGGGAGGTTAGGTAAGTACATACCGACATTAAACATCATGACACCAATAATCACGAAGTCAATCAAGAGAGTGGCGGGACCCTACCAAGAAAGATACCTTCTAGTCAGCACGAAGGGTCTGGAAGACTGCTGAAGACAAACGGCGCGACATAGCCGCATCGTCGTGGATGGGGAGGAGACTTGTCGCAACTTACACCTGTAGCTAATGCGCTACCCGAACCGACGAAGAAGCCCGCTCCAATTGAACCTCCGATGGCAATCATGTGCAGATGCCGGGGTTTCATGCTTCGATCGAGCTCAACGATACCGGTGCCATAATCGCGCTTCCTGAAGGAGTCGAGGTTGAGACCATTCCTCGTAGCCCAATTCTCGGACCGCTGTGCGCCCTCGGCCTGCGTGGACGCCGGCGAATAGCTCGGGAGGCCGACATCTTTCTCATCTTTGCTGCCATTGCTGACAGCAGGGTCGGAAGACGCCATTACAAATGGCGAAAAAGAGGGGGCGGGAGGTTTTGTCGGCGACGGGGGTTACGACGGGGTTTAAAAATAAAACAAAGAACGGCGGATGAGGAAGAGAAAGAAAGGGGATGAAGGGGATTTTAGTTGAAGTCCGAGGATGGACGGACGACCAGAAATGCGACAGTGAATGCTCCAGTCAGGCCAAAGGGCCGCCGTTAGACAAGCAGGAGTCTGAAGTAGGTCTGAAGAGAACCAAACGATGCTACAGGAAGAGGGCATACGAGGGGGCGCTGTAGACTCTTATTTATTATCAAATGGTCAAATAGTTAGAACCTACACTACATGTATTTAACTTGATATGACATGGTACATTTAGTATTGTACGTATAGTCCTTGTATGGTCCTTGTATGTACTTTGTTCTCTGTTCGTACAAGGGTATTGATAGGACCGGTGGATCAGTGGTGTACGGTATGGGGATTTATTAGAGAGGTATAGTGGGTATGTAGTATGTGCGGAATGAGAGAAACCCTGGTAAGCTGGGGGTGGCCGTGGCCAAGTATGTAAATACGTACGTATATGTATACCTACCTAGCATATATATGTACCTACAAACATACGTATAGGTAGACTACAACATCTAGCACATGGTTAACCACATGAGGTAGAATGGACGCTGTTATTAGCCGAGGTGGACGAGGGCAGGAGATAAAAGCACGGTCGAGTCGACGAGGTACATTATCAGTTTAGGAGACTAAGAAACGACTGTTAGTATAAGCAAAAATTATTGTACATATAACTCGTCAGTCAATCTGACGACTCACGTCATGTGTACATACTCCGTAGCATCCATCTTGGCCACGCCGAAGGAAACCAGGCTCTCCAAGGAAGCTATACTAGTATACTAGTACGTTACGGACACACGGCCGAGATGCATATTCCACGATGGCAGCGCCACACTCGTGCAGATACGTTTCCTTAATCCTAGCAATTCTAGCAATCACCAGCGCAGCATGACCGAACGGTCGTGGTGAAGGCCTCTCGATCCCCTAGGTAACCGTAGGTAGGTACATAATAATTGCTGGTATCCAGACCTAGGTAGTGTAAGGTAGTGTAAGGTAGTGTACGATAGTGTACGCACAGGACGGCTCTAAAGATCTATCTCTCCGCCTCCTCCACTCTCCTAATCTCTTTGGAGTTTGGCGTTAAAGTCTTGGGCCATTAGTCCGTAGAGTTTACTTGATTGATGATGGGTTCTCCAGGTTGCCAAGGCTCGTCTATATCTACGGGGCACTACTATAGTACGAAGTAGGTACAGTACATACTTACCTTGGTCTAGGTAGATTTGTCAACAGTTCACCTTTCTAAAGCGACAAGTTCCTACGTACATATATGTATATGGCCTGGTGGTTTATCTTTTTAGATTCTATATGATAGCAAGGAACTACATAGGTAGGTCAAGTGCTATTTATCCATTCCTCCTTTTATTTTTATTCATTTTTTTTTATTCTAGGTAGTACCTTAAGTTGTTTTTACTATGTGGTGCAGGGGGGATGACCTGCTCCAATTATGATAAGAGGTCATCGAGACCTCTGGTTGGCTTAGGCGGGCTGGATCTTATTAACTTCCCCCGGTTACGTTTGCGCTACTCTGCAGTACTTCATACCTCTCCATACCTACTATGTACTAATGAGAAGACCCCGAGTTTAGGCGGATGATCCTTTTAACCAGGGGCACTGATACTTCATTTCGATTTTTTTTTTCTTGTACACGTATAATAACCCAGATCTGTATGACACCCACGACAAATAGGTCACCGAAGTTCTTAGTTATGTAGTATAATGAGCAACCTGTCCGCGTCCTGCTTGAATAATTGCTGGCGAGGTCCTTTTGTGGCGGCCGTGTCTGCTGAAATGTGCGACACGCAGTAGCTTTTTCCGGCGCCCAGGTCTTGGTAAAATCTAGGCTCGGACCACTAGTCAAGGGGAGCCTACCTGTCCTGCCTGTCCTGTCTGTCAAGGTTAATATTTTCATGTCGCTTCGCCCGTCTACACGATATTACCATAAGATACAATCATGTACCTAACATTTTTAGATGTACTATTAGGCAAGCCAACAATAAACGGGCGTCGCGTAATACATACAGATTAACGTCCTCCAAAAGACAGCCGCCTTGTCTAGGCCGCCAATTGAACGGCTTAGGCCAAAGACGCAGCAGCAGATCTGGCGATGCTTAGCCACGGGTAGGAAGGCATTTGAAATGACCGAGACCAAGACATTGGAAGCGTTGGGGAACCACGATTACGAACCCATCCTCTTCTACACGTATACGGTAGGCTATGAGCTTTTCCCCCAATGACAAGCTCGCATCTCACATATTACGAGCTAGATCGCGGATCCTTCGATATGTACCAGGTACATAGTATGACTCGAGGACCGTAGGATTGGCTTAATTTGAGAAACGAAGTGCGTTAAATGTACCTTCCGGAACGAGTTTAGAAGAAATAGGACTGTTCCTATACACTACATACACTACATACACTATCAGACCTGTATATAGTACGTAGTTGTGAAGCCTATGTACAGGTAGAGGGACGGGAAAGGCAACACAACGGCAACGCACGGAATCTTTCTAGAAGCCCGTCTCTTTTCCCCGCGCGCGCAATGGTGGCACGGCTAATTCTATAGTACATACCTACCTAAGGTAAGTCCTTAGGTAGGTAGCTTTCGGTCTTGTATTGGGGCATAGGGCGTGCGCTAGATTGTCCCCTAGATTGGGGGTTTCACGAACATCACCTTAGGTAGGCTTCTTATGTACAGCTGAGATGAATGCGAGTCCCCTCTAATATCGTAAGGCTTCTCGGCTTCTACGTAGGTGGCGCGTGCGTCCCTGGGGAAAAAACCAATGCTTTGCCACCGCTACACGCATTTTGTCATGACATCGTACGGTCACCAATAACAAACGTCCCGAGACACCATACGATATTCCCAAGAAGCCTCATGGTCAGCACAAAAGCCAGGCGACGTGAGGAAATCATACATAGGATAATAGAAATACGTAACGTAGTATCGTTCCAGAATTCATTCGTCACCTCTCGGCGTATGGAATTAGTCATAGCGCTGCCAGGCTGCTCGCCAATCTCATTAGAGCCCATTTAGCCATGTGCCAGTCCACTCAAATCCCCAGACGCTATACACTATCTAATACCAGTCCGTGTCTCCGACTTCATCAGCCTGCTCAAAGCTCATCGTCAGTCTTGACGAGTCCGATGATTGGGCGCCCAACCCTTTGCTCTGACATCCTTGCCCTCCGATGCGACGAGGAATAATCCTACTGGAGAATGGAAAATGACGAGACATGCATGTTCAGATTTGTCAAATTTTCTACAAGCACAAGACATATCTAATTGCTTCGGCCGGTCCGAATCACCCTTTCCTCGATAAGGCTCAATCACGGTTTGCCAGAGACATGCATGGGTACGTAGTATAATTCTTTGATACTGCACACGCTATTCTCATGCGTAGACTTGATCCCGAGACCCAGTAATGCGGTAGCATACCCCAAAAAAGGTTCGGTGTGGCCCGCGAGATTCTTAACACCCTCCTTGGCTCCCCTATTCCTTGAACAAGGGGGCCGGGGGGCCAGCGATGAGGGGTCCAGTGGGTACTACATTAGTACGAGGAGTAATCCCTGTTTGGCTTTATCGAGAAAGGATCAAGGCAAAGAGGTTCGAGATTGGCGTTTACCCCGGGATTGGCTGGCTATTTTCTTGCTTTGCCTTTTCTTGTACGTAACACACTCGGCAGTCATTGGTTGGCACCGTTGATAAGGCCCTCCTTTTCGCGTACGGTAGAGTGTAGAATGCGGAGAGAATCAGAACTACCAGGTTGTAGGTAGATGGGCATGTACTGTGTAGATATACCGTGCCTCTTCATCCAGCTCCAGCTGAGCAATTTCGAGGCTTATCCAGCTCGCGAGTGTTACTTTCGTTATGATGAGAGACTCCTTGAGTAGAATCCACCTATAGGTACAGTATGGTATATACAGCCGATACACAGTTATCAACATACTTCTTCGTATTGTTACATAGCCGATCTCTTCATCCGTAAGATGCTAGGCTTCAAGCACTTTGTTTGATAGGGCTGATTTACTAAGCTGCTAAGCCACCACAGACTGGTAACACACAACAGTCACACACACGCGCGCGCGCGCGGCGTCCTCACGGCATTGCGCCCGCCTTGTACGTCTCCGAGGAAAGTCGGTACCGATAAAAGGGAATGACGCGGCTCCAAAAGGGCTAACATCACCTAAACATCCATCCAATGCCACTCTGCAGGTTGATTAGAAAGTGTGCTTTATAAAGGAAAAGAGCTATAACTAAGATAAGTACCTACTCACCATTCTACTCCGTGTAAGCTGTAAGTATGAGGATCAGCGGGCCCCAATGTTCCACATCGCGTCAACTCCTCCGTCCTGTAGTTTTTCGGTATATGAATGGCTCGCCTCGCCCGACTGCATAGCAGCTCGCTCACTCAACCATTTCCGCCATTCATTGTCAACCACCAGCCATCTATATGATACCTGTTAATAAATGCATGTCTACTTAGACAACAAGGGGAAGACCGCAAAAAGTCATCAAACATCGTGGATAAGTAGGTAGTAACAGACCGGGGTTGGGCACAACAAGTGTCAATAATGAAATGGGCCGGACACATCGTACTCATCTGGCACCTTGTCTGGGATCCATTTACCCCCCTGCTTATTGCTAGACCAGAAGTGGACCTGTCGTAGCCGTTCTTCAAGCATGTAATATCTCGATCCTGAATATTCTTGACAAGCTCTCATAAGGAACATTTGATCCTTACACCAACAGACGCCCTTCGCCTCCATTGCTGAGCTACCTTCTAACCCGTCTAGTACGTCCCTAACTAAACTGAGTTCCTTCTTTGACGTCTCGAGATCTTGTCGTATACTCTTCTCATTGGCGAGAAGCCAGTCAAAGTCCTCCTCCATTTCCCCGTTCGGAGCCAACCCTAATAGATTACAGAAAGTCAAGTTTTTGGCCAGAGGATATTAAAACCGAGAGGGGCCAGTGGAATTGACCAATCAAGGCTTGTAGTATTGCGAAGTGTCGATTTTGTGCGGGTTGTATAGAGGATGCGGCGATCTCACATCTTGATACTATGATTCTAAATTCGTAGCTTCGACGGATGGTGTAGTCCATCAACGGTTTTGAATTGCAATCTTATTCCGGCATTCGCAGGAATGCTAAAATGAAAGATTGTATCAATGGTGTACAAGACTAAATGGATTAACCAGATATAGGGCCCCTAGGACAGAAGCCCTTTGTTAGATAGCTAGCCACCGGACAAAGCGGATTCCTCGTATGACGAACGTGTAGCATAACTCGATAAAGCCCTCCCATTGATATAATAAACCGGAATTCCGATTCTAACATAATGTATTATTATACATGGGCAGCCGAGTCATTTGAAGCCCAGGCATCTTATGATATAGACCGCACAATCCACACCCCGCCCCTTCTCTCCCCTTCACTCCACGGGATGTAACTACCCCCTAATCAAATTTAAACGTCGTAATCACGTTGTATATAGTATAATACGTCATAAATCGTGGGCCGGTGGTCATCTTCGACATGTCGAGAGCTTTTTAGGTAGGTACCTTATAACTAGTAATCGAAGAGACCAAGCCAGAAAGATATTTTGTTATATGGCTTTGGTAAGAAATGGGGTTACTATGATGTTGACACGTTGAAAGCGACTTGAACAAAGAGGAAACTTATTTCTAGTTCTATGGAATGTCTTATCCAGCTTTATACCTTGTTTCAAAATAACACAATGAGTTTAGGAATACAAAGATGATCCATCGATATATTATAAGCGACTGTTATCCGCAGGTATAGTGTACGCAGTTTGGCCTCGGTATTAGGGAGTAGGGCTCGCACAGATATATTCAGGGGCTGGTCCTACCACATTCAGATCAGGAAAGTAAAATGTGTCATAAACACCCACAATGGTACCATTGCTACGAATGTCAAAGGGGGTTTCATTATCGAATAATTTTCAAGCCTTGTTTCGAGGCCGAAAAATGCAAGCCCTGTCCAAGACTTACAGGTGGACAATCAGTCGTGCTAAACCACGAGGTCTGTGATAGCTGCAAGGAGGCTAGGCGGGCCGAAGAAATAGTCCAGCAGAATATTTACCGTCAGAGGCCCTTGTATTACAATATCGACAAGAACACATTTACTCGGGAGACTTACTGGTAGGTATCTAGATGCATATCCCCCATCTCTACCTCTTTCACACACACACAGAGCCCTTTTACCCACAGGAGGTAAAATAGCTATATATGCCCAAGGAGGCAAGAAAGTCCCCCACCCTAAAGTACGTAGGAACACTAAGAGGAAATCTCTTAGGGGGGTAAAGGAGATGGCAAAGGTCAGGTCGCTAACGGAACAAGGAAGGAGGTTTAGTGAAACAGGACTAGGCATAATCTTAGCCGCGCCGTTCATCACATTGACGGCGGCAGTTTAATATAAAGATGGTACTAAATAAGCGCCGCTTATTGCCGGCTTCCCCCCCTTTTCTCCATTTCCCCGTGATAGCTTGGCATCGTCCACATAGAGGACATAAGTTCTGCCTATACAAGTTATTAGAATGTCGAAAGGAATATGAAGTACCTCGTATGAAGAAACTGTTATGCACTTCGTAAGGCTCCAGCAGAATCAGGGCTCAGCTAATCCGCGTGCCGAATCATGCATCCCAGGTAGATAGGAGGTGGGAAACATAAATATTTGATATACAATTCTTAGGTATACAGTACAATTTCCAAATCTAACAAACCCCCGGATATAAAGAAAAGATTTTAGTCTGAAATAGCGTGTGTCATCCTTTCGAAGAGTGAAGCCCCTTTCTTAGTCACCTTGGCATCAATCGCCTTCACGTCGGTATTTTTCGCACCGGGAATGCCAGGATTCAATGGCCATCTTCTTTGATCTCATCTTCGCTCTCACCGCTTCCGAAGGCCATGGATTCCGTAGAGGTGCTGCCGGTGCTACCCTTTGGTCCGTGATTACGCCATGCGGGATGGTTGCTTGGCTTAGCCTTGTTTGAATTGGGCGTACCGCTAAATTTGCGTATACCTTTACCCCAAGCTGACTGCGTGTTCTTAAACACTAGATTCTTGTTACGTCTAGGCTGTGGCGCTTGTTGTTTGGCGATAATTAACTCGTGTTGCTGCATCATCGTCGGATGATCGATGATTTCTTCCATAGTGAAGGTCGTCCTTTGAGCACCCGAGGGATGTTCTCGGAATAATACCTGGCTAGCTCAGCTGCTGGCATCAGTGCACCCCAAATCTCATAGAAGGGCACAGACCAAATATCAGATACTCTAAGTGATTGGGCGTCTAGAATCGTGTCCCAGGCAGTGGATATTACTGTGTGGACAGCTCGAGCCTGGTTGGGATCAACTGATTCCACACTCGACAGTAGTCCGCATGCCCTGTTCAACCTGAGTCAACGGAAGGGGTTTGAAGCTAGTATCGTGGACCTCCTGCGGATTTAATACCTCCGCTAGTCTAAGAAGTTGCTTCCTGGACAACCCGGCGATCATACGTTGTAGCTCGAGCCTGTCGACCTCTAATGCTGGGGTGAGTGGCATTCGTTGGACGGGTATGTACGTCGATGGAACCATATAACTCGGTAAGATCTCTCGAAGGACTATATCTGCCGTCTTCTTGGAAAGGTATAATCTCTCCCTGGTGGTGCGGCTGGGCCTCGACAAATCTTCGCTGTCTGGCAACAAGCGGTCACCTAGCTCAATGAATGCAGCAAGGATCGGAGTCGACTTTGGATCATTGAAGGCAATCGTCTCTACTACCACATCCACGCCTCGGCCAACACACTGTCGAAGTCTTGGCTCAACATCCGAAAGGCGGAACTTTCTGCCATCAATTTCTGTCTCCTCGCTACCGTCCGAGATGAACTCGATCTCACCCTCTTCGCGGTAACGGACATAGTGTCCCGTCTTAAGCAGGCGACTCCCCGATTTTTGGAGGAGCGATCTAGCCCAAACTGTACTTTTGCCAATCCAGGTCTTAACATCGGCGTCGTCGATATTGAACCCACTCGCAAGTGTAGGCCCCCCTATTACTAGCTCACCGAGGGCCCCGACTGGCATAAGTCGATTGTTGTCCTCGGGACTCACAATCCAGAAATTGCCGCAGAATGGATTACCAAAACATTGCATGTTCTTCGAATGAGTCACCTCCGTCGCGGAGAGACCCAGGGGAGCAGCTTCGGCGAAACCATACACCAGCAACACCTTAGCCTTATCAATCCATGGTGCGTAGGCATCATCATCGAGATGTCGTGTGCGGAAGCACACGATGGCGATATCTGGGAGGCTTTCAGGGTCAAGTTTCCTGGATAAGGTCGGGGTCAAGTATGTCCAGTTGACACGCATGCGCCTAGCAGCCCCAGAGAAGTCAGCAATCCTCTCTGAGGATGACGGCACACAAACACAACCTCCATTGACCAAGGTGGTGAATATCTCAGAAAGGGCAACATCGACGCTGTATGAAGAGAGATGCATGACTCTACTAGAAGGGTTCATTAGTAGCGTAGGACCCTGCCCAGCACATGCAGTAGCTAGAGCTCCGTGACTGTACGAGATACCTCTAGAAACCCCCGAAGAGCCACAGCTAAAGAGGATACATGCTATCTCATGGGGTGCGGGCTGCGGGAGTGCCGTGTCCACGGCCTGCGCAAGCATACCTGAAATGGTATTGTCGTTCACGATAATAGTCCTGGTGCTAGGATCATCTATGTATTTCTGAACATGGTCTGAAACTAGTACAAGATCGGCACTGACTATCTTAATGATCCAACCAAACGCCGATGTAATGTCGGCATCAATAGGCACAAGAATTGCACCGGCGCTAGAAGCAGTCAGTATTGATTCATTGTTCAAACGGGTGTCGTCGAACTCACTGGAGAACCGCCAGCATAGCCACAACAGCCCATCGACTCCTGTCCATGATGACTGGCACGGGGGTTTGCGGCTTTAAGCCAAAAGATAAAAGATATTGTGCGAGGACCATAGAGAGACTATGGAGGTCACCGTACGACATATCCCCGTCCCAGGCACAAACTGCTTGAATCTCGGGGTTCAGCGATGCGTAGTCTGCGATCAATTGGTGGATATGCCTATTGACAATGTCGACTTGAGGCATGCTATTCCAAGCCAAGATTTGCTTGTGGTCTCGTATGCTGAAAAGATCTACTTCCTTTACTACGGTACTCGGAGAATCCAAAATGGATTCAATTGCTCTTCCAAAGGCAGACGCCACGGTGGACGCTTGTTGGGAGGTGAGTATGCGGTATCCGATATCGACTGTGACACTTCCGCCGCGGAAATATACATCGGCATTGAGATCGCATGCCGATGCTTGTTCAGTCTTGATATGGCGGCATTTTGTACTTCTAGAAGAGCCATCCGAGACATGCTCATATCCAAATGAGAGACAAGTATTGAACAGGTGATATCCCTTGACTTTGAGTTCGTGTTCGATTCTTGTCACTGGTACATGTTGGTGGTCCCGCACTTTGCGGTGTTCCTCTTCTGCGTCTAGCAGTAACTGTGCGATAGAGATATCGGAAGGAATGACAAGTTTGGATATCGACATAGTTGAAAAAGAACCGACAGAGTCGCTCAAGCCCTCAACAGGAAGATCCCTACAGGAGATTCTAGAACCAAAACAAACACTGTCCGTTCCAATATAAGTCCGCAACAGTAAACCCCAAGCGACACGAAGTACAGTAGATATATCAATTGTATGGTTGTCAGCAAAAGATCCGAGTTTCTCAGAGGGAATCTTGAGGTTGATGGACTTCGTCTCCCACTCGATGGAACCCGAATGTTCTGAGATGAGCGTGGGAAACCGGCATGGTTGGACACCACGTAAATGCTCCCTCCAAAAATTGGTATTGCAGGTTGTTACATCCATGCATTCCGTGTACTCAAAACGCGATAGCTCCAGGGCAGAAGAGGCTTGCTCGTGGAAGTAAGCTTGCTCAAGTTCTCTAAAAAGAATCGTCATGCTAACAAACTGAATCCTTATTTAGCAACGGCCATAAAGCCTAAGAGGATGGAAGAACTCACATCGCATATCGCTTGACTAACTTCTAATTTTAACAAGGTCTTCCCAGCCACTTGGCAAACAACAAATCTATGCCAGGGGGTGCCTTCGCTTAAGGGTAATGGGGGAATGTTATCGATGGACATCATGGCCTCCTCGATGCTGTCACTCTCAAGAAAGAGCATACTCGGAGAGTGAGACCGTAAAATTATCTGGTCGTAGAGTCCACTCTTTGCAACGCTCTTGGCGAAGACGGTCCTCAAAGCCGGATGTCTTGCAGACACTTGAAGCCAAGCAGCGCAGATGGGAGAAACATCACCAGGCCTATCAGACGTATCGAAATCGAAGATCATTTGCGCCTTGGAACTTCCTGGTATTAGAGACTGATTCATAAGAATATTTTGCTGGACCGCTGTTACGGGATAGAGGGCCTCGATGTTGGACGCGTCAAGGTCCAGACTCGGCAGGATCGACGTATTAAATCGGCCTAATTCTTCGCTTGTAATATCCATGTGAGGAACGTCAGACAAAGATAATCTGGGGGCCTCATTTTGTAGTCTCTTGGGAACTTGACGTAGAAGTTTCTCGTACCTACGAATCCAAGTATGTATCTGCTCTTGATGCCTGGAATCTCTACGGTAGAGAAATTTAAGCTTCGTTTCGCCTTGATCGATAAATATTGATACTTCAAACACAGAGATACGTCCGACATCGCGCCCAACATCGGATGTGCTAGATGTCAGCGTCCTACCAGGTACTGGGAGCTGCTCTAGCAGGTTATCATGGCTTTGCGCACTTTGAATCATCCCAGAATAACTAAACATAAGCTCGACGGGGAAATGTGAAGAAGCAAACCGGACTGCAGAGGCAGCATCCATCAGATTCCCAGCAAATTGTAAATTGCCGTTCCCGCCAGCAATATGCCGCCAATCTTTAACACGACTGAGGATGGCCAAGATGTCATCCTCCGGAGAAGCAGTTGTAGTTAACGGAGAGAGTGAGGTAAACCATCCAACAGTTTCTGAGACGTCTAGGTCTGCATCCAAGGCGGTTCGTTCGTTTTGTTGATTCCATAAAACAGGAACTGAACGGTCGCGAAACGCTTGTGCAAATGAAAGGAGAAGGGCAGCAATGAAAACGTCTGCAGGATCCGTCTTGAAGACCCGACAATTAGCTTCAAGCGCCGAAGTGACATCCGTGCCGAGCGTAAACCCGGCTGCTACCGTATCGCCGTATGTATTAGAGGCCGCACTAATGCCCCAGTACTCGAAGTTTTCTACTGGGACGTCGAATGAATATTCCATTCCCGAAATACGGTGTCTGTAGTGAAGCGTCCAGTTTTTGAACGAGAAAGTAGGGCAAGATACGAGACAACCACTACTTAGTAATCCCTCCATATCTCCTGCCACGACGCGCCATGACTTGAGGTCGACAGCAAGATGATGTGCAACCATATAGAGCATTTGGCATCCGTCGTGATGGAAGTGGTGAGCAGCAAAGATCGGACCTGTCTCAATATCAATCATCGCTTGGGCACTTCTGATTACTCGTTCAATTTCGGTGCCCGTCCTGACCGAACGATGTGTAAAATGATACGAAGATGGGATGTTTGACTCTATGTACTGACACCAGGAGTTTCCATTGGGCCGGAATCGACATCTAAGCATGGGGTGGTGACCAACTATTGCCTCAACCGCGGCTCGGACATCTTCCACGCTCACACTCCGATTCAACCTAAATAGTATGCTTTGGTTGAATCTATAATTACCATTACCAGCTCGTCGTCGTGTATTGTCGCAGCCCATGGGCGTATGAAAGTACAAACGCTGCATAGGCGAAAGGTCAAAGACTTCCGTAGCAAGGCCGCTCAAGTTCCGTGAATGCGACTTATTTGAAGTTGCCAAGGCAGCAAGTCGGGTCAATGATTTTGCCTGCATGACATCGTCTACGCAAAGGCAAATCCCCCGAGACTCACATTCGGTGATAAGCCGCGCCGCAGCGCTCTCATCGCCACCTAGGCTTACGAACGACATGTTCATACAGATGCTGGCCTGGTCGACCTTCAACACCGTACTCGCTGCCTTTTGAAGCCGTCTTTCGATTACGCTTGTGGGTTGTTTCAGGCTTTCCTCCGAATCAATCGACAAGATTCGCCGGTATAGTTCGTCATTAGCATTTTGTATCCATGTTTGCAGCTTCCTCCGGTTAATTTCGCCAGTATCATCAAGGGGTATCCTTTCTAAAACTATCCAGACACGAGGAACAAGGCCTGGTGGCACTTGCGACTCAACTGCGTTTCGGATCTTTGGTAGCTGACTAGTATAGTAAGCAGTCTGTAGTTTAATTTCGCAGTCGTCTGGCCCTCCCACTGTATAGGTGGTTAGAGTAAGGAATGCTACGAGCTGGCCTTCAAACGGCCCGGCCTTTGGTTTGAGAAGGGACGCGCTAGAGACGTCCGGGTGTAGGCATATGACTTGTTCGACTTGGCCATAATGTCTCCGGGATTGTCTGGGTTTGAGTTGCGATTGGCCACCGAACAATCTACTCGGAGCCTTGGGTGGAATCGCTGGAGGCTGAGAATATTCTGAAACATGATATCGAAGGTTACCCGCAGGCATTCCTGACCAGTCTAATTCCAGTGGAGTGGCAGTGGCGGGAAAGGTCTTGTTCTCGCTTGGCTCAGGAGGAGCGAGCGGCGTTATACACGTTTGGAGCTCGGCTATAGTCTTGCAGTTCATGATATCCCGAGTCTTGATAACTAAACCAGCTTCCATACATCTTTCTCGAAGTTCCCTGGCCTTCCTGTGATTGCCTCCGAGATCCACAAATGATTCATCGAAAGGTAGTGAGCTGCTATCAAGATGGAGAACATCGGCTACGATAGCAGTGAAGATGTTTTCGATCACGTCACCCGTCGATTTTCTCTGTGTAGCCATATCGACGTCGACGGGGGACGAGTAAACAGAGACTGAGCTCTCGGAGCCATTTCGCGTATGTCCGGCACCATCAAGAAGCTGTTGAAAGTCACTCCAGCTTGAATATGCAGAGGTCGAGTCATTCTGGTCTTGTGCAAGTTCATGGAATGGCTGGGGTAGAAAGCTCGCGTCGATACCCAAGGCGTCAGCTACTGTAGACCTTAGAAATTCTGCAGTCTGTTCCGGCTGCACAGATAAAGTGTCAATTAACGTGAGATGCCTCCTCTTGGACGTGCGATCTACGTTTCTGGACCGACTGAGGATGCTATTTGTCTTGTTGCGTTCATCATCAAGCATGTTTACTGAGGAGTCGGACGAAGAAAGTATCAGGAAGCTGTCTTCCCTCGAAGTCGCCATAGCTGGAAAGATACGAGTGAAAGCTCTATGAAAGCTCTATGGGAGGGACAGGCAGGCTAGAGTTTGACAATGAAAGTGCAAACGCAAGGGAAGGACAAGCTAAGCGTACGCTTTCGTTGCATCTGTTGGCGGTCGTCTGACTACTGGCTACATCAAAAGCGTGTAGGCAGGACGCTTCACACAGGCTCTATATCCTTCCAGGGAAAGCACTTGTGCTGAAACTTGAAAGTGTGAATATACAGCGTAGCATTGGGGATTTCGTACGGTAGGAAAGCTGACAGAATATGAAAATACAAGATGAAGGGGAAGAGGACACCGTCATCACTATCTAGATTTGCTTAACCAACATATTTGAACTCCATATGGAGCTTCGACGCCACATGGAAAGTCGGGACTCCAGACCCTTACAGAAGATGAAAAGGGTACCTAGGTAGAAAATCTGCTTTCGTTGAGCGTACCACCTTGGTACCCAATCAGAAAATGAGTCCAGACGGACTCACTTAAAGGAGATGCTCGACACCTACCGGAACGCTTGACGAACATGTTGTGATGACAAGCGCATCCTTAGTTGTTGGATTTCCTGATATGGCATTTGCTGATGGAGGCTGACGCTGACGACGGAGGACGAGCGACGAGCCTAGGTATGCTGATCTTTAGATGGCTTATTGGTAAAAGAAACATGATCATACATACCCATAGTAGGTTAGGTCGAAAGAGGCTGATGGTCGGGGACACCCCGGACAGGGCTGACAGGAGGGGTGTCCAGGTGGTACCTAGGTAGTGGCATGTGCGGACAAGGATTAAGTTACGCAACAAACTAAATTAAGCAGCACAGCGTCAAAAATACCCCACTACGACTATGTACTTACTACCTGACTACTAACACATGCTTAAGGTTCTTTCTAGTGTTCAACTTGTGATAAAATCAGCACTTTTCCTTTGCTGAAACTCTCAAACATTTAAGAGTAAGCAGGTCGAGGAAGACACGTGCATTCAATGTTGTACATCGCGAGTTCTACCCCAATCAGGTTTAGTCGGGCCACACATACGGTACATAGATGCGCCAACATACCTAAATAGAACTTGCTTCTCGACCTTCTCCGAGATCTTTCAGAATACGCCGCGAAGGATTCGTTCCTCCTTACATCATCCCTTGAATCGCTTCCAACAAGCACGCCTGTGGGTAGGTAACTATGATGTATTGAGCATTTTCTTTTCTTTTCTTAGCAGAAGTCGGCTTTATTCTAGATATATAAACAGACGAGAGAAAAGAAGGGAAAAGAAGAGAAATTGGGCAGATCGGCAAAAATGATATCATGTATGTTAGATTACCATGTACCTGGCACTTACCTAGCTGCCTAGGTAGGTAGGTAGCTAGATCTTATGTAAAACTTCAATAGACAGATATCCAGTTGAAAAACTACCTAGGTAGAGGCACATGCGCATGCTAATCGAAAAGACGTCGGTAAGAAGGAAGATGTTAACAACTTGGAAGACAATAGAAATTCAATATAGAGAAGCGGCGCATACCATTGTTAGCGACGGATGTTTATCCCTTGGCAGACAATCCTTCGAAGCTATTTACATTAGCATACCTAATCTTTTTGGTTACACCGCCGAGTCCAGAGGCAAAGAATATTCCGGTACCTACTACTCTACCTGCACCCGATCAAGATCGTATGTTGTCTAGGTACCTAAGGTATGTAGTTCACTGAGTCTACATCTTCACAACATTATTATCATCCCAATAACCAACCCTTGGGCGCAATGACGACCTTGGAGGAATTATTACCCCCTTCAGAGCCTTGCACTGTTTGCTCCCCCAACACTGGCCCACGGCAGCTTGGCGGTCTTGGAGATCATATGTCATGCCTTCTAGCCGTACGAGGTCCAGATATGTTGCCTAGCTTGCGCATGTCGTAGTTATCGCAACAAAAGCCGGATATTTTGCCTTCGTCCGAGTATATAATCCTTCCTTAACTCATCTGTCGTATTAGATGTCGCCGTAGCTTAGTAGTTTACCATCTAGAGCAGCACAAGACCACGAACCACTTGTTTTTCTTTCATTGAGATCTTCGTGGGGAATCCTCTACCATTCCAGAAGTACTGTACAGGTCGGAAATCGTGAAACATGCAAACAGCCATCTCTAAAACCACATATATAATACAAACGCGCCCGACGATGCCCCGACAACATATCTCGTCAATAATTTGACTGACAAGGGCCCACGTATCCACTAGACGGGCCGCCTCCACGGGCTTAATTGTCGAGTATCATGCACCTCAGTCTCAAGAAACTCCGACAAAGTCATCACAGAGAACCCTGTCCGTTTCGGATTCCGGCTCCTAAACGACCACCTCCTCATCGTCAGGGTCTTCAATGCTTGTCCTCCGGGTTGCTTCGTGTGTGCTCTTGATCTTTTCGCCGTCATCGCCCGTAATCTCACCTGGATCGTCAGCCTTCTCGGTTGCCTCGCCCTCCTTCATCTTTTGTTTCTCCTTATCTTTTGACCCAAATGGCCAGAGACTGGTGAAGGCTGAGGATTTTTGACTTTGAGAAGGCGGGTGAACTGGGAGCGGCTTTACGATGACTCCGCCCTTCTCACTGCTTCCATCCTTTTCAACCTCGGGCATTGCAAAGTCCCCAAATTCTTCGTCTTCTTCGTCGCCTTTAGCTGTCTCATCTTTGTCCGAATCAGAATCGTCTCTGCCGTCCCCAAATCTCTCCCGACTCCTTCGTAATGCACCCCTCCACCAGCTGCCTCTAGATGGTCCCGTACCCCAAGACTCACTATTATTCTCATCCTCGCCTAGGCCGTCGTCACTTTCGTCATCCACGTCATCTTCTCCATCATCTTCGAATGGATTGCGGAGAATATTATCCGCTTCTCTGCTAGATTTGGACTCGTCGGTTTCCTGGCTATTTTCAGCTTCGCCCGACTGCATTGAGGCGGTGGTCGCATTTTTCTGATGCATTGCAAGCCTTGCTGCAAGTTGGAGGCGTGCCCGTGAGGGGGGGATGTTTAACGGCGGGGGCGGAGGAGGAGGTGGGGGAACAGAGGGAGGATCCATCGATGACGAGGATGAAGAGGTCAATGGATCGGTATATGCGCGAAACTATTAAGCTGTCAGCAGACGTATTATGTTATGTAGATATTATAGATTCTCGCAGGGGATAAATGTCACAATATACGCATCGATAGGATCCAGAAGCGTAGGCACCACCCGGGGACACTCACCTCATTATTGACGTCCTCTTCGTTATCTTCTGCATCATCCTCCTCTTCATCACTAGAACTACCAAAACCAGATCCCGACAGAAGACCAGAACTTATGCTGAAGGGGCCGAGGCTGCTCCCGCTGCCATTATCCTGTATTTCCATGCCATTCCCACTACCATTTAATCCGGCCTCGGCAAGCGCGTTTGAGCTTCCACCCTGCCCGCCGCCGAGACCGAGGCTTGACAAGCCCATACCACCGAGACCATTCCCAGCCATCTGCGCCCTGTTGGTCATAGCTACTTCGGGTCTTACTCCACCAAGGATCGCGTTGTCCCTCTCTCGCGTTTCGGCTAGGGCACCCTCGACGTAGTTAATCCAGTCTTGGCTCATGACGCGATCCAAGACCAGCTCTGATAGAAGTTCCGGCGGATTGCGCTCTGTAAACTTAACAACCTCTTCGGCAATTAGTGTGAGATGGCCCATATAGCCCATGCGGGTTTTGTTTCGAGCTTGTGACTGCTCGCTAGCTATCTGGCCATTGATGATAGCGTTGGTTATATCGGCAGCTTCGAATAGGGAGATAGCTAAAGTAGGGTTGTAGCCACGATCCATAGGGCCGTTGAACACTTGTTGAACAATGTCGTAGACAACATTATGGAGGAAGTTGTTCCAGGGATATTTGAAAAAGAATGACTACAGCCAAATTAGCTTCGGATCTAACACTATAACGACATTCTCTAAGACTCACTAGTATTGTTGGCACCACCTGGTATTCCACAAATTGCATTTTAAGGAAGTCACCAACAACAGGGCTAAGATGTTCGGCGTCTCCGGACGTAGCTAATGTAGGAGGTGAATGAACACCTGCAATAGGCGCTTCACTAACTGGGATATCAGGAGTGACATTGGTACTTTCAGATTGTACCTGTTGTCCCTCATTGGACAATTTACTGGGCTCGCCCTCCGTAGAAACGTCGATCTCAGAAGGCTTCTCCGTAGAGGATGGAGGAACATCACCTGTTTGGGTGGCTGAAATGATGGGACTTCCTGCCGTCTCGTGGGAGATCGTAGGTGAATCTTCAGATACGTCTTGCGGCTGCACTACTTCGATAGTTCCTGGTGCAGATCTGCTACCCTCGGGCCCACGGTCTGTTTCCTCTACGGGGTGTGTTTTGGTGTCCGCTTGGGAGGACTGTGAGGGCTCCGAATCAGCCAACAGAGCACGATTCTCTTGTTGTGTCGGCTGCTGCACAGCTGCTGGCTTCTTCGGGGAGAGGGGGGCTACAACAAGCTCGGGGTTCTCGAATTGCTGCTCGTTAACTTTGCCATCATGGACGTTCAGCCTCGGAGAGCTAAGAGGCTCTTCAACGAAATCATCGTCCTCCTTATCGAGGTAGGATGAAACATGCTCAGTAGCAATTTCGTCTTCGGCTTTAATAAATTCGTGTGATGTGTCCTCAGTCATCTCTCCCAACGGAGTAACTTCCTCAAACCCATCATCGTCAGAGGCGTTTGTGACCTCAAGACGACGGCTATCGTCTGGGGAGGAATGACGCATCCGCATTGTCAAATCCTCCGATGATTGCACCTCTTCGCCGCGATTCGCCCCAAGTCGGCCTTCGGCTCGTAACCGCTGACGTTCTTCGTCTCGCAGAGCTATGACTTGCTCGGAGCCCACTTCGTTCAACAACGCCATATTACTACAGTGAAGGAGCTCCGCCATAAGTTCACAGGTCTTGAACCGGTCGAAACCCAGGGGCTCGATCTTTTCCCCAAAGGTCGAGTCTAGTCGCTGCTCCTTCGGTGGAGCGTTGAGAATCCGTGACATAAAATCCGGCACGTGGTCGGCGAAGAGCCTAAGTAGGGTGCCTAGATAAATAGGGTCGCGGCTAGAGGGCAAGGCGTTCGAACCGGGACCAACCTCCGGGTCATAATCGGAGTTGTTCTTTCGTATTACCTCGATGACGATCCCCACACCGACCGTCAGGGCGTTCCCGCCATCAAGCATGTACCCAATAAGCTTTTGGACGCAAGGCTTGGACACTAGTTGGCGCGTAAGCTCGTTCGGACCAATGCAAGCCTGCTCATTTTGGGAGGCGTTCGCGGAGACGGTGATAATAGCCTTGATAAAGTCTCCGGCCGAGGTCTGTGTAGCATAGTTGTGCTCTGGCCCGAGAAATGAGAGCAATGTGGGCATGACGTCCTTGGTATAGAGCCACTGCATGGATGAATCATGTTAGTGACTTAATGTGATCTGAATTCACCTCCCTTTAAATCACAGGACGAACTTACCTCCACTATACCCTGTCCATTCTCGGTTCTCTCGAGGCTGATAATCTTGAGTAGCAGGTCCATAATCATGGGGCAGTCGACATGACGCAGCATGTTGGGGACGGCATCGTCGAGGGACTTCAATAAAGCCAACATCTCATCCGTTTTCTTATCAAAGAGAGCTTCGTTGACTTTAGTGAAGTAGCTAGCCTGTAAAGGATCTAAAGGAGATGGCAGTTTCAGGAAGTTCCAGAAGTCACGCAGAAGATGGTGATTCTCCATTAGAGCCTCGTAGATAGACCAATTATCGGAAGAAAGAATCTCAGCTGCCACATATGCATATCTGTTTCGTTTCTTCTCAACTTCATCTTCTTCGGTTCCATCACTAGTAGCTCTGGATGAGGCACGTGGACGACCGAAGGATAGGCCCCTGGATTTCCCTTTCTTCTCATCCTCATTGTTATCCTCTTCCGGAGCCTCTACAGGTTCGAGTTTTGGCGTGACAACATATTCAAGTAGCTTCTCGAGGACCTTAGGCTCGCGCAAGTACTCAATGAGTTTGGTGTTGTGCTGCTTAAGCTCCTGAATCAAGTCGCTCTCATCGAGGAGATCTTCGAGCTGAAAGTCTGGTTTATCAAGAATAGTATCGATAGTCGAGATGTTGGCGTAACCGCCAAATCGCCAGAACATGTCGAC
Organism: Hypoxylon sp. PDH2405; assembly: GCA_023628415.1. Lineage (NCBI taxonomy): Eukaryota > Fungi > Ascomycota > Sordariomycetes > Xylariales > Hypoxylaceae > Hypoxylon > Hypoxylon sp. PDH2405. Next base: position 174,896 of record JAMAKT010000010.1, read on the forward strand.
TCGTGATGGAGGGGGCGGTGCCCTAAGTCACTGCGCCGGCTGAGCTACAGCTGCACCGGAGTAACAGGGCTAAAGATGCGGATGTCGATATGAATGTGAGCGAAGATCGGCACTGGGCGCAGAGCGTGATATTCGGCATACGATAATGTCCTTCTTACGCGGTCTTTGGACTGGTCGGATCTGGGTTTAGTCGCGCGCACGGCGGGGAAATAAGGGAAATGCGGATGTAAAATACCGTCACCGGCGCAGGTAAAGTGGGCTTTATTTTACGTGTAGGCTAGACAGAATAGTCTTTTTTATGTTTTTTTTTCTTTCCTTTTTTTTAATGCTTCTCCTCTTCCAATCAATAGACGGTCATAACGGAAATAGATTCGTCGGGGTTGGGTTGCACCTTGGATGTTCGCACGCCTCGAACCCCTCAAAAAGACTAGGCACCTAAGCCAATTGCAAGAATCAATGAGAATCCAGATTCTGATATTTGTATATGCCAACGGCAAGGTACATATGCGAAAAGGAAACCAAGATAAGGTCAGGCAGTGATTGTGGGATGTATTAGGTGCTTCCAAGTCAAATAAGAGAAGTGTCAGCCCGATGAAGTTTGGACTCGGGGGAGGAGTCGACGTGGAACCTGGTTTCTAGGTTGGCTGGCCAGGGACTTGATTGATTTTTGGTTGATTGTGGTTGATAGGTTCAAGATACCTAGGTAGTGGAGGACGGGGAGAGGTAACTCCAGGTAATACGGTAATGTTTATGTGAGGGGTACTTCCTTGAATGTTAGGGTACCACAATTATGTACTTAGTGTTAGTCATCCACTAAAGCGGGCAGCTGGTGGTCAAAGTGGTCCATGGTGCATTACTGCAAGTGATATTTTGGGTGCAATTCAGATGCAGTTGCACCCGACCCGACAAACCCATGTGTGGCGCAGTCTCACACACCTGTCCGTGCAGCCGATTGGGCAAGGATAAGTACCGCTAGGTATCTGTCAGTACCTTCATTCTGCATTATGTACATATCCTACACATGCACTACCTACATGTACATACATGCGTTGCAATGTTTATAAGAACATTCCTATTCCACTTCTTCTTGTGAAAAGGGGTCTACGGTATTTCCTATGGCACGGTATTGTAAGCCTAATATTATATCATATAAAATACAGGATACATGTACTTATTAAGTGAGTACCGTGGCAATCCCTTTCCACTTAAGAAAGGGGGGAAAGAGGACAATGCGGGAAACACCCCTATGAATATATCAACCATTATTACCGCTACGCGCCGGAGCAGCCAGTATAAATGACAATAAACTAGCACCAATGCTAGGTCGTATATTCAAGTCTCCCGGTATGCAATGGTTGGGTATCTATTTTCTTCCGTATCTAAATACTGTTGTCATCGTCCATCAGCCTGGCAACGTCGACACACCGCAAAAAGATGATGCCAACCTCGGAATCCACAACGCCATCAGATATCGTCACCTGTTCCCTCGCCAGTTCCACTTCCTTCCATCCTGTCCCATCCTGTCGACCCCATTTTGCAACCTCTTTGACACTCGGCGTCAAGGTGCCTCTCTGGGTGTCTCTCCATACCGCTTCAAGAAACGGCGTTTTTTGGGACTTTGGTGCGGCAATGGCATTCGAGGATGAGTGTCCTAGCCTTCAACTTCACACCACCTTGTCCAGCGAACGCATGTCAAGTTTTGGCAGGAGCCCAATATGTACCACCGGAATCATGCATCTTTCAAGCTTTGTCACATGCCCCCCTTTTGAATTTTCAGTTGGCAAAGACTCTCAATTTGCAGTCCACACTTCCAGTCGCAATAACGCATCGGATTTGCACCTCGGCAGTAGCAGCTTTCGCGACACCATTTATAGAGGCACCATTCTGTCCTTCAGCTGACCCATTGGCCGCTGCTTCACGTACAATTCCCGGTGCCCACCTTATACAAGACACAAAGTGGCCATGTACATCTGCTAGAACTTTCACACACTTTCCCTCCTGTGACAAGTCCCAACACCGCAGCGTTTTGTCGTCGGATACACTCAGTAGATATTTCCCTCCTGGGTGAAAAACTAATCCCCTCACCCAGTTGTCATGTCCAACGAGGGTTTTGACGCAGTTGCCTCTTACATCCCAGATACGTATAGACTTATCGCGAGATCCTGTCGCCATGAACTCCGCGGTGCTCGATGCTAGGGGCGGTTTCTTTAGTCCGGCAAGCGGCGCGAGGTACTGGTAGGTGGATGGGGGTGCTAAAGTACAGCATTCGATTACGTGCTCGTGGCCAACTAGTGTCAACTTGCTTTCAGGGTTTGAGAGTGAAATGTCCCAGAGGCGGGCAGTCTGATCGTTGCCGGCAGATAAAAGATAGCGACCATCAGGCGATGGGCAGACATCTCTAACCCAATCCGCATGCCCTCGTATCGTCTTCACGCAATAGCCTGTCGACACATCCCAAATACGTAACGTCTTGTCCCTAGACGCCGACACAAGCAGATTGCTAGAGCTCGGTGCTCCTGCTGCACCAGATGGAATAAAACGGACCGCACTAACACTATGGTCATGTCCTGGTAGAGTCCTAATATTTTTGTAATCGTCAGAAGGGTCCCACAACTTGATGGTAAGGTCGCTCGAGCATGATGCTAGTAAGGTTCCTCCTCTTGGACCGCCAAAATCAACATCCAATACAGCTTTTGTGTGCCCTTTTATCGTCCTCTCTAGCTCCCCTAATTCCCAGTCCCATATTTTTATGGTATAGTCCTCAGAGCCAGTGGCCAAAGATGAAAAGATGGGATGGAAGGCGACACTGTTAACTGGGCCTCTGTGGGATTCCAAGGTATGGCGCGCAGGAGATCGGGGAAGCCAGCTAGATGGATCCTGGTTTCGTTTCGAGAGAGAAGTAGGCGTTGCATTGTCTAACTCCGACTGCAGAGAAGCAGCCTTGGATTCCAAGTCCATGATCTAATAACGACGCATCTCCCATATTAGTAAACAAGCCAGTGTCAGTAGAATGAGGGCATTGACAACCGTACCTTCTTCTGCAGCCGAACTACACTAGTCCATTTCTTTTCTAGGAGACCTTCATATCTTTTAGAAGTAGCACTATCAAAGCTATCGCCAAGCTTCAACTCTTCTCGCAGAGCAGCTGCAGTGTTGGGCAAGTGGTTCGACGACAGATATGCAATAATAGCTTTATGTCTTCCACACAAGTCAGCATTTTCTCTTGATTCGTCTTCTTCTTATTACATATAATCAGGATAGACTGGGATAGAGAACATACAGCTCTTCAGCTTGTCGTGGAGTCAGGATTTGGCTCATTTTGTCCAGTTCAGATTACGAAGTCGCTCATGGGCTAAGTGACGCGAGAACCGAGGTAAATGATGTTGTAAGGCACCACAGTAAATATAACTGCTAGAGCAGCAGGCGGACCGCAGTGGAAGAACGGCGTGACGACAAAGAAAGCAACCACCCCGACACAATGTGTCAGGAGGGAGAATCTAAGACGGCGGCAAAGCAGATAAAGGCGACGTCGGTGTAGCAGATAGTTGCTGTTAGGGACGCGACGTTGGAAAAAATTCTAAGTTGGATTGGGCGAGTCCTGTTCACCTAAAGTGGAAAGACGCAAGGGTTGAACAGAGTTGACAAATCGCTATCAGGGGCCTAATGAACGGAGTCGACAATAACGGAACAGCGGCGTCAATGTCAGTATCTTTGTCGGTATCAATATAGAGGTAGAACGGTAGGAAAATGGGCTGGCAGGTAAGTAGGTCGGCGATGTGGTTGTTTGGCAGGGAGTGTATAAGCTGGGTACCTATATGTAGGTAGGTATGTTGATGTGGGTTCGTAATTGGGTACGCCGAGAAGATGCGGTTGAAGCTGTCGCAATTGAGAAAACGGAAAAAACAAAACGGTCTCAATCAAGTAGATACATCCATACGTGACCAGAAAGACATGATTATTCTACTAGAGAGAAGACTTATTTTAGTTGGCGGTCTGTCAGTTGAAAAAAAAAACCCGGAAATGAATATAACAGTCCAGATGTTGACCTGTTTCTTGATGTTGTTCCGGCGACGTATTGACCGACGTCGATTTGCCCACTAGAAACCCCGACAACACATGTGAAGCCACATGGCTTGACGTGGGACAGTGGAAACGCACAAGCCACATTCCCCCCTCTACGGTACGCTATCCACTTTTTGTCCAATCTTATCGCACGCCTCCCCTGCCAATTCTTTAGGGTTATCTCTTTCACTTTCGCACCTGCATTAATATGGGGAACCTTTGAATCTGATTAAATGATTCCAAGCATTTTGCATTTGGTTCATGTCACACTGCTGGTATGCTATTAACACTCGTGGGAATAATGTTAGTGTGCTGAGATTCTCATGCTGAATGCTTCTAAAAAAGCAAACGTCTGGTTTCAATTGATGTTAAAGAGGTGGCATGTACATGTATGAGGTACCTCTTGCAGCACCTACATGGGATGTACCGTAGCCCAAGTACAGGTGAGGTAACACAGGTAACACAGGTAACAACATGAAGTAAGGTACCATGGGGTTGTCCTGGTGGCAGGCCGGCTCAAGAATCTACATACATGTATGTATGTTATGTCAAGCCCAAGCCCACTATGTACATATCCCCACAGTTATAAAGAAGCCAACCAATGATCCACTATACCCGGAGTATATGCATGCATGTACCCAATAGAATAATAATTGAGCAAACAAACACCTTCCATCATTATCGTCAACATCTACGTAACTATTCTCTACCGATTCAATCTAAACCTCTTATCCCAACCTTACCCAGGTAACTTAGGTCTGGTACCAGAATCAACACCATCACATAAGGAGCAAGCGCAACCTTCAACACTACATCACGCGCATACCGCATAACCACATACCAACTCCGTCGACAAAACATCACGCTTCGAAAAAAAACACCCCGCGCATCGAACAGTGGGAAAGCGTAAACACACAAGATACAGCTGTCGATTGGCTTACACTCTAAACCTGTCTAAACCTGTCCCATGAGAGCAATGTATGTTTATTCTGTCTGCCTCCATATAACCCAAACTCGTTCCTCACTCGTTCCTCACTTTCACTTTGTGACGTGACATCCCTTTATACATCGAGTATTGCAAGCTCCCATATAGCTCAGCTGCTGCGACAAAGACCAAAAGAAAAGAACACCACACGGGTAGCTGCTTCTACAAGGCACAAGTAATGAGGAAGCACAGTCTCCCAACTCAACCTCTAAACTCTTTGTTCCTTCATGTTGCTCGCAACATCTCCACAAAATGCGTCTTCGCAAGAAATCAGTTCTACCGAAACTAATGAGAAAAGTAGCTTCAATTCTATCACCTAATCGCTCCAGGAAAACATCGCCCGAGTCCTCTTTAGACCGCGAGATACATACCGCTCCGCCGTCAGCGTCGACATCGCTAACATCCACCGGCAACCGTCCCGTTACCAATATGGCCGACGGAGAGCCCGACTACAGCTCTCTGCCCCTGACGGAGAGATGGGTGCACAAAGTACGTACCCTCCCGGGTTTCTCATGTTTTGGTGCTAAACAACACACCGTTTGCAGGTTTGGAAAGTCCGCAAGCAAGCATATGAAGAGGCAGCAAAACAGTTTGAGGTCACTCCAGACGAGTACGATCCCGCGTTTCGCCCATTTAACCAGGACCCGAGTCTATGGAAAGGCGCGGTCGCAGACTCAAATGTCGCCGCACAGTCTGACGGCATTGCTGCATTCTGTGCGTTCCTGAAATTCGGTGGAAAAGAATGCTGTGTGCGTTCGCGCGGCCAGGTCGTTACTCCTATTGTCGAGAAAGGTCTTGTGTCCACGAGGCCTGCTACCAAGGCGTCCTCGCTCGAGGCGCTATTATTACTCATTGAGCTCGACGTTGCCGGCCCCGTCATCGAGGACATCCTCCCGGCCGTATCCGCGAAACAACCCAAAGTCATCGCCGCCGCCCTAGCAGCGCTTACCACCATCTTCCATAACTACGGCTGCAAAGTAGCCGACCCAAAACCAGTCCTCAAGATACTCCCAAAAGCCTTCGGGCACGCAGACAAGAATGTACGGGCCGAAGCCACCAACTTGGCCGTTGAGTTTTATCGATGGCTAAGGGACGCAATGAAACCCATGTTCTGGGGCGATCTAAAGCCAACGCAACAGTCCGATTTAGAAGCTCAATTCGAAAAGATCAAGGCAGAACCGCCGCCAAAGCAGGAGCGTCTTCTACGATCTCAACAGGCAGCCATGGCTCGCGCACCACCCCCAGGGGCCGAAGGAGAAGATATGGGCGACGATGATGGAGCGGATGACCCGGCCGAAGTCGACGCATTCGACCTCGCAGAGCCGCAAGACGTTTTATCAAAAGTTCCAGCCAGTTTTCACGATAATCTTGCCTCTTCAAAATGGAAAGACCGTAAAGAAGCTCTTGAGGCACTCTATGCCGTGCTGAACGTGCCCAGGATCAAAGATGGCGACTTTGGCGAGATAAACCGCGGCCTGGCCAAATGCATGAAGGATGCCAACATTGCCGTCGTTACCCAAGCCGCTCAGTGTATCGAGGTACTAGCAAAGGGCCTCCGGAAAAGCTATGGCAAGTACCGGTCAATTGTCATGGCGCCAATCATGGAACGCCTAAAGGAGAAGAAGCAGTCCGTTTCAGATGCGCTAGGAGCCGCGTTAGATCAAGTGTTTCTGGCAACCAGTTTATCCGAATGTCTAGAGGACATCCTCTCATTCCTATCCCACAAGAATCCACAGGTCAAAGAGGGAACTATGAAATTTCTCGTTCGTTGTCTCAGGACGACCCGAGAGCCTCCGAGCAAGCAGGAAGTCTCCAGCATCGTTGAAGCCGCAAAAAAGCTACTTTCGGAATCCAGTGAGGGCTTAAGATCCGGCGGTGCCGAGGTTCTAGGTACGATCATGAAAATCATTGGGGAACGTGCCATGAATCCTCACCTCGAAGGTCTGGACGACATTCGAAAGAACAAAATTAAGGAGTACTTCGACAAGGCCGAAGTTAAGGCAAAGGAAAGGCCAAAACCAGCTCCCGCTCCCGCAGCACGGGGCCCGCCTGGTGGTCCGAAGAAGATGGTCGGTAGTGGTGCTAAGAAGGCCCCTGGTGCCACCAAAAAAGCCGCTGCCGCACCTCAACCGACACCTCAACCTGCACCAGACCCCGCTCCTCCCGCAGCACAGCCGACGTCTCGAGCTGCTCCGGGCAGCAAACTCAGTATGCCCAAGTCGTCTGGCTTGTCTGGGCTAAAAGCGCCGCAGAGACGTGTCGGCCCCCCGGGTGTTGCCTCCCCTCGAAGAACTCCAGCCGTTGCGGCTCCGCCGCCCCCGATGGAGGATGAGGAGCCGCCGGTATCGCCGCCTCCACCAAAACCCCGGATTGGGCTCGGCCGGGGCGGCCTCGCTGCGCGATCATTAGCGAAGCCCGCTACCACTCCCGCTGCAGCGCCATCGGCCCCTTCACCACCACCGTCGAGCGGGCTCACAGCCATGGAGCGTGCCGAGCTAGAGGAGCTACGTGCGGCAAATGAAAGGCTTACTAAACAAGTAGATGAAATGCGGCATGAACGGAACAAGCTCATGTCAGAAGTGCAGGAACTAAAAAATCAAAATGCTGGGCTTATCGAGGACCACACCAGAGATGTGCTCAGCATCAAGGCTAAAGAGACACAGTTAGTCAGGGCGAGGAGTGATACAGAAGCAGCCGAACAAACCAACGAGAGGCTCCGGCGGGAACTAGATCGCCTCAAGCGTGCGCTTAGTAAAACCGAGTTAAGCGTCTCCGGGGGTATTGGAAGTCCAGGCATGACAAGCCCTACCCCGGATGACGTGGGTATCTACCGTGATGGTGCAAACTACACCGGCGCTAGAACAAACAGGATGAGTTTCACTAGCACCTTGTCGGAAGAGAAAGAGAACGGCGACGCACCTCACAACTACCCAAGAAGCAAGTTAAGCCCAGAGCTAAGATACGGTAGCGGATCGAGTGGGAGGGGCAGTCCTGCTCGTGGCTTTAGGAGCATGCCAACAGAAGAAGGAGTCGGGCATGGCACAGGTTCGACTACGAGTTCGGTTACTGGCGGAACCGGTACCAACGGTGTTGAGAGTTGGAAGAGGGCAGCAGAAGTCACGAGTCAGCTCAAGGCCAGGATAGAGCAGATGAAAGTACGTATCAAGAACCCCCATTGCTCAACCTCGTTCATTATAACTGATCAACCGCAGGCAAAACAAGGTTTTAACCGACCATGAAGTCGGATTTATCCAGTGTTATCGCCACGCGGTGGCGTTCTTAGGAGGCGGAGAGTCAAAAGGAGGAATCAGGGGTATGTCTGCTTGATCAAGTGCATTTTCCGGCGTCGGATTACATACCCCAGTCTATTTTCGTCTGCCGCTGTAGCGTTCAGAAATGTCATGATAATTATGTTTAGACCTGATTGTCCCAGAGTTGAGACTAGGGTATAAGGCATTTATCCAAATGGGTCAAAAAGACACAAGTCTCGGTTTAGTTCAATCGATAATATAGGTGTATAAGCTTTGGCGTGCCTTAGGTAGCCAATATGTCAACACAGTATGCGGCGACTGTGGTAACATTAATCCCGAAATCTAGAGGCACATCATACATTGTACCCCGTATTGGACCCTAACCAGACCTAGGTGTATCTCGGCAATGTAACGGAGTTGGGAAACAACCCATTGCGAACATTGGAGCTGTGGCAACGTCTTGATCACGGCAATAACTTTCATCTATCTCCTGTAACGCTCAAACATTGAATCTTCCGTGGCTATACCACCTAACTTTTGAGCTCGTACATGGATAAGTCTATGTACACGCTTCCAACGTCATGGAATCGCTTATCGGATTTTCAGGACAGCTTTCCCGAAGTTCTCGCCTTTCAGCATGCCGACGAACCCCTCGGGGGCTTTATCGATACCCTCAGTAACATGAAGTTTGGCGTTAAACGACCCATCCGCGATCCACTTGCTGACTTTCTGTTGGTGTTCTGCGAAGTATGCACCACCAAACTCGGGCTGTCCGACGAGAAATCCTTGCATCGTTATGAGTTTCTGGATGAGATGAAATAGACCCTTCACGCCATATCTCTGGTCGGGCGGCACGTTATATCCCGAGATCTACATGTATGTTAGCAAGCGGAGCTGCCAAACTTCTCGCTACGTTAGAGGGGTGATGAATCGCACCATTCCGCAGACGGGGATTCTCCCGTGAGTATTCATGTTGTCGAGAGCAGCATCAAGTTGTTCTCCTCCAACATTTTCAAAATAGATATCGATACCGTTTGGCGCAAGGCGGGGAAGTGCATCGAATGCCGACTCCTTCTTGTAATTGAACCCGCCGTCGAACCCGAGCTCCTTCGTGATGTAGTCCAGCTTCTCGTCGGAGCCGACGGAGCCAATGACTCTCAACCCTTCGTTCTTTGCGACCTGGCCTACAACCTGGCCAACAGCGCCTGCCGCCGAACTGACGAATATGGTTTCCCCTTTCTTGGGCTTCCCGATCTTGTGCAGACCGGAATATGCCGTCAGGCCAGGCATTCCCAGTGGTCCGAGGAACATGCCAAGGTCGAAATTGTGCGGGTTCTGGATCTTGCGGACGTGTGCTGCCGAGGGATCTGAGACGATGGCATATTCCGCGATGGGAAGAAAGGCGACTACGAGATCGCCCTCCTTGAAATCTGGGCTGCCCGACTTAAGCACTCGGGCGACAGTGCTATTTGTAAACGGACCATCAATGTCGAAGGCTGGTGAGTATGACTTGATCTTGGGATCGCGCATCTTGCCCCTAAGGTAGGGGTCGAAGGAAGCGTAGAGTATCTCGACGACGAGACCCCCTTTAGGAGCATCTGCATCGAGGTCGATCGGTCGATCCTCAACAGCAAGATGCTCACCCGGCACGGGAAACCCGGTTGGGATCTTCTTAAAAACGAGAGTCTTATTCGCTGTCATTGCTGATTCGTTTACTTGCGTGTTTATTTACTTCCCTTTTTTTTCGAGTGGTAGATCCAATGGAGGGGGGAAGGAGATCAACTTGCGTAGCCAAGTGACTTGGACCGACCGACGCCTGGAATGTTGCTCTCTTATATACGGATATAAACCTGACGGGACTCTCCTTATGTTACGTAGGTAAATTCAAAATCTACCTAGGTACCTAAGAGGCGGGATAGAATGACGTCTTGGAGCGTCAACAAGTCGCAGACTAAACAAGTGTACCCGATGACAAACCGAATAGATTCTACAATGTAGCTCTCGTCTACGGTAGCTCATTTATTATGTATGGGTTACCTAGGTATGTACGGGATACGTGGATGGTGAACTCATCAGGTCCCACATACCTAGGCAAGCAGGCTGATGAGCCTAGGTTAAAAGGTGTATCAAACATACCTAGCCAATGACTCTCCGGTATGAGATTTCCGAATCTGTAACAAGTCCGACTTTTGTGGGATTTTCCGAATGTAGTGTATCCTAGTGTATCCATACTGCCATGCGATGATTTATAATCTTGACTTGGCGGCTTCCAAGGTTCCCCGCCAGCCCACCACAATCGCGCACAATCGCGCACAATCGCGCACAATCGCGCTGTATCCTGCTATCCCGCTGCATATTCTCTTCTCTTCCTTTCACTTTTTTCCCCCCATCTTCCTTCGCCTTCGCCGTCGTAATTGTGCCGTTGGCCGGGCCCGGCATGTCACTCAGTCCGGGAAGAGAAAGGTCTAGAACACCGGCTCTGCCAGCCACCATGATACAACAGTGCCTTCTTACATGGTTACATGTAGTTCCTAAATGGAATTGTATGCACATGAGGCACATATTCCTGCCTGTCAGTTATACGGTAGTGTTACTTTGGAGCTTTCAAGTGGTCCGACTTCAGGTAATCTTGCTGCAACTTGTTGAAAGGGATTGACCGAACAATAAAGTAGGCTGCTTGGTGACTTCAATTGGTACCTATATGTATGTACATCATTGATGATCAACATGAATGAAATCGGAATTGAAATTGATCGGCAATTTTAATATTGTTGTACATTTTTTTTGTTGTGGTGAAACCACACGTTAGTAGAGGAAGATCAGAATATAAGAACATAAGATTGATTAAGTGAATCAGCCGACAATTATCCAAACGCTTCTAGCCTGGCTAGGGTGCTCAACAGGTCCTATGGTGCAGTGGTTAGCATGGTGCTCTTATACAGTCTTGTAGTGAGATATGCATAGGTCGTGGGTTCAATCCCCACTAGGACCAATATTTCCTTTTTCATTTTGTTCTCGTCTTCTTCAATTTCCTTTTTTTATATATATATATATTACAATTTCTACTTCGAACACGACAAACGCAGTTATTAATTTATTGGTATATCAATATCATCAAAGTGCAAGAATAACTTTTTAACCTGTGTATTTCGGAGGTTTCAAAGTACATGTGCCTAACCTCCTCGTCTTCCTCGTCTCTTCTTAAACATGCTCTGCTTGTTTCTTCCGATCGCGTCTCCAGACGAGTAACCATGTAGTGAGGATTGACGCGATACCTACACTCAGGAATGCAAGGCAAATCCCATACGATACGTGATATGTCGGAGCAAAGACTGTGCTAAACACATGAGGGCCAGCGATGCCACTAAATTGCGCCATGGCGTTCGTCCAGCCGATACCGAATCCCGATGCAACCGTCCCCTCAAGAGCTCTGATACGTTCGGACCAGATTACGGGGTACGCAGAACCTTTCGACGTTTTTACAATCATGTTAGCAATCCAATGTATCGCTTATCTTTTGCCGGTAGTTGAAACGAAGTATTACAAGATAATTCGAGAAACGGAGATCGAAAGGGTCGGATTAAACATGTTTTCTTTGATTTTTATTGGTTTTTTAAAAAAATAAAAATAAAAAATAACATACCAGCACATGATACGGCAACGATCAAGCAAATGTATCTCACCACTGCATTGTGGACGGTGAAGAGGATGATGTAGCAAACGATGATTATCGACTCAACTGAGGAACTATTAATATCCAGGACAACGCTGTTTCGAGATTGACTGCGCACTCACTTGCCACAGCTGTGGTCCACGGTCTAATGAACTTCTTATGTAAAAGGCGCCCTACCACATTAAGGAAGAGGAACGCAGAGATGTAAGGCGGCTTACCATGGAAAATTAGACAATATCTCGGGCCAAACGCAGAACGGGCACTTACAATATTCATCAACTGTGAGTTGGAAGTCGTCGTGAAGCCTAATTCGTAAATAACAGTAGGGAGGGCTGTCCCAACGCCAAAGCCGCCGATTCCGTGGCAGATCCAGTAGGCCGAGAACGTGTACAATGTCGGGTCTTTAACGAGCTTTTTCAGCGACTTAAAGTCCCAATGCCCTGTCTTACCCGTTGGTGCCCTTTCCTCAAGACGATCTTGGAGAAATGCCCGCTCCTTGTCTGTAAGCATTCGAGCCGTCTCGGGGTAGTCCGGCAGCCACAGTGCTATGGCCGAGAGGATAACGGCGGGCAGCCCTTCGATCAGGAATAGCCAACGCCATCCTGCCAATCCTCCTAGACCGTCCTAAAATTCCAAGACAGTTAATAACGACGCACACCAAGCAAGAATTCGAACTTCACTATAAGGTTTCAAACTACTTAACAATAGAACCAGTATAGGCAGCAGCACATACCATGAATCCGACAGCGTAGGCCAGCAGACCGCTCAGTGCCGGCGACAACTGGCCAACCGAATAGAAGATAGCAATTCGTTGCGGCATCTCACTTGGTTTATACCAGAAGGCCATATGATAGAGGACAGCAGGGAAGAAACCTGCTTCGGCCATTCCAATAGCAAATCGAACGCACATCATCTAAACGCTGTTATATTAGTATATGCACATATATATATATTCAGCCGGAATTTTACTCCCGTATCATCATACCCCTTTGAAGTCCTGCGCTGCTGACGAGGAGCAGGCGGATATACCCCAGCCGAGAATGAGGACGAACATCCATCGCGAAGGCGAAAACACTTTCATAGCGAGCGTGTTTGACGGTTCAAATATCATATAACTATAAGAGAAGATAGACAAAGTCCATGCCCATTGCGATGGGTTAAGTCCAAGTTGCTTTTTTATCCCGGTCCCATTTTCGAGATTGATGATTGCTGCGTTGGAATAGTTGGCCGAGTCGATGACCCTGAAGACATAGACCAGCGAATAAAAGCCCACCAGCCAGAAGTCAATCTTTCTCATGACGGATTTTTCTAACTCGGAGTTGGCGTTCCCTGAATCTTGGCTCGTCGTCGCCTCGACATCGTCTCCACGTTTCGAGATTGAGGTGTCGTCGATAATTGCATCGACCGTGCCCGAGTTGAGAGCCATTTGATACCATACGAGACCATCAATGGAGATGACGCGTTATTGAGGTACCTATACTGGTTCTGTTATAGGAACTCCGAGCCAGGCGGGGGTTCGAGCATGAGAACTCACGCCCTGGGCAGGAAAGGGGAAGCTCCCAAGAGAGCCGATAGGAACCCTTTGGATATATAGCAGAGCAGAATCCAGAACAGAACATCATTGACTAGCAGCAACTGACGAGCTTGCCCTGGAAATTTCCCTTGTTAGCCTATCACGTCATGTCATAGGAAATGGTAACAGGGTCGACTTCATCCCTAGGCTTCGTTCACATTGATACCATGTTGATAGCTACCGGGATGGTCCACGGTAGTAGTTGACTTGTTATCAGTATTCTTCGCGCCGATATAAGCGCACCGGGGTCCGGTGAACCCCATTAACGTTATCATTAGTTTACGCTGATATTTAGGTCATCACGGAGCCATATCCGATCCTTTCGGGAACTCTTCAGGCATTCCGGAAGTTCCTTCGATCTTATTGCTGGATTCCCGAGCACGCCTGTGATGAGGTTGATGAGAACATAAAGCACGCAACTAGCCCCGCTCTTGACCCCCAAGCAGCGCGGCCAATCAGGTAACAATTACTTGACTATATTCCCAGACGAATAACACACACCTGAGGGGTTTGACTAAATGTTGAATAATGAAGGGTTCTTTTGATATCCTATAAGTGTACAACTCGAGCTAGTATAAGACGTAGCTATTTACTTTAGACTGTTACATAAAGCTCGATTTAATAAGAGAAAGGAAGAGACGTAGGCGTTGATCAGTCAAAAATGGCCGCCATTGCTTTAGAGACACCAGCAGCAGATCAGTTGAGGGGCGGCAAAGTTCTGGTAAAGCCGTGGACTCGACCGGCGAAGACATCGGAGAAGCTCGAATATGCAGAGTTGCCAAAAATTGATCTCTCGCGTTTCGACGAACCCGGCGGCAAACAGGAGCTCTCCAAACAACTCTTCGATGCCCTCACTAGAGTTGGTTTCTGGTCTGTAGTCAACACAGGAATTGACGATGAACTTGTGCTTCGTCAGCTTAGCATCGGTAACGCCTTTTTTAAGGAACCGTTGGAGGAAAAACGAAGGTTTCCTTGCAACTTCGCTGAAGGTGAGTATTTCGGATATAGAGAAAATTCGCGCTGGGTCGGCAACACGGGAATCAAAGAAAACGTTGAGATGGTACGCAAAATCCCGCGTCGGCTATTGCAAGTCTCATCTCGTAATAGTTGAATATCCCCAAAGCCATTGCAGCATACGCCAATGTAGGCAAGCATAGGATTGTGGAACAGAACTGGGATGAGATCGCTTCTTTTCACCGCCTCCTATTTGATAAGGTGGTCCGTAAGCTCTTCGTTCTGATATCAATCATCCTCGAGCTCCCAGAGGACTATCTCGCGGATACGCATGCATACGATCAAGAATCTGACGACCATCTCCGCTACATGATTTACAACGTCAGAAGTCAGGAAGAATGGGACAGAGCACAGGCGTACTCTAAAGGTGAGTTATTCTTAGCAATAGCCATTATTGAATATGCCCAAGCTTTTCAGGTAGTATTCACAGCAATGTTAATTTTCAGCATACTAAATTTTCTTTCCAAGGCGGCCATACCGACTTCGGTAGCCTTACGTTGTTATTCTCACAGCACGTTGCTGGGTTGCAAATCCGCACGCCAGAGGGACAGTGGAAATATGTTCAGCCGGTTGATGGCGGTAGTAAGTCAAGTCTTCGGTCATCTCTTCGAGACCTTTACTCTTTATCCCGGAAAGTTGCAATCATGCATAGAATATAGAAGTGAACGGGCATGTAACAGTATTACCGTTAGCCACTAACCACGACAACTGCAGTCACATGCAACGCAGCGGATACTTTGACATTCCTTACAAATGGTAATTTTGAACCTCAAATTAGTTTGTGACGCACCCGACTTATTTGAGTGTCCAGGCTTCATAAAATCCACCATACATCGCGTGGTTACGCCGCCGAAAGACCAGATCGACATCCCCAGACTAGGGTTACTCTACTTCAACAGACCTGGTGCTCACACGCCCATGAAGACAGTCCCATCACCTCTGCTAGATCGCCTTGGACTGATCCCGCCGGAAGACAAAGACCCCAGCAAGCCAGTGGTATCTGGGACCGATTACGTTCGGGCACGGGTCAAGGACGTCCACTATAAGACCGTTTTAGACAGGCGTGAAGGGACGTCTTTCGAATTCAAGGGATTGAAAGTACAGAACCACTATGCTTAGTGGGATATATATCTTACCTACATGGTCATGACTATTGTACTATAAGCTATCAATTGATTTCCGCGTGATTTTGTATAGCATACCCTATCCGCCCGTCAGGTCTTAGCAGCTTTTTATCTCTTCTTTCGAAGCCCCTATCTACCTCAATCAAGAAATACGTACGTATCCACGTATGATGCCTTTCCACTGAGCATTGCCTTTGCTTAATATATAGTGTATTCAAGTGTCATGTCGAAAACGGAATATCTTCAGCTGATATATATATAGGTAAGTTCGGATGTCTTTCCCAAGAGACCTTGGTTCGGGATTATATAAGTAGACTGTATCCAATGACGGTCCTATTCCTCTAAAGCCGTACGTTGATATCATAATCTTCTCACGCTCGTGTCAATGATATCCCTGAGTGGACCTGGCGTCGAACTTCTAATATATTTTATTGGACAAAGATTGCTGACTCTATGGTGGTAATTAGTCAGCTACCATACGTACTGCCTATGTCAAACGTCATGATATATAATCATGGTATATAATCATAATATATAATGCATACCAGCTACTAACTGAATGAGTCCTTCACCTGAACATCAACCGTCATCAAACTACCTATTCTAATCTAAGGGTGTCAGGAAATGTCATTGCCACAGCCTAGCTTCCGGCACACACGTCGCTATTAAGCATCAGTAAAATGGCAACAAAAATGAAAGCCCTGGTTACGGTCGAGGGCAAGACGGCCACTGTTCAGGAAGTAGATATCCCGGAACCTGGCGAAGGCGAAATATTGGTCAAGGTCCATTATGTTGCCCAGAATCCGACGGATTGGAAGGCCATGGGGTCGGTGCCTCCTGGTCGAATCATCGGCTGCGACTTTGCCGGCACAGTGGAAGATAACAATGGCTCTCGCTGGCGTAGAGGCCAACGCGTCGCCGGCTTCGTGCAAGGGGCTTCAACAAACCCACCTAGGGGAGCCTTTGCAGAGTACGTTGTTATTGAAGCAAGCCTCGTCTACTCCATCCCGGATGAGATATCTTACCAGGATGCCGCTGTGGTCCCCTTAGCCTTTGCTACTGCCGCGCAGGCAATGTTTGCGAGGTTGAAACTCCCCGAACCGAGCAAACCAGCCAAGAGCGTCTTCCCTTTCCTCGTTAGTGGAGGCACGTCAAGCGTTGGTCAGTACGCTATTCAGCTAGCTAAACTGGCTGGCGCCTTCGTCGTCGCTACGGGGTCGGCTCGAAACCACGAGTTTCTAAAATCCCTGGGTGCAGACGCCGTGGTCGACTACAGAGATTCGGATTGGCCGGAGCAGGTGCGTAAGCTCACCTATGATGGTCTCGAGCTTGGGCTCGACTGCATATTCGAAAAGGGCTCGCCCGAGGCTATCATAAAAGCGCTCTCGCCGACAAAAGGCGGCCACATCGTCGCTATCCTCCCCGTAAACGAGGTTAGAGACAAGATAGAGAATAAGAAAATTAGACTGGAGAGCACCATTGTTTACACTGTCTTCGAGCGTCCGCTGAAGTATGGCGCCTTCGATAACTGCGGAGAGGCAACACCCCATGACAAAGCTTTGTGGGAAAAGTACTTGGCTCTGCTACCAGAAATGCTACGTAGCGGCAAGATCAAGCCCAACAGGGTGAGAGAGCTCGGTGGCATTACTGATATACTGGCCGGCTTCAAGGAGCAGCAGGAGGGCAAGGTCAGCGCCGAGAAGCTAGTTTACAAGATTTCATGATCGTCTTAGTCTGCGTAGTCCTAAAAGCCATGTACATGTAGCTAACATAGGAACGGCTTACTGAGTTTGAAAAGACCCCGATCTGCCTCACGTTACTGACGATTCTTCGATATCGATGGAATAATGGCGATATGTGTTGGTGGACAATGTGCGTATGGATGACGGCCGCAGCAGCTCAGATATATTGATTAGTACATCTAAGTGTCAAATGCCTACCACCAATCCCCTCTGTCCACCGAGACTGCGTGCGGCCACATATCTGGATTGTCGGAGGAAAGGCAAGTTTTGATACTAGCGGTAGCAAGCTACTTGGATGAATTTTTATTTTATTTCTTTGTGACCATCCTGCAAATATACCTAGGTGTATCATTCAGATGTAATCTATCGGCTCTTATCAACGAACTAAAGTCATCCTGACTCATGCTTCCTTTTTATCTGTCTTCACTGACGGGAAGGGGTTGTATGAGCCCCGGTCTGCCCGTAACTTTTGCAGTTTCTCGATCACTTCGTCCAGTGATACTGGTTTGCCCCGATCCTGAGTGGATGTGTCGTCTCGATATCGCACATTTACTTGCCGACCCTTCATCTCTTCGTCTCCGACGACTATATTCGGCAAACATGGATTGCGTTAGCAAGCCACTACAATCACAAAGAGGCAGGAGGGCCCCCAGGGGGAAAGGGGGAGGGGATGGTACTCACCGAAGATGAAGTTGTATTGCGCTAGCTGTGCACTGCGGATCTTCTTGGGGAGCGTGTTTCCGCTAGTGTCGATATCGACGTAGATCTTCTCCTTCTTGAGAATCTCCTTGACTTCTTGAGCGTATGGTACGAATCCCATTCCAACGGGGATAACCATCACTTGCCGCGGGCTCAGCCAGAAAGGCCACTTGCCTGCGAAATGTTCGAGGAGAATACCTGAAAGGTTAAATATAAGCAATCAAATTTCCGCCTCCTTGTTGCTAATTGACATTCTTACCCATGAACCTCTCGATAGAGCCCGCCATAGCGCGATGGATAATAACCGGCCGTGCGCAGCCAGGACTTAAAGGTTTAATCACTCGTCCCTTCTTAGTTCCGCTATCACCAACGCCCGCATTCGCTGAGTCTGCATTGGCTGGTTGTGCGTCCTTAGCTTTAGCTCCCGCCGCTTCTGCAGCAGCCTCATCTTGCTTGGGCTGGGCAGCATGCAGCTCCGCCGTGACATATTCGAGACCGAAATCTAAGAGACATTAGCAACATGTTGAGCAGAATGATGAGGAATCACATTACTCTCGGGGCCCATGAAATCGAGCTGGATCGTAGCGCATTGCCATTCCTAAAGCTAGAGTTAGCTCACATTCCCAGACCCTTCGCAACACCCGAACCAAGAGTCGAGAGGGTGACCCCTCTACACATCTAAGCTGCTGACGGGATAACACGAGTACAACTTACCCGGTTCAAGCAGTCCATGATCTTGATGTCGATCTTATTTGAGTTAGCAAATTTACATATAGTCCGAAGAAGGCTAAGATGCTTACCTTGGGCCCATAGAAAGCGCCGTCACCCTCATTTAGGGTCCATGGTACACCACCGGGTCCCGCTGCGAACTTATCTAGCGCTTCCTTCAGCATACTTTCGGCTTTGTCCCATGTCTCAACCTGGCCCATGAATTTCTCTGGGCGAGTAGACAGTTGAAGCTTGAAGGTGAATCCCAACAAGCCATACATTTCGGAAAGGAAGTCAAAGAGGTCGGAAATCTCGCTGGTGACTTGGTCGAGGCGGCAGAAGATATGGGCATCGTCTTGCTGGAAACGACGGACTCGGGTCAGGCCTGACAAGGCACCGGTGGCCTCATTCCGATGGAGGACGCCAAAATCGGCAAGGCGCAAGGGAAGTTGGCTGTACACCTTGGGACTGTGCCCAAACATGAGAAAATGGGCCGGGCAATTCATGGGCTTCAGACCCCATTTCTCCTTTTCCAAGTCTATGATGAACATATCTTCTTGGTAGTATTCCCAGTGGCCACTCATCTTCCAGAGCTTGGAATTGAAGATGTTGGGGGTAATCACTATTTGAAATAGGTAGTTAGTGCTAAGTCGGTCGTGAGAACGAACGTCTTTAGGGTCTCAGGCTTAGACGAACCTTCTTGATAGTCGCGTTTGTGATATTGGTCTCGGATATAGGCGAGGAGTGTGTTATAGATCCTTGTGCCGTGAGGTAGGAAGAAAGTCGAGCCTGGCGATAACTCATGGAACATAAAGAGCTCTTGCTCTTTGCCGAGCTTCCTGTGGTCTCGCTTGGCCGCTTCCTCTAGGAACTTCTTATGCTCTGCCATCTTCTTCTTGTCGGGGAAAGACACGCCATATATACGCTGAAGAGAGTCATTATCCTGCGAGCCCAGCCAGTACGATGCGGAGTTCTTCATGATGGAGAATGCTTCGACGCGGCCTGTGTCAGGAACGTGTGGACCGCGGCATAAGTCAATCAACGGACCATTGCGGTACACTGTGGTAGAGGTGCCGTCAGGGATCTTGGTAGAGATGATGTATTGCTTGTATTTGTTGTAGCTGAACATGTCCAGAAGATCCTGCTTTGAGACTTCGAGTCGCTCGAATCGCTGGCGATCCTTGACGATGTCGGAGACGATGCGCTCCAGAGGGGCCCAGTCGCTTTGCTGGACAGCAGCGCCGCCAGGTAGAGCCATCTCATAGTAGAAGCCGTCGTCGATAGGGGGGCCAATGCAGAGAGAGCAGCCGAAGCGTCTCTCGCAGGCCTCGCCGAGAATGTGGGCTGAGCTATGCCAAAACACCTGCTTTCCCTGCTCGTCGTCGAAGGTCAACAACTCGAGTTTACAGCTCTGCTCCAGAGGTCTGTCCAAATCCCACAGCTTGTTCTTGTCTCCATCCAGTCGGGCGACGATGGATCGCTTGTACAAGCTATTGGACACACTCTTGGCAATGTCGCCTGGCGTGGTCTCCCAGCTAGTGCCGATTTTGACGGAACCGTCAGGTAGGGTAATGGTGATCTGCTCGCGGGGTTTGTTGGCGACCTCTTCGTCGTACTTCTTCTTGAGGCGATCGAATAGTTCGAGTCGTGTCTTGAGGAACTCGGGCGGGGGGTTCATCTCGACAGGACCGGCGTTGGCATCGCCCGCAGCGGCTTTGCTCTTCTTCTCCTTTTTCGGAGGTTTTTGCCCGCCCACCACAACCTTCTTGACATCCCCGGACCCTGTGTCAGCCATGTCGACCTTTTGTTGTCAGAATAGCTGTGTGTTGTCTTTGGCACAAACGAAGAAGGGAGGCGGGGTAAAAGGAAAAAAAGGAAAAAGGGCAAAGGGGAAACGAGAAAAGTTGCGATTGAGTTAATGGACGTTGAGTGAACCGAGACTGAGTCACATCGGGAAAGCCTGCGATAAGGTTTACCGCGATTTTTTTTTTATTTTTACTCTTACCTTATGTAGTAGGTACATTGTTGGTTCGTGCCAGGTAAACCAAGTACATTATGTAGGTATAGTGAGGAGAAAAAATAAACGTTTTGTCAGATATAGGACCTAATCCTAATCAACGGAATAAGGGTTAATCCGTACTATGAGACATTTATTTAAATTAAAGGTAAAGAAACCACTGAAATAAAAACAATAATAAAAACAATAGTATTAAATTAATAAAATTAATTAAATTAATTAAATTAATTATTTTCATTATTAAATTAATTAAAATTTATTAATTAAAAATACTTTAAATTAATATTTTAAATAAATTAATTATTAAGTTATTTAATATATTTAATAATTAAAAGTTTTATTAATAAACTTTTAACTTTATTAATTTATTAACTTTATAATTTAAAGCTATTTAAAATTATAAGTTATATAAATATATTATATTAATTTATTAAATATTTTAAATATAATATTTAATATTAATTAATATTTAATAAAATTAAATAATTTAAAAGATTAAAAAAATTTAAATTTAAGTTTAAAGTTAAATTAATTACTTTAAAATTATAAAATTATATTAATTTAAAAAATGTTAACCTTAATAATAATTAACTTAATATATAATTAAAAAAATTAAATATACTTTAAATTAACTTTTATTTAAAGCATTAAAACTTAATAATATTATAAAGTTAATTAATAAATAACTTAAACGTTATTATATAAGAAAATAAAGTTAAAATAAAAATAAAATTAAGGAATATTATAAAGATAATTATTAAAAGTAAAGCTATATATTTATTTAATCTTTTTTTATATAAAGAATAAATAAAATAATATAAAAATTAAATAAACTTTATTAAGTAAATAAAGTTATAAATTCTTTAAAAAATTACTTAAATTTTTATATAATTATTTTATAATTTAAAACAAAAACTTAATACTTAATATAAAAAATTATATAATTAACTTAATTTAAATAAAAATTAAATTTATAATAAAATTAAAAACTAATATAAAAATGTTATTAAGCTATTTATTAAATACCTTAAAAATTAAAATACTTAAATTTAAAAATAAGAAATAATTATAACTATAAATTAAAGTAAAAACTTAATAATTATTAAAAATAATAAAGATTAATTTAACGATTTAATTAAAGCAATTAATCTTAATTTTTTAAATTAAATAAATAATTTCTAATTTATTAATAAGCCTTAAATTATTAATAATATTTTATTATATAAAGAAATAATAAATTTATTAAAAAAATGAAATAAATTATAAAATAATAAACTTAAAGCTAAAATAATTTAAAACTTATTTAAATTAATATATATTAATAAAGAATATAATAATGCTAATTAATTAATAATAATAAAAGTATTATATAAAAAACTTAAGAATAAAAAAAATAATGCTTTATTTAAAAAAAAAGAATTAATTTTAATAATAATAACCTTATTAATTACTTAACTTATTATAATAATTATAAACTTATTAAATATTATTATATTTTTCTTAATAAAAAATTAAAATAATTTAAAGAAAATTTAAGAATTAAATATATAATAAATAATAATTTAACTAATAACCTTAACTTAATTAATAAAATTAAAAAGATTAAAAACTAATAAAAAAAAGCTAATAATTAATTAAATATAAAAGTTAAATAATGTTTAATATTAGGAGCTTTATTTTTAATAAGTATATTTTAAAAAGCTTTCTTAATTAATTAATATTCCTTAAAAAATTTTACCATTTTTAATTTAAAAATAATTATTTATATTTTTAATTAATTATTAAAATTTCTTAACTTTAAATAAATAAAAAAAGAAAACTTTATTTTTATAAGAAATTAATATATTTTTATATTAAGATATAATAATGTTAATATTTTAATTAATAAAAACTTATTTTCTAAAATATTATAATTATAAAACGTTATATATTATAAAAACTTTATTTATAATTTAATATCTTTTTATTTCCTTAGAAGATAAAAATATTAATGAAATAATTACTTTAATAAAACGTATTTATAAAGATTAAATAACTTAATTATATATAAATTAATTAAAAAGTTTAATTAATTTATTTTAAAATATATTTTATTTAAAATAATAATGATATTTTTTTTACTTAATATAATAAATTTAATTTATATATTAAAAAATTAACAAAATTAAACAATATAATACATTAATACCTTTAAATGAATTATTTTAACTTATAAACCTTAAAACATTTAATTAATAGTTTTATAAAAGTAAAAATTAAAGGTTTAATTATAGTAAAATGTAATGCTTATAAAATTACTAAAGTTAAAAAGTAAATTAAAAAATAAAAGAAAAAGTTAAATAATAAGTTAAATATTTAATTAATAATTAATTTCCATTTTATTTAAGAAAATATTAAAAGATATATAAATTTAATATTAATTATTAATTGCTTTATTAAATATATTTTTAATTTTTATTTTTATAATTATAAAACGTTTATCATTATTAAATTATTTAAATCTTTAATTAATATACTTAAAACTTAATATAATATTAAGTTAAAAATTTTAAAATATAATAATAAAATTACAAATAAACGAATAAAAGTAAAAAAGTATTTAAAAAGCTTTAATATAAAGATTAAGCCTTTAATATTATATTCTTAAACTTAAAATAATATTATTAAATACTTAAGGGATATAATTAAAAATAAAGCTTATATAATAAAAATTAATTTTAAATTATTATACTTTTTATAAAAGGAAATATATTAAACAATAATATATTTATATAATTAAATATTAAAATATATATATAACTAAAGATTTTTATATAATTGATTTTATATATATGTTAATTAATATTTTAACATATTAATTAAAGAAAATAAGTTATAATAAATTTATTTAAAAATATATAGTTATAAAGCTTATATAATAACTTTAAAGTTTATAAATAAAGTTAAAAGATTATAATATTTAAATTTAAAAGTATGGATTAAATATTTAATTAAATATAATTTAATTAATATTTATAAAGTTTAAAATCTTTTAATAAATAAAGTAATATAATTAAAAAATGTTATGTTTAATGAAAATAAAACTTTTATAAAATTAATTAATGATTTAAAAAATAAGTTATTTAAGGTAAATATTTAAGAATATAAAACTTTTATATAATTATTATTAAATCTTATTAAGGACGTTAAATATAATTAAAGTTTTTAAGAAAAAATAAGTTAATATTAATCTAATTAAAATAAGGAAATAAATAAAATAAAGTTAAATGTGATTATTAAAGAATTAAATATTAAGGAAGTTTATTAAAAGAAATCTTTATTTATTATTAATTAAATATAAGGATTAATTATCCTTAATATATTAAAGTATAATTTAAGTTATTATTAATATTAATATTTTTATTTTTTATTATTTTACTTTTTATAGTAATCTTATTTATTATAGTATAGGAAATAAAATTTATATTTTATATAGTAGTTATATAAGTAAAAACTTAAGAGTTAATATTTAATTTTAATTAAAAAAATATTTATATGGGAAATTTATATAATAAAAAGATAAATTAAGCTAAATTTTTAAGATTATTAAAGAAATTTAAATTTATTTATAAATGAGATTTATTAAAGCTTTTAAAATTTTATAGAGATATTAGAAAATATTAAATGAGAAAGTATTTTAAAAAAGTAGAAAAATTATACCTATAAAGTTATAAAGAGATAAATATTTGAATAAAAATTTTAAAGAAAGATATAAATTATTAAGGGAAGTAAATCCTAAGTTATATATAAATATATATTTATAAGATTAATAAATATAATTACTTTATTAAGTATAAAGTATAATTAATAATATAAAATAATTAATAATAAATGAGTAATAAGGAAATATATGCGTTAATATTAATAAGAAAATTATTTTAAATATTTATAATAATAATAGTTAAATTTAATTTAAAACTTATTTAATATAATGTAATTAATGCTTTTATTAATGTTAAAATAAATTATAATATATATATAAAAATATTATTAAGTTATAAAAAGTTAAGGATAATTTTAAAAATCTTAAAGGTATTTTATAAACTTAAGAAATTATCTTTATTATAATAAAGAAAATTAATAAAGTTATTAAAAAAGTTAAATTTTAATTTAATATTTTATAAATTATATATATTTAGTTATAATAATATATTAATTTTTTTTTATATTAATAATATTATTATTATATATAAAAAAAATAAAAAGATATAATTATAAAGTTAGTATAATAACTTTAAAGTTAATATTAACTTTTAAGGGATAGTAAGCTTTAATAATTCTTAGGGATTAAAATAATTAAAGATTATAATAAGAAATTTATTTAATTAAATTAATTAGCTTATTTAAAAAAGATATTTAATTTAATAGTTAAGGAAAATATTAAAAGTTATTAGAATTTAATAATAAAAGAAGAATTATTATTATTTAATGGAATAATATTTAATTAATTAATTTAAAGATATTAAAAGAAAATTAAATTAATTTTATATATAATAATAATTATAAAATTAAATATTATATTTATATATTTTTAATTATTATAATTTAATAATAACTTAAGCTTTAAATATTATATTGCTATTAATTAAGTTATTTTTTACTTATAATAAACTAAATATTTAATATTTTAATTAAAAGATAAAAATATCTTTAAAATAATTAATAATATTTTATTTATTAATAATACCTTTAATTATAAAAGTTTATAAGCATATGTAATAAAGTTATTTAAAGGAGTAATAAATTAAAGAATTAATAAATAAAATATAATTATTATATTAATAATAAAAATTAAATTATTAGTCCTTATATAAGTAATAAAAGAAATAATATTTTAAATTAAGTTAATTAAGGAATTAGGAATTATATTAAATAATAAAATAATTATGATTAATTATAATAATAAGTAAATAATATAATTTGTTAAAAAGGATATTAAAAAGCTTTAAATAAAGCTTAAGTATATAAATATATATAATTATTAATTACGATAAAAAGTAATTAAAGGAATAATTAAAGTAAAATATATTAAATTAAATAATATAATTATTAATAAATTAATTAAAGCTTTATTTAATACTTTATTTATTTATTTTAAGGAATAATTAAGTTTAATTAATATATTTATATAATTATAAATAAGAAAGGAAATAAAAATTAATAAAGTAATTAAAGAAATATAAAAAAAATAAAAACTAAAAATATTATAAGGAATTATTATTAAATTTGCCGAATAGCTTTATTTAAGGAAATATATTAAATATAAAACTTAATCTTAATTAACGAAATAAGGGTTAATTTATATTATAAAACATTTATTTAAGTTAAAGGTAAAAAAGCTATTAAAATAAAAACAATGAGAATAATAATATTAAATTAAGAAGATTAATTAGATTAATTTGAATCAATTATTTCCATCACTAAATTAGTCAGAATCCACTGATTAGGAATACCCTGAATTAATACCCTAGATGAATTAGTTACTGAGCCACCTAATGTGTCTGATAGGTTTTGGCGAGTTGGCGGTTTACGTGGAATGGCCCACCGTACTAATGACGACGTTAGCTCTCTTTCGGCCGAAATCAAGCAAACAAATATGTATGCAACCCAAGCACCCCAATCCTAGTCCCCGGTATTCGGGCGATATACCCGGATCCGATTAGGCGCAAAACCTCCCTCTGGTCCACCAGTCCCGAATTTTAAATTCCCAATCATTCATTAATGTTCCTAGCAGTCTACGGAGGCAAATACCTATTTAAATCTAGATATATACAGGGTTGTATATCCTTGGCCTAGGATTTGCCCCGCCCGGATGTCGTGGCAATCATGCCACTGAAGGCTGAGACATAACAGCTAGCCTGCCTACTAACTTTCGACTCGAATCTTAATTTTCCCTTCCCTCCCCTATTTTTCGGATGCGCTCCAGATGAGCCGCCAACGAATCCGGAACCAATGGACTCGCTACACAACCTCACGCTCCCAATACTACGGCCCAGCGCCAGCGACTGGGCAGCGCATCCAGCGTCCCCGCCATGGCGCATCATCGTGCCGACCGCCGTCGCGTGCTACCTAACACTAGTGCAGCTCCTCCGCTTCCGCGCTTTGCGCGCCATCGAGCGCAAGTACAGCGCCTACGCGGCCGATCCGTACAAGCTGAACTACCGGCAGGCGGCGGAGATCATGCGGCTGCACCAGCTGTACGACACGCCGTTCCTGTTCTACTTCGGCACGCAGTGGGCGCTGGTCAAGAGCTACGGCATGGCGACGGGGACGCCGCTGCTCGTCAAAACGCGCCAGCTGTGCGATGCGCGCCGCGTCGGCCGCCGCGCCGAGGACACCGCTATCCTGCTCGTCGAGCTGCTGGTCGGGGACCTGGACTCGGAGCGTGGGAGGCGGGCCATGGCGCGGCTTAATTGGATGCACGAGCGCTACGCGAGCCGCATTGTGCGCACCGACTACGTGCACACGCTTGCGCTGTTCGTGCTGGAGCCCGCGCGGTGGATCGACCGGTACGACTGGCGGGCGCTCACTCGGCTCGAGAAGGTGGCGTATTTCGTGTACTGGCGGGAGCTGGCGAAGCGCATGGGGTTTGACGATCTGATGCCGGAGACGCTGGAGGCGCTCGAGGAGTGGAAGCAGGAGTACGAGGCCAAGCACATGTACTTCATCCCGGAAAACCGCATGGTGGCCGAGGCGACGGTGGATCTGTTCCTGAGGAGCATGCCGAGGTTCTTGCACGGCTTCATGCGCACTCTGTTCGTCTCGTTTATCGACGAGAAGCCCGTCCGCGACGCGCTCGGCTTCCCGGATCCGCCGTTCTGGGCCTCGGCGCTGACGGCGGGGTTCTTCCGGCTGCGCGGGTTCGTGTTACGCTATTTCTTCCTGCCCAGGCCCGCGCCCATGGATCCCCTGCCTCCGCCAGCTAAGGACGGTAGGATATATCGCAGTCCGCGGTTCGTCGGCTTTGAGCCGTGGTATGTTGCGGATACGTGGTACAACCGGATAGTGCTGTGGCTCACGTCAGGTGGTAAGGTGGCGCCTGGCGGGAAATTTCAGGGCCGGGGGTATGTTCCCGAGGAACTTGGCCCAGTCGAGTTTGAGAAGCTCGGAAAAGAAGAGGTGTTAAAGCAGGCAGAGGCAATGAAAGAGTATGCGGTGTCAGAGAAGGACAAGCCGATAGGGGCGGGTTGTCCCTTTAGCATCGGGCTTTGAGTAAGTGTAATATCTAGGTGGATATCGAATTCATGAACGATATTTTTGACGCTTTGTATGCGTGTGACATGCCTGCCGCGAGGTGTAACCGGAGTTAGGCAGTATTTAGACCCGATTGGTTCTTTGAGGGGTTCTAATAATTGGTGTACCATGAAATGATACGTCGACAAAGCGCGGGCTGCCCTCGCAACAGGTGGTTGGTATTAGGCCGGTTATCTTTCATGCGGGCTGACTTCAAGGCAGATTGGTTCCTATCCGATTATAACCTCACAAATCACTTTCGAATTTACGTTCAGTCACTTGATATTTTTACTTCCAAGATGGGGCAAGACAGTTTCAAGGTCTATGAATTAGTCATGGAGAGGTTCAGCAAGGGTTTTGGCGTTTTAAGTCTTATCCAGCTTGTCAACATAAAGCATGTGGTGCTATTCTCGTTACTTTAATTATAGAACCGATCGTTCCGCTTTCCGTCTCCCTTGCATAGGTAACCTTGAGTACAAGATTGTTATTTCTTCTTACGACTCTCTACCCCCTCTTCTCAATCCTAATTTCGTCATACTACCATCGCAACTACTTCTAGACCTCCGCTTCAAACATGAGCTCCAAAGAAACTGTCCTCATTACTGGCTGCAGCGATGGCGGCATCGGCTCTGCATTGGCCACCGTGTTCCAAAAACGTGGATTGCACGTTTTTGCGACAGCCCGCGATCCTTCCAAAATGAGCAGCCTGAAGGGCCTCTCTGACGTAACCCTGCTGAAATTGGATGTTGTGAAGTCAGAAGATATCAAGGCCGCCGTCGAAGCGGTGACTAAACACACAGGAGGCACTCTCAACTACTTGGTCAGCAACGCTGGACGCAACCACTTCATGCCTACGCTTGACGAAGACCTAGATAAGGTCAGGGACCTCTTCGAGATAAACTTCTACGGACCAATTGTTCTTACTCAAGCCTTCGCCCCTATGCTCATCAAAGCCAAGGGCATGATCGCGTATGTCACCTCAATCTCTGGATATATAAATGTCCCATACATGGGTAGGTGTTTTCCCTATGACATTGTCCCTCCGAATATTCACTTGATAACTGACATAAGCTTCAAAGGAACATATGCGGCAAGTAAGAGATCACTAGAGCTTGTCGCTGAGACGCTGAGGCTTGAATTGGCTCCCTTCGGCGTCGGTGTGATCGAGATTATTACCGGCGCAGTGAAAACCCTGGGCCAGACTTATTTTGGCGACCTGAAGCTTCCAGAAAACTCGCTGTACAAGAGCGTTGAAGATACTTTTATCAGTCGGGCTCAAGGAAAGGACCAATTAACCAGGATGGACACGATGGAGTATGCTACGGTGGTAGTAGATGAGATCATAAAGCGCACCACAGGTAAATTCTGGTATGGCAACAATGTTGAAAATGTTAGGATGAGCACTACGGCGACATCAGTACCACAATCCGCCTTGGTAAGTTCGATCCATGTCCCCAGACTTGACCTTGCTAACTGGAGATAGGATGCTGGGTTTGCCTTTGGAACTGGACTTGATACCTTGGGGAAATAACCGAAAGTGGAATATGGAATATGATCGTAGCCTGATAGCCCGCGATTGAATATTGTGTCTTGGTCCTCGAAGGACCATCGCTGAGTTACTGCGATGCCTCTATTCAATTGTGCCGATACGCTCTACATATTATTATTTTATCTTTTTTTTCTTTGCTCGAGGATTCATGCAGGATGCTTTCAAAGTCTCAAGTAGCTTAGGTACAACAGGGCTTTTAAACGTAAGAAGGCGATTAGATCTGTTAAGCTTTGGTCACATAGGTAGCAATTTACATAATTAGAACAAAACATGCATCTCAATTTATTGTCGTAGGAAATGTAGGGTATCAATACATTGAGGTCGCCATTCCGATAGTCCCAATCCGACACTGGGTACCCTGGATTCCGTGTGGACCACTAGTAGTCGACTCCTCCTTTGTGCGTTTTCTCCCAGGTACGCTTAATTAGGGCGAAAGATTCATAGTCGAGCTTTAGAAAGCAACAAAACATTTGAAGTTCGAAGACGAAACAAACAACATCCTTCTCAAACTGATCGTCTCCGGCCATAACCAAGATTGCCACAGATATGACCCATGGTAGGGAGGTATAAATCTCTTAGCTTCCACGGTCGTAGGAGAAAGTCGTGAAGCGGTCACTGTGACAAAAGCCGGGCCGAAGAGGCACTTTCCGACCATAGCAGTGTACGTCGAGGTAAGTGGTAACTAAAAAGTGAAGGTCAGCATCGAGAGCACTAGTTTCTCTAGCTAAATATGTTCCTTACAGATGTACCCGGGGTCTGAATAATTTGCTATAGCGCTCCTGTAATGATGTTCTATGCACTCGCCCTCACCGTTCTCGGGCGGATCGTAAACCTGTGCGATAGATAGTCCCTGGCAATTATACTCCTGGAAGAAACTAATTAGGCCTTCAGCTTTCGCAAGGGCCGAAGAGGCGAGGAGGACGCTGATGATGGAAAGAGGCTTCATCTTGAGTGATGTATGGTATTTGATGTATGGTATCTGATATATGATATCTGACGTATGTTATCTGATGTCTGACGTCTGATGTATGATGCCTGGTGTATGATGTCTGATGTAGGCTTTGTGAAGTTTTTGTTGTTGATAGCTTGAATGATTCCTTTCCTGCTGCTGGGGTGCCTGGCTATATATATGCTTTGGTTCTCCTATCTCCGGTTGAATGAATCTCGGAAAAACCTTTATACTTCAACCCTAAATCAACTTTGTAAGTGCCCGAAATGACGGTTTCTGAAGTTTACTAAGCTAGATAGCTTTGCACAGACAGTTCTATAGGAGGTACGGTACCTAGGTAGGTACCCGTAGCGGCAAAGGGCAGGAATGAGAAACGGTTGAATCTTCGCACAACAATTGATTTCGCATATTAATGATTATCCCCACGAGAATGGGTTTTCCTAGGTAAAAAGGTTTCTCGCAATCAAAGCTATTGCTACCTTATTGCTATTGTTGCCATTATTGTCGTTGTTGTCGTTGTTGTTGTTGCCGTATGCGTAAGCGTATATGTGTAAATACCTGTCTCATATAAGGATAGCCCTTTCCTTCTAACCCACCTCTTCTATCCTTTCCTTTTATGACTTCTTCATGTCTTTGAATCTTAAAAGTTTTTTTAAGTTCTTAGAAAGGTAAGGAGGTAGGTATCTTATCCTAAGTTCATAGTCCTTGTAGCCCCTCTAATGAGGATTAGAGTTACCCGACCATTTAACGCTTCTTTTAGCATAACCTAACCCATTGATGTCTCCTCAGCGATGTTATAGCGGATTTGAAAATGCTTCCACGAACTCTTGCTACAACCAAAATAATCAAAGACAAAATAGGGGAATCGCCCCACACTACTACAACCCATCAAACTGAGGGGTAGCAAGAGGTACCTACCTATATTTAGGGATATTTGACTAAGCTTCATTATACCTCATAATCTAAATACTTGCAGAATCGTGCCTAGGAGAACTGAAGAGGTCGCGATAGAACTTAACAAGCTAAGCACTAAAGATCCAGAAAGTCTAGGCTTATTGATCCCATCCTAACCCCCCTTTCTTCTCCCCCCTTCTTTCCCCCCCACGCCACAAATTTAGCTCAACTCCTTCGTATCGCGAAAAATATGGTCCTCGAACCCCAGCGGCACCGTCCCGCCAACAACCTCATTCCTATCCGCAAACGCCCTAATCTCCCTCTCCTCCTCATCCGTCAACACCACATCCAGCGCATTCCAGTTCTCCTCCAAGTACTTAACCCTCTTCGTGCCCGGAATCGGGAAAATATCCTCGCCCTGCTTGAGCAGCCACGCGAGCGCCAGCTGCGCCACCGTACACCCCTTCTTGCTGGCGAGGGCGCGGAACTGCGCCACGTACCTGACGTTGTGCTCGAGGTTTCCCTCTTTAAATTGGGGTAGGGCCTTGGGCCGCACGTCGGCGCCGTCGAAGGCGGGTTTGTTCTCGCTGATGGAGGTGGTGAGCAGCCCGCGGCCCAGGGGCGTGGCGACTACGATGGCGACGCCGAGTTCGCGGCACGTCGCGAGGAGGTTGGTTCCCTCGGGCCCCTCGATGCGGCGCGCGAAGACCGAGTACTCGGTTTGGACGGCGGCGACGGGGGCGATTTTGACGGCGCGGCGGAGGGTTGCGGATGACACCATTGATAGGCCGATGTGCTTGATCTTACCCTCACTATGCAGATGTAAGTTTCTTGCTGGCCTAATATGAGATAATTGATTAGGATGAGATGAGTATTTACTCTTTCAGTTCCTTCAAGGCTTTCATGGTCTCCTCGATAGGCACCTCTGGGTTGACGCTATGGATGTAGTCTACCAATTTCATGAAGTCAGAACATTTGAATGCGAAAGGAGGTAAATGAAAGGAAAACTTACATAGGTCGATAGAGTCAACACCTAGAGCTGCCAGACTCTTCGCTGCGGCCTTCTTGGTGTACTCATACGAGCTGTCAGATGCGAAGGTCGGACTTCCCTTGATGTGACCGTATTTGGAGGCGATGAAGATCTGATCGCGCTTTCCGGTCCGCTTGAACCATTTCCCTACGAGTTCCTCTCCATCTCCGTAGAGACTTTGAGACTATTAGTATTGTGTGCCATCAAACCATACCTGCTCCATTTCTGAAGAGGGTAAGCCTTACTCAGCGGTATCCCAAAACGTTGATCCGATCTCGAGAGCCCGGTCAAGGACCTTAAATTGCTCCTCTTCACTTGGGAGAGATCCGTAGGTAGGATAGGACAAGCCCATTAGCCCGAGGCCCATAGACGGTACTAGAGGACCATTCTTGCCCAAGGGGTGGAGTACGGGTTTGGCAGGCATGTTGATAGAAAGTATCCAGTTAGTTGTATGTGTAAAAGCCGTTCAAATATTAGCGAACTTTGGAAGCTCTCTGATGCTGTGTGCTCTGGCTAGAAGAGAAAAACGAGAGAGATCTTGGGTATTTATATAACCGTCAACCCTCAGCTAAGCACCGCTTAGGATTTGCAGTGCACCATCGTACGGCAGGTCAGCCATAAGGCTACACGGCATATCAGCGAGCCTATCTCCATCAAAGTCATCCTAAACCCGTCGACAAGGCCCGTAGAAGGCACCAAACTACAGCTCGAAGCCGGTCTTCCAATGTTGGAGCGTCATGGCCTGCGGGAACTGTAGTTATTCCAGCCAATCAGCACACAGGGTTTCCGAGCAGACCAATCATCTCAGCATCCAATGGAATAGCTAGAATTGGAGAGAATTCAATGAATCGGGTATAGCTGGATCACCTAAGCCAAGCTAGTCTGTATTAGTCTCGCCGAAGGATCCTGACGCCGAAAGTGAATGCATGCGGAGCCAGGGTCATAGTGTATGTAACCGTCAGTCTCGATCAATAGCACCTAGATAGGGTTATGAACCGCAGATCACTCGTTTAGACCTATGGTATCCTGACTATATGATAATAGGAATGAATATTCACGGAGGTGTGTCGTATAGAGTCGCCTCTGCCTCTAATGATACCTTGGCTAATCTTAAGAGTCATACGGTGATATTAAGGAAAAACCGTTTCGATGAATAAGCATGCATTCGCGAAGCTACCTATATACTATTTGGAGTTAGCTGTCTCAAGTGACCTCTCCTATTCCCAGTCCCAAAATCCTGCTTAGTATGTTCCCGCCATCTATAGGAACCGCATGATGATGCTTGATCTGTTAAGAGCCGGGCCACTTAAAGTAGCAAACGCTATAGTGCGGCCCGAATCGTGTCCTCATTATGCTGCGTTTCCCCCATACTAAAGCACACGCGGTGAAATTCCGACCCCCATCAAACTGCGTGGACGTCTACTATATTTCAGGCTGAGTGGTCATGTTCGTAGTGTTTGAGGTGGGAAATGTGTCCTGAGAGGTATTCCCAGAGCTGTCTGCCCAAGGGTATAGCAAGATGGAAGTTCTCGTGATTGACAAGGATGAAAAATCTAGTGGGAGTGATTGGACAGTCGAATACGTAAATCCTGCAACTTCGCCTTCGAGGATGTCAGTACGTTCCAGTTCTAGTGAAGTGTATATAACTTACCCAAAGCCAGCAATGCTACGTTCCTCGTCGCAGAAGGAGGAAGCCCATACGAGCCTAGAACGAGTGATACTGCCGGACACCAGATGTATGGCCACCACGACGGGATATACGATTTCTTAAGGATTGAATTACCGACATAATTGGCTGTGGCAGCTGTGTCTTCCAAGGTGTCGAGGATCTCATTCGTGATGTTGCGTGTTAGAACTAGAAGATCTGTATGATCGGCGTATTTTGATGTTAGGTTTTCTGATATGTCGATAAGTCGTTTCATACCCTAAAACTCGACGTTAGTATTACTGGGAATTGACCCATCTGGATGAAGATCACTTACACGTTCTAGATTCTCCTGCCTAGATTCTAACTCCACTGCTTGAAGGCGTGAAAGTTCCTATGATTACATCTCGTCAGTTTTAAATACCGATAACAGGGACGGTGTAACATACAATTTGGCTTTGTAGTTGTGCCGCAGACTCGGTAAGCACTGCAGCTACTCCCATAGCTGTGTTTACTGCCGACTCTGCGCGCTGAGTTGCAACCTGCGCTGACTGCTCGTAGCTTAACGCGATCTCGGCTTGGCCTTCGAGAACATTTCCGAACATCACCTCTAGCATTCTCTGAAGGTTGAAAGCATCCTCCTTCCCGGTGTTAACCACATCCATGGTTTCCTGTGATAAAGAAGTTAGAAGAGTTGTTTTGCCAACCAAGACGTCTATGAATGATTACCTGTACTACGTCAAAAAGTCGGCCGAGGAACATATCCTCTACAGACTGCAGATTATCTTTCAATCGATCGATCTTCGGCGAAAGCTCGTCGATTTTGCCTCCAGTCGCACGGGCTCGTGAATCCATATCGTTTAAGTGCTGTTCGAATTGCTCGCCAATGTCGTCTGTGAATCGACCCATGGTCTCCGCCAAGCGTCGGAAGAGAAGGATATGCTGATCTAAGAGACATTAGAAAGAATTATTCAGAATATAGATCTGACCCCAGACTATCTACATACCTTTCTCGTTGTCTGCCCTAGCAACTTCGCAAAACCTCTGGGCTCTATGACGATAACTGACCCAAGTGTTCTAGGCCGAGTCAGATCCGGCAAAGCCCTTCATACAGCCGTCGATTTCGCTAGAGGTAACGTGGAGTTGACCTAGGTTCTGAGTGGGAAGTCCATTTAAGACAGGTTCTCGAAAGTTGGCACATTCTCTTGGGATATGGAAGCCGCCTCTCTCTAGATCACAGATGGCCAGGCTCAACGCGTATGCGGCAACGAAATCCCAAATCATCCTGCCACTGTGGGTTAGGTAGGTTGCCTCATCCTTGCCCTCGAGAAGCTCGCAGTTGGTGACTAGTAGACGTGCGGCGGTCCTATGACACAGAGGTCCAGATTCGAGTTCTCGCAGCTCATTCAGAGCTACCTCATAGAGGTTAGGTGAACTTGGCCCAGATCCCATGAGTTGTGACACGCTACCTCGCGCGGTAGTTGACTTGGGAAGAGCTTGACTCTCTAGATATTCATTAGTAGGTAGGTAGCAAGCAGGTTACTAAGGGGTGTGTTACCTATGGCCAACTTCGGCTTCCGACCCCAAGAGAGCCCATTGATGAGGCAAGTCTGTGTGAGCAAGAGAAGAACCACAAACCTCGCCCAACCCATGGCACTCCATTCACTACCCATTATGCTGCCTTATCACCAGTAAGAGAATATAAGAATGGTTGAAATAAAATTGGAATACGCGGTAGGAAAGGAATTAAAGTTGACAGTTCCTGAACTACTGGTCACAAAGAGAGAAGAGAAGGGAAGAGTAGAAAATCAAATCGGTGAAAGACTTGTGGATAGAAGATATATGCTGAGAATCCACTACACGGATGGATTATGATTCACATTTCATATCATCTGATGTCTTTCGAGAGAGATGATGCCTATCAACCCTTTCACTAGAGGCATCTTCAATCTGGAATCTCGAGCTGTTGGCTTACTGTTACTTAGAGTCACGACCAAAGGGAAAAAATGCAATGCAGGAGATAAAACTACGAAGATTACCTAGTTCAAGCAGGGACGAACAGGATTCCGAATGGGCAGAGGCAAGAGCTCCTTACAAGAAGTCGCAGTTCAATGGCAACTGCGCCGAAGATAGAGTTCGAAGTTACATGTACATAAGGAGGTACATATCAGAAACCCAACGCCGCGGGCCCCACCCCCACCTGCCGCTTCCTTCTTAAGCGAGTTGTAAAGTTGCACGTGATTCGACCCGATTTTTTTCACTTAGCATCGCGCTGAAGCTTTGCAGTCGAAACCCAGGGACTTCGAGTTTTGCGGTCAATTGATTTCACTGCAGTCCCCGACAACTCACAATGTTGGCGCCGAGTAGAGGCAGGGGTCTTGAAAGAGCCCTTGTAGGCACCAATGCCGCCGTGACACTCCCCGCCTTCCTTGTACCGGCGTTCCAAACCACAGCACCCCGGCGCCAGTTCTCGAATACCTCGAACAGACCCTCGAAGCTTGGCCGAACACCGATATCAATTCCGCCGGGCGTCGAACTGACCATTGGAGAGCCCAAGGTCAAGAGGGACCCTACTACCTACTTGAAGATACCGAAGCGAACGGTGACCGTGGCCGGTCCATTAGGAAAGCTCGATCTCGAAATTCCACCGTTCATTAAGATCAACCATGACGAAGAGTCAAGGAGGGCGGTCCTTAGCATTGAGAACAGCGAGATTAAACAGCAGAAAGAGATGTGGGGTATGTGAAACACTGGCGGCAGATCTCGTTGACTTTTGTAAGAACTAGGACTGACTTGGGCGAATAGGGACTACGTGGGCATACCTAAACCGACATATAATCGGAGTATCAGAAGGACACACCGCCATCCTACGACTAGTGGGTGTGGGTTACAGAGCAACTGTGGAGGAGCGGCCAAAGAAGGCCGAGTACCCCGGGCAGAAGTTCGTATGTCTGAAGCTCGGCTTCACGCACCCCGTAGAAGAGCCAGTCCCCTTCGGCATGAAGGCCAGTACGCCGCAACCGACGAGGATTCTGCTCGAGGGTATCAACAGGGAGGAAGTCATGTCATTCGCAGCCAGAATACGAAGGTGGAGACGGCCGGAGCCCTACAAGGGAAAGGGTATTTTCGTCAACGACGAGACGATCAAGCTCAAGCAGAAGAAGATCAAATAGACCATCTATTGGGGGTATGGGTATTTCCCACTTCAGAGGTGTATCTACCCAATCAAACCAAAACATGTACTTTTATGCGCGCTCTATGATGTGTCATGCTTTCCTTTTACTTCTTCAAGAGCACCTCCTGAACCGCTTTCAGAACTTGTGGATGAATTGCAGCAGACGCGGCGATGACCCCCTTGTTGGCCGACAATGTTCGTCCAATGCTGAAGTCCAGTCTCTTGCCGTGGATATCTGTTACAGCGCCACCAGCTTCCCGGACAATGAGGTCGCCCGCGGCGTGATCCCAAATCTTCTCCTGGTACGTCGCACTAACGGGCAACCGCAAGTAAATATCGCCAGCCCCTCGCGCAATAGAAGCGTACTTGGCCTGTGAATCCATCCTCACGCTAGGATTTGTAATACCGAGTAGCTTGGCGATTTCAGCCTGGTCGCCATGCGACGAATGCCCCGCCTCTACACTTTCGCAGAATGTAGCAGCAGTGATGTCGGTGATTGCCCTCATAGAAATGCTCTTCGGCTTGGCCAAAGCACCGGTAGTCAAGGGGCGGCTTGTAGCACCCTGGCCCAGTACGGCCGAAAATAGAACACCCCTGCCCTCATCAGTCTGGCCGGACTCCATGCCTCCCGTCAACGGGGCAGAATCGTCAATGGGAAGGTTAGGGCAGCCCAGAACTCCGACCTTGACATCTCCGTCCACCATCAGGGCAAGACACACAGCGTACTGGCCGCCACGTAGGAAACCCTTTGTGCCATCAATTGGGTCAATAGCCCATATGCGACCCTTAGCACCACCTTTGCTGTTGCCGTAGTCGATCATGGTAAGCATAGTCTCCTCATCCTTGATAGCCCCACCAAGCAGACTCTCAGCTTCAGGGTCAGAAAGCTGAGTGGTCTTGACCAGATCCCAGATAGTCTGCCTTAGGTTATCATCCGTACGCAACTGAGAAGCCTCCTCCTCGGCGACGATCTCATCATCAGGGAAGTTGGCCTTGAGGGCGCTGATGATGAGGGCTTGGGCACCGAAGTCACCAATAGTGACGGGCGACTTGTCGTCCTTGGAGACTGTGCCCTTGGCCTTCTCATGGAAGACACGCTTGGTCAGGATAGCGGCCCGCTGGACTGCGAGCTGTGCTACCTCGAGCTCTTTGGCGTATGACATATTGTCAGGTTTGGAGCTGAATAGTTGCTGGCGGATACTCGGAGAGAGATGTAAAGAAAGTGAGTGGAGGCGGGGCAAAGCTAGAGATAGGAATACAGCCAGTATCACGATCAGGAAGGACAAGATGAAAACGAATTTTGTAGTAAAGGCTGTCTTTTTATCTTTTCTAGTCCTCATGCGTCACCAAGTAACAAATAGATCTTCTAGTTAAAATAATGCGCAGTCGTTTGAGATAGATGCGAGACCGGATCCCTCAACTGAAGCCCCACGATTTCTGGGGTCAAGTAAGAAGCCAGGAAGCTTACACATAGAAAAAGTATTGAATAATAGTGGAGGAGTGGGTAAGCTCGCGATATTCACACTAAAGCCGACCGACGAGACCATCTACAGGTACATAGTCGAGATTTCCAAACCGCCGTTTTGAAGCGGAAGTTGTTGCTGCAGCCCCGATAGCCTCGATTCTAGTGGGTACAGCCCTAAAAGATAGAAGCTCCAGCTGGTACCGTACGTGTGTCATAGGTAATGCACTGGCAGTCGGGACCCATACGCCCCGACCCGTCGTCCCTCCGACGGCCGTCACTTGCACCCAAACTGAATTGGCAACCATCAAAGGCTGGATCAAAGAAAACAGTAAACCATGTACCAAACGTACCTTCCACATTAACCAACATGTACATGGATGTAAAACGGCAACAGTCCTTGACTAAAACAAACCAACCAATCACTCCGTCGATCTACATACACAATTAAACTACTACGCCATCCTGGGCGCGAACTCTACGAGTCGGCGCAGCGCTCGCAAGGAACCAGGACGTAGTGTAGTAGAGCCAATTTGCGAGCTTGTTGTTAGCTCTGAATTCATCCTTTAATACGACCCCAATAGCCTTGCACTTCGAATAGCCGACAATGAATACTACCAAGAGAAAGTTCAATGCCTTACTACAAGGGCTCGGTGCGAAGCCATCACCTCAGTCTCCAGCAACAGATATACAGAACAACAGCGTCTCGTCGCCTTTAAATCGACCTTCGACTCCGAATTCTACCTTGGCACCAGACGATACATCGACTCCCAGCAAAGGAATGACACCCGCCGGTGTACCCTCGACTCCTAGCGACCCCTTTAAGCGCCGTCGCGTAGGTGTCCTTGAATCGACCCCGGGCAATGAGAGGTTAGGCGGCACTACTATTTCGAATGTTGTATTGAAGAAGTGGACGCCAGGCACCGCGACCTCTCCAAGCAAAGAGACGAGAACTGAGCCCCCAAAGTACTGTCCTAGTGATCGCGACGAGTTGATCAGGCGACTTGGGACATTTCAGGAACTGACAGAATGGACGCCGAAGCCGGATAAGGTCAATGAAATCGAATGGGCCAAGAGAGGCTGGGTCTGTAAGGGAAAGGAACGTGTACAGTGCACCTTGTGTCACAAAGAGGTGGTGGTCAAGATCAATAAGAGAGAAGTGGACGGCAAGGAGGTGCCGGTTCTAGTCGGTTCGGATATCGAGCAAGCTTTGGTGAAGAGATTTGTCGAGTTGATCACTGATGCGCACCAAGAGGATTGCCTATGGAGAAAACGAGGGTGTGACGGTAAGATCTCTATAATTGTGATACACGACACCAAGTACCCCATCATATACTAATTGTTAGATAACAGACACTCTACTCAGATTACCCTTGGCAATTCCCAAGACTGCCCTGGCTTCCCTACGCCAACGATATGATGAGCTTTGCGCACGACAATCTTTCCTCCCCTACCTTTTCAACTTAAGGCTCCCAGCAAATCTAGATCTGCAGGCTGTTAAGTCGCAGCTCACACCAAGCTTCTTCACAGACCCACCACCACCAAGCACAAACCCTTCAAGCCCAAACGATGTAGCACTTGCACTAGCGCTTACCGGCTGGCAAGGTCTTACAAACCCACGTGTTGGCGCAGTGCCAAATTCGGCAACATGTGCTACTTGCCTACGTCGCCTTGGCTTGTGGATGTTCAAGAGCAAGGAGGTAGACGAAGCCACTGGACAGATTCTCGTCCCAGCACCCATGGATTATCTTGATCCCGTGCGTGAGCACCGGGTTTTCTGTCCTTGGAGAAACCCTAGCACTCAGCACAATCCTGGTGCCAAGACAGCGGACAATAAGACAGCTTGGGAGGTGCTTGTGCAGACAATCAAGAATAATGCCAAGAATGACAGCTACCTCCGCATGCAGGCGGAAAAGATCAACCCAAGAAATATCCTCCATCGACCCACGGCCTCCGTTCCAGCCACACCATCGAAAGGAAGGCAAGCGGAAGTAGATGGAAGTTCGCCAATGTTGGTTCCAGACACGGTGGACAACGAAGAGGAAGATACAAGTGTCAGAGATGCAAAAGACAAGGAAAGATGGGCGCGTCTAAGACGGGTGAAGAGCCTATTCGATACCAAGAACGGGAGAAGGCTGCGACGTACACTAAGTCGCCCAGGCACTGCTTCTAGCCGCCCTACCACTTCTCATTCGAGACAGGGCAGTGTACCCCCCGAAACAGCTGGAGAGAAGAAATAAGGCATGCATGGATATCATTGTGGTTTGGACTATGTGAGGGGCGTTATTTCAATGTCTAATGGGCCGACTGTTTTAATAATTGTTTCGAGATACCCAAGATACTACATCCTAATTCAGCTGGAGAAAGAAATTTTGAACCATCTCCATCCACGCAATCAGTTTCTTTAATATGGTACCAACTCGAAACCGTGGCGTTCCTCCTCCCCTAATATCACTACCTCTTCTATGGAGATTATCTTAGTCCTATTATTGCTAATTATATTCTCTTATCCCCCTATTTCATTAGAAACAACTTGCCTTTGTCTTCGGGGCAATACCAAGAACCTTGGTAGTGAGTGAATGTGACAAACGACATATCCTGTGAGCCGGAAAACTCATTCAGGGGCAAGATCGAAACAACTACAATGGCTGCTTCCATGTGAATTTCAAGCTTTAGTTGACCCACCGCTACATGGAAGTGACTGATCTCCTACAGGCGCCTATAGGTAGAAGTGTGGCTTCCCAATCCAGCTCTAGGCATTAAGTAATCCAGTAATGTGACCAATCAATGCCAAGGTAAGATTGTCGGCCTCCCTAAGGAAAGTACAGTCTTCAACTCTTGTCAGAATAACGTAACATTTCCAGCCCGCCTCCGGTTTTTGCTGTTTTACGCACAAATATCGCATTCTATTGCCACTTTGCTACCAAACTGGACACTCCTCAATAGCGGAAAGAATCGTCTAATGCAAGAGAACAGGGAACGTGTCAAATCGACCGTTGTTATCCGACCAACGGGATGGTGCCTGATCACCTTTGCAGCCGATGTCCGCGCCTTTTGTGCGTGAAAGCCAGGACAGATCCTGGTGGATGGGCTCGTTCATGATGCCCCATTCGTTCACCAGCTTCCGTTTGACGGAAGCCGGCTCACGGCTTCTACCCTTGCGAAGTGACTAACTATCCGGCCCGTTAATTCGAATTCTCCACTGACTGACAGTTCCTAGGTAGATCTAATAAACCCTGGTGATACTTCCACCTTAGGAACTAGGATATTTCGACTTATTATGTCATATCTAGATCCTATCTTTCGTTGTGACCTCTCATAATATGGCAACTAAGGCGACCTCTGGCGCGCGCTGAGCCATGCGTCACAGCAACGGCCAAGGCCCAGCACGCATAATTCACCGCAAGGGACTTGCGATGCTATACTTAAATCAAAATGACCTATCAAGCCTCCCAAGGCCCAGGAAATATGTGAAAGATCGTTGTTGCTGAGTTGTTTGCGCGTAAGATTGCTATACCATGAATCTACAGCCCTCTGTTATTTGACAACACGGGTGAATCAGAAAAGGTAGGGCCCTTACAGAACCATTTCATACTATCTCTTTCTGATTTCTTATTCCAGCTTCTCGGCTACTCATATATTTAAGACTGTTATCATATTTGGAATCATATTCGTCGATTTCAGCTTGTAGCCAAAGCCCCCGACAGACGGACATACAGTTGTGCTTCCCCAGACCCTTTTCGATTTTCCATTCGCTGGTGGAGGCGACTCCTCCTGCTATACTGGAACCTACATATACCCTTCAGGCTGAATTACACAGTTCTCGCCCGCCGACGTCCGCACTTCCCAGAACGGACGCCCATCTTAATATACTTCCAGCATACGCACGCGGTATCTATTATCGGTAACCCTAGCTCCTGTACGTCTCCGCCTCGTTGGAGCTGTCCGTATCCCAGCAGGACCAAAGGGATCAATATTGTAGTGCGCAGGTCGCATCTCTGAATAACCCTCCGAGCAGTAGACCGCACGAACTACCCAAAATGGTTCTGTCGCATCCGCCTGTCACAACTTATTTCTTAGTGGCTAATCTACATTGTCCCTCGTGTGTATCTACCATAAAGGATGTCCTACAAAGTCTCCCTGGAGTCAGTTGGGTGTCTCCCAACATTGTCACCTCCTGGGTCGCAATTGAGCACAATCCCAATGTGTCTGTACCCGAGATGGCGTCAAAGCTGGACTCTGCGGGTTTCGATGTCTCTGGTATAGCTTCGACAAACGGCGAGA
The DNA here is from genome assembly GCA_023628415.1 of Hypoxylon sp. PDH2405. Lineage (NCBI taxonomy): Eukaryota > Fungi > Ascomycota > Sordariomycetes > Xylariales > Hypoxylaceae > Hypoxylon > Hypoxylon sp. PDH2405. The sequence continues at coordinate 218,004 of JAMAKT010000010.1, forward strand.
TCGACCTGGCAGACTTGCTACGAGGAGATCACTCTCTCGCCCTCGGCCGCTCAGAGACCAATTATTCACTAGGTCCTAGCGAACAGAATACCCCGTTCGGTCGATTTTTTAAGCTGCCGAGGAAGCTTCTAAATACGCAAGCGTCAAAATCGAAGGCTGATAAGGAAAGAGAACATCTCAACCACTGTGAGCTATGTCGAACTAAGGGGTCGAAACCCAGTGGGCCTGTTGCCTCAACCCCTGGAACAACAGCGGATAAGCGCGACGTTCAATCCGGGGACAAAAGCGTGGATGACGAGAAGCCAATCCATGGGATACTCGCATCGACCCAGTCTCTCGTGACTGAGGATGATAAATCTCAATCCCCCATTAGCGATGGAGTTAGATGGAGGGCGTCAATGGCGATTCAGGGGATGGTATGCTCTAACTGTGTAAACAACATCACCCACAACCTGAAAGAGCTAGAATTTATTACCAAGACCACAATCTACCTACTTTCACATAGTGGTGTCGTCGAATATGTCGGTACCAAGGAATACGCTGACCGAATTGTCGCCAAAATCTGCGAAATAGGACACCCCACCGAACTTGACGAGGTTGTTGATATGGATGCCGAAGAGAGGTTGAAGAATCAGAGAATCGTCAGGATTCGTATTGATGGTTTCTATTGCGAGCACTGTGCTGACCGGGCTACAAATAGTCTCGGGGGTTTTCTTCGTGATCTCAGAGTTGAGAAAAGGCCTACCCTCGAAAAGCCCATTCTAAAGATCTCGTACGTTCCGGAAGGACCAGATTTCACGATCCGACACATTCTCAAAGCCATCGAGGCAAATGACCCAGCATTCAAGGCATCAATCTTTCATCTACCTACGCTAGAAGAGCGATCGAAACGGATGCAGGCGGTTTTGCGGAGGAAGATCTCTCTACGTGCTTGGTTCACGACAATCGTCGTGGTTCCTACATTCATCATTGGCGTTGTGTACATGAGCCTAGTATCAGATCACAATCCTTCGAAAATGTTTCTCATGGAACCCTGGAAACCCGGGATCAGTCGAGCGCAGCTTGCTCTTTGTATCATGGCAACACCAGTCTATTTTTACGCTGCCAACCTCTTCCATCGCCAATCGATTAAGGAAGTTAAGTCAATGTGGGTACCGCAGAAACCACCACGAAATGCTGAGATCAACTATGACAGAGAAGATGAGAGACATGGCGAGTCGAAGTTGCGGAAGATCCTCCAGCGGTTTTATCGATTTGGCAGCATGGATATGCTTGTTTCTCTAGGAACCACCATCGCGTATGTTTCATCAATCAGCCAGATGATTGCTGCCGCCGTGGATCGTCCTAGCAGAGTGAATGACGCAAATTTCTACTTCGATTCCGTCGTCTTCTTGACGTTTTTCTTACTATGGGGCAGATTTATCGAAAAATATAGCGAATCGAAATTGGGTGACGCAGTGGATGCCCTTGGCAAGCTTCGGCCGACTACTGCTAAACTCATTGAGAAGGTATCGGACACAGAAGAGAAGGAGGTGGAAGTCAAAATCGACATGCTGGACGTTGGCGATCTTGTCCGCATCCCTCATGGTGCATCACCCCCTTGTGATGGGAAGATCGTCAGCGGCGAGACTAGTTTCGATGAGTCCAGTCTCACAGGGGAATCACTCCCCGTCGCAAAGACCGTTAATGACGATGTCTTCGCGGGGACTGTTAATAGGGATCGCCCTGTTGTGATTCAGATCACTGGTAGTGTTGGCAAGTCGATGCTTGATGAGATCGTGAAGATCGTACGAGAAGGCCAAGGCAAACCGTCGCAAATCCAAGATTTGGCCACTCGACTTACTAAGTACTTTGTCCCCTTCATCACCTTGATTGCTATCCTTACCTGGCTTATCTGGCTCTTCCTGGGGCTCTCTGGTGTTATCCCCGGGCATTTTCTCGACGTTTCGTCGGGGGGGTGGGTTGTATTTTCTCTCCAATTCGCCATTGCTGTGTTCGTTGTTGCGTGCCCCTGTGGTCTCGGACTTGCTGCCCCTACGGCGATATTTGCCGGCTCTGGCTTGGCCGCTAAGCACGGCATACTTGTCAGAGGGGGCGGTGAAGCATTTGAGAAAGCAAGTCGAATTGATTGCGTCGTCTTCGATAAAACTGGAACGCTCACGATGGGCGGGAAGCCCACAATCAGTGACTCCATGATCTTCCCTAGCTACGACGTAAGCGAACAGCAGCGCAGCCGTTTTCTAGCAGCTCTCAGGGCTATTGAAGAAAATAGCAGCCATCCTATCGCAAATGCCATCGCATCCTTTTGTAAGAGCGAGACGACCGAGACCGCCGAAGTCTCTAATGTAGAGGAAATACCTGGAAAGGGCTTGAAGGCGACCTATACTATCGAATCGCTGCAGCAGAATTTCGAGATTATCGTCGGTAACGAGGCTCTCATGCGCGACTTTGAGGTTAGCATCCCCCTTACCGTTGCCACGAATCTTCAGACTTGGAAGTCAGAGGGCAAATCAGTCGCGCTTGCCGCTCTCAAGGCCACCGAGAGCAACGCCACATATGGAATTGCAGCCGCCCTAGCAGTCACCGATCCCATCCGACCAGAATCACCTGCCGTAATCCAAACTCTTCGCTCAGGAGGGACGGATGTATGGATGCTCTCGGGCGACAATGCAACAACGGCCAAGGCCGTCGCCCTCCGCGTCGGCATCCCCGAAGACCACGTCATTGCCGGCGTCCTCCCCAGGGAGAAACACGACAAGATCAAATGGCTCCAGAAAACGCTCAAAGCACGCCGCGGCAACGTAGAGCTCGTCAACCGCCGCGCCTTCGTCGCCATGATCGGCGATGGCATCAACGACAGCGCGGCCCTCAGCACCGCCGACGTGGGCGTGGCTATCGGCTCCGGCAGCGACGTGGCGATTTCCAGCGCCGATTTCATACTCGTGAACAGTAACCTCGAGTCTATCGTCACACTGATGGACCTCAGCAGGACGGTGTTCCGACGCATCAAGTTTAACTTCGGCTGGGCCCTCGTCTACAATTTGCTCGCTGTGCCTATTGCCGCCGGGTGCTTGTACGCCTTGACGGTCAACGGACAACATGTCCGGCTTCCGCCGGTGTGGGCTAGCTTGGCTATGGCGCTGAGTAGTATAAGTGTGGTTACGAGTAGTTTGGCCCTGAGGAGCAGATTGCCCTGGGTCGGGTTCAAGGGTAGGAAGTTGATGTATGGGGATGAGGGTGAGGCCATGGCTAGGGCTGGGTATGGGTTTGGTGCTGTTGGGGCTAAGGGTTGAGAAGAGAGAAATAAGAACTAGAAACTGAGTGCTAGGGGTTCGGGGTATACTCGCTGTGCTCGTCGCCTCGGCCGTTATGCTAGGGGAAAGATATAACTATGAGCTATTGTTATGGGTCCAGATAGGATATCTGCAGAATGGCTTCTGGAGTACACAGATTAATGAGTGCGACATCTATTCTATTTCTGTTAGTAGTTAGCTAGCATGATACGAAATAGCGATTTAATTTGTTGAATTCTACATGTTCACTTATGCTACCGGTACCTAATGAACTGAAGTAACCTAGGTTATAGAGAGCAAAGGTTTAGGGGCAAGTTTAAGTAGTTGAAACTTGCAGGAAGGGCTTGTATAATGTGGTAAGGAGTCATGAATGAGGAGTGTGCTATGGTGCGTGCAAGGTCTGAGAATACCCGGAGAGCAGTAGACCTTTGAGTCGTATTCTTACGCATTTCATTACGCATGATCTATTCACTCGTCGTACTTTATTAGGGGAATAACTTTATTAGTAGAATATCAGGGTAGTAGAAACTAAAGAGTGCACGTTTCCCCATCTACCATAGGAGGTAGCCGGTATGTAATTTCTACCACAGTATCTAGCCGGTAAACACGGCACGTCAATTTTAATGTCCGCCGTCCACCTTGATAGTAGCATAAATAATCCCTCTCTAAAACTCACGCTTCTCTTCCTTTCCAATGGAGTACACGAGAACACTGTACTGGGCCCCCTCCGTAGTATCCTCACCGCGCTTTGCAAGGTTCGCCTCAGCCTCCTCGATCATGCGGGCGTAGACCTGCTCAGGGATGACCTCACGCTTTTCTTCCTTGCCGATGGAGTAAACGAGAACGCTGTATGTAGCGCCATCGGCGCCGGGCAGCTCGCGCTTTTCGACGGGGGCAGCGTCCTCCGGGAGGGCTACGCGCTTCTCCTCCTTGCCGATCGAGTAGACAAGGACGCTGTACTGAGCGCCGGCTTCCTCACGCTTCTCCTCTTTACCTATGGAGTAGACGAGAACGCTGTACTGGGCACTGTCAGTGCTGGCTTCGTCGCGTTTCTCTTCCTTGCCGATGGAGTAGACGAGGACGCTATATTGGGCACTATCGGTGCTAGCTTCATGGCGCGCGGCAAGGGTTTCATCTAGCATCAAGATGTTAATAAGGTCTCCTTTCATAATATAGAAAGGCTCTCCTTTTCCTTTATGGGTCGAAGATGGCCAATGTTGAGGTGTATGAACATACCCTTAGTCACAGGCGCAGCGAAGGCGCTGGCTAGGAAAGAAGCGAAGTAGAGCTTGGAGAAGAGCATGGTGGAAAAAGAGGTCCTTGGCTAAGGATATTTGGGATAATTGTAGTTAAGCAAGAATATGTACCGGCCCTCCAATTGAGGTACTGCTTGTACTTATATTGAGCCAGTTCGGCTTACATTGCCCCGTTTCCTTGGACCGTCATCGTATCCGAGACAAGCGATGAATAGTCGATCCATCCCGTGAGTGCGATACACAGATGCGTTTAGTCATCATTTCGACAAATGTCATGGGACTTTCAGGAGATCGATGATGTCCATCGTAATCCCCGGTCTCATATACTAACTACGCATATAACTCCGATCCAAGTGTGCCGTCTCCCATAGGCGGCATGCGTCTATACCTCTCAACCAAGCAGCTCGAAGCAATTGTTATCAGTTGGATTTATACACCGCACTGGCTTCAGCGGCTTCTAGTTCCTGGAAGGGTAAAGATGCTTGCCGTGCAAGCCGATGGGTCCCAGGATAGGGCAAAAAGCCCCTGCTGAAGGATTTTAGAGGGGATAACGTGACGCATCCGTATAACAACTGAGTCTGAATCAACATTGTACGGCTGAACCCGGCCGGGACTATCCCCCGATGTCTGTTAGGGTTCATCATGGCTAAATCCTATCACAACAAGATCCGATAAGAACTGGGTCCCGTCTAGAGCGCATTTCCCTGTTGTATGTAAAGAAGGATTGCCGCTAACTACCTAGATGATATAAGTCTATAGTTGCAGTCTATCATGAGCCACCGCTCGTTCAGATCGCAATGTGTTAACCGATATGTCTTGTAATACACAGAGTAACCACGCTTCGAATATCGCGACACAGAGCTAAACGAACGTGTTGGTCGGCAATCAAAAGAGTAATTTCCAATGCGGTCAGCATAGAATAAGCCGACGTACAAAGGTCATGGAATAGTTGGACACAGGAATCTCGCCAATCTAATCGCTGTCGGGTAAAACCGACTCGTACGAGAATCCTTCCTTTTACACGTACCCCTTAAATACGGGCCAAGTTTATGGATGTCCTGGTCAGGCCATCTCTCGGACTCTAGGTCTATTCCCAGGGGAGAGCGAAAAGGCGCTTGGGGTAGATTATTGGTAACAAGTCGGCTATCCTCTTCGTGTGTGAATTCTCCTTGTCTTTCTTTCTTCACTCAAACAACTATGGCGGGTGTCTTCCGGAGGTTCTCTAAGCCTTGGACTCGTCGAAAAATTCCATACCAGGATGAAGACGGAGTTGAGTCTTCAGAAGCTCTACTTGAAGCCAAGAACGATAGGCCAGTATCGTTGAGAGAGCAAGGAGAGAAGAGAGTATGGTGGATTCTGAGCCTCTTGAATGTCATCTTCTTTGGAGGGGCAGTGATTCTATACTCTGCCGCTTGGCTAAAATATACCGAACGCAACGCATGCCTTAAAGCCACCTCGACATATTGTCAGTCTATATTCTAGCTTACATGACTATCATATAGCACTAACCTACCTTTCGCTAGCCCCCGTTCTCGAAGAAGTTGACATGCCACTAACAGATACTCTGCTAAATGGAAGCCTCTGGCTGGGGAACAACCCGCCTATCTGGCGGGGTCTGCCAGATTCTGACGAGGCAAACAATGCCTGGGAGAGTTTCGAGCATGTGAGGCCCATTGCTCTAACCAAGGATCAGATGATTGCCATGGGCAAGGACCCCACCACGGTTGCGAAGTTCAATGACGACTATTGGGGGTTGGGTGATGATGCGTATGTTGGCGCTCTTGACTTCTTCCATCAGATACATTGTCTTAACGTATTACGGCATGAATCTTTCAGATATTATAATCGACATGGCGAGACGGTTCCTAAATGGAACGATATCCATTGGATCCATATCCAGCATTGTGTCGGTATGATGATGGAGCATCTGCTCTGCAATGCCGACGCTGGATTTCTTACATACAACTGGGTGGAACATGAAAAATATCCCTTCCCAGATATGAGTGGTGAGTGTATACCTGCAGTCATTGTTCTTGCTCTGGAACTCCAGAGTTGTCAGCTTAAGATAGATTTTAAACGTTTATGAAGACAATTGTTAACACCATTATCTGCAGTGCGGAAACAATGTAGAGACTGGCGCCAGCTGGTCGAGTATCGGGATGCACACGGGGTCAATGAAAGCCTATATGTGAAGTGGGAGAAGCCTGAGGGAATCAAGCAGCTCAAACAGCCTCAGGACTGGTGGAAATATCGTGGACAGTATGACCAGGCGCATTACGCCAATGGAACAATAATAGATAATTGAGTACCTAAAGAAATAATGTGCTGCTTAGGTTTTGAACCGTCTCGCTGTTGACCTGTCAAGTTCCGATCATCTCACCGTAAAACCAGGTGTCAACAACTCAGCCTACCTACCTAGGGGAGACCTAGGGGAGGCCTAGGGGAAGCCCGCGGGATACTGGGCGTTGCTCAGAAGCACTGAATATCGTTCGACTTGTTGATCTGGGGCCGTCTTCCTTTGCCGGCAAACAGGATTGAGGAATTGATATGACAAATCCAATTTCCAGTTCCACATAATGAAGACAACGGATCGAACAATAAAAATTGAAAACAGAACAACGATGCTCGTTGTTAAAGTAAGCGCCGATAATGTCCGACGACAGAAGCTTCCAAGATTAACAGCGTCCCACGCGGACCCCCTGTCAGCCCTGTAAGCAGTCTGCATTAGCGTGTGTATACAGGGCCTATCAGGGCCAACCGATGAGATCGGTGGAGCTCAGGTACCTCCACTAACGAGCGAAGTACCTTCATTGAGAATAGCTTCATCCTCCATTCAAGCGGCGGAGCTGTTACTATACAATAGATGCTGCGATGGAGTCATGCCATGCAAAAGTACCGCATCGGCTCATTCCGGATAGAAACATAATAAATAGGAGCCGAGAGAGTTCTCAAGACCAAATGGTCCTTCTCATTAGTATCATCAATCAAGCTCTCGAATTCTATACGACAACGAAAGCAAGAGTCTTACTGTTTAATATAATCTCTCAGTTTCTAATAGATACTACTCCTTGACTCAGATCATGGCATCGGGAGCATTCTTCGACCCCTTAACACTCCTACGCGTGGCACCACTGGTCACGTCGACAGCCTCCCTCATAATCGCCGGCGACTCACACATCTTTCTCAGCAGTCTTGTCTCGCTAAAGCGGCAACGAGCCCAGGTCAACGTGATCGCGCCACGCTACTTCGAAGCCTTCTTCTGGAAAGGACTGTCCTTGATCTTCGTCACTTTTGGGCTGTCCATCGCTTTCGGTCTTACCAATGCCTACTCGAAGCCGTACGCTGCCTCGAGGGGCTGGTATGCCGGCGGTACGGCATTGGCCCTTCTGCACTTCGCGTTTGTACCCAAGATCATGTGGGCGGTTAAGGATGCCATTGATGCTAAGGAGGACCCCAACGGCGGAAGTGCGGATGCTATTCAGCGCTGGCTGAATGTCCACTACGTGAGGATGTCTTTGTCTGACATTCCTTCTTGGACCTGTTTCGCCGTTGCTGTTCTGAAGTCCTTGAAGGCCATCTAAGTCAAATCGCTCTATCACTTATAGATAGTGAGGGCTGTACTGCTACTAAACTGTAGGGGGTGGAGTTATGAGTTAGATATGTACCATTTAATATCAAAGATTACAGAACACACGAATCACCTCGGTTTGAGATACAAATTATTAGTGTAATACTAGTAGTCAAGCTTCGAGATAGCGTGATTCTCCAATTTATCCATCAATCACAGCGACTATATCCCCCGCAATAAAAGTACGCTTTGTATTTACTAAAATGACAGTAGTTCACTAGCTGTTTTAGTGGTAAATAAGAAGGGACGGCTAATATAATTGACCGTATTTCTAATCGAAAGACCATAGTAGGTATGTCTACCCAAGTTACACACTCCCGAACCGAACCCGAGCCATTGTATAGTCTCTTCCCCACACGAGCTCAACCCCTCTGCCCCTCTACGATGGACCGAACCCCACGATGTCGGAGACGTCGAGGTAGGACGTCCTCGTCGCAGTTTAGACGTAAAGATTTAAATACTTATTTCTCCTTGGCATAGATCTCTCTCTGTCTTCATCTCATCAATTGATCTCCTTACCCCTGTCGCTACCTTCTTTCTGTAGATTTATACCCCGTTCAGTTGTAGTAACGGTAGGTACCGAGCCGAGAAGATGTCCGAGATCACAATAACCGGCTGGAGGACCCGCGACGTGCGATTTCCCACGTCACTGGATAAAACGGGGTCCGATGCCATGAACGCCGCGGGCGATTATTCTTCAGCATACTGCATCCTAGAGACAGATTCAGAGTTCACGGGTCATGGAATGGTATCACTCCCCCTCCCTATCCCTATCCATCGGCTATCAACGGCCCTTTCCAAACAACCGACTACCTACACACACACACAAAGCATAGAGCAAAACACACAACTAACAACCCCCCAGACCTTCACAATCGGCCGCGGCAACGACATAGTCTGCGCCGCAATCCCATACCTAGCCGACCGACTCAAAGGCCGGACCCTCACCTCCCTCGTGTCGAACTGGGGCCAGACATGGCGGTACCTCGTCGCCGACTCGCAGCTGCGCTGGATCGGCCCCGAAAAGGGGGTAATTCACCTAGCCCTCGGCGCCGTCGTCAACGCCGTCTGGGACCTATGGGCCAAGACCCTGCGTAAACCCGTGTGGCAGATCGTCGCGGACATGACGCCCGAGGAGGTCGTACGGTGCATCGACTTCCGGTACATCACGGATGCCCTCACCCCGGATGAAGCGCTTGCGCTGTTAAAGGACGCGGAGAAGGGGAAAGCGGAGCGGTATAAGCAAGCCCTGGAGAGCAGGGCGGTGCCGGCGTACACGACGAGCGCGGGGTGGTTGGGGTACGGCGAAGCGAAAATGAAAGCGCTACTCGAAGACACGCTGGCGAAGGGGTACAAGCACTTCAAAGTAAAAGTGGGCACATCGCTAGCCCAAGACAAGAAGCGCCTAGCGCTCGCGCGCTCAGTCATCGGGTACGACCGGGGCAACGTGCTCATGGTAGACGCGAACCAAGTGTGGAGCGTGCCGGAAGCCATCGCCTACATGGCGCAGCTCGCCGAGTACAAGCCCTGGTTCATCGAAGAGCCGACATCGCCCGATGATATCCTGGGGCATAAGGCGGTTCGCGAGGCGCTGAGGCCGTATGGGATTGGCGTGGCGACGGGTGAGATGTGTCAGAATCGGGTTATTTTCAAACAGCTTATTACCAGCGGCGCTATTGATGTGTGTCAGATCGATGCGTGCCGGTTAGGTGGCGTGAATGAGGTTTTGGCTGTGCTGCTTATTGCCGCGAAGTACGGAGTCCCGATTGTGCCGCACTCGGGCGGTGTGGGCTTGCCTGAGTATACGCAGCATCTGAGTACGATCGATTATGTGGTCGTGAGTGGCAAGCTGTCGGTTTTGGAATACGTGGACCACCTGCACGAGCACTTCCTGCATCCGTCGGCCGTCAAGGACGGGTATTATCAGACACCCATGGACCCCGGGTACAGCGTCGAGATGAAGCCTGAGAGCATGGACCGGTATAGCTTCCCTGGCGAAGATGGCGTGAGTTGGTGGAAGAGCGAGGAGGCGAGACAGATCTTAGAGGGCGAGAAAATTTAGACTAAGACATCTAAAGGGATTTTCCACTTGGTATAGAGGAAAAGAAGGGGAAAGAGGATGCATGTGGTGATATATTAGGTATACACCATAGCATTGAGTACTAGTCTACTGTATTGAAAATATCTCAAATTCTAGAAAGTAGAAGTGTGAAAATGAAGCATTGGTTTAGTATTGCTAGCCCCAGGGCAACAATGGCATTGCAATAATAATGCAGCGCAACGAAAAACAGAATTTCACAAGTTTGATATTTGTTCATAATTTTTTGCGTATTACTCGAGTTACTATCAAGAGCCACGTAGCTATACCAGTGTTTGTGATTATGATTGCTTCACCACCGTATTGGTATGTCCGATCGTGTTGCCACACGCCTTAGAGTCCACATCTCATATAGTAAGACACACATGAACTTAGAGCCTCCTGACCTTCATCCACTCATTCGTGCCCAAACCCAAATTCAACCCATTCCTAGCCCACCACCGACGAACAGGTCTTGGGTCTCCAATAGCATCCTCGAGCGCCTCCTCGATATCGCAAGTCTTGTATTCTACCCGGTGCGGTCTCCCATCGGCCTGGTCCTCCCCTCGGGCGTACTTCTTCCACCATTCCAATACTTCGACGTATCCTTGTTTTGTCGGGGCCACGAGTACCTGGGAATCGAATGACAACTTATCACCCTTGAGCTCTCGCCATACATCGAGGACCGCCGTCTGGCCGTGGGCACTGGCAATTTTGCAGACACCTTCGCTGTGAGCCGCGGAGATGCCTGATGATTCCCACCATCGCAACACTGCCGTCTGTCCCTGTTGAGCGGCAGCGAGGAGACTGCGACCAGGTTTCAGCATAATATTGTCATTCTTTAACGCGGCATCTCTCCACCATTCCAGAACAAGAAGATGCCCTTTTGACGAGGCCGACTCGAGAGCCGCCTCTGTGTACTTGAGCGGGAGGCCAGAACGGAGCCACCAGTCCAAAACATGAACGTAACCCATACGAGAAGCATTATCCAGAGCCTCGGCATCGTATTCCTTCTTTAGAAATGACGGAGATGTGTTCCACCAATCGAGAATATCCGTCCGACCGTATACTCCGGATGCCTTGTTCGGTAATAGTTTCGAGCTAAACGATGCCCAGAAAACCTTGCTGAGATGCGTCTCTAAGTAGGTAAGGACATCGGTTAATGAGAACTTGATAATGAGCTTGACTGCCAAGTAGGAGACATATCGAAGTCCCTTGGGTGCCTCAGAAAGCTTCTCGCAGATAGCAGCGGATCCGGGACACGAAAGGATTAGCCATTCGAGATCGTGCATATATATTTCAAGGGGGTCGGTAAGGGTTGTACGATCTGTGCTCCATTCTTGCGGGGTCTTCAAAGTTGTATATATGTTGAGAGCGGTAGCTAGTTCCCAGTCGCCGACGTGTTCGAAGATTATAGTCCATATCTCCGGCGGCAAGGTCTTAGTGGACCGAGTTGGGGTAGTTGTATGCATGGCTTGTTGCGTGGCGACTTCAACGTCGTGTCCCAGGCTCATCAGCTCCGCTTGGTTCTTTATTATGCCCACGAGGTCGTTAAATCCATCCCAAGATACTATACGCTTATGCGCACTCTGTCCCTCGTAATGCCATAACACAGGGGCCATGACCTTAACCCAATTCCACTTGCGTTTAATCTTGCTCAGCTGTTTCTTCGTCATAGGATGCTCCCACATCTGTACCGACATGCCGGGCACTAGCAAAATCTTCTTGGAGACGTCCCATGCTCTTAATATCTCTAGAAGGGTAGTGTCGGCAATGCCCGACATCATCTTCGCAAGGTGGTCGGCATCGATTGGTGCTAGGACGAGCAAGTCGGCCCAGTCTACAAGTTCGAAGGCAGTCTGCCTAGCGGATTCTATAGCATCTCTGGTCCTCTGGTCGGCGTCGATCGCTACCGTGGCCAAGCTTCTATTCTCCATGACGATGATTTCATGAGTTAGTCGAACGGGTATTTCGTCGACGAGGGCCCGAGTTTCGATTTGTGAATCCTTCAGCAGGCGAACGGCAATGGCCTGGGCATAGGCGACATCCCTCTGGCCATTGGCGGCAACCAGGAGACGCAACCTTCTAGTGCGCGGCATCTCGTGAAGGGAAGAGCAGGATGAATGTGTGGTTAGAGAAGTAGTGTGAAGACGTCGAGCGAGGGAAGAGGCGGGTCGGGTGTCAGTAGAAGAAGAATCATCAGCCATCTTGACGCATTATGACGGTAGAGTGGCAGCGCTTGTACTATTAAGTGACCGGTGGAATTCGGGCACCAATGCGTTTTTACCGATAGTAATCGTAATACGGTCGAATCGATATTAGATCGCGCGTACACGTCGAGTTTTTACGATGATCGCAATTGCTTAGAGTAGTCTCTGACTTATCCCTGCTACTTGAACAACAAGCAAGGGATGGTCGAGTATGCGTGATACTTTAGTTGCATATACTGTATGGAGAGCCCCACGCCAAATCGCGATGGACACTTGAAATATAGCGATGGATTCGAGAATGGAAATCGGTGGCGGTTTTAGAACAAAATCTTTGTACAAAGTTCCGAGGTATAAGAATCAAATGTGATTAAGGGGATTTGATTCAAATTACTTGCGAGTGTCGGTGAAGGAAGTGAAGTAGCATGAGTGGTTGGCGTTAGACCACGACATTTATTTTTTTGGTCTCAAAGTTCGTACGATCGATAGTCTAGAAAAGTGAATGCACATGCATGGAAGCTGCAGGATGGTCGTCTGCTGGGTCTCACCTTTCTCCACCTTTGGCGCTCTGCTTCGAAGATTCAGGAGTGGGGTCGACTACCTAAGTTTTGTCGGTCAGTTACATCACACACAATTGATATAATACGCAGGTACATATCCGGGTCTATACCATTAGGGAATGAACCCCGTTTCATTGTTCAGGTACGATTACCATATTGGAACTTAGAATTACCTACCCAGATGAGGAAACCTAGGGTCCGCAATGAACCGGTGCTAAGGTACGGCAAGGTGCTATAGGCAAGCAACGAAGCTCAAGTGATAGCTTAAGTACCTAACATAGATGTAAACCAGTCCCGTCAGTTTTATTAATAATTTGTATACAACAGTATATACCTAGCTCGTATACGCAAAGTTCAATGTTGTTCAAACTCCCACGACAAATGGGAATCATTTTACATAGCTATCGATTTGTGGTAGAGAAAAAAGTACAAGCCATGTCATAAAGCAAGCCGTTGCAAAGTAATATCCTGATTCTAATAAGTGACCCTTAAATGCCCTCCCAGATGCAGGAGGGATTCCCTCCATATTCTCGCTATGCCTCAGTCTGGATACGCCTGCTGTGCATGTATCGGGCATCAAGCGTAGGATAGCCAGTGTATGATATCCTAGCTTCTGAAAAAGTCGGGTATGGATGAACAATGGAAGAACTGGTGTTTTACCAGTGGTGAAAACAGAGCATCGGTGAAGGGTGTGGTGTGTATATCCCATCTTCCTGCATGGTATTGACCAAGAACAGACGCTGCCGAAAGAGAAAAAAAAGTCGTAACTCGAACGCCTTATCGCTCGCCTATAAGTATTGTCAACGCAAACCAATCACACTCATCTCGAGTGTCCACACTCTCCGAATCCACACTTTCAGAGGGCCGTCTACTCCCTCCACATCCTTCAAGTCTACTCCCTCCCACCAGCAACGCCGCGCTGGCTTTCTCCAGAAGAGTAGCAACTTCTGTGCCATGCCAACAGCGTTGCTTCCCATCTCGTTACCGCGGATATCGCTTCGTAGTCGGGCAAGGGCTAAACTACAGACAACTGCCTTATTAGGTTCGCCAGCACGGTGGCCCCACCTATCGTCATGGTTGAAGCCACTACGTTGATTGTTAGGAACAAGCCACTTAGGAATCAGATCAGCACGAAGCATGAAGACGTTACTTACCCAGCTGTAAGCATCTCGATTAGATGCGCCTCAGTTGTACCAGGTTCGTCGCTTCGTTTCAAGCCAGAAAAGATGCCATCCTGTTTAAGCAACGCTCGAGCTGCAGCACGCTTAACCTCAATCATTTCAGCTTGACTGATGTCTGGTCGCGGAGGGATAGCATAGAAGTCAAGGTCCTCTCGTAGTACTATTATCCCTGCTCGCTTGCTTCCATCTTCCCGCCCACCAAGTGAATCAATAGGAACGGCTCCGCCGTCTGGTGAAGCAGTAGGGGATGCCTCATTGGGAATGGACTGGGCTACATTCCTGAAGAAATCCAGCATGTATTGTAGAGATGCAGGGTCATACTGGGATGTGAAGTCAGTGATATGTATATTTATATTGGACACGAGGTTCCGGAGGGTGGAAGAACGGGGTAAATGGGTATTTAGGGAAGTGGTGGCCTCTTGTTCAGTCGTGTTTGAGACAATTGGAGTGAATTGAGTGATAGATTTATCATGAAGTGTACTGACATCAACTTGCACGGCATCGCCCTCGGAAAATCCGCCCATGTGGCCTTCAGGGAACAGACCATTAGGGAATAAGGACAGAAGGACAAATTCAGGGAGGGTCAACAGCTCGTCTCTTGACAGAACGAAGCGCGTACCGCTATATAGAGTTTCATTAGCATTTGACTTCAAGGCTTGGACAGTAATATTCGCCTACCGCAAGTCCATAGTAATCGTTTCGTCGGCCCCAACATCTAGATATCAGTTTAACACCTCATCCTAGCCTAATGACACATCTTTCAGATCGCTTACCTCCAATAGCGTTGATAGGAGGACCTCCTTGCTGAACCTGAGTAATAATACTCGAGGCACCACCTGCGGCCGCCATTAGATAGGTGAATGAGAGTAACGGGCTGTATCCTTCAGAGTATGCGGGAGGAGGTTCGCTAGGATCGTCGCCTTTCTGATTCGAAGATTCGCCCTTAACGTCCTGTGGAAGTGCTCGCTTAGTCTCTGCGACAGTGTCTTCAAAAGAGCTCGATCTCTCAAGAGGGCTATCAGATGCTAAGGCTGCGGGTGCGTAAGCTGGCGCCGCAGTTGCAGATGACGCCCCGGCTTCGGAAGCAGGTCCGAAAGTAGTTGACGGGAGTTTGAAATGGTCGTCGACAGTATATAGACTCGAGAAGGGTGGCGGCGCGGGACGAGAGGCACCAAGCGAAAACGAGGTCGAGGCAGAGGCTTCGGAAGCCGAGTACGGGTATTGTGGAGGAGGTGAGCGCCCACGGCTGATATTGTCTACCTCGTCGCCCTCAAATCTTAGATCCCCTTCTTCTTGTTCAATGATGTTCGGTGGAAGCCCGGCGGACACGGACTGTCCGTTACTATCCTCCTGCGGTTCAGACAACGTGGCGGTATATGGTGCGAAATATGAAGCTCTGTTTGCTGGGCGGCTGCTGATCTTATCACGACCCCAAAGTGGTGTCGGCGCTTTCGATTACGCACGGCGATTGTTGGGCTAGTTTGTTTGTCGCATGGGGAAACGGAGTCGAGTATTCAGTAGATAACCATCGCAAGAATCCGGCAGAAGGAAGTAATCGCAATTCTAGTAAGTAATTTGACAAGTACAGCAGTTTTGAAATTACGAAGTTGATGAATCTGGGAATCCCAGCTTCTATTTCCCTAATTTAATTAGTATTTGGGTGAGGCCCCTGAAGCTTAAGAGCACATTGGAAGTACTTCATCTGTTAATTTTGCTGAAGCAGTACTTTAGTACAACCAACAATCTGGGGGAGCCGCTTCCAGTTTGGGTCACGGCGCTGTGAGTGGTGGGCTAACCGCTGATGGAACCAATCAGGCCAATCCATAATGCTGTCCAATCGATAAGCCTTCATGATTCAGCCCATCCCTTGGCTGCTTGGTTCTCTTGAACTTCAAGTTCCTCAGGATATTAAGAGTAGCTCTTAAGACGCCTCCAGGTGTCTAGCTGGTCAATTCGAGTACAATTTAGTTTATAACCACAACTAAACTCGAGTCAAGATATTTCTTTTTTAAGACTTCACAAAGAACTGCCCTCATTTAATTAGGTAATTCTTCCAAGGTTGAATCCTCCGGACAAAGAATCATTAAAAACCCGAAGGACCGACTAACAAAGCTAGTTAAAATAGAATGCTTTAGACAGAATCCTAGAGGTAGCAGGTAGATGCATCAATTTGTCTATGATATCGGTTTTAGAAGTCCAGAGGACAGAAGCTTATTAAAACATTAAGCAATAGCACAGTCCTAGTAAAACTCGGCGTATTAATATGAATTGCAGCTGATATTTTCACCATCAAATACCTAGGGGGAAAAACGGCCTTCTTCGTGGATAAGATCTTGGATGTTTCAAATAGCTCGTATCTTGTTCCAAGCTTGAAATCTAAAGTAATAGACTTAACTTAGGCAGACCATAGTATCACTAATGCGCATTTATCAACTAGCATAGCTTCTAGAATCCGAAGTAACTCGAGTAGTCCGGCATGAATTCCGTTTTATAAGAGGCTGAAATTATGAGCAGTTGCATGTTTTCCCTATTGACAGTCTACATATGCCACGTCATAGCACAATTCCTTGTAGAAACCACGTTTTCGAAGCGAGAACAACAAGCTCAATGCTATGCAATATCTCAAGTATAGAAAGCCCCCTCTATCCTAAGTACCTAGTCATAGAGTAGTTCTCAGGGAATCTGGATCAAATTACTATCCGCATCACCATTGTAGGATATCACTTTATTACCTAGGTAGGTTTTAGGGCCGTCTCCAGAAGCGAGATGGTATGCTTTTAGTGACCAGTGACCAACTGTGCTGCCGAATGAGTACCTCATCTACTTCTTAAACGCCGGGCTTCAAAATAGCCATCATCGACCCCATCCATACCATCAGCTTATCTGGACGACGAGCCTGATGCTTATTCTTCCATAGTCTTAACGCATTCCCATTCGCCTCGCAAGTTCTCCTTCCACAATGAGATCTTATTGTCGCCGCCGCTAACGGCCAGCACGTTCCCGCTGAGGCTCCAGCTGACCCGCCAAACCTCCGCGTCGAAGTTCAAGACTTTGACCGACCACTGGCCCTGGCTCGCGTTATCGCTCGTCCAGATCCGTACCGTCTTGTCCTGCGATGCCGACGCAATGTAGCTCTTCTGCAGCACGGTAGGGCTCCATGCCACATCTCGTACCCAGTCCGTGTGGCCTGCGAGCGGCTCCCTCTCTTGCTTGTAACCTTGCGTAGCGGGATCGTACGTCCACAGCTTGAGCAGGTTATCACAGCCTCCTGTTACGAAGCGGCGCTGTCCAAGAGCACCGGGTCCTGCGGGTGCTGAAGAGACAATGCTGCCAGGCGTTGTAGCGGGCGCCCAGGAAACGGCATTGACGCCGAGACCATGAGCTGGGAATGAGACATGAGAGAAGTTGTTATCCTTGAACTCAAGGACGGAGACGTTTCCATCCGATGACGCGCACGCGAGAAGGCAGCCAGACTCGTGTGGTGACCATGCGACCATATTCACTGAGGCCTTGTGTAGGGCAAATTCGAAGATCTTTTGCCATTGGTTCGACTGTTCGCGCCAGATGAAGACCTTGCCGTCGTAGCCTGCCGAGGCGAGGATGTTGCCGTACTTGGGGTGCGCCCATGAAACACACCAGACTGCGCCTTCGTGACTATATCCATCGATGTTAGGAGCGTCGCAGTTTCAGCAGAGAAATAGCCCATACCCTTTTAATGTTTCGGTAAGTCTTTGAGATTCGCCCTCGATTTCGAATATCTTAATTGTCTTGTCCGAAGAGCATGTTGCGAGCCGACGTCCGTAATAATCGAGAACTGCATCATGCTAAGAGGCGTTAGCGGTGACTGCGATGGGAATCTTGGGAACTAGCCGGAGAGGCCAAGCTGTAGGATTCGACAAGATTCGAGGTATGGGGTAGGCTCATCAGGGTATGCTCATACAATCATGTCATCGTGGCCGGAATTGGATATGACTTGCGCCTGTAGTAGGTATAGGTGAGCAAATGACAGACAGGTAGAGATATCTAGACAGCTATATTAACGTACCATCTTGGATAGAATTTGAAGGAGATAGATTAGAAGAATACAAGGATCGACCAAGTTTTCCGTATGCTCCCCAGGGTTTTGCAATGCTCTTCCCAATTGGGATTGTTCAATTCTCCTAGTAACTTCAAGTTGGCAGCTCAGGCAAGCAAGTCCAAAGCTCCACCGAAGTCACAAAAGTGTACAGCCTGTACAGTACGTATATGCCAGGGTCAATTCATGTTGCAAGCATTCCATTGTGGATCAGTCCAGATTTCATAAAGCTTCCAGCCATTGCGCTTGGCCAAGTGCATTTTTCGGATTAATATTAGCTCCGAAGTAGTTTTATGTGGTCCGTCCATCCGCAGTAGCCTGTTTTGTACATATACACGGGTACTTGCCTTTACATCGTGTCGCGTAGCGGGGTAACGCGGGGGATACGGGAGGTTGGTACGTATCTAGGTACCTGCCTTAGTCCATGTACATGTAGCAAGTTGCGGCTGTGAGAGCTGACATCATTTGACCGATCGGTCGGTATGCATACTGCCGAGGCTAATCAATCGCGTGTAAAGGAAATCGCCGAAAGTGATATCCTTGTGATGCTGATGTGAATTTCTTCAAAATCAACGACAAACAGAACCACTGCAAGGTGCATTTTCTACACTCCATCCAAGATTACTACATCGCCGGCCATGTAGCACCGCCATCAGCGACTCCTCTACGTACTTACTCCTGCACTGGTCATTACAACAACTCGTAGGTCCCCGGGCAACCGATTACGGTGTTTGCTTCTCGCACTCGACGACCAAACCTAAGTCGTAATCACTTCAAACCTAAGGCACTGGCCAATAGCTCTTGGTTGTGACCTATTTCCTCGTCGATCGGCGCGAGACCGTCATTTCTTTCTTCTCCCAGACACAACCACTTCCACAGAAAGGTCAGCATCGCCGACCCTCAATTACTCACCCACGTATCGTCGATACATCGACTTCTCGTCTACTCTTAACCCTTTCGCGGGCCTGACATCGTCTCGTCTATCTTGCGCCCTCTTGCCGCAATGGCGGACAACATGTGTGGCCCGTCCAATGGCCTTAAAGGCATTAGTCGTCACTTTGACGCCAACCGTTCTGAGCAGCGCGATCGCGTCACCAGCACCCGCCCTGCGCACGCATTCTCTCAAGGCGAATATGTCAGTGGTCCCTTCAATAGAACTTGTCATGTATAATTCTAATCTGAACATAGGCTCGCCAGGACGAGGAATTCGCCAGATTTCAACAAGGTGCGGCTTTACTAGGTGGACCTGCCTCGATCAACTCTACCCATGAGCATGTACCGCCCCAATACCTAATGCCCAACCAGAACCATCATCCGATGCTTGTGCCAATACCTGCCCAGCGTACCGTATCCAACACGATGCCCAATGCCAGAGTTCAAGGTCGTAACATTGCCAATGTCAATCAATACGGCGGATCTCTCGACGCCTTCATGTACTCTGCGAACTCTCTACACCAGACACATCCTAGCCCTCCTATCCAGGCTGGACCTAGTTCGAGGCCCCTGACAACCAACTATCCTCTCAACCGCCATGTTAGACCCAGTATGATCAAGGCTGATGGCACGCGGTTCTGCTATAGCGCGACGCCTAACCTCATGGCCGGTGGCATGCCCTTCAACAGTCTATCGTCCTCGCTACACCACCAGCAACCACAGGCCGCTAAAGCCACTTTCGCCACTGACGATTTCGACTTTGACGCTGAATTCTGTGCGTGGATGGAGCGCAACAGTCTACAAGATCAACCCAATACCTCTAACGAACCACAAGAGAGCGCGCATAAGAGTTCGGAAGACCAAGCCCATGCCTCCAAAGAAAGAGCAGTAGACGCGGAAGCCAAAGCCTCGAACCTAGCCAACGACTTGCACCAACTAAGGCCGAATCTTGAACGCCAGGCTGAGGATCTTACTTCTCCTAACAAGCAACCGGAGTCCCGCCGGACGCTAGATGAGGTCGCCCGTACTCGGGCCACGCTCGACATCCAGGTTGAAAGACTCCGGGTCGACAGACTCCAACGCTTTGCCAAAGCGGGGATCACGTACAAACCTACCGCGGCCGAGATCGAAGCCGAAGCGTCGGATCTCGAGAAAGCGGAGGCCTTCCTCAGTTACTACGAAGGTCGTGATATCATCGAGGAAGAGATCGACTCCTTATCGCCCGAAGACGTCGGCAACATGCTGCAGAAACAAGACGAGCTCCTCCACGAACGACTGACGCGTATCCACCGCCAACGATTGGAGGACGAAGAGCTGGCTTCTGCTGCGCAGAGAGTCTTGAATGCCGTTTCCGCGGAGGACTCCGAGAAGTTCAAGTCGTCGCGCTTCCTCAACATGATGCGCAAGGTCGCGACTATGAACCTCGTTGTGAGGGGCAATGATCTGGTTAATCCGGAAGCTGCTGACTCTACGGAAGAGAAGCCTGCACCCGATGGTACGGGTGAGGCTGTACAGAAGTGAGCTCAGCTCACTTTACCACGGCGGATATTGAGCCTAGAGCTCGTTTGTAAGATAGTGGAATGGAACAGGTGCAGTTATCAGGTCTTGCAGGTCGTCTTGACAAGCTGAGAGGGAGAGGAGGAATCTCGGTCGTCTAGGATGATCAAAGCATGAAAGATACCCGGGTGCGTCTAGGTCGTCTATTGCACCTATGATATACCCCATGTGCCGGTGGGAAGAACTGCAACTACCTAGTCTTGCAGAGTGGGCTTGAGAAGCTCAGAAAAGGAGAAGGAAAACCCAAGAAATGAAACGGATATGCAGACTAGTGAGGCAGTCGGGAGGTCGGGAGGCACATTGCGATGACTTGTTGCTAGGCACGTTGATTGTTCTACCTAGTTACTCAAGTAGGTAGACATAATACATGAAGAAAGACGCGTTTGCATTCACAACTCCTCGTGCTTCTGGTATTTTCCTTTCGATACTAGAGTGAACTACTAACTCAGCCTCAAACAATTCCATCACATTCTATACTTACGGGTATTACGTATCGTAGATGGTGTTTTCATGCTCTTATTACCGGCAACAGCCTTGCGAGAAGGTAGGTGATAGTCAATGCTACAATTGCGTGGCGTTGTTATATCCGTCATGCCTACCTAGGTACTACCTTACATACACTCTACGCCTCTTCTATCTCGAAGTGGTGGCTACTACAGATGTTCGAAGAAACATCGTTTAAATAAGTCAGGAGGCTGTGCTAACAATAGGCATCCAATAGAAAGACGATATGGCAGCCCGGATCGCAGCCTTGCGTCACACCCGCGTTGGCGGTCTCCGGGTCCGGCCGCGATAAGATATAACCTACCTAGATGTCATATGCGGAAGCGCTTACGAGAGAAAGGCAGCCAATGCGCGGATCGCGGACCTCACCGGCGGTAAAGGTAGGTAGGCGCCAGTTTTTGCCACGCGGCTACGAGTTCCGGTTCTGCCCTCTCAGATTTGCTGCAGCTTGCTTACGTGAACATGCACCATAGTCGGAGAGATACGTGTGAGAATGCTACCCATGTCTCCCTAGATTTCTGTATTAGGGGGGCCAGCTGACGCGAGCTGGGTGCATAATACGAATAAGGGGGTCGGTCGGCAAAGTGTATAGGAGATAGGGCGCGGCTCGGCATGTCTATGAAGGTAGGGCAGAGTAGGGTTGTTATCAATATTCCACGACGTAATCAACGACGCAACAATTCCACATGACATAGTATTAGAGCGTAAGCTCGGGGGAATATTAGAGAGTAGTTAGGTAAAGCGGCTCTGCGAGCATGTAGCATTAGACAATCCAAAGGCAATGTGGCTTCGTAAAATGTCCATCAGGGTTCGATATGTTGAAGTGAATATAGAATGAAGATGAAAGGGGGCATTGTTCACATACCTCTCATGCAGGACTATTATGTAGGGTCCTATAGGGCTGATAGGGCGCACATTGTCGGTCCTTTGGGACGGACGCATGTACGAAATATGTCGTGTGCCATCCTCTCCCACGATCTTGCGGAAATACAGTGCAGGAGCATTTCCTAGATATATCCATTTGATGTTCAAAATACATAATCGTAAGAAACGGCGCTCCGACGGTCTCTTCCTATGAATAAGAAAACGGCCCTTCTGTCGTAATCGGAAAGCGACGGCGCAAAACGCTGCGCCCTGCGTCTTGTAATAATTTGGAACGATTCCTTGGCTCGATACCCACTGATACGCAAGCCCCAAGCATGCAAGACAAGGGTCTTGGGAGTACGGTACATATGCACCTAAAATAGGGTAATATTCATGAGCGAATTTCAGAAGATACTAGTCCATCAAAAGAGTTGTTTCCAACATATCAAAATATCCGTTAGAATTCAGGATATTGTTAGACCGGCTGCCCGTTCCGCAAAACGGGACAGAGTTAGGGCCCCTTTTGTCTTGGACATAAAACAGGGGATCAGAAAAAGGCAGGACATGGCGAGGTGTAGAGGTATCACTGGAATATCACTGGATCGCCAGGTATGAGTCACAACCCGACGGCAGGGCTGGGAAATTGCAACTCCCCCATACGAATTGATCGATCCGATTGATTGAATTGCTTCTCTCGCCGATCCAACACCCATGTCGTGTCTGAATTGAGTTTCGATTCCGCGCGACTAGAGACCGCGAAACAATAACGTGGGGAACCTTTCTTTCAAATTTTTTGCAACGTTCCTTAAACTTTGTGGGGTTGAAAATGCAAAAGCGCGATTGGAAAATTCTTTTCAATTTCTTAATTGCGACTCGCGTTCGCGAACGCGCCAGCAAATATACGACTACGCAACCGCTCTGACTTGCGCAAGATGCAGTAGCGCATCTGCGATGCTTCATCTCATAATAATACTCGTATACCTATATCGAATATACGTCATGAGGATTCGTATCTTGAATTAAAAAAAATTGTCGCAAGCGCATCAATAGATCCATTATAATCCATTGTTAATCGAATGTACCATGAGTGGAGGCGGACGGGGTGGAGAGATATCGAAACTGACGGCTCACACAGAGAACATCCGAATTGATCAGCACAGCCGCCGGTACCGGTATCCTCCAATGAAAGCCAACGCTGAATTCTTGAGTTGTTTATAGACACTCGCAATATGTCAGTAAGAATCTGGTGGCCATAAACTGCGGATGATGCACATGCAGTACGGTATGCAATAGATTAATAATCCGGATAATTTATCAAATTGTCGAGTTCGAGCTGTTCGAGCCTTTCGTCGGTGCTGAACATCACGAGGGAAAAAAGTCTGGTCCTGAAGTGAGAGTCTTTCCTAATTAAGCTGGCCGATACTCACCCACCAATCAGCTTCTTTGCAGTAAAAGACCTGCTAGGCAATTTCGTAAGCCCGTCACAAGTCCCTGGACTACAAAAAGCTTAGCGTCTTGGCGGCGCACTACACCGGAGAGAGAGATGCGAATTAAAACAGAAACAGGAATTGAGAAAACGGTGTTTAACAACTCAAGTCCACAAGTCCGCAACGATACGGCGATACGGCGATAAGTTGATTGTATTCGACCATCAGAGATTTTCCTTCTTCAAAATGACTCGGCGCACTAAACTCGGGCTTTGAAATATAATGAAAACTATCTTTCGCCGAAAATACCTATGAATTATACGACGTAAAAGGTTCGCAAAGTACTACATTATGTAGGTAACGCCGTAGTTCTCCGTTGGAAATTTTTCACTACACTTCCATCCGTTACTACCGGTTGGGAGGATGGAGCATGCAGGAGGAAATACGGAGGAAGGCTGTGCGCTAGGAGGAACATTGGCCGCAGGGATTGTTAGTGCAGGACGGAATTGCGGGTCTATCAACTATGAGTCATACCTTCTCAAGCGAGAACATTTTGTCCCTCTCTAACTGTTTCAGTTGCCAGCTTGTACCAGACGTAGACTGCAATCAAAATTGTTAGTGGTTAGCAAGTAACCGTCAGACCTAACTAGCCGCACACTGGTACCCTTGACTCCAGAAATCCACCCACGCGTCCGCCTAGTGTTGTGGCCCGTGCGCAACTTCCCATTCCACTGCGTTTTGGCTCGGCGCAAAGAATTGTTGCCTGAAAAATTACTAAAGTCTCACTTTTCCCACCGAAACTCAGGCACGAAATCTTGACTTCTCCCCTCTTCTTTTACCAACCCACCACACACAACCATACAACAACATATCATAAGTAGGACAATAAGATATTCATCAAGATGCGCTAAGCACGCTTGAACTCGTCTCTCTTCTTCCCCAGCGCTCGTCGCAACGACAGTCAAAATTCATTCTTCAAGTAACCAAGACACCATCCCCACTCAACCTTTCTCAGCTCTCCCTTCCCAGGAAGAACTGAACTCACACGAAGCTATTCCCAGCTACGCGAGTTCTCTCAACACCGCCACCATTTCCGCTCAAGACTTTTCAGTCTTCACCACGGATTCACAACAGTCAACATGGCTTCCCTCCAGTTCCCCGAGCCTGCCGGCACAACCCGCGCAACCCAACTTCCTACCGCCGCAACAGGACTTTGTCTTGTTCGATCAACCACCACCGCCTCAGAGACAGAACGTTAACCGCACTGTATCATCTCCTGCATCGCACGCAGCAGCCTTTGGATCTCTAAACGCCAACCCTCGTAACTCGCCGCATCTGACAACCGGTTCTGCTTCTTCTGTACAGAATCAGCGAGTGGCGCAGATTATCCGACAAACAGGGCATCAGACTTCTCCTTCTACGGCTTTTACCAACCGGTACAACTCTACAGCGCAGCTATACACTGCATTATCTTCTCAACTCCCACCCACTGCTGTTGGTCAACAGAACCGTCGTCCTCCTGTACCTCTTTTTACACAGGGCAACAGTACACAGCAACCCCAGACCAAGATGGATCTTCAAGGTAAACTGCCTAAATCTGATATAACTGGTAGTCTCAACTCACACGATACAGACGCTATCGGTTTTGAAGACCCTTCGGTCTTCCAGGGTGGGGTTCTCTCTTCCCCGGTAGTTCCCAGTTACGACGTGAACATGAGCTCTACTCCCAGCTCTGTCAGCAATTTGGCCACCGTTTCGCCGCACGAATTGTTCCTCGACCCCTTCGCGTCCGCGCCGAACTCCGCTGCTATCACGCATTTAACCTCGCCGTCTCTATACGGCGATTCTCCTGAATTTTTGGACAGTTTTGAGACTTCACCGTATACCGGTGTAAATGAATTGGACGGCGAGAATATGTTCCCTCCTCTATTCTCCGCCCCGGAAACTCAAGTCGCCAACAACGCTTTGGCCGACAGCGACTTATCACCACCGCAACCATCAGAAGATCTCGAAGCGACCGAGACGACTTCCAAGTCTCGTCGCAAGTCTGGCAACTCCCCCCCTTCCGGTGGCCACGGCAAGCACTCATCCGTTTCTGGTGTGAACGCTAGCCGACGTCGCAAAGAACTCCCTCCCATCTATGTCGATGATCCTCACGACACAGTTGCCATGAAACGAGCGCGCAATACCCTGGCAGCTCGTAAATCTCGGGAAAGGAAAGCTCAGCGATTTGAGGAACTAGAAGCTAAGATAGAAAAACTGACCAAGGAGCGTGATTATTGGAAGAGCCGCTGTGAAGCGCTTTCGCAATCCGGCTGATTTGGTGACATGATGGAATGTTGTTGCATGGATCGAACTGGGGGGCAGCCCCATCAAAATAGCGATCCCATTCTCAGGAGGCGATGGTAACCAGTCCGATGCTATTGGCGCATGCGGACGATGACGCTATCTGCCGTGGATATAAAGTATAGAATTCTTTCGTGTCTTTTCTTAAACCGTATTTCTATGTTCCCGTCATCTTGGGACAAGCGAAAAAGGGGTGGTTAGGATTTCTTAAAGTCTCTGTTCTCACTATTTACCACCCATCCCCACTGAACCTTTTCAGGGGTAGATATGAATTGAAAGCATGAAATGGATTTTCTTGATCTGAACCCACGATGTGACAGCGTATTTACTATCCCATGTTGAGCCATTCTATCTTGCCGTATGCTCTAAATCGTAGTCATTCCCCCAAATCACTTGCCAAGTCTCCCAGGCCCAAGTTGGGGTATTCTTATACTTTGTGCGCCCTTAGTTTGGCGAAGTGCTTGTCCGCATATGCTTTGCTACCTCTCAAGCCAATTGCCCCATGGCACTTTGCAGCTCAAACCGCATACTGTAGTTTCCCCATGCAGCATGCGTTTATCTTTCAATATACGGTGAGAAAAGTGGTTTTTAGAAGCAGGTTTGCCAATATGCAGTTCGAACAGTTATTGGGCTTGCTGATACTAGCTGGATCTACTGGGATTGAGATGGCTACCTTCGGCACTTACCTGCTGTAAGTATACCTGGTGGGTCAGTATGTGTTCCAAGCGACCTATTTAGACGTGTAGAATGTGCTCTGGAGTATGAATGCTCTCTCCTTCATCCCATATACAAGTGCCTGCCTACCGCCCCCTACATGTGGCCACCGTTCTCAATAGCGCTTTTTGTCCTGCTGGATCTGGAGTTGATATGGTAAGGTATGGGTCACCGAGATTTTATATGTAGCGGATATAGGCGTGTTCCCCTTGGATTTCAATGCCAATCACATGGTCACCATTATGGCCGTTGCCGATTATTACAAGGAGTAGATCACCGCCGATATGAAGGACTTAAAACTTCTGGCAAGGCGAATTACATCTATGCATAGTTCTGTGTTCTATTGTCGTAGGACCTGTTATTCATACCCTAGAGTTGCAATACTATGTAAACGAGACACCCAAGCCCCTGCGTTTACCTAGGGATGCCGCCGCCCCCTTTTCAAACGCTAGACTTATGCCCCCATGCGCAGAACTCTATAGTTAGATCGTTGTAGCATCAATTCTTAAGTAATTCTATATTTTCCGCCATGTGAATCTCTAAAGAGACGTTTCTTTCTTTCTGTTGTCCAACATCCAGTATCTCTGCCATGATGGTGACCTGTCTCTCTTACTCATACACGGCTAGTCGCTTATTATCCCTCTATCTCACTCTTCGGCTGCTCAAATGTTGTTATGGGCGTTCCCTCTGCAGCATAGTAGATCAGAGGTGTGAGTTGACTCATGCTCATTATTCTCATATTCTTTCCTGGGGTCATATAGAGACTAATATAAAGACACATGTCCGACTACAGCTGCTATTATTGGTGATCGTCTATTTTTCTCAAGTGGTAATTACACCTTCGACGATGATGGACTAG
This sequence comes from Hypoxylon sp. PDH2405, assembly GCA_023628415.1. NCBI lineage: Eukaryota > Fungi > Ascomycota > Sordariomycetes > Xylariales > Hypoxylaceae > Hypoxylon > Hypoxylon sp. PDH2405. The sequence goes on from JAMAKT010000010.1 coordinate 245,485, forward strand.
CACTACACAACACCTCATCGCTTCACTGGCTTTATCTTGACAAGACAATCGATTTAATACATCCTGTTGACATGTCTGACATGTCCTTACTCGGCTCGACTGCTCTACCGGATGATAGCCTTAAAGGTGGCCAAGACCTCGGTTATGCTGGTGTCTTTTTCTACGATCGTACATCACTATACGCGTATGCTGGGATGGTTGAGACTCAATCTTTTGGAATTAACAAAGCTTTATGGTCCTTCAACACGACTGACGATACATGGAGATTAGTCCAGGTCCAATGTGGCGATAACTCGTTCAGCAACGACACTGGGGGCCTCTTTGCTAGCGACCCGAGTAGTGGCATCTCCTTCTACGCTGGCAGCCTGACTATGGGCCTCAACGGCACAAACAGCGGCATCGTCAAATTCCAATCCTTCAATTCTGATTCGCCGCAGTGGAGCTTTGAGCAAGTTCCCGCCGGCATTCAGGGGCTTGATGGTTATCAAGGTACTAGTATGTAATCATTTGATTCTTTGGGTTAGACAGGTGAAAGGAGACAATAGTCTTAATCCATCCGTATGTCTAGGGAATTCGGAAAACTCTTTGGGGACGAGCCCACTGACTCAAGGTAGTGGTGTATCTTCGAAAGGGATAATCCGGTGTACTTCTCGCCTTCGGGGGACAGCAGACATTCCCCAGCAGCAACAATTCCTCAGCGGAGGACTCTGACTCAACGTCTATTATAGATATCCTTATCTACGACATTTCCTCAAACACCTGGTACATACAGAAAGCCACGGGTGATTTCCCAAGTAGCCGTACGGGATTCTGCGCAGGCGTCTCCGCTGCGCCGGACGACTCCAGCTTTCAGGTGACAATACAGGGGGCGTGGGTGTGGGTGATATTAGAGCGTTAAACGACGTATACGTGCTGAGTATTCCCGCTTTCCGCTGGATTAAAATCAACGACTCGAATAACCCTGATTTACTGGATTCCGACTCGCCTAGCCGTTACTTGCCCAAGTGTGACGTCTTTAACCAGACACAGCTCGTTGTATCCGGTGGCTTTATTATTGATGCCGCCGGCGTAACCCTGAACGATAAGTGTAACAAGACATATCCGCCATTTAAAGTGTTGGATACATCAACATATACTTGGCGGCCAAATTTTGACCCTAGTCTAGAATATACAGTTCCTAACTCGGTCACGGCAGTCATAGGGGAGAGTCAGCGTCACCCTTGTTCTGACTCTAAAAATATAGGTCAGCTGACACAGTTCCCTAGGTCTGCTGGCGGAGCAACTGTTAAGGCTCCATCTATGGGCTGGAGTTCCAAAGAACTAGAAACCATTTTCGACCAAACAGTGCCTAGAGACGCATATGACCATGGTGACAGGATACCGGACAACAAGACTTCAGCCAGCCAGACGTCAAGCACCCAGACACCAAGAACTTCAAGCATTCCTACTACTACCCCTAATCCTGTCGCTCATAACAACCTGCCTACGAAAGTCATTGCGGCCATTGGCACCACTATACCCTTGGTCGTAATCGCTACAGCCGTTGGCGTCTATATATGGTTGAAAAGGAGAAAAACAAAGAATATTCCAAAAGATGCAGTGGAAAATTACAAGACAACAGAAAAATCAGATAACCAATGGCACAAGCCGGAGCTCGACGCTCATTATACCGCACGGTATGAGTTGGACGGCATAGGCCCTCGGCCGCGCGAGCTCAAGGTGACTTCGTCCATCCGACAAGATACGAACTACCAGACTCTCAGTGGCCTGCGGAGCTGGAGTAATTTTGGGTATTTTGGAATTTTCGTTGCTCTCAGGGGTTAATGAGGATTAGATCAGAGTAAGAAATGCTATTTCCAAAGACTACCTAGTTAATACTCGCGTGTAATGTGTTTATATAGCACTATTGGACTTCCTGAGGGAAGCTCGGAGAAGCACATCACGATAATAAGTCTTTGTGATAAAGAGAGAGAGAGAGAGATTTTATTTATTTTTTCTTTTTTTGTTATGATACACTAGGTAAAGAATTGATTTTCCCCACAAATGGAGAGATGATGGTAAACAATGTTGCGCCATACAATTTTATACTGCTCTCTCGATATGCATTCACACTCCTGACTGTGATGTCCAACACTAACTAGGGATCTATATGAGCAACTCAACGACCCAAATGATCCATGCAAACTTGGCGGGGATGAACGCCATAACGAACGCCATGATCCATATAGGCCAGACGGGCAAGTTCCTCTCGTTCATTAATATTTGAAAGGACGCATAATTCGTAACCGCCATAATATAATAAACACGGGCGAACTTAAGGCAATAGGCAGTAGGTAAGTCATCGATGGACCGCTGCCTAAGAATAGACCTCACAAGGCCTACATTCTCTGGGTGCCGGCTATCCCTTCTGACCATAAAGGGTATTAATGCCAGAAGAACGATGGCAATAAGGTACAAGGCTGCGGAGTGGTAAGAGAAGTAAGAAAAAAGGTGAGGAAACATCCGCATATTAGTGTGAGGAAACATCCGCATATTAGTCCAGTCGAGAAGCTTGAAGACGAATGTTTCTATATTGTGACCGATCCAGGCAGGGAGAAAGACCGGACAGTAGAAGGCCAATTCTCTGATGTCTTGGAAAACCATTTTTGCTTTGGATGTGAGGTAATCTTCGAAGGTTTGATTCGGGTCAGTAATTAACTAGGTAGTTTCGTCTTATTGAATTGATACTGTTGTGTAGAAAATATGTATAAGCAACTGAGTGGGAGAAACTGCTTGTTTATATAGTCCAAGCAGTCGGGCTTCAGAGAGCTGATGAATACATCGTCTTTCTCCTTTGAAACAATAGGCACAAAGCACCATAAAATTCAATGAACAATGCTTTTGTACTAAGTCATCAGTAGCTAGAAATTTAATTCTAGAATGTTCCCATACAATATCTGTCTAAAGTTAGGTACAAAGCGTTTGTTAGCATACCTAGGTAGATAAAGGTACTTCCGACACAAGCCTAAGCCGGGCTTAACAATCTCTTTGATACAGGTAGGTAAGGACTTAAGGTACGTTTTGTTCCTGTAGACTACTGTATGGTTTCTCACAATTAACTGTTGCATCTTGAGGAGCTCTGACATTCGGTCGACGTTGAGATCCCTCTTTTGAAGGACCGAGGTAGGATTAGAAAATAATGGAATAGAAGACAGCCCTATGAGATCGGTAGGCGGACAAATATATCACATCACATTCAAGGAGTTCCCATCTTTACTAGAGTACACAAATTTAGACATGGCGAGCCAGGATGCAATAGCTGAATATAGCATGGTCAAGATAGCAAATAATTTGAGTCTTCAGTCATATCTCATTTTATTTTATTTACCACGCATTTCTCTATACATATCTCATCGCATCTCATCACCACCACCCCAATCACCTCTCTAATGCGCCTTAACCACACCCGCAGCATCCGCCTGCGCCGCGATTCTCTTCTTATACGCCTGCACATCTCCGGGGAACTTCCAAACCGTCCCGTTTTCGCAAACCCATAAGCTCTTGCACACGGTCTGAAGCATCGTGACATCGTGGGACACCATGAGCACACCTCCCTGGAACTCCTGGAGGGCCTCGGCCAGCGCATCCATGGCCTCGATATCGAGGTGATTGGACGGCTCGTCGAGCACGAGAATATGCGGCTGCGTGAGGGCCAGACAGGCGAATGCGACACGGCTCTTCTGACCACCGGACAGCACCGCCATCTTCTGCAGCCCCGTCGTGCCCGTGATTCCGAACGCGCCTAGCTGCCGTCTGTACTCCTCGTCCGTGCGTCCGGGGTACGTCTTAGCCATGAAGCTGACAGCGCTCATAGACAGATCAAGCGCGTCGACGTGGTGCTGCGCGAAGAAGCCGATGCGCAGCCGCGAGTTCTGGGAGATGGTGCCCTTGGTCGGGCTCAGCTTGCCAATCAGCAGCTTCAGGATCGTCGTTTTACCCGCGCCGTTGGGTCCGACGATACCGATACGCGAGTCGAGCTGGACGTCTAGATCCACGTCCTTGAGGAGGATCTTGTCCGGGGTGTAGCCGAAGGTGACGCCCGACATCTGGACGATAGGCGGGGACAACTTCTCGACCTCGGGAAATCGGAACTTGACGCTGTATTCGGTCTCGGGCGGCTCGAGCACGGGCATGCGTTCCAGTTTCTTGATACGCGACTGCGCTTCTGCAGCCTTGCCGGCGTTGTATCGGAACTTGTCGATGAAGGCTTGCAAGTGTGCACGCTGGGCTACATTGTTTTCGTATTCACGTTTCGCCGTCTTCTTGCGCTCTTCCCGGGTGGCGTAGAAGGATTCGAAGTTGGCTCCTCGGTAGTAGTCGAGTCGCTGCGAGTGTTGGTGTATGATATCTGTTGCTACTTCATTGAGGAAGGCTCTGTCGTGACTGACCACCAGGACAGTGCTCGGGTATGTGAGTAGGTAGTTGGAAAGGAAGGTAATGGATGGGACGTCCAACATGTTGGACGGTTCGTCGAGAAGTAGTAAATCAGGCTCGCAGAAAAGGGCTCTGGCCAGAGCTAGACGCATACGCCAACCACCAGAAAATGTCTTCGTAGCGTATTGCTGGCGTTCGGGAGAGAAACCGAGACCAGCCAGGATACTAGCAGCTCTGGACTCTGCTTTATCTGATTCCATCTCAGCCAACTTCGCTTGGATTTCTCCAAGTTTGGTGTCGAGTGCCTCTCGGTCATGGTCTAACTTCGCAGCATCTGCAGAAGTATCGGCCATGGACGATCGCTGGGCCTCGATTTCGGCAAGGCGTGCGGTGATTTCCTGTGAGAATGACAGTTAGTAGGCGTGGCTGGATTTTAGGAAGAGTGAGGACATACTGTTTGGTCTTTGAGTAAGACTTTCCGCCAGACATCGGCATCTAAGACGGCTTGCAAAGCAGATGTGTCATCACCCGTAATCTAGTGCATGTTAGCGTACAGATCAGATCGTTCGATCACGGCGAGAGACCTACCTCCTGTTCGACGTGAAGAATAGAGATGTGCGTAGGAACTGGCAACTCTCGTCTGGAGAGCGCCCTAAGTAGTGTAGATTTACCGACACCGTTGTGACCAACCAAACCATAACGGTGTCCATAGGCAAGGGTTAAATCTGTATCTGTTAGGATACGCGTGCCACCGATGCTGACATCGACATTCTCGATCTTGATATCCTTGGTCTTGCCAGCACCGCTACTAGCACCAAGTTGCAGCGGGTTGACAGCCATGTAGAACTCCTCGTAGCTCTGGGTGTTCTCCGGTTGGTTGAGTAACCTCGAGGCTTCATATTCGACAGTCTTGAATTGCTTCTTGCTCTGCTTGGCGGCAATCTTGCGTTCCGCCTTTTCGAGCTTCTTCCTGTCGACCTTGGATTCGACTTTGCGGGCGTTGGCGGACTCCAGATCAACGTTCCCAGTTGAGACAGCCAGAGTCGATGACATATTGCGCTGAGCGCCGACCTGGATAGCCTGGTCAAGGCGCTTCACGGCAGATGGACCCCGACGCTCGCCATTGCTGCTGTTGGCTTCCTCATATTTCTCTACCCATTTCGACACAATCGAACGGATCTTGTCCTGGTTGGAGCCAGCTGTGTCACCAGAGGCAGAGAGCAGGAGCTCGGTGATAGCGGCAGCTGCCTCAGCAAGTGGCGACAAGCCCGAAGACTCTTCATCGCCAACCCAAGCGGTAGATGCATGTCTGAGATAGCCTACCGAATACTCGGAGACAACCGGGTCAATATCCGGGATAGCGGCTCTGATATCGGCCTCCATCGTGTGGTTTGTAGCTGGGATGGAACCGGAGATTAGCTAAGAGGGGCGGAGGGATTCTATGTCTATCAGACCCAGGACTTTCTCAAAACCGGCCTCAATTTGCGAGTCCTTCTTCCTAGCTGAGCCTCCCGTCTAGGGTTTCGTTGCTACCCCTGGGATCGACAAGGACACCGCTTCCAACAACGTGGGTCCCTGGTTGTCAGGTTTAATTTCAAGCTGCAGTATCCGATGCAATATCCTGTGGTCCCTTGGTAGTCTGAGCGGTGGTTATGGGAAAGTTCCAAGGTTGTCTCGGAATTCATATGAACGGAGGCACAAAATCATAAAATGTCGTCTGAATAAAAAAGTGGACCAATGCATATATCACAGTAAGACCCATAGTATTTTTGGGTGGCTAAACACTGTGTGGCAAAATACCTACATACATGTATCTCTGATTAATAAGCAAGTACCAATTCACTCTCAGTCTATTGCCTCTTTAATTGCATATAAACGCTTTAAGAATGACGGATTTCAAATGTTAGCATATCCGAGATATTCTTTCTGTTGGCCACTACAAACACAAAAACAAGATATTCAGCCAGCGTTGGTTAAATCTAATTGCCCCTGCGTTGCGGCGTCAACCTTCAATATTAAAACTTCAGCCTATCAAGCCCCTTCAACTGTAAGGCGTAGTAGTATCACGTTGGCGTTTCGCCTCGTCCTTCTGGTTTAGCGACGTCTAGGTCCGAATAGCAACGCTGATGCATCATGATATGACAGGATACCGATGTAAAGGGATGGTCTTGGCTATAATGTATTTGGCAAGGGCGAGCTTCAACCCTTGCTTAGCCAATAAGTCAACATGACCTGCGACAACACGAACACAAGGCTAGCCTTAAAGCTCTAAGGAAGAAAAAAAAGGTCTTGTCAAGTCTCGGACTTTACTTCAATTGTCTCCGCCACAATAATCTACGGGTCTTTGTTCTGCGTCACAACTGAACCCGGATCGATCTCGTGGAGAACCCTCTAAGTGCCAATAGGATATTTGCCCTCTGCCGGGGCCATGCCGAAGAAGCGCGTGGGAATGACGCGCCGACCACTCGCGGACGCGTTCTAGATGCGCATCCTACTTTACATACTTGGAAGTTGAAACGCGCATCATCCTGTCGCGCTCACTCACGACCCTGATTGGCTATTCTACGCACTGCATCTTTCCAGCCAACCGCAGCCACAGTGGGATTCTTCAGCCAGCCAATGTCTCGCCATGTCCTATCCTTTCCTTAGTTGGCAGCTGGGAAGGCTTAAGATCTTCGTTAGTGAATCGCTCGAGATGCGACATTACTCATTACTGCCGGATCCCTATTAGGCTGGACGCCCGCATAGGACCAGCTGGGTTATGCGACCACCGCCTGGACCATCACATTTCTACGTATCAATTGCAACGTATTTGCCGCAGTCTCCTTATGAAACCATGCGTATGGTATGATATATCGCATATCGAGTCCACTGCAAACACACCTACAAACAGGACCTAGGATACCGATATCATGACTTCTATTTCCCGCTCAGCGTTATTATGTATATCAACATACGACACGAGTGGGATTCGCTGCACATTCCCTGTAATACTTTGTAATGCGCTTCCTAATCTATTCCCTGACAGATCTACTCATGTGGGGGGTTGCATTTCGCCTCTTGGGAGGTGAATCCAACGTCATGTCACCGGGTGGCAACGGGTTTGAGATGCAACAACTGCAAGCTAAATCCTCAAGCATCCAACGAGCTTCTGCTTGATCATGCGAGACACGCTTTAGACCGTTTGCTGCAAGTGACTGAGCATGACCGGCGACAGCTCATTGCCAACAAGTTAAATGTTGGTGAGCAAGGGAAGTACGCAGCTCAGGGAGCAAACTGCTATGTTAAGTCATATGGCAGTCATAAATCCGTCGTAGCAGTAGGAACTCTCAGCCTGCCTCTTGTGCGACCTCACAACAACATCAATGGTAGCATAATCCTGCATCAGAATGCATCTCTGGTTCACATCCAGATAACCGGGCTCAACACGAATGATAAAACCTGCATTAAAGGATCTGGTTTCATTCCTGCTTCCTCTGAATGGTCTATCAATGATGTGATTCTACTCGGAATATTATCACTTCGGGTTAATTGCCTCAGCATGTTGTCTGGGACCTGGTTTACATTGCTTAGGGAACGGGAAACGGTAGCTAAGGTATTCTCAATTCAGCTGCAGGTAATTGGTGAGTCAGATTTAAATGGCATAATTAAACCTGGGAATCTTCGGGGAGTATCTGGACTTGTGGCGGTGTAAGTATTGGATCGATGACATGTTCCCGTGCGGGAGAAGGTGAGCTTCATTGTTGATGAAGCTTTGGCGTCGAAGCCGAATTTGGTTCCCGGGGTCTTCCATCTAATACGTGTGGACTATTGAAAAGGACCAATACTTTTGCCAGCAGAAGTCGTTCGAGACGCGTTTAGATAATAGCCAAAAAGGAGAACCGCTAGCTACCAATCTACCGGTTATGGTAAGCTATTGTTTCAAATGCTTAGGCTAGCAATGATATTGAGAGCTCGTTTCTTGATTTGCCCTGGACTTTGGATTCCATGTGTAACGCCGTAACAGAACTTGACAGTGTAGATATAAACTATTGGCTAGGAACACCACCCATTGTTTATGAATTCGGCCAGGCAGCTGCCAGGTTATTACTTATCTGAAGCTGCTATAGTTCATTGTTGGGTCCCCACTCGTAGCTAGTCTGACTTGATAAACGAGGACCAACAAAATACCTACCTAGGTGGTAGCCCACAGTCGTTCGAAACGGCTCTTGAACGGATCCACACATATTTCGGCCCTACGTAATCGTGATTCGGCGATCCCGTTAGATGTTTGAGTGACAGAGAATCTCTTACTCTCGTTGATTGTTATGCAGTATACTGAGCAGACTGGGTCGTTCAGTCTGAGATCGAGTTCCGGCATAATAGTCTTTAGCGAGTTTCACTCCTTAAGCCACATCACATTCAGATTCTCTTCAGCGTAGGTACGACATCTCATTGATCAATGGCATTGTTTTCAAAAGTGAGGGGTGCCCTGAGGGGTAAAGGACTGGGTACCTGTCCCTGGAGCTATTTTAAGGAGGAATCCCGTCTCCACATCTCCAGCTTTCGTCGTGACACGACCAAGTACGTACAGTACCAAAGCTTTGGTATGAATGTACTATACCTCTGCGGTTAGCTAAATGCCTTCAATGCTGTTTATTAGTACAATATCGATCCTTAATCACTGATAGGATGTCCCATGCACTCCCTATTCGCTAGTATTCCTTCTAGGTCCGGAAGGTCTGGAAGGTCTCAAGCAGATAAAAAGGCGAGCTACATTAGAAAGTAAATGTAGTTCGGGTACTGGATGTTTGCATCCGTTCCGTTGTGATTTGGCTATACGGTGATTCAACAATTTCACCGTCACTCCCGCACCGACTTTAAAAGAGTGGGCTTTGTGGTTTGTACAGGCAATTGGCAGACCGAGGAATAATTAAATGGTGATAGATTCAAGGCCGCTCTGATTTGTGATATCAACCTTCGGATCATGGCAACAACGGCAAGATACCTGATCCATGACGACCAGGCACAACCTTGTCTCGGTGTTTCGGTCTCCCATTGATCGCCATTGTACAATACATGAGCTGTGAGAGTGTGCGCCGCAATCTAAGTAACACTCGTATCTGTGATCCGTCGCTCGGCAGCTTTTAGGTCGTCACTAGTCCTTGGAAAAAAAAAAGCTCCTAGTGTTGACCTCCAAGCAAGATTCTTGTGACACGTGATGTGTTAGGTATGTAGATTAGGAAGATTTTCCATGCTTATTTCCATCCGCACAGGCCTCGACGAATCTTTTCCGGGGGGAAGACATGATGGCAAACCGGAGAATAAGATAAGTAGTCAAGCCACGATTACCAAACAGGACGGCTACACAAGAGGCATTAAAATCGAATGCTGACTTACATATCTAGGTACATATGATATGTAAATATGGGAGAGTAGGATGTGGGAGGCGCCGCTGGTGATGGTTGCACGACTTGCTTGTCCCCCTTGAGCACCGCCTTTTTATGCCGTGATTCGTGACAACAGGCGATGGTAGGCGACGAGTCATTGGTTGAAATGGCACATATTTGGCGGAGGTCTCCTAAGGAGGGGGGCACAGGCTTTGACAGTGAAGCGGCAAGCATTAGCACGCAAGTACAGCATTAGCAGCGAATATCTCAGTCAAGTATACATATATGACAGGCCGTACGAAGCCTAGTAGCTAATATCGCTTATGCTTCTTATACTATCTCTCTGCTACATTTCATCTTAGGAAAGGGGCCTTTAGTCGAGTTATCGAGCTTGTATAGGGAGAAACCCGAGAGATTATATAGCCGCATAGTAGCAATAATGATAAGGCTGTCCTGCCCTAGATACCTGGAGTAAGCACATATGCACTCAATATATATACTGCGTTGTTCGTCGGATCCATGAACTGAAGGCAGTGAACACCACCATCGCATCCTCCCGACGTCTGGATAAAATCCCCCTTTTGGAAGACATTACGAATCCTATGCTTCAGAACTATTGCGTATCAGTAGCTCGAAGCCTAGCCCATTCGGCTATTGAAGCACCTGCAGACAATCTTGCTCTCGTGGAGTATAAATCAAGAAACTCGCAGTAGTATGCACAGCTAGCGGCGACTGGGAAAATTAACTACGAACCGACAATCTGGGCCGGCCTTATACAAGCACAAGGGTGACATAACTTTAAGCGACATCTCGTCATCTACCCGTACTAAGGCTGCGTCTTTGAATAGTGTATTGGAATGCCTATCAATCTCGTTGGCCATTATCCCGACATACCCGCTGATGTGAGTTCCAGAAGAAATATATGGAAGATTTAATTTAAAAAGGCATTCGACACCGAAGCTGATCTTGGGGGCTATCTAGGACTGGCATGCGAGCTTAGCTTGGAGTCGTGTGCTGCAGGCTCGTTTCGTCCTTCAGCACTTGACCCAAAAGTAAAGTTGGCCAATAAGAGGCTAGGATAGGTCTCGGATGGTTGAAGTGGCGCTAGCAAGTTGCATTGGATCGGTCCATCGTCTAGGACTAATAATAATAAGGGCAACAATAATAACAATAAATAATAATAACATCATCATCAGCATGCGGAGTGCGCGTCGGGAAAGTGGACAAGTCCAACTCCGCTCTCCAAGGATCCATCTTACCTACATATGCATTTAAGTGCATAAAAGGAGCCTGAGCATTATGGAGCATAATATGGATGTTCTGGAAATGCACCTGCACATTCAATGTTGTCTTAGTACTAAGGTACATTTGACATGTACATGCATCCAATGGAGAACATTCAATGTTTGAAAAAGGGAAAATAAGGAGAATTAAGTTAAGCATAAATGTTGACCTTAGTCATCTTACGTAACATGGGTAATTCATCATGGTACCTTTCAGCCTTTTAGAGATTGCCTTATGTAATTCTTTCTCTGTTTTGAAACTTGTCAAGGTTATCTTTGCTGCTTCAGCATTAAATTCGCGGCCATTCTCGGTTCTAGCCTTGAATCCTTTATACTATGTATCATGCTATCCATGCACCGTGGGCCAGGGAGGTATTGTACTGTACGTGTATGGAAACCCGCATTGCATATTGCAGGACATACAATTACAGGCCTTGTCCTTGGCACACGGTCTCGCTGTCCTGGGTTTGTTAGGCGTGTCAGACCATTGTTGGTACTGTATTGCACTGTACTTGCCTAGCTACTTGTACTTACAACCTCTATTGTGGGATGGCACCATGGCACGTTGTTCCTTCTAAAATTGTAGCTTGAATATCACTGTACGGTAGCGATCACTACCCGCATATGTACATACACTGGTACCCAACATTGAAGCTTGGAAAGTTCAATCAATCAATGTTGGTGGTAGTAACGGATGTATAAATGGATGTTTAATTGTACACACGGGACAGGGAATGGTAGGTCCACTAACCCACCTAAGTACTTCGGCCCTCTTCATTTTACTGGGGAATCTGTGGCTTTAATCTTAGATCGTCAACCTTGGAAGTCGATGTACTCCAGCCCGGGCCGCTTCCAGTATCCAGCTCCGTAAACAACCCAGGGTCCCTATATTTTTTTTTCTTACAATCATCAAAAGAACCCAATCCTCGTTCACCAATCTCTTTTCTTCTCCCGAAGCAAGATTCAGGTTTAGACCCGTAATAATTCTGCTATTCTATACGTCGTATGTTTCTTGTTGCTGCAGCTTACCCTCCCCCGGATTTTGAGAGATTTCTCTTTTTTTCTTCTTATTCTTATGGCAGCCTTCTTATTAGTCTGCTTGCATAGGGAGATCTGACCAGGAGCCATAGCAATAATAACGAATACGGCAGTAACAACTACATCCTGACTTCCTTAATTTCCACCACAAAACCTTTTCCCACGAGAACATTGGAAGTTGCTACTTTTCTCTTCGCCAGAACCCATTCGTATCCGCCCTAATAGTCCAATCGTTCCTAACTGGTCGTGTCGGTCTTGTACTGCTGCCGGGAGAGTAAATATTGGTCGATCCCACATAATAGACGAATCGTCGCGCCAGGCCTCTCGACCTACGACCTCCGATCAGCTACTCGCAACACCACACGCATTCAGTAAAGAACTTTTATAAGAGCAGGTTTATTTTGTTCCCAGATCTCTTCTTCACGGAAACTTTTATGTCTTGATGAACAATGGTTACGAGAACGTCGCAGAGAGTTAACTTTTCTTCCTTCCGCCTCTTTACAGAAGGCTGCTCTCCTTCGTTCTCCTAACCCTCGTCCAAAATGCAGACGGTTCCCAGTGTAAGTCTAACGCGTCCGCTTGTACAACACGCAACCACATTCTACCTGTATCCAGAGCAATCGATTATTCTAGATACATGTTTTTGGTCCTCTTTCCTATGTGAATTTGAATTTCGGATTTTGTCCCAAACTTGTAACTCTCCTTGGCACTATCCTGGTGTTCCTCTAGTTTCCTAGGCATTGTCTGGCTTGCGACTAAAGCAATTGCTGACGTGAACCAGCTCATTGGAGCCGGTACTGCGGTTGCCGCCGCAGCGACGGGTCTGGCATTTGGCGAATTATCGGATGGACAACCCCCTCTGCACTCAGACTCGAATAAGAGAAAGTCAATAATATCAGAGAGAGATTTCCTAAACGTATTTTCAACCCGACCTGGAACGACGAGTTCTGCTGCCCCTGCTTCCTCGAACGGCGATTTTATGCAAGACTCGAACCAACAAGTCCCCCCATTCAATGCGACAGCCCGAACACGAATTCCTCGGCGACCCTCCCATATTCAAATAACACCCCCGAAGTCTTCCACCTCACGACATCCTTCCGTTAAACAAGGCGAATTTGTGCCTGCGACACCCATTACCGAAGATTCGCGTGATTCCGTCTCTTCGAGTGGCTCCTGGATACGAAGGTTGTCCATACGACCACTGTCCCAGCATGAGAGTTTGAGATCAAGCGTCGGTCCTGACTCGCCCTCCATCACCTTTTCTCACGGCTCTGCAGCGCCTATTTTGGCGCCGATCGGGCAGGCGCCTCCTCAGCTGCCCCCAAATAAACTAGTCAAGCGCGCGTCAGCGGCCAACGGGGGAAATAAGGGTCCTTTGGTGCGGCGAGGGTCAAGAGCGCAGGTGACATTACGCAGACCAGCTACGAGCCACCAGCGATCTGCTACATTGCATCAACAAAGCAATTCCGAGACGTTACCTCCAATAGCAAAGGTATCCTTCGATCAACACAGTCGTCCTAGAGCCCAGACAGTGGCCAGTCCAGTCGAGCCAGTTTTCAGTGGCACCACTAACGGATCGTCGACCTGGAAGTCGTTTTGGCATTCCCTCCTATCTCGAGCCACAACCAAGTCTTCATTAAGGAGTACCGACAGCACTGCTCTGCCTGGTGCCAAGAGAATCTGCGTAGAGCAACAGGGTCAACGGCGGGCCTATTTAGTGGCCCCGAACTCTCTCATTATGGGCACTTCCATTTTGGAGGTGCCAACGGAGGTGGTCCCAGAGCCAGAGAATCAGTCTAATACGGAGGGTAGTCCGCAGACTTCAAACAAATCCTCCATATCTCCGGAAGCCACTCCATCTAAGCTACCACGGCGATCCATATCGATGCACTTCAGCTCACCCTCGAGCTGGATATCCAAAACTGGCAGTATTCGGCGTCGTAAACGCGGTGATACTGTAAGTGGAACGACGCGGCATGTATCTGCACCGGTCACAACAGATGCAGAACCAATACCTGTTCCTAGCACAAATGATGGTGAAGAGACTTCAAAAAATGCTGGGGAACCAAGCTCTGCCGAGTCAGATCTTGCAGCTGTGTTCCGCCCCCCGACGCGCAAGCGGAATTCTTCCTCGCCACTACCACCTATAACAAGACTGTCAAGTTTTCACATTGATTTGAACAAGCTTGGCTCATTGTCAGTAGGCCCCCATGCGCAGTCGGACGAATCGGCCCCTCTATCCCCTCTATCCCCTACGACCCCTAGAGTTGTTTCGAATTCGTCACAAGCGCGAACACTAGACCGTGCCTCGACAGTTGGTAGCTCTGAGTATCGTGGGTTTACTTCTTGTGACGATGACGACACTGACTTCAAAACGGATACTCCATTTGACTCTTTTCGAACGGTAGCGTCAACACGTAGGAGAACGCTTGATAGTCCCCTGGAGTTAATGTTCGACGAATCGCCGCCAAATACGGCCGGTAACAATTCTAAGCCGAAACGATTATCGATCCAAGAAATACTAGGGCCGTCATTCGATGGTGGAAATAAGATTATGGAAGAGGATGAAAATCTTCCTACTCCTGTTCGGGGAGGGTATGGACAGGTAGAAGCTCGATTCCGTGCTACAAGCATTGAGGATGAGGATGACTTTAAATCTGGCCTAGCTTCTCCTAATTTCACTACACAGAGAGAAGATGCTCGGTTTTCGTTCGATGACGACGATGACGGTCTCGACTGGGACAACGAAGATGATGACGGGATATATAATCACCTTTCTCCCCCAAGTTCTATGAACTCGCGAAGAGGTAGCCCGAATTTTCGAACAGCATTGTCCAATATCAATGGCAACGCGAGATCTAATGCACGTACGACTCCTTCCAGAGAGCGGCCTCGAAGCACCGTTTTTGACTGGACAGAACCCGCTGCCCATGAAAAACATGACGGTGGTGATGGCCATTTGCGACCAAAAACAGTTCATGGAAAACAGGAGATTGACGTCAGAGGTGGACGCTCTGCTAGTCGCAAGGGTCCCATACCTGCTCATGTGAGAAGTCAAAGTGTCCCCGTCGTTCCAGATCAGTCCGAAACTACCAGCTCGACTCCCAAGTTTGGAACCTGGGGACTAGGCCAAAAGAACGCGAGTGAAGACTGGGATGATGACTTTGAGTTTGAGGAGGGAGACTTTGGTTTAGCTCCTGGGAAGGATGAAGCACAATTTTCAATGGTCGTTCCCGCCTCAATCCAGGCAACTCAGCCTACAATCAGAGCTCATTCTGGGCAGATACGAGAACTCTCACTTTTAGTTAATGATCTGAAGCGGTTATGTCGGCTTGGCCGTGAGATGGAAATGCTGAATGGATCGTCCGCAAAGCTATGGCGTGAAGCCGAGGGTATTATCGCTCTCGCTTCACCGGACGAAGATCCAGCAGATGTCGCTGACGCCCAGCACGATTCTCTTGCTAATTTAGTCGAAGCTCGATTCATTGACCAAGGATTTGATGGTGCTGGTCTTGATAATAACGGGTCTGCTAAAGTGTCCGAGAGCCAACGGAATGCGGTTGTTCGTGATCGTCCTCCCGGCCGGCGTCGGTCTGTTTTCTCTCCAGAAGATGATATCTTCGGAACTTGGGATCAAACCGATGAGGAACCTGGCCCTGAGCCACCAAGGACGCCAGAAAATCGGGTAGGCAACCCTGAATTCGGATCGAACAGCGTTGCCAGATCCGTCATGGAAGCTATGCACGCACGACATTCGAGACTAAACGCGCACCACGAAGATAACGAGACGTCCTCTGGCAAGCTCAACTTTGACACTAATAGTTTGAAAGAGCTGGTCAAGCGAGCGAGCGATCTGAGAGATGGCTTATCAGACCTCGTCCGCAAAGCGGATCATCTCACGCAGAGCCCGGTACGAACTCCAAAGCACACGAGGTCTGATGGTAGCCCCGCATTCACGCGAGTATTTGACGAACCAACGTCCAGTCCTACGAGGCGAATACCCAACAGCCATAGTAGCAACTCTATCCTCAGCAACGGCTCTGTCGGCACATCTCCGTCTAATGGACTCGGCCAGAGAATGCAGATGATGACTGTTAATTGAAGATCACTCAGCTGGAGTTCTCATATTGGACAAGTCCCGCAACTCCCATCCCCGAATCCTAACTGTCTAATTATAGGGGGATTATGTATATGTGAAATCGTCGGTCTGCTTTGCATAGCGCAGGGTCGGTTTTCAGCTTTTCTTTATTTGGCGAACTTACATACAAAGGAACATTACCTTTCCGTCTAATTACGTCGAGCCAACGCCTAAAGGAAGCATCCATTGGGTCGATATCGACTGTCGATCCGAGTACAAACTTAATTCGATATTTCTCTAGTCATGTTTTAATCGGCAAGGTCTGGATACACCACGTTGGTGGAGTCCTTGAAGGATCATTAATGTTGGCCGATATTCACCTCGACTCCGCACGTCTTTGACGTCTGAACGTCTACCTATAATGACATAGTTCACACAGAGTCACGGAGCATTATGAATACGAATAACGACTTTCGCATGCCTGGTTCATGCTCGCATGACTTGATGGCCTCATGTGTCACAGAGCAAGAAACGGATCCGAATGGTTCTTAATCTTACGCATTAATGGGGATCACGAATGGAGGCAGAGGACGAGGTACTGCAACCTACGACCTCGATGGATTTTCGACAAGTCGCCTCCATAATCGCATGAAGTATAGCTTCTCCTCAGATGGATAAAAAAGGGATGCCGGATGTACTGGTATTCCCAATGATATATGCATTTTCGTTTGTCAAGCCACGTCTCGACCTTACGATGTTCACATGTTCACTGCTATGAAGCAGCTCATTGTGACGAATCAGTTTCTGCTTGGTTTCTCTTCGGAAAAAACGAATTGACCTGTTTTATTCTTTTCCCATAGTCATAGGGTAGGGCATCGGTAGGGTACGGTTAGGGCAAAGGCATACGGCATACGGCGTGCATTGTACAGGTAGACGGGTCGGCTTTTGGTGTAAGGCAGGCTGGTTAGGCGAAAAAGAAAAAAAAGCAAATAGAAAATGAGAAAGCCAGGCGATCTCACCGGTCGACCTTGTCAGAGAAATTATCTACTCTTTTTACACTGCCTGATTGTGATGGTGATACTAGTAGTTCTGGTGCTTCATAAAGAAACAATGTTGGTTCTTGCATAAGTTGATCTTATACTGTTGCCTTGGTAATGGTATCATTGTAGGACATATGATACGTGCCTCGGTATCGTATCGAGGAGGCTCAAATCAAGCTTTGGTGGATGCATGTATAATGTACCTACTGTACCAGTATCCATGATGATGATCTCTCGGGTTCAAATAGATTGGTTGTAAGGGGTACTCGAGCAATAAGCGGTCAACCTGGAACTCTGTAGAAGTTATTGTTTGTTTTTCACCGCCATCACTTTTAAGCTATGTAATCTCATCCTCTATGCTATTCCAGTTGACATTATTCAGATACCTGTGAACTGTAGAACTTATTGGTGCATAGGCAGCCAAATAAAAAATAATAGTTGCATTCGGACGCGTTTGTCAAGTGTTCAATGGCTGGGTGTTGATAGGAACTTGAAGCTGCAAGATGCAAGGTGGTTGCCAAGCACCCAAATGTACGGTACAGAATACATGTTAAGATTACACGTAATAACGCTAATAAAGAAGTATTGTGTACGTCCCCGCTTCTGTGCCGATATTGTGGTCCGTGCGTCACGGTTCCCTTTAAGTAAGTCGGGCAAGTGCAAGTTGCAGGCAGGAAAAGAGGGGCTACCCTTGTCAACAAATTGGAACGACCCTTTCCGTTTTGGAAATTCTCCCAAGCAAAAAAAAGCTACCATCAACTTTGTTCCGGCCAAAAATCACCCCAGCTTGCCCAGGCACAACACAACTCTCCCTCAAACACACACACACACCGCTCCTCTCTTCCTTTTAGTTCTTCCTCAACTTCTACCACTACCATCTTTCAGAACGCATCTTTTTTTCTCTTCCTGCTTGCCAGCTCCCCTCAGTCGTGTTCGATACATTGTAATTCACCACCGTCAAAATGCGTGAGATCGTAAGTATCATCTCGTCTTATGTTTACTGCTGACCCGAACCCTGTCCCCAATTGCCCCTGAACGCGTCCAAAAAATCTCCAAACCCCTGATTTCCTGCCCCTCATACACACAAAATAGTACAGCTTCATGCAGCTCTTTTCGCAACGATTCAATCAAAACCGAACAACGATGAGATGAAAATCACAGCTAACAGATGTTTGTTTCAATAGGTTCACCTCCAGACCGGCCAATGCGTAAGTGCAACGATCACAACCGCGACCGACGTAATGCGCTGGAAATATAGAGGGGCTCACACGAACTAATAGGGTAACCAAATCGGTGCTGCTTTCTGGCAAACCATCTCTGGCGAGCACGGTCTCGACAGCAATGGCGTGTAAGTATATGAGTTGTCAATTCCCGATGCCAAGAATAGCAACTAACGACCAATAATCAGCTACAACGGAACCTCTGAGCTCCAGCTCGAGCGCATGAGCGTCTACTTCAACGAGGTATGCGGGAATCGAAGTCAGGGATGGAGATTCAAGGTCGTTTACTAATCTACCTAACCTACACAGGCTTCCGGCAACAAGTATGTCCCTCGCGCCGTCCTCGTCGATCTCGAGCCCGGTACCATGGACGCTGTCCGTGCTGGTCCCTTCGGCCAGCTTTTCCGACCTGACAACTTCGTCTTTGGCCAGTCTGGTGCCGGAAACAACTGGGCCAAGGGTCACTACACTGAGGGTGCTGAGCTTGTTGACAACGTCCTTGATGTCGTTCGTCGTGAGGCTGAGGGCTGCGACTGCCTCCAGGGTTTCCAGATCACCCACTCTCTCGGTGGTGGTACTGGTGCCGGTATGGGTACTCTCCTGATCTCCAAGATCCGTGAGGAGTTCCCCGACCGCATGATGGCCACCTTCTCCGTTGTGCCTTCCCCTAAGGTTTCCGACACCGTCGTCGAACCCTACAACGCCACCCTTTCGGTCCACCAGCTGGTCGAGAACTCCGATGAGACCTTCTGCATTGACAACGAGGCTCTGTACGACATCTGCATGCGTACCCTGAAGCTCTCCAACCCCTCGTACGGTGACCTGAACCACCTGGTCTCTGCTGTCATGTCCGGTGTTACCACTTGCTTGCGCTTCCCTGGTCAGCTGAACTCTGACCTACGCAAGCTCGCCGTGAACATGGTTCCCTTCCCTCGTCTCCACTTCTTCATGGTCGGCTTCGCTCCTCTGACCAGCCGTGGTGCTCACTCCTTCCGTGCCGTTACCGTTCCCGAGTTGACTCAGCAGATGTTTGACCCCAAGAACATGATGGCTGCTTCTGACTTCCGTAACGGTCGTTACCTCACTTGCTCTGCCATCTTGTAAGATACCCAGCCTAAACCGCCCAGTAACTCCTGATTTACTAACTCTATTTGTCTAGCCGTGGCAAGGTCTCCATGAAGGAGGTTGAGGACCAGATGCGCAACGTCCAGAACAAGAACTCGTCCTACTTCGTCGAGTGGATCCCCAACAACGTCCAGACCGCTCTCTGCTCGATTCCTCCCCGCGGCCTCAAGATGTCTTCTACCTTCGTTGGTAACTCGACTGCTATCCAGGAGCTCTTCAAGCGTGTCGGCGAGCAGTTCACTGCTATGTTCCGACGAAAGGCTTTCTTGCATTGGTACACTGGTGAGGGTATGGACGAGATGGAGTTCACTGAGGCTGAGTCCAATATGAACGACTTGGTCAGCGAGTACCAGCAGTACCAGGATGCTGGTGTCGACGAGGAAGAAGAGGAGTACGAGGAGGAGGCTCCTCTTGAGGAGGAGTAAATTGTTTCGTCTTATACCCCATTTCCATGAACGGCACCCTACAGTTTGTTGGCACGGCACGGATGGAGTAGGCATGCGACGCTCTTGTGGTTTCCCGTCCCCTATACTATTCTCGCGCCCATCCAGACCCTTCAATGGATATAACGAAGCTAATGGAATGATCGCTTACGATCAATTGAACGGTCTTTTGGGGGCTAGTTAGATATACCTCTTTCGGTGTCTGTCGTCTGGAGAAGAAAAGGAAATTACCCTAATTCACATTGCTAGTAGTGACAAGATCAAGAATTGATTGTCTTGTACAAATTACGTGACGACTTGGCCCTTACTCCTACCTATTAGTTTGTAATACAGTTCACCTTAATTCCATTGGAAGTCGTATGAAATGATTATGTGTGAGTGTGGGTGTGTAGTACGTGCATACCTAGGCAACGTTCACGATAGCGGCTCTGTGGTAGGTATTGCAATAAGCCAATCGTCCTAGACAGTAGGATATTCGCCGCCTTTAGTTTTCACGCAGGCCGGTATTTAGTTCCAGAGACTCCGTTATACTTGCGTTCACAGGTCTATGTAGATCGTTAGAATTAGTGACGTTTCCTTTGCGTTGTGCTATCTAAGGGGAGCAGCTCGGTAGATGCGTGGTGGGTATGTAAGTTACCTTACTACTAGGTAAGCCTCGAAGGAGATTTCTCACAAATATTTCAATTATATCTGTCTTCTTCT
The DNA here is from genome assembly GCA_023628415.1 of Hypoxylon sp. PDH2405. Classification (NCBI taxonomy): domain Eukaryota; kingdom Fungi; phylum Ascomycota; class Sordariomycetes; order Xylariales; family Hypoxylaceae; genus Hypoxylon; species Hypoxylon sp. PDH2405. The sequence goes on from JAMAKT010000010.1 coordinate 266,196, forward strand.
CTATTCTCTTAGATCACCCTTTGCTCCGAGGAAGAGTAGGTTCAGTACAAGTAGCAAGTAAATCTTAAGATCCCTCATAAACCTCTATCACAACCACGAACGCCCCTTTTTCACATACGTACCTATAGATATTATGCGCCTGTGTCTTTTAGGGGATATTGTGTATATGCATGGAACAAGCTTAATAAGACGCTCGAAGGGCTCTGAATTCAAATTTTCTCTTGGAAAAGGCACTTAGTCTACAAGCTGGTAAGCTTATGTGATAATACCTATGTGTACCAAATTCAGGTCACGCCATCAAAGCTACGTATCCTAATATATCCGTAGAGGCATCCATATACTACTACACACCAATAAACCGCAGAAATAAAACACCCTCGCCTACCCAGGGCAGGTAACCACCACTACCACTCCGGCGCACCCCCACACCCTCCCCCAGCCCCAGGAAGCACCTCAACAGCCCTCCTCATCGGCCCATCCGCCGTAGCCCTCACACCAGGTTTCTTCCCCCGCCGCCCCTTAAACCCGATCTTGCGATCGAGCTCCTCGAACTGTCCCGGCCCGCCATCCTCCTTCCGCACCATCCACCTGCTGGTGCCGAGCGCCGCGTCTAATTCTTCGACGGGGGGGAGCTTGACGTATACCATGCCGTCGGCGGCGCGCTCCTCGGCCGCGAACGTGGCGATGGAGAGTTGCGGGTCGTTGCGGCATGTGCCGGAGCCGAGGTCGAAGTTGCGCTTGTGGAAGGGGCAGGATATCCAGGGGGCTTTGGAAGAGTCGCCGCAGGGTTCTTTCTTGGGTGAGGGCGAGGAGTTGGAAGATGGTGGGGAGGGGGGAGGGGAGGGGGGAGAGGTAGAGGAAAGGGGGGGAGCGGGGAGGGAGACGTCCTGGCCGATGAGGCCGTCGGATAGGGCGAAGGCTCGCTTGTGCGGACACATCTGCTGCGTGGCGTAGTACCTGCCGCGGACGCGCCACAGCGCGAGCTGCGTGTCGCCGCGCTTGATATTAGCGCTGATGCCGTTGGGCGTGGCGTCGGCGCCGGCGAAGTAACTCGCCTCGATGACGGGCTGCCAGGACGTGCTGGACCAGCGGTCCTTCAAGCCCTTGAAGTCCTCCGCCGCGGCGTCCTTGGGCCAGTACACGGGGCGCGTCTGGTCGCGGTCTTTCTCCGTCTCCACGGTCTCGACCGTGGCGTCGGTGTTGGCGAACTGCTTGAACTTGGACGCGATGATGGGGTTCTTGACGGCTTCGGCCCACTCGTCGAAGAAGGAGTCGACGAGCTCTTGCATTTGGGCCTCGAGAGAGGCGCATATGCCGAGTTTGTCCTCCAGGATCACTTCCTTTAGGTACTTTAGGCCGCCGGGGAGATTCTCGACCCACCGTGCTGTGCGCTGGAGCTTGTCGGCTGTGCGGATGTAGAACATGAGGTAGCGGTCGAGGATTGGTATGACTTCTGAGGGCGGAACGTCTTTGGCGAGGAGCTCTGAGTGCTTGGGTTTGGCACCGCCGTTGCCTGCGACGAAGATGTTGAAACCTTTTTCTGTGGCGATGAGTCCGAAGCTGTCAACTTGTCAGCATGTGTTACCTTAGCCGGTATTCTGAAAGACACTTACTCCTTGTTCTGAGCTTCGGCACATTCACGCACACAGCCACTAACACCACCTTTTATCTTATGCGGACTGCGTATGCTCTTATACCGCTCCTCAAGGCGAACAGCCATACCCACACTATCTCCGACGCCAAATCTACACCACGTTGTTCCGACGCAGCTCTTAACGGTACGTAACGACTTGGCATACGCGTGTCCACTTTCCATACCGGCGTCTATCAGTCTAGCCCATATGTCGAGCAAATCTTGCTTCTTGGCCCCAAACATATCTATACGCTGTCCACCAGTAATCTTGGTATATAAGTTGTACTTCTTTGCGACTTCACCAATGACGATCAGCTTGTCCGGAGTAATTTCTCCAGCGGAAACACGGGGGATCACCGAGAATGTGCCATTTCTTTGGATGTTGCCGAGGAATCTGTCGTTGGTGTCTTGGAGGCCATGTGTGGTCTTATCCATGACATGCTTGTTCCATAACGACGCAAAGATGCTAGCAATAGCGGGTTTACAAGCCTCGCAGCCTTCTGAGTTCTTGTCGTTTCCCGCTTCCCGCATGACTTCGGGGAGAGTTTTCAATCTCTTTATCATGATGATGTTATATAGGTCGGCGCGAGAGTAGTTGAAGTGGGCGCATAGATAATTCGTAACCTCAGCACCCATCTCAGTCATCGTCTTGGTGAAAATGCTAGTGACTAGCGGGATGCAACCGCCACAACCAGTACCAGCCTTGGTACAGGCCTTGATATCGCCGACTGTCTTGCATGTGCCATCCTTGACGGCATTAACCACATCAGCTTTCGAGACATTGTGACAAGAACAGATCTGGGTATCATCATCAAGGTCATCGGCACCGTCGTCGCCTTCCTTCTTTGCGCCGAGGATTAGTTGGGCCGGAGGAATATCCAACTCTTTCTGATTCTTGACCATAGGTACCAGTTTTATATAATCACTCGTATCCCCAATCATCATGCCACCGAGAAGGTATTTGCCATCAGTTGTGAACAAGTACTTCTTATATACTTGGGCAAATGGATCCTTGTAGATCAGAGCCTTGACTGGAGGCGGTGGAGGACCACTGACAACAGTCTTGACGATGCTCTGGTCCTCCGTCTTCTTTCTCGCTGCCTTAGCTGGTAATGAGCTGGGGCCATCTCTGTCGGCGAAGAAATCACCGAAACTAGCAACATCAACTCCGAGTAACTTGAGCTTAGTGCTTAAGTCAGGGCGCTTGAAGATCCTCGGTTGGTGTAGTTTAGCTTGTGTGAGATTAAAGGATAGGACGTCGGCCATCTCGACACCAGGAGCGATAAGACCGAATGTCTGATTCTGCCAGCTTGCGCACTCGCCAATCGCATATATGTCTGGTATACTCGTGCTCAAGTCGTTGTTGACGAGTATTCCACCGCCTCGATCAGCACACTTAATGCCGGCACTCCTCGCTAAGCTATCTCGGGGTCGTACACCGATAGCAAAACAGATAGTAGAACAGTCCATTTGTTCACCATCCTCGAAGATGACGCCTGTTACGTTATTTCCTTCGTCGGTCTTTATCTTGCCTACTCTCTTGCTCAACAAGACTTCAACCCCTAAGTTAGTGACTTTTTCAACAACCAGGCTACCCGCATCAGCGTCCAGTTGCCGACTCAGGACCCATCGGTTTCTTTCAATTAGTTTCACTTTTTCAAAGCACTTCAGATCCATCATGGCGTTCGCGGCCTCGAGACCTAGTAAGCCCCCGCCGACGACAGCACCGACAGTTCCCTTGTGAGACTCTCCGAAGGCGATGAGCTTCTCCAGGTCCTCAATAGTTCGGTAAACGAAGACTCCATTGGCGTCGTGGCCAGGAGTGTGTCTCGGGAGAACAGCATCGGAACCGGTTGCCAGCACAAGGATATCATACGAAACAACATCGCCATTGGCGCAGGCCACTGTCTTACTTGTGGGATCGATACTGGTGACTAGGGTATTCAAGTGATAATTTAATCTGTTGTCTGTGGCTTGTAACGCATACTATATTGTATGTAAGCTGCAAGCATAGAAGCCAGATTAGTCTCGGACTGGAGACCTACCCATTCCTTGGGATTGAGATATAGATTATCGACTTTCCGGTGGTTAAAGAAACTCGTGAGGCCAACCCGATTATATGCGAGGTGGGGTTCTTCACCAATAACGACGATATCATATTCGCGAGTTCTGGCGTCAAGCTTTAAGACTTTTTCTCTAAGAGCTAATTAGATATTTGACATAGTCCCGTATTGTAAAGAACAAGTCGTTGCTCACATGAAAGCTATGCCGACCATTCCTAGGCCGACGACGACCAACTTGGTTCGCTTATCGACAGCCATCTTGAGGCGTTTAGGATGGATGGTTTGACGATGGCTACGTCACAGCCTCACCCCTGACTGCATAAGTTGTGCTACAGTAAGAACGTATGGAACAACCCGTAAATAAAGGAATTACTCTCTAGAAATGTATATGTGAGAAGTACGAGGCAGCGGTGAAGGGTTGGAAAAATCAGAGAAAAAAATTACAATAAGCTACGAAGAGAAAGGAAAGAGGTAAGCAGATGGCCTAATAACAAATGGAAGTTGGTCCTACATGTTGTCGATGGCAGATACTTGCATCTCCGGCATCAAGTTGCCCCAGACGAACCTACCAATAGATTGGCAATGGAAAAGCTGACTACGGCCAGGATATCCACGGCTCTCATTGGATACATCCGCGTGTAAGTAGTTGAAACACTCCAGATAATGGGACGGGTGGTTATCCAGGGTATTAGTTTAGAGAATATACCTTGTAGTTCTCTTCTATCGCAGGGACTGTCCCCACGATTAGACGGGGAGTACATTATGCTGCGTTGAATCTAGCAGATGTTGGTTGTCCGTTGTATCAGTAGATGTTAACGGATCAAGTCGTTGAACTTGGCTTCGGGAGTGGGTCGATCTTGATAAAGGGGTACTTTCGATAAGGTAACAAACATTATTGACCAATCAGCGAGGTTCTGATTCTCCAGCGGGTCGGTGGGCGCCGCGGAGAAAGATGGCGAATGGGGGGGATTCGTTCTATATTCCCATTATTCATTGCTGTTACCCCTTACTAAGGAATTTGCATCTCCGGTGATACTTGTGTATATAATAACATATAATCGTACGTCGGGTGAGCTGAGACACGTCTATGTTTCTTCTTTTACATGCTGTATACTCCACTGCGTGAATAATCGTAACAACTTTTGCGGACGATATTCGGCATTCGCTCAGGTTGCGTGCTTTTCCAAGGAATTGTCCCTTACAACGCTCGCTACCTGTTGCTCGATTCGACTTCCCGGAGCTAGCATGGGTTGTTTTTCTCGCTCTCAAACGAATTTATTACACGATAAATCTAGTGGAGCTCGACGGTTAGACTTAAGACTTCAAGCTCCTGGGTTTCGTTATGCCAAGATGGCCATTTAAGGCGAATAGTGTCACGACAAGCCACTATTACTCAATCTCACGATGCCTACCTAGGTATTCATCTTGTGTAACAGTACTCATGTTTCATTATGGCTTCCGCCTCGATATACTCGTACCATCTTGTCTTACATTGAATACCATAGTTGGTCGAAGGCCATGTTCAAACTAAAGTACATATTCCCCTTTTCATGCTGGCGCTCCAAAACCCAGCCCTGTCATGAGCAGAAGAAGCTAGGTCTTCACTATTCTTAATGCTTTAAAACGATATCTAGAAGCATGGCGAAATCTGCTCAAGAAAGCAAATTGGCATGTTTCAACGGGCATCCAACCTATAACATTCACTACTTTTCGCTTCTGCTTCTCCCAGCTGACCCACCCTTTTGATCTATACCCCATTCACAAAACCCCGATCACCACAGATCCTAAACCTTTTGTCTCAGCCCAGCCTCTACACCCATGAACTCAAAATCTAATCCAACTCGAGGGAGTATGGAGGGAGATTCTCATTCCCGGGAGTACACCTGAAAAGTTAAGCACAACATCTCCCCCTACAACGCAGCCCTCCTCGCCTCCTCATCCTCCTCCTGCAACCTCGTCCCATAATAGCTCCCCTCAATCTTCTTCGCGCCCTCTACGCCCGTAAACCAACCCACACGGTCCTTAACGAACTGCTCGACGCGCGGCCGCAGCCGCGTCTCGTGCAGGTTGAAGTCGTCGACGGTGCCGATGCGCAGGATGCTGCACCCCGGGAAGGCGGCGCCCACGCGGTACATGAGCGTGCCGCAGGTGCCGCAGAAGTAATTCGTCATGGTGCTGCCCGAGAGGATCGTGTGCGATTGGCTGTAGGTGCGCAGGTTGTCGCGTCCTCGTATGTGCGTCAGGTGCGAGTCGGCGATCACGAAGTTCGAGGCGAACATTGAGGCCGTGATCTTCCGGCAGTCGGTGCAGTTGCATACGAAGCTGTCGATGAAACCGGGGCCGTGGGTTGGCTGGGAAGTGTTAGGGGAGATGTTGTATGGGGAGGTAGGATAGGGGTGGGATAGAGGAAGGGGTGTTCTGTGTAGTCTGGCTGAGGCTGGGAGACTTACAAAGGACAGCTGGACGGCGCCGCAGAAGCATGTTGCTGTCGCGGCGTCTTCTGTGGACCACCCGTCGTTGGCGCCGCTGTTGTGGGGGATGTACGGCTTGGACTTGTCGGCGGTGGCGGCCATGATGGTATAGTGCTCGATTTCTAGCGTGGGAGTCAAGTGTTGATAATATGTATCGGATGAAGGATGCGATGATGTTGAGAGATATGTCTATTGCTTCGGGATCAATCTCTGGATTATATAGACACTTTCTGGACTGCGCGGGTGTTAGATAGTCCTAGCTAGAGCTGAGGTTTCCCATGGCTCTCATATGCATCATCGACGCTTTCACCTCCTCAATCCCCCGCAGGCCGGCTTTATTATTCAGCATGGAGTCGGGTTTAACGTTTGCCTGCATTGTATCGTCAAAAGTTAAGCAGGCTGGAGAAGGTTAGCGACACGCGTTATGACATGTAGACAAAGGCGAGTAAAGTTTAGACGTATTCTGGGATTAAACCCGGTTTGAACCCTTTTTATTACCCTGAAGCTACTAGCAGCTCTGATAGGTTGCATTCTAAACCTTCCAATAGCCATGGGGAGTTAAGCCTGGCAGATACAGTAGTAGTATGCACGAAATAACCCCCCAATTTCCTATTTTGGACAATGGTACGGCGTTGGATGCATAGATGACTAAATCGGAGATTGAGATTTAGGCAATGTCACCGGACCAGAGATCTGAATGTAGGCCGGCATTGTGATAAGGTTATCTGTGAATATATATTCCGAATTCTATCGCTGTTCTAGGAAAAGAAAAACACTACGTCACGTATATAATTTGGGATCTACAATGATTGACGTTTATATCTTAATACTTAATACATCATTCCAAGGATGCTAGCACCCGTGCCTACACGTGCGCGTCCTCATAATTACCCTAGGTAGGCGTAGGTCGAGATAGTCTCACAATCTTAGACTATTATAGGGCCTCGTTGTATAGGCGTGATCCATGGATGGTTAACCGCTTACTGTTCTCTAGGGTATCGTTGACCTAGACCAGGGAGACACGCTATAGAACGCTGGAAAAGTTTTGTATGCGTCTATGGCTAGTCAATATCATGATTGGCCTGCTGCATTGAAAGATAATCGCGGATACAGGTAATAGAATCCCTGGTTATGGCCGTCCCTTCTAACAGTACTGTTAGATATCACTCAGGCACTAGCTAGACTCTAGGGCTAGTTTGCTATAGCATTGATTGTCAATAGGCTCATCTGACATTGACAGACAGTCCATTTCACAACTCTCGCACGCTAGCACGTTGCCCCTTTATCCCTATCACATCGAGCCCGACTACTCGATAGCTTGCAGAGACTAGCTCAGCCTAGGCCGTACTTTCGGCGGGGATACCTTGCCCGCGTCGTGGCTGGATCTAAGGCAAGGAGCTGAAGCTCTACGTAAGAACTAGTCAAGCGCCGAACTATAGCTTGGCCTACTAGCACATAGATACGCGACGGATAGATCGGTCATCTTCCCTTACGTAAAAGGCCGGTCATCTTGTCGGTATGCGTTCCAGGGATTCGGCGCCGTCGGACGAATATAGGTAGGGCTGTAAATGCGACACCGAGGGTACGGGCCGTTTCTACGCAGATGGTCATAAACCCCATTATCCTTAGCGTTTCTTACTCTTGAACTTCACAATCTCTTTCGGAAATAGGCCGTATACTTCCCCACTAGCTGTGGAGAGATAGTTATTGGCTATACGACCCGTCAGCTATCCATCTCGGCCCCGGGAATAAACCATCTGTAACCTATGAAACCAAGGAGCTGAGTGTTGTACCCGCTTTAGTTTGGAGTCGTAAGGGCCGAGGTTAGACTTGACTACGCAAAAGTTCATACCAATGGAAGTAGTAAGCTTTTGCTCGAACGTCGGAGATACCGCGGCGCTTGTCGCGGCGTATGTACAAAGTGATAGGCTGGCTCGGTGATATTGCTCAGCCTTTCAATTCGTACGTCTTTCTTTTTTACACTTGGAAATGTGCTCGGTATTGCTTTGTGCTTGTGTGGGTGCTATAAAAATCATGACGCTACGTATAAAGAAATAATCTGAATCAGGGGGCATAGATGACAGCAGAGGACGGCGTCTTATAGGGTCGCTGTTTCTTACTTTTATGTATGTCGGCGGTACGGCATGGCCGAGATCAGAAGCGACAGTGCCGAAGTGTTGCAGGTGGCAACCAACGCTGACGGCGTTCCCCGCCAACCTCGCCGGCCAAGGGCTTACCGGGCGCCGTATGTAATGTCCAGTAGTAGCATGTTCGTCGAATGACTGCTTAATGCAGCCCATTGGCCAATGTTTGCTGAACTATATCAAACCCCAAACGCAACGAGTTGAGCTAAATTTAACAAGCTCAATCTAACTCGACAGGAGATTTAGTTGTAAGATTGCCTAGAGATAGTGAACATTAGGGCCGATCGAAAATGGCCAATTCGAGATGCCGAGGAGTTCATTGATAAGCTTGGATATGCTGGTTAATTGCCAAGGTTGAATGATTATTCGTCAAGTCTTACGAATTCTTCATATGGATCTATAAGTGCTGCTATTATAATATACGTAGAATTGTTTGGTTCTGTAGACAACATAAGATGAAACGGACCATCCCAATTGGTATAAGATGAGTAGTAAGAAAAGAGATTTACATTACTTTTTAAGAACGGCTGGTGACGCAGGTGACTAGTGTAGTACAATGTATCAAGGACTCATAAGTCGGCGTCCATATTATATGTGATCACCGTATGGTCCAGGTCAGAGTGGACAAAGAAGTTCACGATGTGACCATACCGCCCATGGAGGTACGTGTACGTGTACCGTAATGTGTACCTAGGGATGATGTAGGGAATGCTAGATGGATGGATAAGGGGGGAACAAGCTAGCGTGGCAAAGCGTGGCAAGCATGGAAGGCGACAAGCCACAGAGCGTGGTATTATATGGGCTGAAACGCGGGTCGATGCTAGAACCTTTCCCAAGACGGATTAGGGAGTGACGCAAGTACTCTATACTTTTTCGTATGTAGATACTCCACTAAAGCCACAAGACGGTCAACGAACGCGGCGGGGGGCAGCACATGGGAACTCCGCAGCTGAGCGTCGTCGATCCTCTCATGTTCAATCCACGTTATCTGCAATCCCAACTAGCCCCATAAAAGCTTAGGATTCCAGGCTTTCTCGTACATGTAGTTCCAGTACTACCTACTAATCCAGTAATTACTCCAGTATTAGTCTGCGCTACTCACACTTGTACAGGCTACGGTAATCTCCTTAGCTCACCACGCGACACAGTGCAGTATTCTGTACAACTTTTTTTCTCTACCATAGTACCTACACCTACATCCTCACTACACATGTACCGTCAATACCGTACATTCACTACAATTGCAGACAGGGGAAGTTCAACCAGATCAACCAGTTTCAATTGCTAGTTTCCATCTATCGATGCTTTTGAAGGCTCTAAACTGGCTCTAATATAGGTATCCTGGTATTTTATTTATTTTATTTAGACTACATCTTTTTATTATCGTTATTATATACATACCTCTCTCCAACCCCCCCCCCCCCCCCCCCTTGGTTGCACCTTGAAATCATTTTCCCTCTCCTACCCTACCCTTACCTTGCCTACATACCCAAGGTGGTAAGTGATTATTACTGCGCAGTCGATCAGGCTGAGAATAGTACATTACTTACTCCCGTACCTACGCACGCATACAGTACCGTAGGGATCTCAGAGTGGATCTGACTGACCTCCTGACATCCCATCCTCCCTATCATCATTTTTATCTTTTTGCGCTTAATAACTGCCTATCTTTCTTGGTCTTTTCCAATCGCCCCATCGTTAAATCGTCATCAGTTCAGCGTCTTCACGCTGCTGAACACGACTACAATTGCCGAAACTGGACGAGCGAACCTACATTCCCAATGGGCAACAGCCAGGGAAAACCCGTTGACCTCAACGGCGAAGGTATGTTTGTCTTTTTTTTAAGGGAGGGTTTCCCGAATTCCACGCGTTGTCTCGGAAGTGCCACTTATCCCGTCAACGACCTCGCTCGGCTAACCAAGTGCCATTTTCCATTGCTTTTTAGTAAATCTCAACCATTTCCGATTGTTGCGAGTCGTCGGCCGAGGTGCTTTCGGTAAAGTACGAATAGTCGAGAGGAAAGACACGGGCTTATCGTTTGCCCTAAAATACATTCGCAAAGATGAGGGTGCGTCGGACCCTAAATGCTCTACAAAATCGAGTAAAATAATGACTCTGTCTCCTAGTCGTACGGTCCGAGAGTGTACGGAATATTATACGAGAACGCCGCATGCTCGAGCATGTAAACCACCCGTTTATCTGTAACTTGCGTTATAGCTTCCAAGATATCGAGTATATGTACGCACCATTTACCAGTCCCGACAGCGGAGCGAGCTATCTAATACGACTTACACTGATAGGTACCTCGTGGTTGATCTGATGAGCGGCGGCGATCTACGTTTCCATATTTCGAGAAAGACCTTCACCGAAGATGCTGTACGTTTCTGGATAGCCGAGTTAGGGTGTGCGCTCCGATACATACACGGGCAAGGCATAATACATCGAGACGTAAAGCCGGACAACGTATTGTTAGATGCTGACGGCCATGTTCACTTGACCGACTTCGTAAGTTACTTCACGTCAACTGCCCAACTCCGATGCCTAACGCCTAACCTCTTGTCTTCTAGAACGTTGCGTCAGACGTCATACCCGGCAAGCTCCTCACGAGTAAATCCGGAACTCTTGCGTATCTTGCCCCTGAAGTCTATGCAGGCAAGGGCTACGATGTCAGAGCCGATTGGTGGTCACTAGGTGTACTCTTTTACGAGTGCATATACAACAAGGTACAGAACAGTCCACTATGGATCCGAAACGTGTCAGTCAGCAAATGTGCTTACCAAGACGACAGCGACCTTTCGAGGGCAATTCGGAATCTACCTTGACAAATGTCATCCTCGCCGCGAACCCGAAATTCCCTGTCACGCAACCTCCCGTATCACTACCGTGTCTATACGCCATCGGTTCTGCGTTAAATCCGAACCCTGACAAGAGGCTCGGTCACACTTGGGAAAGCTTCATAACCGAACCCTTTTTCCAGGCCATTGACTTCGTGGCTTTAGAAAGAAAAGAATTGGAACCCGTATTTGTTCCGTCTGCCGACAAGACCAATTTTGACGCTACCTACGATCTTGAGGAATTATTACTAGAAGAGGCGCCGCTGGAAGCTAGAGCACGGAGACAGAAGCCTAGAGAGAGGTTAAAGGACGATGCCACCGAGAAAGAAATTCGCGAAGAGGAATTATATCGCACAATCGAACGGGACTTCCAACCGTTTGATTATACTGTGGCAGCGTATAAGAAGTAAGTATCTATATTTCTAGCCACCATATATGCTAACCACAAAGTAGGATTACGGGTATGCAAAATGAAGAGACCGGTGAAAATGAGTCTACTCCCGGGCCAGCTCATGAAGAGCCACAGGCCATTACCACGAACGAAGTAAAACCGGCCCCGACGAACAATGGAGTTCAACATTCACATCACCAACCTTCGCCTGTACAAGACCGGTCCGACAAGAACTTTTCAAACTCCAGCCGCAATACAGCCAAGGTCGCACCGAAGGCGCATACGCCATTACAATCATACCACCGGACTTACACTAAAAGTATGTCTCAACCATCGGGAATACAAGTTAAGTCCCCTACCGGTGGAATATCCGTAACGCTTGAAGACACTGGAAGCTGGTCGGACCTGGCACGTAGAGATGCTACGTTGCCCGCCGATGCCAACGCTGTAAACGACGATAAGGCTGCATCTGGTGGTGGTGGCGTTTTTGGGTTTTTTGGCCGAAAGAAAAGGGGTCATAGTCCAAAGCCAAAGGAGAGGGGTGTCTTGGGCAAAGAAGGAGCACGCCAGGTTGTGGGTTGATTTGTCTTTTCGGCGCTGGGCATTATTACGCATATCAATGAGTTTCTGAGTATTGGGAGCCAGTTGGCGAGGTTTTCGAGGAATTATCGGCTTATTATACCCTCTATCCATCGCAGAGATAAATTCCCGTAGCATTATTTGCGGGTCTAAGCTTGGAGCCTAGTGGCTTTTTTTTTTTCTTTATAGCCGATTCAGGTCTTCGTGGTAGAGGTCTAAGTCGGGCTCATCAATTCGGCGGATTACGATATTTTCTGTCGGTTCCAAAGGATTGCGGACATATTCTTGGTCCCGAGAGTAATAAATAAGGGCCACCATCAATTCTCATTTAAGCCAAGAGCAGTATCAAAAGCTTTATAAAGCTAGTCGATACTACCAGCGGCCCCCCCTCTCAGCCCCCCCTTCCTCCAACTATCATCATCGTCGGCCCTTCGATTGGGGAAACCCCAACGGCGGGCTGTGTTATAACTTGTAGCTCTATTCTATCCGAGTAGCCAAGTTTTCTTCTCGTCTTACCTAGCAAGTCAGTTCGCATCTTGGGACGATCCTGTCCCGCGATAATGAGTCGAAGCCGGAACAGGAACAGGAACAGGAGGACGTCTGCATTTGGAAGGATGGGCGCTCCTAAGTCTACCTACGTACTTAACGGTACCTAACTAGTATACCTCGGAGTAAATGGTTAATTACCTAGGTCATATATGTTTGTTTGTTTTTTGTGTGTGTGTGTGAGAGCGATATACGGTTTACGGCACCCCTCTTTATAGGAGCGATCCGCGGGGAAGACGAGACGAGATGAGATGTGTTGGATAGACAAGGTCTACTGATGTTACTCAATAGAGAAGTGATGCTGTACAGCTGTAGGTGTGGATGTGGTTGTAATTTTTGATTGTGTAAGGTGTAAGTCTATGAGAGAGTGGGGTAAAGCTAGATACAGGTGTGCAGAGCCCCCAAGCTCTAGTATTAGGTAATCGGTCACGTGATCGCGATCCCAACAAGATGAGATGAGATGGCATGGCAACTCCGTTTGTTAGGCGGTGGAGGGCGAAGATGAGGACGTGGGCGTATAGATAACTGTTGGGGCAGTCGGTATGTTTTATAGCGATTAGGTAGTGAATACTGAATACCTTGATAAAGAATGGGTGGTTAGGCTGGTTGTGCTGTGTATGGTATGGTAAGTGAGTACCAACCTACTTGATGTGATATCTTAAATCCAATATTGTGTTGAGGCTTGTCTTCTTCGATTACGCGTCTCGAGTATTGGTTGATATGTTGACCTAAGAAAAAGCTTAGTATCGATCTTCGGTTAATGGTTTTTTTCCCCCCCTTCTCTCTCGTAGTTGCCAGTTGAGGGCGACATCATTGTGCGGGTTTCTTTTGTTCCGGTAAATCAAGTCCTAAGTGGAATTATTGCACAGCTCATTGCTGTCCTTGGGCGTCTTGCACAGCCATTTGAAGAAGCCTGAATCTCCAACCTGCAGTTCATACGCCCTCGAGTTGGCGTTTCACAACAGATGTGCCGGAGGCGTCTTGAAGCCAATGAAGTCTTGATCATGTGGCGCGGGGAATCTAACGGTGGCGTCGATGTGATCCTACATATATGGTTAATAGATCCAGGCTCACAGCCTTGACGGCAATCAACTTCTTTCTTAGTTTTGTTCTGTTCTGTAAGGTCGTGTTAAGCTGTACAGAGAAAATCGCTCGAGAATGGACCAACATGAATATGAGTATATGCCTCTGGAATCGCCGTCGAGAGACATCCGTTTGGTCACTATCCTGCCCGGAAAGTTCGACGACCCGATCCGGATTAGAATCACTCACACCCAGCTTGACCCGCCTATCCAAGACAAAAAGCCGAAGAGGTTATCGTTGAAGGAGATACGGGAGACCCTTCCTGAAGGTTGGATAGCCCGTGAGACTTTAGAGAGGCGTGTGATATTTGAAACGCGAGACGAAGATGATGAAGGGTACTCGTCTTGGAGCCATCCGGATCCCAGTTTCTCTCGCGAAAAGTACGATCCTATCAATCGAGAAGATGGGCATTCGAAATCGAAATATGAGGCCCTGTCTTACGTCTGGGGTTCCCCGGAACGAGATAAAACTGCAGTAGTCGAGATCCCAGAGAAGATTACAGGCTCCGTGGAAAAATTTGGCGCACAACGTCTACCGATAACTAGCAATCTCTCAGAGGCGATACAGCACCTGCGGTACGAGGACGAGTGCCGAATCATGTGGATCGACGCTATTTGTATCAACCAAAGCGACACCAACGAACGAAGTAAACAAGTTCAGCGCATGGGCCTGATCTTCAAGCTCGCGCGTCAGGTCATAGCCTGGCTTGGGCCGAGCTCTTCGAATAGTGGACTGGCTTTCTCCAAGCTGGATTATCTCGGTCGGCAGGTTGAAGTCACAAGGGACAATTGGTCGATGTTCTCACCTGGTTGCGATGAGCCAGATTGGTGTAGCCATGAAGTTCCTCTCCCTTACGGGATGGATGTATGGGATGCAATTTCTGAACTAAGTTTGAGGGACTGGTTCATGCGATTGTGGATTGTGCAAGAAATCCACCTCGGAAGTGCAGACTCTATCCTAAAGTGTGGGCATGATGAGATCCTGTGGCCTCTTTTTCGCCGAGCAGTTCTCTGCATCTATGTGAAAGACGAGGGTGTGCCCGAAACTGTACAGCGGAGAATAAGAGGCATGAACGACTTGTGTGACGATATTGGTAAAAAGTTTTTTGAATTTATGTTGTACGATTATCACAATCGATCATGCGAGGACAACAGAGACAAAATATACGGCCTAATGAACCTGGCGCCTCCAGAGATCGCGACACACATACAAGTAGACTACACGATATCGGCTACCCCGGTATTCAAACAGGCGTTTCTGGCATGCACTGAACAGCAGAAACGCCTTGCGCAGCTGCCGTTCTGTGGGAGACGCTATTCGACATCAATAGCACCAGAATGGCCGACATGGGTTCCAAATTGGTCTCAGTTTACTTATGTCACAACCCATCCTGCCAGGGGCTTCTGCGCTAGTGGTATCTCAGCATCGCGAGCGGTACATATGGACGGCAGCCGACTTGGAGTCACTGCGTTATATTTCGCAACCGTCTCCTGGGTCGGTAGTCAAATAACTGCCTATAACTTTTCTGATTTCGTCGAGAACTACCAGCGCATACGGCTTAATCAAGCGCAAGAATCGCAATATCCTACGGGCGGCACTTACCAGAGTGCATGGCTGCAGATATTGACGCAGGATTACAATAGAGACAGGTACCCGACTCTGAATCTGCCCACGCTAGCTGAGCTATCTGAAGCAGTTGCTATGGCCGGAACGGATGAGGCAGCAGCGAACAGCAAATTATCGACTCAGTATAAAAACTCGGTTACTAATTGGATTAATGGATATTACTTATTCATTACGCAAAACGGGTACGTGGGTATGATACAAGGAGTGCCCCAACATGGTAAGTTCCAACGAGTCATCATGCTTAAAGTCGCTAGACAGTTAACGTAAAAGCTATTTTAGGTGACGAGATCTTTGTTATTCTGGGATGTGATGTACCAATGCTTCTTAGGCCAACTTCGACTGGCGAGTATGAGGTCATTGGCGATTGTTACGGTATGTGTATTTAAACTAAAGCCTTTCGAGTCTTCGATCGTGCAGCAGTTACATGCCTTAATTCTTTCCCGATGATTTCTAAAGAGCTATTGCTGACTACGTGCGTGGATCGCATAGTGCACGGAATTAGTAAGTGTTTGCTCACACCATCCATACTCACATTATATTGCTGCTTTGGACTGTAAATGGAGCCGGTTTTTGAAACTGGACCTACGGACAAGGCGTATACTTAAACGCGACATTCACTTGCATCATGGCTTCTTTTACTTTTCGAATATCGGGCAATTGCTTACTCCTTGTTCTGCAGTGGACGGTGACGCTATTCTGGGCCCAATTCCTCACTCTTGGAAAGCGGTGATAATTCGAGAAGAAGATGGGAACTATCGCATTCATTACTCGAATGTAGAGACTGAGGATGAATCAACAGAGGATCCACGCCTGGAGCAGATCCCAATGCCACCGGAATGGGAGCCGATCGAATGGGAAAGGACTCGTGCCGACCCTTTTAGTTGTAAGAAGTTTCGAAATAGGGAGACAGGTGAAGTAATCAACTCAGACCCGAGACTCTTTCCAGAGGCACTGGAAGCACGTGGGGTTTTCATCAGGACTATTACCCTTATATGATTCCTAGGTTGGGACTGTTTCTGCTCTGCCCGCGTGGTGACGTTTGTTTGATACCCCAAGTTGTCGTATTTTGGGGAGTATTCATCTACTAATCACGGACAGCGCTGGGAAGGATTATCATTGAGTCTTTGTATCTGTTGCTTTCATTACTTGGAGGTAATTCTGAGAGACAAAGGGCCAGCTCGTGTACTTGACAGATGGCGACGTGACTATAAGGGGAGGAAACGAGTCCGTGTAGACCTACAGTTCAATAGTAGACTCCTGAGCTTCATCGCAATTTTTCATACTATTACTAACCCAAGCTTCCTTTTCTGCACTAATATATGTGGTATATATCCTACAAATAGAGTACCTGCTAGCTGCTACCCCATTCTCACCCACAAATCTCTTTATCAAGACGTGAATAATAGATGTTTCAACTTCCCATAACTTCATCAAGAGAAAATAGACGATTCATCTACTATGAATAGATGTTAGTAGTGAAGCACTTAGCTCCAAACATAAAATGAGCCATATCGATACAGCATCAAGGATTCCTTTTCTCTGTAGTCTTTAAACGTTATCCGACATGTGAATCACTGGCTTGAAGCCTCATCTCGGGTTAACTAGTAGGCCAGACACCTCTTTTTGCCTTTCCAAGCTACTCGCATACGTCTTATGTCACGGCTTCAACTTGCCGGAGACCCTTGGAATACCTGGGGGAAACAAGATAGGACATCTAAAGCAGATCACCCCTAGTTTCCTTACCCTGTGTTGCGTAAGCGTTGGGTAGACTCTTTTAGAGTGGCTTTACAGTCTGATGCTCAAGAAAGGGGGTGTCTATTTATGCGTTTACTCTATATGCTTACTATTTAGGAGGTATGTATTACTCGGTCGATATAAGGGAGAGTTAAAAAGGGAGCTACCACTCCTTCAGAAGTACCTAAGGAAGTACTTACACATACTGACCGATGTATGAGTTAGGCTAGTGCCTTTCGTAACCCTTCATGGAACTGCAATCCTCCCTATCACTTCACGTGAGATACCACTGCAGTACAAGGGCAAATCGAAATTCTTAAAATCCACGACTTTCAATTGTGTGTCAGAGTCCTATATAACGAGAGACAGACAGACGTTATCTCGAACCGAAAGTCCAGTTAAGTCATTTGCCTCTGGGCAGATCGTCTCTTTGCCATTATCTCAATCAACGTAAAGACATGCCAGGCAGATACGCAGCCAGACAGACACATTCCCCCCATCGAGCATCAAATCATCGTCATCGTCATCGTCCTTGCCCCATGCACTCCGAATATCCATCATTCACTTTCACTACGTAGGTAGGTATACCCCTAATACCTGGCGTAGGCTACACAATAAGATATGGCCGCCACGCCCCCCGTATTCCCTCCCGCACCCGTGAGTCGACAGATACGGTCCAAAGAAAAAGAAAAAAACACCGAGTTAGAAAAAAAAGGAAACAATAAGTAGTTTTCCGCCTTTCTCGTCGCAAATGCAACTCCATTTCCCATGATGATTCGACATAAGATAGGGAAGGTGCCCCATACATGGTAAGGATAATGGGTTTCTCTCTCTTTCTCTCCCTCCTAATCTCTTGTCTTGATCCCCAAAGGCATTGATTGACCTGTACCCCCGTTGCCGCCGTGGTAGTCCCCGCCGCCGAATAAACTCCTTATGCCGTTACCCAATGATTGGTGATTGGTGGTGGTGTTGGTGGTGGCACAATAGGAGGGAGCAGCTTTCTCTCTGCGTATATGTGTACATGTGTATGTGTATGTACGTGTGTATGTGTGTGAGAGAAGCAAACCCCTCCGGCTATGTTCATCGACATAGGAGAAATTAGTCGGACGAGGACGTGCACTTGCCCGCCTCGGCGCCTAGGTACTTGGTCATGACGGCCTTGAAGTCCTGCTCGTCGACGACGGCGCCGGACCCGCCGCACTTGGCTTTCTTCTGCAGGTCCGAGCACAGGCCGTCTAGGTCCAGGTCTCCGGATTGTACACGTGGGCAGGCTTGCAATTTCTCCCTGTTTGTCTTGTTAGCATCGTTCCTTATCTTACTATATACTAGCCTGCATGCTAGAGGTGGGAGAGGGTTGACGTACCAGATATTGTTACAAGTAAGCAGCTTCCCGTTGCTGGCGATAATGGTATCCTCAGACTCCTTACGTGCGTCGATCTCGGCGATCAGGTTCTTCTTGGGCGCGTTGGGGCTCGGCGCCACGTTGTACGGCGTCGTGAAGTCCACATCAAAGGCGTCGTTGAAGAAACTGTCGTCGAACGTGGCGTTGGCCAGGATGTTGTCCTGCGGCTCCCGGTAGTCGCCGAAGAGCTGCGGGTCGAACTGGCCGCCGTTTTGCTGCGACATCCAATCTAGGCTGGAGAAGTCCACGTGGGCTAGGTGGTTAAATTCTATATATCTTGTTAGTTCGTGGTTCCGGATAATAGGAGGTATGTGGATGGTGCTTACGGTTCATGGAGTCGGTTGTGAGTGAAGGTTGTTCCTCGCCGATCGTGGTGAGAGTATCTACGGGTTTGAAGCCCAGTGGTGACTGTGTACAAGGCTCAGGAGAGGTTCCGCAGGAGGAACTAGGTCCCATGTTGGAATTGCCCGTTGACGAACAAGGCGAGCCCGTGTTTGCCCCGTTCACGCTGTTGTGGCTGTAATCTAGGCTGGTCCGTGAGACGCTGCCGCCGAAAGTGCTGCTGTCGTAGGGAGACGCCGAGGATTTCGATGAAGCATCCTTCGAATGTGCATCGGAGTTCTCTCGGTTCTTAGTCGAGTTGGGGCTGGCTTGGTCTTTGGATTTGTCTGTTGGGCTGACCTGGCCGTTGGGGCTGTTACCAGACGACGAGGTGTGATATAACGACGTCCTGGTAACTTGTGCGTAAGAGCCCTGAGGTCCAGGAAGAACACCAAACTTGGGGAACTCGAATTGGAAGTTGACATCGCTGAGATTCTGTATGGCAGCGTTGCCAAACACCTGATTCCGTTGTGCACCTGAGCCACCTGAGATTGAACGGGGAGTGCTCAGCAACGTCAGCTTCTTCTTGTACTCGTTCAATTCCATTGTCAACTTGTCGATCTGGGCACGCAATTGGGTGTTCTCGTTATTCGTGGCTGTGGAAGCCTTCTCTAGTTCCTCCACCTTCGTCTCGAGATCCTTCAAATGCTTCTCCTTGCGCTCTCGGAATGCTCGTTGCGCGGCGCGATTTTGAGCCTTCCTCTTCTGTTTGTATTGTTAGATACTGGTCCGGATCCCTAGAGCTGACTAGTCAAATGCTTGCGACTCACCGAACTAGGTTCGTTTGTAAGAGGCTTGCGACCGGGCTTCTTGGGAACCTTTCCTTCACTCTCTCTTCGCTTGCCTCCACCCTCTTCCTCATCTTCGTCCTCATCATCGGGATGACTTCTCTTATCGGGGCTCTCGTTATCGGGAGAGCTAGCCTTCGAATTGTCATTTGGTGAGGTGCCTGGGAGATCTCCAATCATCTTTGCTTGTCCGTCCTGACCGAAATCAAAATCAAAACTAGTATCGGGTCCTAGGTCGTAGTCGTAATCCAAGAAGGGGCTCTCTTGGATGCCATTGGTGGTACCATTCGGACTGTCGAAGGTGGAGGTACCTTTCTGGTTCTGGGCGGGGGACTTTGACAAAGAATCGGGTGAGAGGGACATCGCATTGCCCGAGCTGCTGTTACTGCCGCCCGTTTGGTTTGAAGTAAGAGCGCGGAAAAGCAGGTTCTGCTGCTGAGGTGTGAGGATAAAGTTGTGTAGGGCTTGGGAGTGAGCCGAGGCCATCGTGACTGGTTTTTATGAGATGAATTAAAGAGATATGTCACGGATTGAAACGACGACAAGTGGTAGAATAGTAGAAGACTAATGTAATATGAATTGAATACGTCGGCGACCCCTCTTAATTGGGTGTGAAGACGTCAGCGCTTGAGCTAACGACACCAACGATAATTCGGGAGCGAAGCTTAGGTGGAAGATAGGTCCAAGCGCAGCAATTGCCGCGCTCAATGGTTGACGTATGGTCTTCAAAGCGCCTAGACAGGATTAATCTGAAGGTATTGGTAGTCCTGGAGGTTGAGGCTATCCACAAACAAACTGGTACCGTGGTTGTGGGTTAAGGGTTGGGGGAGAAAGACGAAATTCGCCTCTCGGAATCCTGAGGCTGAGATGAAGAACGGTAAGGGACAATCAGCGGCGCCTTTTTCGCCTGACTTCTTTCAGAGGGAGTTGATGTAGGGGTCACACTGCTAACACACCCCCCCCTTTCACCTCTGGTAGGATGGGACAGCGTGTCAATATAGTGTAAGAGGCTTGTATGGCTGGTATGTACAGTGGTTAGGGTATGCAAAGAACCGAATCCAACGATGAATGCGGGTTGAGTGACCAGTTTCTCACGATGGAAAGAATTCTAGAGAGGGGGGCAGAAGACAAGGCAATTTTCTAATTTGTAAGCACTGTATGGTCCATGACAGGTCAAAGGACTCGAATGTGGCGGGGAACAGCCCGGTCCTTGTATGTACTCGGACTTAGCGGAGCTGACTGTGGCTGATCGCCTTTTGCGTTCCCTTTATGCTACATTCACGCCGTCTTTTCGCCTTGCTCCTCTAGATAACTGTACTCCCCTCGGCTATCCCCATTTTAAAAAAGACCGCCTCGAATCTCGACGGCGTTCCTTCGTCGACTGTACATAGAAGCTAGGCCTTAAGGCTACTAGTCCACAATATTTAGTGTACCATATGATAGTGAATTAACAAGGGCCGCCTTGGTTTCAAATATGGTGGAGAATCTACTGGACCTTCATATGAAATGTTCGAAGCAAGCCTTTTCCGGTTAGGTCGAGTGACCGCTGCAGTTAGTAAGACCACACTGACGTGCGATATATCCAATAGGAGTTCATACGCTCTCGGGGGTACAGGCAGTATAGCGGGTTAACGGCCAGTCTGATAGACCGAGTCACATTATCGGATCTCTATTTAGCCTTTAAGTGGTGGGGATTAAAGCATGGTCATTCTATCAGCCATTTCTCACCGTCTGACTGACATGAACGTCGGTGGTCGGACTCTCTAGAGTCTTGTTGGTTGGGGAGTTATGACTCAACGTCAGCCTGGTGCCTGGTTCTGTACCATGATCAGCATCACAAATTTCCTAGGATGAGGTACATATTCTACAGCACATAAGTCACCGACCAGCCCAGGCCCAGAGCGATGGAAACATTAGGTACGCACTACCGACTGCAGCCGACGGGATGGGCATTAATCCCGACTCTTAATATAGGTATCGTAGCTTCTTGGCCCATCTGACCTGTTCTCAGCATAATATTCTCATTAGGGCTCGACATATGAATGCCACCATCTTGCAGCATAAGCCCTAAACCTGGTTTCAACTAGCAAATGCTTGTTGTTTGAGATTGCGCTCTTTTCCCTCTTGTACTGTATCCCACAAAACCATGGAGTATCAGAACACTGTGTTGGCAGAAACATACACCCGCGATATCTTATCTGCCGGTTTAGAAACAGCTTTGACTTTGACTGCCGTTTCTCCATACTGCGGCAGTACTGTATAGATTCGGAAGAGTCAAATAATATCGGCGAATACTTGCGTATCAATGACGAAATATTAAATGCTGCTTTAACATGAAAGATAAAAAAGACGAAAGTGGCTTTGTCCAATGAGACGTAGCATGAGCAAGCCGCATATGCTAAGCTAAAACCCGAAACGTATACGGACATAGCTTTTAAAGGAGAGTTAGATGCGTGTGTACACTCTGTGCGAAGCAATAAAAGGGGTAATTAGAGGGGGGTTCCGATTCAGGACTCAATCCACGTGATTCGGGTAGATCCTTTCATAGGAGGTAATGGACCGGCAGGTACCTGAACGAACTCAATGAGGCAGGAGAAACGGGTGGAAATATCTTGGACCTGCAGGCTTGTTAAAATACGAGGAAGTAGATGTGTCCTATGTGGCTGTGTGGGCTCGGTAGAGACTTCCATTCAAGAACTATTGGAATTGCTCCTGCAAGTGCCCGTGGCAAGCCCATAGTTCCCCGCATCTGTTCAAGATGGCAGGGTGGGTAGGATAAAAAGGGAAGCTAAACCATATGGGGTATGCTACTTCTATGTGGGGCAAGTATCTTTTATGCTAATTATGCTGGGAAGGTACAGCCATGACCGCGTAGCTTTCCATACGTCAATCGGCAGATTCAATACGATCAGCCTCGTCACCTAACCCCAAAACGTCTAGAATCCGAATACCAACTTCACCAGTAGACAACGACATACGACATACCATTCTTCAATCCGAAAAGCGTTCTCGCGTTGCTGACACATCAGCCCCTTTCTCCTGTGGAAGAGGGGTTATACTTGGTTACTTGTTAAGAATCCCATGCCCTGACGCAGCCATGGATCTTGCATACGACCATATAGCGGAGGAGTCTCTCCCAAAGGACCCCAATGATACCAACGACGACAACGGTAACCAAAATGCAGAATCATCCCGAAAGAAGCCCGAACACACTCTCAATGAAGATATCCAAGAGGCATATCGTGCATTTTCCAGTAGCACTTGGGGTAGTTGGCTCGGTGGAACTGTCGGCAACGTGATTAAGCAGGTACGGAGGTCAACTGTACGAATTTATATGAGCTATTAATAACCCTCTTCTTATCACAGGGCGAGTCTGTATATCGAGAAGCACAACAAGAGGTCACTTCGCTCAGTGCAGATGCCACCAGGGGCTTGGCGAACCTCCGCGCTAGAGCTCTCTCGTTGACTACATCACCACTTCCTGCGGAACAACGAACACAGCAAGATAACGAGAAGGACCCCGAGACTACTCCGACGACATCTAAGGCTGCCGGTCCTGATGATGGATCCAAGGACTCTGAAACCGTGATATCAAGATTGAAAGCAGAGGCAGCGAAACGCCTGAAGGATATTCAACGTGCAGAGGATGCTGCCGACGAGGCGCTCCTGAAATTTGGTGGAAACATCCGAGATTTCTTCCGTGATGCCATCATTGTCAAACCCGGTTCGGAATCTGATGATTCCAAGGGAACCAGTCGCCGCTTCGAGAGCAAGGATGAAACCGGAAAGCGAGTGATACACACTTCGAGATATGATGCGCAGCTCCATGTCCTCCACACAACCGAGAAGAGCTTCACTGAAGACCCTGCTACCACCGAATTTGCTTCTTGGGCAAAGAACTTCAATGTGGATAGCAAGACGGAGAATATCAGCGCCGACCTGGCCAAATATCCGGAACTACGAGCGAACATGGAGAAGCTAGTCCCTGACAAAGTCCCTTATGTTGACTTCTGGAAGCGATACTATTTCCTACGACACAGTATAGAGACCGCTGAAGCGCGCCGTCGAGATCTGCTGAAGGGTTCGTTGCATTTCTCCTTTTTTAGTCTACGTATATGGATCTAGCTAACAAGCATTTTAGCCGCATCTGCTGAAGAAGAGATTGGATGGGGCGAGGATTCCGAGGATTCTGAAGAATCCGAGTCTGAGGAATCTGAGGAGGAGTCCGACGATGAGACAGTGCCAGCCAAGCCGGTAGCAAAGCCAGCAAGACCAGGTTCTACCGAGTCTTCCACCACGATTCACCCGCCAGCTCGTCCTACCTCAGACAAGACCCATCTAAAACCAGCAGAACCCCGTAAATCTAACGATGAGAAATCCCAGGCAGACAGTGACACTAGTTACGATGTCGTCGGCGCAGCCTCTGGAAATCCAAGCCAGGCTCCCAATAGCCCCAAGGAGTCTCGGAAAGTGGAGGACAGCGATGACAGCGACGACGAAGAGTGGGAGTAATAGTACTGCATGAAGCTTGGCTTATTGGCTCTCTGTTGGTATGAGTGGTTCGAATTTGGAGTTCCTATAGGCGTCGGTTGGTCCCTTTTTGGATGGCTTCGAATGCATGATATTGTCCGCCCGCCCGCTTTGTATATCTTTTCAAGCACATTCCATTGCAAACATGCTATGCCACTACCAACGACTCCTATTCTCCTTAGAGTGTACAGCCCAAGGGATATAGAATTTGTGTGCTCTCACTCAACGCTTCTTTCGCGTTACTTTCGTAAATCCATCTTCGTCTACTTCCGGAGGAGGTCGCTCTTTGGGTGCTGCGACTAAGGCAGGCGCATCGTCCATATCAACGTCGTCACCTTCTTCACTATCCTCGTCGTCATCACTCTCCCAATCAGTCTCCTGGTCTCCGCCATCCACCTCTTGTACTTTAACCGTCTTCCCCTTCGTATCGAGCCATCTACGTCTTAGATCCTCGACAAACGTGAAATCTCCGGCAGCGCACATAGCACGCGCCTTCATGATGCGCTCGGCGACCTCAATTTCGGACTCATCGTCGACATTCGTCTCGAACTCATCCCACATGACCTGTAAAAGTGTTGCCTCAACATCCTCCGCGTCGGGGTCCTGGGGGATCTTTTGAGATGGCTTGCGCGGCTTGGCGAGGTCGACGAAGCTCGGGAACATGTCGACGATGGCACCGGCGAACCAGTCGCGCTTGTCCTCGGATGCGGGTCCGCCTAGGTTATTTTGCACGGCGACGGTGAGGGAGAGCCATAGGTGCAACGATATGGCTACGCCTTGCTCAAATTGGAGCTGTCGGGCTTCTGTTTTCAGGATAATTAGTATGAAGAAGATGAAATGATATATACCAATATTGAGAATATATGACATACCTGGCGTTGGACCTACTGCAGAAGCCATTTTCCAGGGAGTGCTATATTCGAAGATGTGCTGAACCCTGAGCGTCGCATTTACAGGCGATGGAGGGGCATTCGCATTTTCCATCCACTTTTGATAATAATTTCTTTAATTTCTATCATTCTGCCGCGTTTGACCGCATGCCGCAACACGGGTAACGACGATTCGACCATAGATCCACGCTAAACTGTCCTATCAGATCCCTCCCCCTTTTAGGGCGGATTCTTCGTTTGGAGCTAAACCTGCCCGGGATAGGAATGGATTGCCGTGTCTGAAAGAAGCAGCGCAATGACATCACCAATAAATGAGCTGTAAGATTACAGGTAGCTGGGCAGGTGCCAGCTGGAATAGGGTAGCTGGTAGCTATCCACTTATATAGCATAGAAGGTATGAAACTTGGGAATACGCATTCTCATCGTCTCTGTTACCTGAGTATAACCTGCTTAGAGCTGCCCAATGCCTCAATTCCACTATACGAGTCATTACGGCTTCTAGTAAGCTGCTGTTTCGCGTGTTATACGATAATTTGAGATACTTAGGCGATATCTCAGCCATGAATACCGCTACGGTGTCCATGGCGGTTACGCCGACAGTCTTGTCGACCTTTTTGTCACACGTACGTATCCTACCCATTGGAATACCTCCTTTCTTGTGGACCCAAACTCAATATCATTTTCGGGCGCTACGTTCGTCAATTTCTAAGTGGCTGAGCTACCCGAGTGTGTCTACTATTTGCCTTCCACCAAAAGCTTGTTTGATTCCGTGTGATAGCTTAACCCTGTAAGGAGAGACCATGCTAAGACGAAAACTCGGTGACATTGTAGTACCTCAATCGCAAACCTCTACGCGAGCGACCGACTGCCCACCTTTCGTACGACGAGGGTTTACATCTAATACGATCGTTTCTCGAGTTTGCGTCGCACCATACGGTCGAGGAGTTACAGGCGTTCACTTCCCAATGGGTGCCCCATCCGCAATGGGTCAAAGTCGACCAAGTCGAGGTCCCCGACACGCAACTCGTAGAAGCCGCGAACGTTTTGCAGCAACAGCTAGGTCCAGACGGTATCAAAAAAGTCGGTGGGAGGAATTGGTGGCAATGGCGGAAGCCACGCAGCCCTCTCAAGGCAGAATGGATCGAGATGAAGGCCGATTACCATGAGCGAAAGAAAACTGGTGATCCGGGCAAGAGAGTCATGCTCTATGTCCACGGAGGTGCCTATTACTTTGGGAGCGTCGATGAACATCGGTATCAGATGCAGCGACACGCGCGGAAGCTCAAGGCTAGGGTTTTCGCTCCCGAGTACCGGCTAGCTCCTCAGTTCCCCTTTCCTTGTGGGCTCCAGGATTGTTTAGCAGCGTATCTATACCTGCTTACAATCCAAGATCCTACCACCATAGTCCTGGCTGGCGATTCTGCTGGGGGCGGCATGGTCTTGAGCATGCTTGTCACTATGAGAGATAGAGGCATTCCTCTTCCTGCTGGAGCCATCCTTATTAGTCCCTGGGTGGACTTGACACATTCTTTCCCAAGTCTCTCTGGTGACTGTCCCCTAGACTACATCCCCAAACATGGCTTTCACCATAAGCCTTCAAAGGCCTGGCCGCCCCTGAATGCGGAGGAATACGCATTATTAGCTGAGCAGGTGGCTAAAGATACCAAGCTAGACCAAACTAAGCTGATGAAGCCGGCCACCGTAGAAACGAAAAACCTGCCTCAGGACCTTGGGCAACTCAATGCGACGCAGGCAGAAGATGCTAAATCTCTCGCCGCTAGCGTAGCTGAAACATCATATATTACGGTCAATCTCGACGGGAAAGAAGTCAAGCTCAAAGACCAGATCCAGGTGTGTGATATCACTCAAAATTGAGGAGTACGTGCTAATGTTGTCGCAGATGTATACTACCAACGAACTCTTGTCGCATCCTCTAGTCAGCCCTGTCATGCAACCTAGTCTTGGAGGGCTACCGCCTTTACTCATTATGACGGGAGGTGGCGAAATTCTTCGAGATGAACAAATTTACTTGGCACACAAATGTGCAAACCCCTCTAAATACCCGCCTCCGGAATCTGCGATGAATGAATCGGCGCAAGAGCAGATAGAACGCTACAAGCCAACTGACGTACAATTGCAAGTCTGGGACGATCTGTGCCATGTTGCTCCGACTCTGAGTTTTACTCGCCCGGCAAAATACATGTACCGCTCGGTAGCACAATTTGGTGCTTGGGCCCTGGCTCGGGCTCAGGGGAGGGGGATCGAGATTCTCGACGACGACACAATCTCAGTTATATCGAGTTCGAGCTCGAGTTCGGATACTGACGGTGCGAATAGGGCCACTAAGGACAAGGCTAAAGCAGACGAAGACGTAGGGTCTGAGGTCGGAAAGGCTGGTGATCCCTTGCCGCCATTTAAAAACCATATGATCCGTCAACGAGTTAGCCGTCATGGAGTCATTAGCCCCTTAGCACCCCCTAGTGAACTGCCTGGCTGCACTATCGATCGGAATGACGTTGGCGTCGTTAAAGAAGTCCCCGTACGGCGATGGCTAGAAGTACGCGGTCAATTTGACAAACGCTTCGCGAGTGTCCGCGCCAAGATCCATAAGCGGCGGCTTAAGGAGATGGCCGCAGGATACGTGGGTTTCGACGGAGAAAGACCGCCTCCAGCCGCCCTTGCTAGTAGACGCAAGGTACGCGAGGACCTCAAAGAAAAGAAGAAGGTTAAGAGCATGGGTCTCGCCCTATGGTCTCTCTGGGGCTCCAAGCACGACGAGGCCACCGTGCACCGAGAACATGAGGCAGATAAAGCGCCGGAAACGAAAGTAGCGACTACCGAGGAGGGAGAAGGCGCCCGCTCACCTTCGGATCTCAATGAGCAAGAAAAGGGTGTCGCTAAGAGAGAATTAAGGAAACTCCGAAGCCGATCGAAGTCGAAGTCGAAGACTAAAATAGTTAGGGACGAAAGTCAGATTACTAATGAAGACGGCGCCAACGAGAACACCCCCATATCAATTCTCATGGCTAAGAGGGAGGGGAAGGCTAAAGAAGCTGGCCCGCCTCCCTCTCCGGGGAACAACTCACTCACACCGGATTACCTACCCCCTGAGACGGGCGTTACGGGCAAGCGACCTATCGTTAGTGGCATTGCTGTACCATTCAGCCTTAATAAAGAAGCCGATACAGCTAGTATGATAACGTTGACTTCGGCACTGGATCAGCCGAGTCGCGTTGCGAGTCCGAGACCGTTGAGTCCGGAAACTGATGCCGTGGCTACGACTAGTGCGGCTGTTGTTGCTGCTGCTACTGCAAAGGCGAAGGATGAAGTCGTTGACCCCGAAGTCATTAAGGAGCAGGGGCCTATGGTTACCAGCCCAGAGCCCACGTCAATTACCGAAAATGGTGAGGTGAAAGAAAGCAATACAGCACCAACGACACCACGGATCATCGTTGACGGAGCCGCTGTCAATCTAGCACGGCCGCCATTGGAGACATTCGTTACGGCGCAGGAGGACCTACCTACCACAAAGTGATTTATTTTCTAGAGTCGGGATTTCAGCGGGGAGACGGAACATTAGAGTATACCCAGATTATATCTCATTTGTCAGGTTGAGGATATCATTGTTATTTATTTTTACTTATTTTATATACCCTCGCTAGACACCATTAATAGGATTGGAAATTGAAATATTGAGACATTGGATATATTGTCATAAATCAGTTTTCGAATTGGTTTTACATGCTTGTAGATAGGTGGGTGTATATGTTTGGTTCATATGGTACAATTCTTACATGTCTATTAACAATCGTAAGCTTCCCTTGAAACTCTTCATATCATATCTCTCCAGAGAGTGAAGACTTCGAGGATATTCCACGACTGCGGCAATCCGGAAACGATTTGGCTTCGAGTCATAAGCCGGGCAGTCTCCTGCAATCCATATAGCGCTTTTCATTTCCACGGATGGTGAACTCTGCTTCGTCCAAAACAATGTATACACCTCAATCCAATCCGTTCTCAGCCTTCCATCGGTCCAAGTACAATTCCGGGCTTTTAGGTCCCAATTTATAACCCTCATACCGACCTCTCGTCGGGCGTACTTTTCTCGTTACGAAGGGAGTTAACTGTATTTCAATACTCTATTAGCTTCCATCTTCTCTCCTCTCAAGGCCTCGAGGAAAAAGGAATGGAGGGAATAGAAAATACCTTGAAGGCGTCTAATCCGGCAGGCACGACATACGTCCGCACCTTGTCCCAGTCGATGATGTAGCCTCCGAATTTGGTATGCCGACCCATGCTGCCTGTCCGCGTTCCCTTGTAGAAACCCTTCTTGATGTCCTTGGTGGTCAGAGGTAGCTTGCGGAAGCGCTTCAGGAGCGCTTGTGTGGGCTGCATCGCGGCGGTTCTGGATTGAGTTGGGAAATGGCCTCTATCTTTCAAATGCGGCAGATGGTTGATGTCCGTTTATATTTCTCGTGGGCCGCACCTACGTCGTGGATTGCTGGTATAAGTGCTGGTCGAATTGTGAAGTTCGCGATCTTGAAAATCGTCGAATTGAGTGGGTCCAGTACTTAGGTACCCTGCCTGGTTGGCGCCGCCTGTAGTTTAATTGGACCCTAGGAAAGTTCAGCCACTTAGGACGTATAGAGCTACCCCACTATCGCTATCGCGCGGCAGAAAAAAAAGTCTGGACACCGCCCAAATATGCGAGAATTCGAATTGTAGCATTCTACAACTTTGCTAGCTCTAGGCTCTAAATCGATTCTTGGAAATCGAGAGCTTGCGATGATATTCTGGGTTTAGGAATACTTCAATTCTTACCCACAGACTCCTTTGATTCCACGGTATTGCTAGTAGGAATCGATATTTCCAGCATGCCCGGCCGACAAGCCCACGGACGGCCCGTCAGCGGCGCCCGGAGCGCCAACGGCAAAAGCAAGAAGAAATCGAAGTCGAAGTCCTCTAAAAAGGCGCTGAATGCCTTCGCCATCGCATCGGAGGAATACGCCGACCGCCAGAAGCGCACGCCGCGCAACCGCGAGCTGGATGTGCCGCGCAGCGAGGCCAGGGGCGGCAAGCATGCGAGGGACGAGGACGAAGACGACGAGGATGAGGATGAAGATGAGGGGCCGCCGAGGAAGATGAGACGCGGTGGCGGCGGCACTGACCGCGATGAAGATGTCGAGTATGGTAGCGATAGCAGCGGGAACGAGTGGCAGATGGGTGTTGTTGATGAGGATGACGATTCCGAGATCGACAGTGATGAAGCTTTTGGAGAGAGCGACGAGGAGAGATTTGAGGGTTATACGTTCCGCGGGAGTAAGAAGAAGGAAAGAAAAGAGGTAAGAAAAGCTAGATCGAGAACTACGGCCATTATCGTAACTAATGCGCCGAACAGGATGATGATGACGACGAAGACGACAGTGATGAAGATATTGGGGACGCTGATGGTGCTTCTCTTGGATCGGATGCTATAGATCTCGCGCAGGCCCTAGACATGTCTATGTCAGAAGACGACGGAGAACCAGAAGCTGACGACGAGTCTGGTTCTGATGAGGAATCCGATGACGAAGATGAAGCATCAGGGGACGAGTCTTCCGACGTCGAGGACGACGAAGATGACGATGTATCAGAGTCTGGCATTAACGAATGGGTTTCGAAATTCTCTGGAGTTAAAGACGCGGACGAGCAAGATGCTGCGCCGACAAACAAGCCTAAACTCGGGCTGAAAGACTTGGGCTTGCTGGGAATAAAAGACCCTGAGCTCAAGAAGTCTCTAAAGCTTATGACAAAGGAGGAGAAATCCAGCAAGCCGCAGAAACTCGATGTGCCGCTCGCAAGACGCCAGCAGGCAAAGTTGGACCGTACTGTTGCATATGAGAAAACGAACGAGTCCTTAGACCGATGGACCGAGACCGTGAAGCACAACAGAAGAGCGGATCATCTCGTGTTCCCACTACCGCAGACGGAGACTGGTCTCGCTAGGCACGACAACAGCGAAATCCAACCTCTGAACTATAAAGCACCAGGAACGGAACTGGAACAAACCATTCTAGCAATTATGGAAGAAAGTGGATTGGGTCCAAGTGCTAAAAAGGAGACTAAAGAAGTTGAAGACTTGGATGGAGACGCTGAAGGCCTTTCGCGAAATAATCTAAAAGAATTGTGGCAGCAGAAGCGTCGTGAGAGAGAACTTAAGTCTCGAGAAGATGCGAGGGCAAAGCGTATCAAGAAGATCAAGAGTAAAGCCTATCATCGGGTACACCGAAAGCAAAAGGAAAGAGACCAGATCAAGGAGCGAGAAATTATGGCCGCATCTGGAGAAATCGACTCGGAAGAGGAACGCGAAGCTCAGGACCGCCAGCGAGCTATGGAAAGAATGGGCGCTCGCCATCGGGAGAGCAAGTGGGCCAAGATGACCAACAAAAATGGACGTGCCGCTTGGGATGACGACGTTCGAGTGGGCATAGCTGATATGGCCCGGCGGGACGAGGAGTTGCGCCGTCGTATTGAAGGGAAACCGTCAAAGGCAAACGATGGATCCGATGACGACGATTCTGATTACTCAGGTGGCTCGGACGATGTCGATGAGCGAAAGAGGCTTCTCCAACAACTTGACGAATTTTCTGATGCTGATGACGCGGCACCAAAGTCCAAGTTGATGAACATGCAGTTCATGAAAAAGGCCGAAGCGGCAAAGAAGAAAGCCAATGATGATCTGGTAGCTCAAATTAGACGGGAGTTAGCTTCTGATGATGAAGATGGCGAAAATTCCGACGAAGGACCTGAGGATATTGGTCGACGAAAGTTTGGTCAGCCATCCGAAGACAAGCTGGTAAAGGCAAGTGAGCAACTCGTCAAGGCTAGCAAGAAAAGCAAAGCAGGCAAAGAGGATCTTCAGGCAGCGAGGGATAATATCGCGGCTACCTCAGTTGGCCGTTCGAAAGGTCTTTCGGCTCCGGTCTTGCAAGACGCAAGCGCAGACTCGATAGCGGGTGCTTGGAGTCAGCCATCCACAGCCGGACCCTCCAGGAAACAAAGAGGCAAGAAGACGGGTTCTAGCGTAGAAGTATTGGAACTTGGTGTTGAATCGGTGGCTGTAGCCGCGTCTGCTGCTCCAGTAAAGAAGCCCAGGCCAAACAAGCAAGCCGTCCTCAACGCAGATGACTCATCTGATGATGAGACAAGTCATTTACCTATTCAATTCCGTGAACAGGACCTCATCGAGAAAGCCTTTGGTGGTTTAGACGTCGTGGCCGAATTCGAGCAAGAAAAAGCGGAGGTTGAAGAAGACGACGATGACAAGATCATCGACAACACTCTCCCTGGCTGGGGCAGCTGGGTCGGCGATGGAGTCAGCAATCGAGAAAAGAAGCGGCATCAGGGGCGATTCCTCACCAAAAAGGAGGGTATCAAGAAGAAGGACCGTAAGGATGCTGGACTGCAGAATGTTATTATTAACGAGAAGCGCGTCAAGAAGGTATGCTCTACCGTTCTGCCCATTACAATCATGATTCTGTTGGAACCCCCACTAATATCTGCTTACAGAACGACAAGTTCATGGCTTCCCAGCTACCACACCCATACGAGTCTAAAATGCAGTATGAGCGCGCCTTGCGCTTACCTGTGGGCCCTGAATGGATGACCAAGGAAACGTTCCAGGAGGCGACCAAGCCGAGAGTCTTGATCAAGCAGGGCATTATTGCGCCTATTGCGAAGCCTACTCATTAAGTTGGGAGGTTTAGTATATAGCCATAATTCGAATCTATCACTGCGTACATAGCGCGATTATGAATAGAAAAATATACGGTGTTATGTGGCTTCGATATGGGAAACACCACTTCTGCCAGTCTATATAGCTTTCTCCCTCGCCCTCCAGATTTACCGTGAATAATGTCATCTCTTCAAGCATATAGAAAGGAAATTAAACCGAAATAACGATAAATTTATAAGTAGCCTCAACTCTTGTAAGCTAGCATGGTAGTTAATTTAGGTAGCCAGATATCCGCAGCAGGATCATATATAGCAGCGAGTAAATATGTATACTTGAAAGGCTCTGCCTAGAAATCCTAGTATTGATATTCAACGGGGTATAGTTATCAATCATTTAACTGCTTCATACTCATATTAGTCCTCATCGTCACTGCTATCGCCGAATATAGCCTTCAGGACATCTTCCTGAGCCCGCTTGCCCTCTAACGCTTCGTTCACCTCCGCATTTACCACGACCTCTTCTTTAGGCTGTGGCGGCGGTGCTTCTAATGCCTTGAGTGCTGATATATCTCCGGCATCCTTCGCCGCCGAACCAGATACTTGTGTCTGTGCCGACCTAAGCAGCTCATCCAGCGTCATCGCGCTCTCCGAATAAACACCCCCAGAGCTAAACCCACTAAACAAGTCCTTCGGCTTCGCCGCGCTAGCTTCAGCCTGCATATCCTGATCCGGCTGCACATGCGCCGGCGGCCTCACATTAAACCTCTTGCACAGCAACCTCGTCGGATAGAAATCCGCCACCGTCCTCGTCATCGAGCCATACATGCCCATCCTCGCCGCCTCCTCGGCTGGATCAGCCGGTTTCTTCTGCACGGGCTTCGAGAGCAGCTCCTGGTCCGAGGAAACGGTGCCCGAGGACCCGCTCACGAATTTGGTAGAAGAGGAGGTTGTGAACCGCGACGCCATGGCCCCCGTCATGGGCTTGAAGATGCGCGCGCAGCTGCGGAATTCGTGGAGCTCGCGCAGCCAGTCCTCAGTACTAACGCCGGAAGCCCTCGGCGGCGGCGCTTGCGCGAATCCGGCTGCGTACTCGAGATACGCCCGGTACCGCCCGCGCTTCGCCTCATCGTCGGCGTAGGGCGCGGCGCCGCTGCCGCTCGCGCCTCGCGCTATGGCTGCTGCGGCCGTGGCTTTGTCGAGTTCGGGGATCTGGCGGAGCAGCTCTTGCTGTTTCTCTGCTTCGGTTAGGGCGTAACCTTCGGGGATCTCGCCGAGTGCGGGGGGAAGGTTGGATTTTCCCGTCGCGGCGGCGAGACGCTGGCGCGCGGACGCCGAGAGGAAGTCGAAGACGGATTTACCGGGGAGTTGGGCTTCGCCTAAAAGGGCGGCGCGGGATTTGGGGTCCAGTTTGGAGGCTTTTGCTGCGTCGGCGGTGGATATGTAGTCTGATGTTGAGGTTGAGGTTTCGCGTTGCTTGGCGGGCTTCCAGTCTGGGGGGATTGTTGGGGGTGGGTATTTGTTGACTTCTGAGTTGATGGTTGATGCTAGATCGTCTGTCTCGATGCCGAATACGAAGCCGTCGAGCGGTAGGCGGCCGTCGTGGCATTTTCGTAGGTTCTTGCCTGCTTGCGCGAGGGCGTTCTTGCGGGATATGAATTTTGGTGCTGAGCGTAACGCTGGATTAGCTGATGTTGTATTCGCTGCCTTCTTTTTCTTCTTGTCGCCCCCTATTACCCGGTTATAGGATATGCGCGGCCCGATCTCGTACGGGTCCTCATCGTCGGATCCGGTGTCGTTTAGGATACCAATACCGATACCTCCTTTTCCAAATTTGCTTGGTTTCTTCTTTTTTAGCGCGCTGGGACGTATTAAAGGCCCATTCCGTGATTCCTCGTCGGAGCTGGAACCTGCTTCCCCTTGCGTGCTGGTTTGCATAGGCGTCAACCGCGATTCTCCTTCGTAGCCTATTCCTTTGCGATCTAGCTTCTTGGTGAATGAAATCATGCGAACGTTATCCGGCGCGAAAAGATACGTTTCGCCCCCATCCTGAGTTGGGTCGCCTGATTTGCTACTACCAACATCGAGTCGAGCTTTCCGACGGATCTTGGGGCCAATTCCTTGACCATCCTTCCAACCCATCTTCCTTAGAAGTTTGACGCCCACGGTTTCCCCCTGGGCCCGGAACAAATCCGCAAGCCCACCACCACGTCGCATAAGGCCATCTTCATCCGCAGACCCCAATCCAGCGAATCCCTGCGCGGTTTGTAGTTTCTGCGCCTCGGCTGCATCAGCTAGATCCTCCTCATCCATGAAGTCCTCAGGACGTTGCTGCTTTGCGGCAGTATCATCTTTACGGCGGTTTGAACGCGACGAGACGAACGTCGAAGGCGTCCATCCTTCCTTAGATCCAACGGTGTTGAAGTACCCCGCGCTCCAGCCGCCGGTAAACGCGCCGTGGAGGCGTTTGCGCCCCCGC
The DNA here is from genome assembly GCA_023628415.1 of Hypoxylon sp. PDH2405. Taxonomy (NCBI): domain Eukaryota; kingdom Fungi; phylum Ascomycota; class Sordariomycetes; order Xylariales; family Hypoxylaceae; genus Hypoxylon; species Hypoxylon sp. PDH2405. Next base: position 301,480 of record JAMAKT010000010.1, read on the forward strand.
TCATCCCGAACCTCTTGCTTCCATACTGGCACGTAAGAGCCGTCGTCGCGGACGTCGGGGTCGAGGGGCGGGAGAGGAGTCCCGAAGAGGACGTACGGCGACTGCTGGGCTTGGAGGTCGGCTTCGAAGGTCGCGCGTGATCGCTTGAATGACATGGGCGGGTTTTCTGATGGCAGTATATTCAGGGATTATCTCTAGCACGACTCATGGGTGTGTTGGACTTTGAAATGCTAGAAAAGGTATCGCGGATCGTGTTTGAAGTCATCCGAGACTTGGACAAGGAAGCTGCTTATCGATAAAAATAGCTATCTACGTAAGGTACCCAGGTACCTTGGCTCCACTGGTTGAGTGTTGTTGGTGACTAAGCCTAAGCCTGTATCATATAGATGGCTTATAACAACATTCTCCTCTCAGCTTCAAGTTGTACAACATATAAGATAAGTCACGATACCTATATAACTTGCACTATTAATCATTTTATTACGTAGTTTATTTTTATCGTGAAGAATCCAAATCCTTTCATGCAACTACCTAAGACACTGAAAAAGTTTGGGGCATAACGGGCCTAGTTCCCAACAAACGCCATCATATACCTTAGGTAGATAATGCTCAGAAACGAATATACCCAAGATCTTAAGATCTGAAGATAGTTCTCATAAGATCAGATCGATCAACAATGCCATAAAGAGTTTCATCGCAAAACTATGCAAGCATAAACCAGATCTCGATGGTCGTCTCGTTGAAGAGCCCGACACACCCACTAAAGGTGAAGCCATCACGATATAAGGAATTTGATTGATCACATTCATATGGCTTGGATGGGGGCCTAAGATTAGCCATTGGTCTAGAACGTCACATCGACGAGTTCATATCGCTGGTTTTAAGCTGCTCGCCGACCCTCTTGGATTGGCTCCCCGGACAAGAGCCGCCAAAAATGTAACGCACTGGAAGGCTGTATGTGACACTACCACCCTCCGCAGAGTGATATATCATGGAAATGGCATCTTAATCAACTCGGCCAATGATTCATATCTGTAGTATTCCATCTTCTCCGCTTGTAACTACATAGCTAGCTAAACATCCCACTTAGTATACGTACCTGTGCTCGGCATTTCGATCGGGATGCCCATCTAGAATGCTCATCATCGTGATAGCATACCTATACGAACTCTCGCAAGAAAGCACCTCTTTAAAATGCTACAATGGCGCCTGATAGTGTAGTGTATGTTTCACAGCATCGGGCCAAAGGATTCTCTTTCCGCCTTGTGACAATCCCACGCGATGACTTTACGTGATATACTCTTGATACCCTCGTAAGCTGTTAGTGTATACTAGTCGCTAGACATCCACCAACACTCATATATGAACTGCCATGCCCGTTCAAGTCGAGGCGACGTTGATTCGGATCACAATCACTACTATATTGGACCATCTAAACACCCCCCACGCTACGATCTTGTGAGACAATAACAAATACGACCATGGATTTACTCAAGTGCTCAGGACTGACGGCTCTTGAAGTCTTTGTGTTTACAAGAGTGGCGGCTCATCTTCACTTTGACGGCTTGACTGCTATACAAGCTGGATATATTCTCTTCGCCACCCAATATCTGCTGCTGAAATGCTATCGAATATTCTTATATCCCAAATACTTCTCACCTCTCCGTCATCTACCTGGTCCGACGGTAAGTCGATACTATCTTGAATAGTGCTACACTTAATCCACTTCGATTTCTAACAGGAGCCTTCATAGGACAATCATTTCTTCTTCGGCCAGTTCATCAACATGCTTAGAGGCGAGACACCTACAACTTTATATACCAAGTGGTCACGCGAATATCCCGACGCGCCCCTTATTCGATACCTGTCTTTTGCGAACACGGAGGTGCTAGTGCCTAATAACGTCGAGCTCTTCAAGGAAGTACTGCAGACGCAATGTTACTCCTTCACAAAGGCTACTTACTGGCGACGAATGATGAAGGAGATAGCCGGCGACGGCCTCGTCGTCATGGAATTCGACAAGCACCGAAAACACAGGAAGATGCTCAACGGCCCCTTTTCACTGTCCAACGTACGCAAACTGGAGCCCCTATTTAAGGCCAAGGCGGTCGAAGTGAGCCAGCTGTTCGACCGAGTTATTGCGGCTAATAGATATGGGAACTATGGTGTCGTTGATTGCATTGATTGCTTCTCTAGGACTACACTTGACATAATGGGTAGCACGATACTCGGAATGGATCTCGGCAGCCTGGCGGCTTCTCCATATGGCGATAAGAGCAAGGTCAACAACCAAAATGACGAGTTCACCTTCCACAAGGCGTACCACATTATGTTCGCGCAGGGGATGCTAGGCCAGATGCTTTTGTATATCAATGGCTTCGTCCCGGTGCGATGGCTCCCCTTAAAGGCGAATCGTGACTATCTCTTCGCTACTTCATGGATAGAGAAATACTTGACTGAGCTCTTGCGGAAACGACGTGCTGAGATTCAGGCTTCGAGGGCCGTTGGTAAATATGAGAGTAGCGACTCACGCGATCTGATTACCTTTCTTATCGGGGAGAGCCTGCCTGGGGGATCAGCCGAGGGAGTCACGGAGTCGGAGGTAGTGGGCCATGTAAGTCAGCAAAAGAATCGAGTATTTTATGTCGTGCCCAGCATTTGCTAACAGACGGGTACGCCGTCCTTAGCTCCTCCAATTTATGGCCGCCGGCCACGAGACATCCGCAAACCTGCTTTCATGGAGCTTGTACATCATGGCCGAAAAGCCGCATATCCAGGCTGCGCTCCACGAGGAACTTTCAGGATTAGACGAGGATTTTGCTTACAGCGACATCGAGAAGCTACCGTATCTTGACAACCTTATCAAAGAGACGCTTCGTGTGTACTCGCCTGGTAAGTATAACATTGTTGACCTCCCATGCCCGATGTTGTAGCTTATAGCATGTTTCATAGCAAGTGGTATGTTCCGCGAGAACGCCGCCGATATCACACTCCAGGGGGTCAGAATCCCGAAGGGAACTTTCTTTGATCTTGTGCCGGCAGTACCGATGGTCAGCCCGAAGATCTGGGGCCCGGATGCCGCCGAGCCCGACCCGACGCGGTGGGATCGGCTGTCGGGCGACCAGGCGTCGCCGTACGCCTTCGAAGCCTTCTCTCAAGGGCCGCGCATCTGTATCGGCCGTCCGCTTGCTTTAATGGAGGCGAAGATTATCCTGGTTGAGATCATGCGGAAGTTCAGGATCTTGAGGGTCGAAAAGGGGTTTAAGTACGAAAACCCCAGCCCTGTCCTACGGCCCAATGGCCTTGAGGTCCGATTCGAACGGATTGCTCCTTGATTTCTGATTTCCCATATCGGACCCCAAGTTCGGGGGCGAACTTTTCTGGGGGCGGACCCAACTTTCCTTACGTCGGGCGGGCGCTATTCTTTGGGGGAGGGGGATGTGATGGAGGACTCGAGCCCAGGTACCTTATCCCTATTAATATGGGGTGGTCGGTTCAAATTGGTATACATAGTACTTAGTATATAGATTGCGATTCAATATACCGTTTCCCCTTTCCCGAAGCTGGGATCTCCTTGCGACATTTTCTTGGGAGGGTCTTGGGGGTAACACATCCGTCCTACCCAGCAGCCCGGGAGCCTTTGTTAGTTAAATGTATTCTAAAACCTAAAAAGGTCAAGACATTCCTATCTCGAGCCTTGCAGATATTGATTAAGAGCTGAAACTTCTACGAGATGAATGGAAGGGGTAAAAGTTAAAGTGGCTTCTACAGGGAAGCAAGGGGTTAGGTTGGAATGTAGAGTGGTGTCCTAGGTCAAGCCAGGTACCTTTTCGACATACACCAACTACCTAAGTAGCTACATGATGAATGCATTAACTAACAAACCCTGACTGAAGTTGAGCGCTTATATGATATTAAGAAGTGTGGACTGAGAGGCTTATGAGGATAAGTAGGGGGACGATAAGATTTGTTGAGACTGGAGATATCTTTGAGATTGCCAAAGAGGAAAACCACCGTATAAAGAGAAGGATATGGTAGGACATCCTGCTATCGTTCAACAGCGTGATGTTTTTCCACGGTTGCTCCTTTGGGATCTCATTCGCTTCACTGTCCAATCAAGACACCGTACCATGTCCCTATTGGATAAATGGACAGAAACGGGATGGCGAAGGATGGTCAACCTATCATGGTGCTTTGCTGACCGAACAAGAAGAGAAGCAAAACTGAATCAAACCCGTTATTTTCCTGATCCGTTAAGCTTTCATTCTGCAATACAACCTTGATAGCCAGTTGGTGGGAACATTTTTGCTCCTGTCGTCATACCCCTCCAAGTTATCACATATGCACAAATCAACCTCCTTTGGGGATTGTTCCAGTGAGAGATATCGTGGATCGAAACGAAGGAGGATCTAACGATTTGAAACTTAGTACGTGGCTGAGTGGTTTTGTTTGGTAACTTTTTTCCCTGTTGTGCTATTGTTATATCATACCGTTTCTATTCATACGTGTTTGATTTTGAACTTCCATGAAGAGATGGATAAGTGGTGGAGAAGTTGGTGGTGGTGCAGTGGTGCACATATTATCCTTAAGAGGACCATAAAACTGTGTTAGTATTAGTATTTAGTTCTCAGGGACCGTATGAAATTTCGTCATTTGTTCGAGCCCGAAGCCACATCACCCACCAACCGGGCTACCTAAGTTGCACACTAAGCAGCTTCTACATAGTAGCGACATGAGGCTAATGTAGGTGGAAAGCAATTCATTAAAGGCCCAGTCAGCTTTGTGACACTTAGCATCGGATATCCACCTTGCTGAGAAAGTTCCTTTTTTGTCTCTTTTTCTTTTTTGCTTGGCCGGCCAATCTGGTGTCGCCTTTTAATGTCGAGACAAAATTTCAGCTCCAACTCGAATTGTACCTACATGTAGTAGGTTGATTCGCCTTACTTAGAGGCGGGACGTTCAGTGTTTGGTATGTCTGCGGGGTGAATTCAATTGGGATCTTCCTTTTCTTTTGCCACTATATCATCAGATGTCGACAGCTTCTCGTGTTCTAACCACACGGGACCAGGTAAAAGGTGATTACCTATAGTAGATGGTGGCCGGTGCTAAGATTCCCGTAGTGTGGAGGTTGCCCACAGGTTGGTCCCTTATTAGACCGTCTTTATTACTACACGTAGGCTGGGAAAGTACCTACTGTGCGCCTACGTGTAACCACCTGCACCCGCCCAAGGTCGTAATAAACCAAATAAACCAAGGACCATTGAAACTTCCATCCCAGTTCATGCCCCCCGCCGTTATCACTCCCCAAGTATTTTGGTACCCCCAAACTTATCGACCGTAGGTAATTACGGTCAACATTCGTTGTGTCTGGGTGTCCAGCTTTCCTTCGTCAAATAAACTTGCAGTACATTACATACCTACTACATGTATGCATCCTGTACTTCGCCAGACGCTAGCGCATCTCGGTCCAATTAACACACCTCCAGCTTAAGGGGGTAAAAGGGAAAAGAGCGGCGAGGCTCCCACCTGTGACTTTCGTCCAGCACTGGGGACTGCGACAGTTGTAACTATTAACTAAAAGGTACCACTCTTCTCTGCCAACATTGGCGAAGGCCTGCCCAGACTGTCGCTCTCACTGCCCAAATACCTGGAAACTGCCCAGTCTGCCAGTAGTGCCAATTTCTTTAATTTTGACTTTTATGGATCAGAAGCATCGGCCCTGAACGAGGCCTTATCCACCTCAGCTTGGTTCCCACCCCTTGCTATTCAATAGCCCTGGAGAATAATCATACTGTATAGCAATAGCATTGCTATAGCAATAGCCAAGGCGATGTCAACTTCAGCAACTGAACAACAACACCAACATCTTCATCATCATCAGCAGCAGCATAATCATCATCATAATCACCATCACCATTCGTCGTCTTCATCGCCGAGATCCCACCAAAGCCAACCCCCGGTGCGATCTCATTCGACCCGTTCACGCCCGACTAGTTCCACCGCTGCTTCACCTTCCCAACACAACGCGGGTCCACCTCCAAACTCTCATCCTGCCTCGACCTCTCACCATCACCGCCATCACACCCGACAGACATCGTCTTCCGGTCGTCCTCTACAAGACATCCTGCCCCAGCAAGACTATGAGACGTCAAACGTAGTCGCTGCCCACCACCAGCCTAAGCGAAGTTCCAGCAAAGACCGCCCTCCCCCGGTCTCGCGTGGGACCGACTCCAAAGGCGTACACCGTCGAAGCAGCACTCGATCAACTCACGCACAAAGCGAAATGGCAGGCCCAACAGCTGTCGCAAACAACGCCGGCCCTGCTGCCATCCCTCCCGTCATGCAAGCAGCAGCAGACGCCCGCGCTACCGGTGCTAAGCAAAGGACCTCTAGAACCTCCATTCCGACACAATCTGGGAAATGGATTCTTGGCAAGACAATTGGTGCTGGTAGCATGGGTAAAGTAAAGCTCGCTCGTAAAGAGGACGGAACAGAACAGGTCAGTTGCTTCTCCCTTGCTCAATTAGTTGCTAATTCCTAGAACCCTTCGCTAACTACGATTGTTTAGGTCGCTTGCAAAATCATCCCTCGAGGTTCTACCGAAGATGGTCACCATAGTCGAGCTGATAAGGAGCGAGCCGATCAATCGAAAGAAATACGAACCGCGCGAGAGGCAGCCATCGTCACCCTCCTTCAGCACCCACATATCTGCGGCATGCGAGATGTGGTTCGAACGAACTACCATTGGTACATGCTTTTCGAATATGTCAATGGCGGCCAAATGCTGGACTACATTATCTCGCATGGAAAGCTAAAGGAAAAGCAAGCAAGGAAATTTAGCCGACAGATCGCAAGTGCTCTCGATTATTGCCATCGCAACAGCATAGTCCACCGCGACCTGAAAATAGAAAATATCCTGATCAGTAAGACTGGCGACATCAAGATCATCGACTTCGGCCTTAGCAACCTCTTCGCTCCCCGCGGTCATTTGAAGACGTTCTGTGGTAGTCTCTACTTTGCGGCCCCTGAACTTCTACAGGCGCGAGCGTATACTGGTCCGGAGGTTGACGTATGGAGTTTTGGTATTGTCTTATATGTGCTAGTTTGTGGCAAGGTTCCCTTCGACGATCAGAGTATGCCAGCTCTGCATGCGAAGATCAAGAAGGGGCTTGTGGACTATCCTAGCTGGCTATCTAATGGTAAGCACCCCAGCTCCGGGTAGGTTGTTCTTCGTTTCTAACATACACCTAGAATGTCGCCATCTTCTATCCCGCATGCTTGTCACTGATCCGAGACAACGAGCAACAATGCACGAAGTCATGAACCACCCCTGGATGATCAAGGGTTATGGCGGCCCACCCGACAACTATCTACCTGCTCGCGAGCCTTTGACGCTCCCCCTAGAACCAGAAGTCATCAATGCCATGACTGGCTTCAACTTTGGCCCACCGGAGGTGATCAAAGCCCAGCTTACCAAAGTGATTGAATCGGAGGACTACAAGCGTGCTGTGGCGCTTCTACAGAAAGAAAAAGAACAGCCACCAGCACCTAAAGACGTGGAGAAGAAGCGTGGATTTGGATTCGACTTCTATAAGCGACGTAATTCTGGCAGTAGCCGTGATAACTTATCGACCCCGAGTACAGACGCTCTACAGATTGGTTTAGATCCACTCAACGCCTTCAACCCTCTAATCTCCATCTATTATCTAGTGAAGGAGAAACAAGAGCGGGACAAGATAGATGCAGCACCAAAATCGCATACGCCGAAGAATGTTGCGGATTCCCCGATGCCGGAAATCGTGCCCCCGCCCGAGGCGCACACGAATACAGCGACCTATGAGATGGCGGGAGAGAAGGCCACTGGGGGTAGGTCGAGGCCTCGTGCTCGAACCCATGGGGAAGATGATGCCCCAGAAGATATCAAGAAACCCCAACCGTCTCCTGCGCTCGTTCCTCCAGAGACTCCTGCGGATCTACCACCGAAGAAAGAAAGCACTGCTGCTGGTATTCTCAGGCGGTTTAGTACTAGGCGCCGCAAGGAACCGGAGAGGCTTGATAAAGATCGCTCTCATCCGCCTGTGGTCCATGTCCATTCCCCGGCTGAGACCCCAGCGACAGCGCGGAAGAGCTTTAGCATACGCAGATCAAGACGTGAACGAGACGATGATAACCAGCCGACTAGATTACGATCGGGAAGCAGTCAGCCGCAACATCGAGACCTACTTAGCCCACCGCTTTCCGCCGGTGGTAACTTGTCTGGAAGTAGTAACAAGGGCTTAGGACGGTCGACTAGTGTAAGTTCAGCAGAATTCAGAAGGCGTCCTTTCGGCTCTGCCAATAGGATCACCAAGGAGCCGCCACCAACCAGCGGTTCCGACCAGTCGGCAGCTACCGATAAGCTCCCGCCAGAGCCTAAGAGTGCTCTAAACTCTCGCGCTACCTCTATGAGAGCAAAGCCACTTGGTCACGCACGTCGAGAGAGTATTCAAGCAAGACGAATGCGTAGGGAAGGAGCTCGTGCTGCCGATGTACCCGAGGAGACGGATCAGGAACTTGGTGAAGCAAGTGGAAATTCAGCGGAGCGTCTAGATGACTCGGAATTAGCCAAGCCAGTCTTCCTGAAGGGTCTCTTCAGTGTTTCTACCACGTCGACGAAGTCTGTGCCCGCTATTCGTGCGGATGTTAGGAGGGTGTTGAAACAGCTTGGGGTCGAGTATACGGAAATCCGTGGAGGCTTCTCCTGTCGGCACACCCCTAGCATCGACCTCAAGAAGGGAACAGATGCACCCGGCAGCCCAGTCCCTACACCTGGCCATCGCCGTAGGTTCAGCTTTGGTATCAGGACTGATAGGGACCGCGAAGAGCTCCGAGAGATGGATCGAGTCCCACCTACACCACGGACACCAGGACGAGCACCTGCTGATAGAAGCGATTCAACTTCGGAACTTTCTGACCCGGAGAGCCTTCCTCGAGACCCAACTAGCTCATCGAGGAGAGTGCCAGGCGAGACCACCACGCATGTACAAAGCGACTTAGGTGGAAACATGGTGTTAGAATTCGAGATTTTCATTGTGAAGGTTCCCTTGCTCTCACTGCATGGAATCCAGTTTAAGCGCATGGGGGGAAATACGTGGCAATTCAAGAACATGGCGGATCACATCTTAAAGGAGTTGCGTCTATGATTCGAAACCGCATTACACACAGTTGATTCGAGCTAGAAGATTCGATCTCTGGTAACCAGGGATAGGTGGACCCTAACCGAGGATACCGGAAGTTAAGAACACTTTCTCCTATTACAACCCTCTTGTCTTCCATATCTCACGGTGTTGATGGTATAAACGCGGGCCTTCTATTATTGTTGAATACTTGTTGATTCTTAGTCACCTTTCTAGGAGGGTACGACGGTTTTGTTGTTGACAAGGGTTCCTTGAGGTCAGGCCGTGCCTGGAGCCTATTGTTGTAAGGATATGATGGAATTGGCAGGTTTGGCGAACGGACTTCACGACCATGATGTTTCCTAATAGCAAATACAAGTAGTAATGTAAAAAGTACATCTCTGGTGCAGGGGAGATTGCTCGGCCTTCATTACGTTGTTCATGATGGCCTATGACCTACCTGGTACAAACTCAAGCAGGCTCGGGCTTTTTTACAATTCAGCACGCATAGCTTAGATCCTATAATTAATGTAATTCTCATGCTTAGGAGATATTTTCTTTTATTTCCTTCCCTTGTGCCTATTCGCGCCAATATATCATTGTTAATGAGCTAGTGTCTTTTGATACTATTGTTCTAATGTCTCATATTCATATATATTGATGCAACATTGCTGTCGTCATCATAGTTCATGATGTAGTATATCTCTTCATCAAGAATTCTCGTCGATAGTGATATCGCTATATAACCTATGACATGCCTAGGTGTGTTTATCATTGGAGCGCAGGTTAACCCAGTCCTACTTGATACCGAGAGAAAGGATTAGGTACGTAGGGAGAGCAACCTTGACGTCCATCCATGGTATCCCAGGCCGCCACAAATATTGAAATAAGTAAACCCCCACATCTACAAAATACATACCATATTATTGTGGCTCGTGCTTCACCCCGCTGCGGCGCAGGCAGGTGGGATTGAAAACAGGTGGGATTCATTTGGACCTTGAATTGGAGCTAGGGCTGATAAGGGTACGTAGCTGCCTGTCGTAACGCGCAATCGGCCTGCATTGTGGGTGCATTGTGGGTGGTCAGTGCTTTCCTTTGGACCCCATTCCAGTCGGCAAATTAGGATGCGATGCTTCGTTCTATGGGGCTGTATGGGCTGCTGGCGAACCCTGCATAGACTTCACTCTTCAACTTCTTCAGATACCCAGACTTTTCAGCCTTAGGCTTCTTTCTTCATATCCACCCTACGATATTAGAACTGAACGCAACCTAATAGTGCGCCTTGCAATCCGATCTTCGTCTATCTAGTTTTTGACGCGGCCGAAGCTCCCCTTAAACACACCCTATCGATAATTGAGGCGCCTCCTCAGCCCAATCGAAGTACGACTTAGACGAGTACTTTTCCCGCCAGCTATTCCGTAGACAGACTTACTCGGGGGTCTCCCTGTTGCACCGGCCTAGGTCTTCCGAAAGATTCAATACCACAACGAAGCACCGCTTGAGGGAAGAGTACATAATAAAAAGACAACTATCGCAACGGACTAGGAAAGATACTCATTAGAAGCGCATCTTTCCCGCGCACGATCTGTTCTCTACTAGTCTACCACTTATCTTCTCAAAAGAGCGCGAACTATTCCACTCTATCATTCCTAGCATCGCCACCGAACCGACGATTTCCAAATTCTGCTGTCGCATAAATATAGTTGATCCCATACCAACAAGAGTTTAGCCAAACTTCTAGATCCATTAGAAGATTGCTGATCTCCCTCACCAGAGCTTGAGCAAAGGGGACGTGGTTGACTGACGCGGTTTAATATTTACCTACCTTGGTGGACGCTTGCGATTCATCTCCCCCCACTGTATCCGCCTCCTCGATCTTTCGCTGTCAACGAGAAACAGAATTAAGGCGGACGCGGCGCAAAAGCTTATTCAGAGCTGACTAGTGAGCTTACAAACTGTCAGTGGATTGTATGTGACAGCGAGATTGTAGCAAGGAGCATATACTAATCGCGCGTCAGACTTGGGTTCTGAACAAGACCCACGGGAATAGTCCGAAGAGACAAGATTGGACGAAGTACAGTAGCGTAATCGGATCGTACATGCAATCACTTGAGCGATCATAATCACGAAGACCATCATGTTACCTAATCCGAGCCTTTACGGTCACCACCAGTACAACCCACATGCCGACCAGCCATGGATGCACCAACAGCCTAGTCATCAGCACCAAGCTCAACAGGCTGCTGCTGCGGCTGTTGCTGCTCAACAGCAGCACTTCAACCGGCTAGCGGGCGCTCATAATAATGTAACGACCAGCATCGGTGCTTCGGTGGCTAGTCACGTCCAGGACAGTGGCATGGAGAACGTTTCGGAGGATAACCGAAGAACGTTGAACTATGTCGCCGACTTGCTGAACGAGAACACACGCGAAGCTGCCCTCCTCGAACTGAGCAAGAAGCGTGAACAAGTGCCCGAACTGGCACTTATCCTGTGGCATTCGTTTGGTTCGTAATCCTTGCCCAAAGTCATATTGGTAATCAAGCAAACTAACAAGATATTCAGGTGTGATGACTTCTCTAATGCAGGAGATTATCTCAGTCTACAATCTTCTCAACCCATCTCAACTAACTGCCGCTGCCTCTAACAGAGTCTGCAATGCTCTCGCGCTTCTCCAATGCGTAGCATCGCACAATGATACAAGAACCTTGTTCTTGAATGGTATGTTTCCTTGCTATACCCTGATTGGTTGTAACGCACTAACAAAATAAACGCAGCTCACATCCCTTTGTTCCTCTATCCCTTTTTGAACACTACCTCCAAGTCCCGACCGTTCGAGTATCTCCGCTTAACCTCGCTCGGCGTTATCGGTGCCTTGGTGAAGAACGACTCTAGCGAAGTTATCAACTTCCTTCTCACCACGGAGATCATTCCTCTCTGCCTACGGATTATGGAGACGGGATCGGAACTTAGCAAGACTGTTGCCATCTTCATTGTTCAGAAGATACTGTTAGATGACAACGGTCTTAACTACATCTGCGCCACGTACGAGCGCTTCTACGCCGTAGGCACGGTGCTGAGCAATATGGTAGCTCAACTGGTCGAGCAGCAAACTGCGCGCCTTCTTAAGCACGTCGTGCGCTGCTTTCTTCGCCTGAGCGACAACGCCCGTGCCCGAGAGGCTCTCCGCCAATGTCTCCCGGAGCCGCTTCGCGATGCCACCTTTAGTTCGGTCCTCCGTGATGACGCCGCAACTAAGCGTTGCCTGGCTCAGCTGCTGATTAACCTCTCCGACAATGTCGTAGAGGCCAACAGCAACCATGCAGGCCTATAGGGCCTTCTAGGCCACTAAAGGGCGTGGGCTACGGCTGGTCATATGATACCTAAAACCCGGAGATACCCCCTCCTAAGTCAGCCGCCCCCAAGCCATCGAAAGCTCTCCAAGGATTATCATCTCATCTTCTTGCCAATAATGAGAGCCATGTTGAATAACGCTCTACTCTACTTTGAGGCGCATCACCAGAGAGTTTAGGGCGTCCTATCCACACGCATATGGGCCAGCCTTGTTGATATTATTATGGCATGGCTTGTTGATGCTGTCTGGTGGAATAATATTGGTGGTTTGAAATTGCCCCAAAATCTACCTAATACTTGTCCGCATCAAGGATTATAATCCCGTTTCGCGGTTATTACACTCCTTGTCGATATCGAAAACTCTCTTTTGGAAGTCGGATGAAAGTAGCCATCATTCACCTAAGATGGTCTTTGCATTCATCCGAAGGCTTCTTAGGCGATTTCGACAGATATGGCAGAGAGACGGTCCGTTTCTGCGAGCTAATTTACCCTCTCAACCTAAGAGAACTGGCACCGACACTCGCAGAAGCTGACTGTACCAACGAAGCTCCCCTAGTACCAACAGCTTTGGTAACATGACCTATCTTTCTTCATCCATAACTCATACCCCTCCACCCGGTCCCATGGTTCTAAACGGCGGCCTTGGCGGTATCGCAGGCTTATGGGTTGGCTTTACCTTGAGTTATAGCCAACACATGCTTACACTCGATACCTCGCTCTCAGATCATACTTCGTGTAACTGAGTTGTACTTTATGACTCCCTTTGTCATATTCTTTATTAGCCTATTAGTTCTGGCCGACGGTGTTTCTCATTGGTCTCATCAAACATCACCATCTACCAACAAGAAACCGTGCTTACCTACCCGGTTGACGCGAGCATAGGCCCCCCACGGGAAAGCCTGATGAATACGATGACTGTATACGAAAGTCTTCAATCGCGTCTGCTAAACTAAATCGGCACACAAGTCAGTGGTGATGTGCCTGGTTACATGTCATCCGAACTTGAGATATATCCAGATGACTGCCAACGCTTACCGACCGCTATTACCATACTCATCTGAAGGGTCGGGAATCTTTACGTCTTAATTATACACCCTCCTACCGAGTCATGGCCGGGCATTCGACATTCGTATGCCTATTCCCTCTTATGAAACCCTTTCTTAATGCACCCAGGACGCGTTCTCGCTTACCAATTACGCAAAAGCTTATGGACAATTTATTCCTGGATGCCCTCTTTTGGCTTATACGAGCTGACAGGACCTGTACTTGGCAGATGCTGCGAGCCTCCTCTTCAGCACTAGTCAACCCTAGCAGTGAAGGAAACGTTATACAAGAGTCCCCTTTACGAAAAGCTCTCGACAAAAGGCTAGGATGGGAAGGCCGACTCGCAGATCAATGGTGTTTACGAGGAATACGTCAGCTATTATCAACAAACCACCCCAACCCCTTCTAATTCTCTTCACGTCATGTTAAAAGTCATGTTATACCCCATGTTTCCTTACGATCACACATCGACCCCGACAACTACGACACACCTACACAAAAGTTACATTGCACATAGGCGGCGTTCAGGGCATGGACTCATGCGAACAAAACAACCCTTTTAGAGTGAGGCGGTGGCGTTCACTTGTGTTTCTACTACTACAGTTCTAATCCGTGAGGTTCTTCTTACCTTAACCCCATTTTGTTTTTACTGATGGACGGTGACGGACTTGTGGTCGGAGGATTTGCGGCATTTGAGCAGGCGTCGGAACTTTTTGCGTTTTTAGGGGGGAGGAGAGAGAGAGAGAGCAGATACCGATCTGCTTAGGGGCATTGTCTCATGCTATACCCGCTCATCTGAACTGAACTCGGATCATGGCCCCCTCTTTTGCTTCCTGTAGGAGGGTGTGATGTCGTTGGCCAGTCTTGTAGATTACGTGTATATAAGAAAAGAAAACGAAAGACAAAAGTAATGTTTTGCTGATAATTAGTTGCATTGGTTTTTTTCTTTGTGTGTATGTGTATGTGTGTGTGTGTGTAAATGTTGATGGCCTCTTTGCTGGTACTTCGAGGTAGGTTAATGATATTCTCGAGAGTGAATTAGTATATCTTACCTACATGTAGGTAGTATCCATATCTCTACCTCCTTTTAGATTTGCGCTTTTAACACTAATGCTTAATAAACCCTTAGATGGTGGCAGGTACGCCAAAAGGAAAGTGCAAGACACTGTGAGGGGTATACAATCCCGAAACGCTTGAACAGACCTTAAAGATCAGAACCAAACCTAATACAACATCATCTCCTCCTATCGTTTCTCCCCAATTTTTTTTTTTCAACTTTTCGAGTCGTCCAAAATATTGGAATATCAATCCGATTGAATAAGGTGAACATCCAATGAACTAGAGGGGTACACGTGATGTTTCTCAGCACGGATCAGTAACTGTAGTATTAGTTTCAGCTTGGTCGTACAGCCTTGTGAATTATATTCACATCTACCATCACATCAAAGGACAAGAAGTAAACAATACAACTTCTTCATCATGGATTTCAAGCCACCGCTAGAACCGCCCGTAGCATGTCCTCCTGTCGAGGACTTAATAAAAGCTCCGTCATCCCGTGTCGATATCTATCATCCCGAATATGCTGGTCATCACTCTCCGTTGTTAAGATTTCTAGCGTTGGATGATGGAGGCATAGACTATAATGTGGCTTATTACGCCTGCTGCATCCTGGCCGGGAATGTCTGGCAACGAGACGAAGACACGACAAGCAGCGAAACCCAGGACAAGGAGAGCAAACCCAAGGCTTACCTAGCTACATCTGCGAAGTCTTCCGCGACGCCTATCACGCGGCCTGCTGATGGTATTCTTCGCGAGGGGACCTATTTCTTCCACGTCCGTACGGACTCTGACAGTAAGTTTGATACTTACCTGGTAGCCATGAGAATATGCCTTTTCAAGTCAACCTTGGAAGTGTTAATTACCGTATGTTGTCTCAGAACCGTATCCCATTATTCCGACTTTCAGCCACTGGGAATTCCCTCACGGGAACCTGCCTCTTCCATGGCGTTCTGTCCCCATCTCTCCCCATAGGGGAGTCCCACTAGTGTCAACGAGCGGAAACGTCCTCTTCCGCGACGTGACCTGCCGAATGACACAGTCTACCATCAGCCTCACGCAGGCACATATCATCCCCGAGGCCGCCACGGGCTGGTTCACTGCTAACCGGATGGACGAATATTCCTACTCGAACAGCTCCGCCATGGACCGGCCGGGCAACTTTATACTTCTCCGCGCCGATATCAAAAAAGTGCTCGACGCGAAAGAAGCCGTCATGGTACCGAAATGGGACGGCAAGGAGTACAAATTGGTCACCCACATCCTCCGCGCGACCGACGCCCAGAAACAATTCGAGCTGGTGAGCTTGTATCATAACCGTCTGACGCAGACGGTGTACGGCATACCGCGCGAATATCTCTTCGCGCGCTTCGCCTGGTCCATATATAATAGCCGCACGATGCAGATTTTCGAGAATTTGCCCTCGCCGATCCGCGTCCGACTCCTCGGGCCGCATAAGCCTTGCGATTTTGAACGGGTTACCACGCGCATCATTCGATCGCCGTTCAGCATCCCTCGAGCATTCTGGACGGAGACCCGCGGAGGTCAGAAGAGCAGGAAACGATATCGATCACCCAGCGATGAAGGGGATCGCGGACGCAGCACCAAACCCAAGGGAGAGCAGCAGACTGATACGAGCGACGACGATGACGGGCTGGTGAGTAATACGTTCCGTGAGCACAACAGAAGGTTCTACGCGTATTTTTCCGTCGACGAGGAACGCGCGGTGTGGTCGAGCGAAGGGGAACACACGTCGGATAGCGACAAGGATGATGATGATGATGATTATGATCATTTTTCAAGGTACAGACACCGACCGAGTGGGCAGGTTTGCATTGAAGGTTAGTTTGAATCGGGTGCCCTCGCTTGATTTGTCACCATCTCCCATTGGTAACCGCTAGTAGCGGGTATAGTACAGTAAGGACGGTTTGGCGACTAATGCTGGAGTACAGAATATCTTGATACGATTTAAACTCCTATACGGTGCCCCTTTCTAGTACGGGGATCAGCATCGAGTACTAATGAATATTTCGTGAGGTCGACTATATTTAGCACCGCACACGGCGAGAATCTGGATAGTTCTGGGGTATCAGATTGGTGTAAGATTTTGAGTTGGCTTGGATTCGTCTGGTTACCTCAGTTGCCTAAGAGAGTCCTGGTCAACTATCCAATGGCTGAGAATTACTTCAACGTCTCTAAAACTGCCAATGAGTCTCGGCTCCTTTAACGTTGTCGCTCCTCGACTGACTGGGGTCTAGTCTGGAGTTCTAGATCCAATCCACGGGAAAACCGACATCACTCAACCGCTCATTTTTCTCTAGTTGCCTTGATTTCCTGGGAAGGCTGTATTTGTCTCCGTTTTGTTTAGTGTGTTGCTAAGTTAAAATCATGTTGAGCTGACGACATTTCCACGCGTCTAAATCATTAGCCAGGTTAATTCAAGTCAGTTTACCAGTTAGTCAAATCAAGGAATACTAAGTCAGTTCTATTTGAATCACGTCAGTCAAGCCATTTTCAAGCAATGTTAGTTAGGGAGTTGTTAAAGTTGGTGGCGAGTTAAAATACGTGGAACTATCAAGAAAACCGCGATAGGACTTCTCATCGTTTCCAAGTAAATCCAGGATCCCTTGTAGAACTTATGATGGGAGTCGTAATATGGTGTTTCTTCTTCATCCTATAAACGAAAGACTTTCCATGTTTACGTAAAGTATAGTTTGAACAAGGCTATTTGACAAATACATATGAGCCCATAGTGCCCACCTGGGCGCTTGCGTCGTCCCCAGCATAAACCTTCTCGGCATTGTCTCAGCCTCCCGCGGCTCCACAGGGCCAGTTTCAGAAGATGCCAAGAATCAAGACCGCGGAAGCATCGTTACCGGAACGCCCCGAACGACGACTCAACTCTCACTGTCTCACTGTCTCAAGCCTCATACCTCACGCAATGTTGGACAGTCGCAAAGACAGAGTAGGTACCTAGTCACTTCGGCCCTCTTGGTTTTTGGATTTTTGATCTCGCTCTTTATTTCGCACTCATAAGTTATCCATCGTGACTATGTAGGTAGGTACCTAACTAAGGAGGTATGTTGTATGTACCTCTACCTATCTGAAGCCCCCCCAATATGAACACGCACTATTGTACAGAGGGGTTATCTTCAGCTTCCATTCCATTTCAATTCCATCCCAATAATCGCACTCGTAGATTCGCACTAGTGATACAACCAATATCAACTCAGTAGCAAGAACCTGTCTTCCTTTCCTTTCCCTTCTCTTCCATATCGCGCGCGCGCACTCTGGTGATTTGATTTGACCAATTATTCCATGCGGCAGAACCTCCGCGTCCCCATGTTCTCGTAGGATATTCGCGCAGAGGTTCGGTATTTCGGTCGATCGGGCAGCGTTCCGGCAGAGGTTCCCCCTTATCCCCAAGTCGAGTGTTTTTTTTCCTACGTGTATACGTTCGCTCTTTAAGTTGGAAGATAGTAGGAGAATTCGCGCGCTGCCTAAGGAACCCTAGTTTGGGCGGTCCCGTGTTGCTCAAACTGACGGATGGGGGAGGGGGGAGCCTGCGTTGAGGCATCTGGATGATGCTTTAATGCCGGTGATTGCGGTAAGGACTGTGTGTGTTGTAATATTACACTCTCCATGTATGGAAAATCAACTCGTGATACTTGATAAGGGAGCCTTTTTTCCATGTTATCCCCTGCCATAGCCGCCACCATTACCATTTCCTACCCATTTCGTTATTTGCGGCCACCTATCTCAGTTGAGTAGCGCTGCTGAAGCAGTATTACGATACTGCCGTGATGTTGCGATCCGGTGTCATTATGTTCTTCGGTCGACGCACGTTTCATAAAATCGTTGCTCACACACCATTTAAGCGAAGGCACCGACGATAGACATGCCAGTAGCTTTTTACAGTTAGCCAAATACCTGTGAATTGTAGAAGTAAAAACTCACCTCCAAGGAGGACAAAGAGGAAAGCAATCTTCTTGTCCTTCATGGTCAATGTCCGGCTAGATTCCTCAGAAAGGAAGTCCTCAGCGAGCAAGTCTACCAGAGCCGCGTAGATGAGGAGACCAGAAGAGCTAGAAAATGTCAGTGAGTTACTAGTTTAAGCGGTGTATAGTAGAATTCAAAACATACATTGAGTTGAAGACACCGACGATGATAAGACCGAAGGCGCTGTTAGGGTCGTAGGTGTTACGTGCGGCCAAGCCGATAGCCTGTCCGATGGGCGCGGTGGTTCCGAAAGCAAACACCAACAACCAAGGTCGAATGCTGCCCTTCGGGTACGGGACGGCAGCGATACGAGAGCCGAGACCAAGACCTTCGAACATCTGATGGAAGAGAATGGCAACCAAGAGGACGACGAAGCCTTCAATAGTGATCGAAACAGTCATACCGACGAAAACGGAGTGGAACAGGATACCACCTTCTAGCAGGGTAATGTTCATGGACATTCTCTTGTAAACCATGGGGTCCACGGGCTGGCCCTCTTCGTCGATCATGGTCTTCTCCGAAACAACGACTTCCTGCTTGTGCTGAGACTGGGGCTGCATGTTGCCGTTGGCTCTGATCATGTTGATTAGCTCGAGACGCTGGCGAACGTATTGCTCATAGAAGACGATGAACCACGGAGGCATCTCGGATTGGGGGAGGTCTAGCTCGGTGCCTTCGGGGTACGGGTACTGTGTCTTCTCGTACATGTTCTGGGCCATACGCTTCTCGTAGGAAACATCGTCGACGTCAAAGCTGCTTTGAGTGTCGGATCGCTGTGGGCGTGGGGGCGCCATGGGAGCCGGGGCGTGGTGCTCGAAGCCGGTAGCTCCACCGTGGGAGTGGCCGCCCATCTTGTTGTTCATCCACATCTCGATGATGAATAGACAAAATAGAGAGCCCATCATGATGACACCGGGGAGCGGCGGGTAGTCCTTAGTGAAGATATCCGGAAGACATGGGTCTGAAAGACTGAACCAGGCTGTGGGAAGAAGCTAAGACACACTCATTAGACGATATGTGGGCTGGAAGGACTCCTAAACAACATACATGGACAAAAGCAGTTGCTATTAAAACGCCTGTTCCAAAGTGTTTGCAGGCAAAGAACACCTTCTCTGGTACCTTGAGCCAGCTGATCTTCTTTGCGGCCACCGGAAATCCAGCTCCTATGACTTATTAGTATCATTTTGAGGACTGTAGCATATCCAAAATCTTCATACCAAATATAGATGCACCCAAAACAAGGACTAGAAGCAATTAGTTGAGTGGCTTTAGCAATTTGACCAGTCTTGGTCACTTACAAAGTCCAACGGTGTGTAAAGCAACATCGTACTCTCCAGACTCCTTACCACTGCCACAAACGGGCTTCATATCTCCCATGTCATCCGCCATGATGTACAAACACCCTCTGTTTTATTTCCTTTTATAAAAAGAGTAAAGAGAGAATCGAAAAGCTACAGTCGGGAGTCCGGCGACTGGTAACTTGATCGGACGAAAGAATAATATAAAGATCGAAAAAGGGACAATACGAAGCCGTCCCGCGACTCCTGGGTGTAGAATAGAACAACAGACGAAAAGGCCTCAATCCTCACGCCAAGAGAAGGGAAAATAGAAAGGAAACCGAAGAGAATGTAGAAGAGAATGACCCCTAACACTCAACCTGGACACGGCGCACAAAGAATAGAATGATAATTAATCAAAAGTCTTGGAAGATCTGGCAAGCCCACTGCTTTAATATGCATTGCTATGACAAGACATGTCTGCCGATCCTCGGCTAATCTTGAGACGAATACCCATGATGTTCGATTTGAAATTTGAAGTATGCAGGTAGTCATCTCGAAAATAGGTCTGCTCGACTATACTTGACCCTTGGCACCCATTCGAATAATGATAGAGGGCAACTCGACGCTTGCGAGCCGCGAACCTTGTCTTAGTCGAGATGATCATCTGTAGAGAACCGAAGATCGGTCTGGTCAATGCCACCAGGCTGTTTCATTGACACTTTCTGGATCGTAAAGAGGGCGGCAGCACAGCAATCCCCACCGGGCGATGTTCAAGATCATGCCTGTGCTTGTGAGAGCTTGGCCTGAGCCTCACCTGGGGTTATCCGCGGGTTATCCGCTAAGGTCAATAAGCTCCATCTTCTTAGTCGACAAATGACCGCGGATGGGGCGATCTGGTTACACTTTGTCTCACTCCACAGTTACTCTAATGTAATTCCCAGACAGAGAAACCAAAGTTCTACACTGGTAGCCAAGCGGCTGCCGAAAATAGTGTAAACATTGGAGGTTAAAGGGCTGAAACAAGTTCCACTCATCCCCAGGTAAGTTTACTTGAGAGTAAACAAGCTATCTCACTTACAAGAGCCGGTTATCCGATTTACCTTCATAGTATGAGAAGAAACGTAGATGAGTTGCAGCTTTCAAACCTTCAGCGAGTCGGGGGATTTGTGTGATATTCGCTTTGCCTTGTTAGGAATAAGTTGCTTGAATCGCATCGGGAAACCGTGATGTTCTTGGCAGTATCAATAAATGTGGATTAAGATAATGCGGCTTTGGGGATTTAGTATGGGAGTCTTGGAGGTTGGCCGTTGCTTAAAACAACATACGGCTTGGCAAACAAGAGTCCGGGGTAGGCTTGGCTACTTCTAGCCAATATGTTTGCCTCAATACTGTGGATGAGGAGCTTAACTGCCAGCCTAGCTGTGACAGATAGGACATGATAGGCACGGCAGTGTTAAACTCCGCTTGAATCGAAACATTTTTGGACCAATTGGGCATACCGCATTTGATAAAGATCGGCTCTTCACGGATGCCAGCAATTCCTTGCCAAGAGGGCTGTCGTTTGAGGCGGAAGGAAAATTGCGGTCTAAGCGGAGCTGGCAAGGACCCGGAGCCGGCATATGAACCCTGTCCGACAGATTTTTCTCTTATAGACTGAGGAGATAGACATGCCAAGAAAGCATAGGCTCTCCAGATATAGATGGAACCATCCTGGGGGGGGAGTTGTATTTCGTCATTGCGTCAGTGGGGTGTAATGGTCTGCAATGCAACCTATGACCACGGTTGGCTCCCTCACATTTGCATTCCGCGCCAGGTTTGGGTATAATATGAATCTTCTGTGCATGCGATCGGCCTTCCCACTTTCATTCGGAAACAATTTCTGTGTTGCACCCTTCAAGGCTTCCAAAGCATTAATCTGAAGATGGCGAATCAGGATTCGCAAAATACCGCTCAGCCATCAGGTCAGTCGTTTCCCTCCTTTCGTTCTCGCCTGATCTTGTCATGAGGCTTCGTGGAAACATCCACATCCGGCTTGCGCAAGCGTTTTGAATTGTCTTTACCCCCCATACCACAAGTGCCGCGAGAACTTTTGAGATACGGACCGACTGACCATAGCTGAAGACAACGCTGCTCAAGCAGCCACTGGTTCTGTAGTCTCCACGCCTGCTACTGCCGTGCATGGTGAATCAAGTTCATCAAATTCGTCTAAGAAGGATGACAACCCTCCTTCAGTAGTAATCGGGGAATCGTCCCGGACCCAGGTACCTGCAGGAGCATCGCCTGCAGCTGCGGCAACATCCTCTGCGACCGAAGTCAACCCGTCCGACCCGTTGAACTTTGGGCAGCATCGCCGGGAAAATGTTACCAAACGGCAGATGAAAATTGACCACCCGAATGGGAACAAAAGAGCTCTCAAGAAGTTCTACACCCGGCAGAACGAACTCATCGATCAATTCCTGGGTGCTGACGATGAGGAACGGCTGCAGGTTGAAGAAGATGCCCGGGTGGCGCCAAAAATCAAATTCGCAGTTAATGCGTCTTTCACAGTCAACTTTTGCCTTTTCGTAATCCAGCTTTATGCTGCTGTCTCGACTGGGTCGCTTTCGGTAAATGACCCTGGGTGCGAATATTCCTTGCTCGTGAACATAGTTGACAATTTTGATAGCTTTTCGCAACTGCTGCTGATGCCTTTGTTCGTAACCTCTTGACTTGCTGATGAAGTGCTGCTAGTTGACCACAAAGTTAGATGGACCTCGTCTCGTCTTTTGTAATGCTAATAACTTCGCGCATGGCAGCCAGAGCCAGCGTTTACAAATACCCAGTAGTGAGTGTCCATTAATAATATGGCCATCAAGGTTGTTGTATGTATGCTCATAGCCACGTAGGGCCGCACAAGGATTGAGACCATCGGCATTATCCTATTCTGTGCGCTGATGACTACCGTCGCTATCGAACTGCTCGTGAGTCCGCTCCCCACGGTGTTTCAGCCTATCGGCATCAACGGCTCTAACTCTTGGCCTCTAGATTGAGTCAGCACGCACCCTCGCTGGAGGGCCAACCGAATCCGATGAGCTCCAAATCATTCCCATAGTCTTCGTGGGCGTTGCTAGTAAGGCATACCAATTTGATTCCGGTTCCCCGTTGTTAACAAGGATATAGTCTTTGCAAAGGGTAGTCTTATGTTTTACTGCCTTGCCTACCGCAAGTATCCATCGGTTCATGTCTTCTTCGTAAGTAGAACTTTAATGATTAGCGAGATGTCACCACTGACGAGGGGTAGGTTGACCATCGAAATGACATTGTTGTCAATATTTTCGGATTGGTCATGTCGGTGGTCGGTGACCGATTTGTTTGGTATCTAGATCCTATCGGTGCCATATGCATTGCGCTCCTGATCCTCTTCTCCTGGATTTCCAATGCATTCGAACAAGTTTGGCTACTTGTGGGCAAGTCGGCTCCAAAGGAGTTCGTATCCAAAGTCATCTACATGAGTATGACCCATGACCCCCGGATTTTGAAAGTGGATACAGTAAGTCAATACCAGATTTGGCAACTCGGGGGAAATACTGATACAATGATCAGTGCCGCGCGTATCATGCTGGGCAGAGATACTACGTCGAAGTCGACATTGTCATGGACCCGGATATCCCTCTGAAAGTCGCACACGATGTGAGCCAATCGCTACAGAGGAAACTTGAAGGCACGTAATATAATGGAATATAATAACCAGCCAGTCGATGTACTGAATTGTTTCTAGGCTTAAGCGATGTCGAGCGAGCATTCGTCCATGTTGACTATAACGACGACCACGATATCCACCAGGAGCACAAACCCCTTTACGAGAAGAAACAAAGAAGGACTCTGAAAGACATACTGCTCTTCCGGAAGAAGGAGGGCGAAGAGATAATCAGGCGGGAGGAGACGTCGAGATGACAATTCCTTCGCTAGCCCCTTAAGCTGACCTTCACCTTTAGGCAAGAGACCCGTATCTGAGAACAATGGACAGCAAGAAAAGATCGCAGACCGCGGACGATGATTCATTCGCAGAAAGAGGAAGCCGCAGATTATGCCCACCACTAAGCAAAGGTGTGGTGAGGCGATTCAAAAAGATCGACAGAGAGTATACGAATAATATGTGCGACGTACGATGTGCGATTTCGTTTCTATGAAATAGAGCAACGAGCGATCCATACGAGCGATCCATTTACATAATGTTTTGAGCGAGCAAAAAGAAATATTTAGTGCGAGAAGAAATAGACTACATTCTTTTTAGAGATTATATATTCACAGCAGCGACGATGCTATTAATTCATGAAATGTTGCGAGAACCTTGTTGACTTTTGAACTTGGCCTACCTAATTGTTTCTTACGATGACATAATGCGCCGATAGGAACGGGAAACAGCTATTGTGGCTAGTGTAGTGGCTAACATTTAGCGCCCGCTCGCCTAGCTCGCCATACTTCGTATCTTATCGCACTATCGTATGATTGGAAATGAAAACCTTCCCATTTGTGTTCTCGAATTCTTTCTTCAGAGGGACATTCTCCTCACTACGACACTGAAAATGTCGCTTCTAATCCCGGGGCTTCGGAGGGCAGCGCCAAAGCTGGCTTCTAGTCAGTTCATCTGCCGCCAATGCCTCCGCCAGCAGCCGCGAGCAGCTCCGTCGCGGATTCTCCAGTCCCTCCAAAAGCGGTATGCTAGCAGCGACTCGAAAGCCCGCTTCGCCCGCTATTTTACCTCAACCGCTGTTCCCACTGCGGCAACTGTAGATGCCTCTTCACAGACAGCTAAGCGGGCATTTCCCGAAACTAGCTCAAAAACAGTGGCCTACTGGCTGATCGGTAGCGCCGCAAGCGTTTTCGGCATCGTAGTCTTTGGTGGACTTACACGGTTGACGGAGTCAGGGTACTACCACTGCCTAGCCCGTTCTTCCTATTATACACCCAGCTAACCCAAGGAACGTAATAGTCTCAGCATAACAGAATGGAAACCAGTAACCGGCTCCCTTCCTCCCCTCACACAAGCCGACTGGGAATCCGAATTCGAAAAGTACCGAGCATCGCCGGAATTCCACCTGCTAAACTCGCACATGGACCTCGAAGAGTTCAAGAAGATCTACTACATGGAGTGGACGCACCGGCTCTGGGGGCGCTTCATCGGACTCTCCTTCGTGCTACCTACCATCTACTTCATCGCGCGCCGCCGCGTGACTCCGCGCGTCGCCGCACACCTCGTCGGCATCTCCGGGTTGATCGGCTTCCAGGGGTTTATCGGGTGGTGGATGGTCAAGTCCGGACTTAAGGACGATTTATTCGCGCCTGGCTCCCACCCCCGCGTCTCCCAGTACCGCCTCGCTACGCATTTAGCCACGGCCTTCGTCTGTTACTCGTGGATGCTGCTCGTGGGCCTGCGCATCCTGCGCACGAAGCGGCTCCTCGCGGACCCCGCGGCCGCATCGAAACTCATCGCCGCGCTGAAGAACCCTGCCATCGCCCCGTTCCGACGCTACGTCTCCGCGCTTACAGTCCTCGTCTTCACAACCGTGCTTTCTGGCGCATTGGTAGCCGGCCTCGACGCCGGACTCATCTACAACGAGTTCCCGAAGATGGGGCTGGGGTTGACCCCGCCCAAGTCCGAGCTTTGGGACAAGTTCTACTGCCGCAAGGAGGATGGGTCCGATCTATGGTGGAGAAATTTGTTAGAGAACCCGAGCTTGGTCCAACTGGACCACCGGATCTTGGCCACGACCACGTTCTGCGCTATCCTTGCCTTATTTGCTTACTCGAGAACCGGGCGTGTTGCTGCTGTGCTGCCTAGGAATGCGAAGAAGGGCACGATGGGGATTGTGCATTTGGTATCTCTGCAGGTTGCGCTCGGCATTAGCACACTTATCTACATGGTTCCCATTTCGCTGGCTGCGGCGCACCAAGCGGGTAGCTTAGCATTGCTGACTGGAGTGCTCGTCCTCGGTCATCGTCTACGGGTGCCCAAGTCAACACTTGCCTTGGTTCAGAAGAGACTCTCGTCGGTAGCCAAGCCGCGATAGCCATTCGTCTTAACTTAAACCATGTACGATGATCACGACGTGTCTATAGACAGATACCATGTACTCTATGTAGAATTTATCACTTCTCATTCTGCTTGTTTTACGATGCCAAGCATAGCATGACCTAAACGAGATCTTTCTCTAGCTATTCTACAGACGCCATAGAGAGTATGCAACTCGTGCTGCCTGAACGAAAACAACATTCGTTCTTACCAATATCTAAGGTACTTATTTGTGGGCTAGAGTTGCCATAGGTCAGCATATTGCTCTGCAGAAGAGGGGCATAGAATGCGTCACTTACGAATCTCCTCGATGTGTACCTGAGGTTCCTCTGCGCCATCGTGAAGAGGCTTCTCCTTCTTCGGTTCCGGGTTCATGAACGGGAACAGTAAGACCTCCTTGATGCTATAGTTGTTGGTCAAGAACATGACCAGTCGGTCGATACCCAGACCCCAACCCGCAGTAGGAGGTAGACCATATTCGAGAGCGTTGAGGAACGTCTCGTCAATCATCTGTGCCTCATCATCGCCCTGGGCCTTCTGGCGTGCCTGCTCTTCGAATCGCAATCGCTGCTCGAACGGTTGGTTCAACTCGGTGTATGCATTGGCGATCTCCTTCTTGCAAACGAATGCCTCGAACCGCTCTGTCAAGCCAGGCTTGCTACGGTGGTCCTTGGCCAACGGAGACATAATCTTAGGATGCTCCGTGATGAAGGTCGGGTTGATGGCGGTCTCCTCAATGAACTCGCCGGTTAATCGGTCCAGCATTCTGGCGGTGGTCTGGGGTTCGGGGCAGACAACGTTGACCTTCTTCAGGACTCCCTTGAGCCACTCTCTCGTCTCATCGGTGTGAAGCTGGTCGCCAGGAGGGAACTTCTCTCCGGTGGCTTCCTCCAAGGCCGGAATCATCTCTACTCGTCGCCACGGCGCCTCCCAGTTGACTGTGTATGTCTCGCCGTGCTGGTTAGTGAAGGTAGTCGTGTAACCACCAGTGAGCTGCTTAACCAGACCAGAAACAAGCTCTTCGGTTCTGTGCATGAGGTCGTTGAAGTCGGCATATGCTTCGTAGAATTCACATGTCGTGAACTCGGGGTTGTGAGTGAGATCGGCACCCTCGTTTCTGAACAGACGACCAATCTCGTACACCTTGTCATACTCTCCGACGATCAACATCTTGAGGGGCAACTCGGGTGCGATTCGCAAGAAGACATCCATGTTGTAGTCGTTAAGGTGAGACTCGAAAGGCTTGGCCGTGGCACCACCGGCAATCTGGTTGAGAATGGGGGTTTCGACCTCTTCAAACCCGGCATTGTCGAGGTAGCTGCGGATGTACTTGATGATCTTGGTACGGGTGCGGTACGTGTGGGCGGTCTTGGGGTTCATGATAAGGTCGAGGTAGCGCTTGCGGTAGCGCTGTTCCTGGTCCTTGAAGCCATAGTACTCGTCTGGCAATTGGTGCAGACAAGGCGACAATAGGATGACTTCGGTTGCGAAGATGGAGAGTTCTCCTTCCTCTCCCTTCTCAATCTTGGTCTTGGGGGCGGTTCGTCCAGCGTAGCCGACAATTCCAATGATATCACCACGTCTTATGTGATCATGCTGCTTCTCGAAAGAAGGTGCACCCTCCTGAACTTCTTGGGCCTGGCACATAACCTGGACCTTGACGCCATTGTTGCCACGGATGTCGTAGAACAGCAGCTTGCTACCGGAGGCGCGCTTGTTGTATATTCTACCAGCGACGCGCAGAGTTCGGGACTTGTCAAACTCTCCGGACTTGAGATGGCCATACTCCTTGACTAGATTGTTGAGATCGTAATCGCGGTTGAACTTGTGAGGGTACGGGTACGGGTCCTTGGTCTCGATGAGCTTGGAGATCGCGCGAGATCGAATCTCGAAGTATTGCTGGATTTCAATTAGTATTTCAGAATCTAGTATAGTAATGGTACGGATTGACTTACATTAGGAGTCAGTTCCTTCTCGTCGGCTTCGGCATTCGTCTTCTTCGCAGGCTTGGGCGGCGCTGCGGCGGCCTTCTCCTGCTTCTTAGCATCACGTTCGCGCTGCTTCTGTCGCTTCTTCAATTCCGACTTGGAGACTCTTTCTCCGGTGACTTCATCCAGGTGCAGGTTCGCAACCTGTTCGGTGGGCGCTTGGTCTGCCATCTTGATTGAGGGTCAGAAGATGTGTAGTTGGGAGAATATTGCCTGTCAACCTTGGGAGTTGTCGGCGCACAAACAATATTGTAAATTGGATGGCCCCCAATGTACGGAATACTAGGTATGTATATGTAGATTTTTGTGACCCGATCGCGGGGTAATTTTTTTCGAATTGAGTCACTACTAAGACACTTGCGCAAAGTCGCACTCGCGTCCAACGCGGGGCATTTTTATCACGTGCACATTCGCACTGGGGCATTCACCTAGTATAACGCCACAGTGTTGGTTTTAGTGTGGCTTGTGTGGCCGTGTCAATTAATACCATTAGAGTAGTAAGCGACTTTTTTCAGCTCATACTATGTATTTCAATTTCACACCGTCAGCCCGTCAGCCCGTGAGCCCGTGAGCCCGTGTGTCCTTGTCCTACCTGTACATACTCGTCATCTTTACGCCAATGTAATTCTACGCACATGTAGATTACGTTGCTTCATGCATGGCTGCTCACAGTAGGATTAAGATTATCGAACATGACTGAGTCCTACCAAGCAGCCCAAGCTATCCTTCTTTCTATCAATGCAATGCATAATTCTATCCATCTAAATGCGCAGTCGATTTCCCACCAGCAAGCCAAAGTACGCAAGGATGCGATATACAGTGCCAATAACCAGCAAAAACAGCATATTCCTCCAATGCCAGTCGAGGTGAAATCCACTTGCCCTCGCAGCCAAGTCCACATTATATAGATATCGGAACGGCTCGACCAGCTGTCCGAAGTACAGCTCTGCAAGCCAAGTCCCCGGCGACGCGCGCCACAACCACTCCATATGCCAATCCTGGACGCTGGATAGTGGCGGCGCGGCGCCCGACAGGATGCCCACAATCAAGCTGATCATCGTCGCGAACAGCGGCGCGTCCTCCCTCCGCACGATCATGCTCACGCAGCTCGCCAACCCATAGATGCAGTAGAAGTACACGAGGTTAGCCAGGAACGCCGTGCCCCAGTTGATGATTGGCACCGCGAGCAGCAGGATCAGCGTCGAGAAGTGCATGCACCCGAACACCATGCGCGGAACGACGGAAATATTCTTCGCCAGGAAGTACGCGATGCGCGAGTGTCCCGCCTCGGCTTCGCGCCGGTACAGTAGCATTTCTTCCGAGAAGACCTTGACGCCGGGCGCCGCGGAGACGAGGCCGATGGCGATGGCCGTGAGGAGCGCCAGTTCGGGGACGGATTTGTAGTCCGTCGCGAGAGAAATGACTTCGTACGGCGAGTTGTAGGTCCCCGTGAACAGCACGCCTTTCTTCGAGTTCTCGGCCAGACCGAGCAGTAAGCCTGCAATCGAAGCCAGCGCCATCTCGAAGCAGAACGCGGTCCTTGTGCGCCACTGCTGCAGCATCGCGCGCGCTAAGCAGAGCCATAATTGCTTCCAGCGGGGTGCGCCTCTCTTCCGCAGCAGCTCGCGGTGCTTGTGGTTGTTCTCGGCAATGGAGGTCCGCGAGTAGCGTATCGAGGCGTGCTTCTCCTTGATCGAGGCCTGCTGGCTGGATTGCACCCAATGCGCAATGAGCGCGTCCTTGGAGATATCCCCGCTGCGCTTATACGCCCTTCCGTTGCCCGTAATGATGTCCGTGACGACGTCGCCGTAGTTGCTGTGCTGCGGGAAGTGGAACCCGACGCTCTGGAAGAAGTCCTGCACGTCGACCTCCGGGCCCTCGTAAATGATCTGCCCGTTGGCCAGCAAGATCAGGTCGTCGAGCATCTCGAAGATCTCCATGCGCGGCTGGTGGATGATGACGATGACGGAGATGCCGAGGCGCGCGATCGCTTTCAGCGTGCGCATGATGGACGATGCGGCGGTGGCGTCGAGGCCGCTGGTCGGCTCGTCGAGGAAGATGGCCATGGGCGCCGCGGCGAGTTCCATCCCGATGCTGACTCGTTTCCTCTGACCGCCGCTGATGACGGGCTTACCCACACTACCAACCAAGGAGTCGCGGACGTGAGACAGTTCCAGACAATCGATGACCGAGTTGACGTGAGCCTGAATATCGACGTCCTTCCAAGCCCTGGGGAGGCGTATCCTTGCCGAATGCAGAATGTTTTCGTAGACCGTCAGCTCTGGTAGCACGATATCGTCCTGCGGCACGTAGCCAATGAGCTTCTTGTACCGCTTGATCTTCCCAGGAACATTGTTGATCATGACAGTACCGCCGGTGTTGGTCACCTTGCCCATTAGCACGTTGACGAAAGTACTCTTGCCAGCACCAGAGCCTCCCATGACCGCCGTTAGGGATCCGCGCTCGATGGAGCCGGTGACGTTTTGAAGGATCGGTCGCGCGCTTCCTTTGGGCTGGAAGCTTAGATCCGAGTACGCAAAGGACAGCCCAAAACGCGCGCCGTCGGTCGCTCTTCGCATGGATTCGACGAAGGCCCTTAGCTGAGGCGAGAAGCCGCTTTCGCTGACGTCTAGTGTGGAACTTTGTGGCGTCGGGAATTCGAGCGCGGCCTCGAAGCCAGTCCACCCGTCCCGGGTCGGCATGTAGGTGGCCTGCATTGGAAGCATCTCGTTGTCTGATTCGAC
The DNA here is from genome assembly GCA_023628415.1 of Hypoxylon sp. PDH2405. Classification (NCBI taxonomy): domain Eukaryota; kingdom Fungi; phylum Ascomycota; class Sordariomycetes; order Xylariales; family Hypoxylaceae; genus Hypoxylon; species Hypoxylon sp. PDH2405. The sequence goes on from JAMAKT010000010.1 coordinate 332,149, forward strand.
GGAGATCTCCTTGTAGCCGGTCGTGGCCCTCTTGAAGCTGTTCTTGCCCTTGCGTATGCCGTTGCTTGTCTGTTCCCGGCTCCTCATGAAGCGCTTGCGGAGGAAGTACCAGAGAAATGCAATCGCGAGTAGAGCATCAGCGAGGATCAGGACGGCGACTGGTATTAAGAATGTCTCGTAGGTCGAGCCTTCTGGGCAATGACTTCCGATACTACATGGCGTGGGTGTAGGGGCACCAGGCTGACAGTACGTGCCGGCAGGACAAGGAATCATTTCTGTGCCGTTAGATGAGGTCGGACAGTAGTATCCTTGTTGGCAGACCACGGGCTCGAAAGGGCCCATTCCGATATTCTTCCCATCGAACACGCAGGTGAAGCCTCCTAATCTCGCTATTTGGCATTCCGTAATGGGAGGGCAGAATTGCGGTAATGAGTTTACCGTGTTATTAGCACCTGACTCAATCATCAGTACGTCTTATCTTGAGGCCCTTTGACTTTCAAACTTACATAGAAAACCTTCATTGCATCCATTAACCTGCCAGCCTGTTACATTCTGGATCTGTATCGGATAGGCTCCGGGTCGCCAGCAAGGAGCGGCGTCGACAGGAGTATCGTTTCTTTTAAGTTGCTCTGTTGCTTTATAATAAGACGTCGAAAAAGTCGTGTGATTCTCGCCTGTGCACGCCTGATCCCAGACACTGAGTTCACTAGGGACGACGTCGACCAAAGTCCTCGTGTTATTACTATACATTAGAGGTGTGCTGGTATCGGGTGTATTCGTAGCGTCTGATATAGGAAGGTTATCCTGTAAGTTACCGCCGCCAACATTGTTGAACCATTTCCCCGTCGTCACCTCGTAGACACCTTGCGTCTGGTTCCCAATGCATTGCCATTTTCCCTCGCCGCTGCGTATATGATCCGTCCCTCGTAGAGCGCAGAGACAAGCTTGTGTATCGAGGAAGGCCGGTCCATAGATTTCTTCTTGTGGCCAGTAGGGGTCCTGCGGGAGTTCGAAGCTGTTCTTGGGATTCGACATTCTGAGGATTTCGATTCGCTTCTTATATTACCTAAGGAGTGCGGCTCTCAGCAATGCAACCACTTCTTCCACTGGCAGAGGGCCGGACATTTTTGACGAGCATCCCGAGGGCGTCGGGAGGTGATATGGGCGGCCACGACATTATACATAAGGGACACAGTAAGATAGGGATGTAGGAGCCGTAAGGCCCGTGCTGTGCTGCGGCTTCAGGAGTTACAAAAATTCACCTTCATCAGGAAATGACTTATCGTGGCTGCGCAAGGCGATGAACGAGACGAAGGATTGCGTTGGCGCAGCTAAGTACTCGAAGGGAGGGTCCGCCCCATAAGCTCTACGTAGATCACAACCAAAGCTACAAATCGGTAGCCTAGGACAGCCCTACAGCTCTCCCGGCTCCTTCTCAGCACTAGCGGCTCTTGTGCCCGAATGATACTCTGTAATAGTGTAAGGGCTTGGCAATGCTGAGCTCGTGGGTCTTATAAATGGAGTACTACGTAAGGAAATGCCGATTATAGAGACAGTGTGCGGTATTAGTCTAGGCTACCAACACTTCTTGCTAAATATTACTCGAAAGGGCTGGATGTTGAGACAAGGGTCCGTTAATAAAGTTATACAGCCCTCGGATTTCTATCAAATCAGAGGCTATTTCAGGAATACGGCGTAACTACCCTGCAAGGAGAAAAGTCGCGGCAATGGAAATAAAAGTCCTTGGTTCCGGTAATAGAAGCCCATCATTCCTTACATGAACGCCTTGGAATCATAACATCATCCAACACCAGTTTGTGTAACTGACTGTCACAGAATACTGTTAGAAGAGCGTATTTTCGCCGATGGTTAAGGGGATGTGAATTTCCCGACGTTATTCTGTCACAAACAAATCCTCCGATGTGCTGCATAAATCATCATGAAAATAAACATTTGATCCTGTTTGTCATTCAGGTTTGTTGTTGCGATGCTCATTTTGCTGTCGGTTCGGCATCTAATTCCCGGGCCAAGCGGTCTCTCTCGGCCTGTGCTTCGTCGAACAAAATGGCCACTTCCGAGTGACCCCGGGTTGAAGCTATCTGCATTGGGGTGTCGCCATCGATGTCTACGTTAAACAAGTCGGCGCCATGCTCGAGAAGGAGCCGGGCGATGGCAATGTGCCCACCATACGCACACATACTAAGGGCCGACCAACTACAGGATAAATGTCAGCATATGTCACAAATGGGCATCTCGGGGCTCACCAACCCCCAACGGTCTCTTGCATTGACGTTACACCCGATGCTGAGCAGATTCGCAACTTTGTCGATGTCGCCGTCGCTCGCCGCCTGCACAAGTGCATCTTCTTTCACGAAGAGCTTTCGGATCAATCTGGTAGGGTCTGTGAGGGACTTCTTCCTTACTGATGGAATGGTGGAATCAATAGTGAGAGGTTTGAAGATCTGTTCCAGGGGCCTTTTGGCTTGCTTCTTTCGCATTTCTAACTCGAATTCCTCATCCGCCGTGCTCATGTCGACGTACGAAGACATGATGCTACCTCCGTAGGCAGAGTCTGGGGATATCGCATCATTTGATCCAGCGGGATCTTCGTCTACCAGTCCCTGAGCTAGGGCTGACTTCATCCAGTTCGCGATATACTCGTGCTTCTCTTCCATCATTGCAGGAGATATGCCGATGTCTTCTAGCTCCCTTCGTAGCCGTGCCCAGACATCGGGCGAATCGATCGTCTCGACGACATCTGGTGTGGTGACAACAGAGCCCTCTCGGTATCCAGCACGTACTTCACAGATGAATTTGTTCAACCTTTTCTCGATTCTTGTCGTCGATGAGCTTACAAGCTACGTTAGTGATGCGTATACGATGTACTCGTTTCCGGATTACGAACTTAGCTAGAGAGCTATTGAAGGCAGTCAACAGCGTTGCATTGCTCACTAATCGTGATCTTATATCGGCGAAGTCTTCTAGTCCGAAGCGCATTCGGTCCCAAGTTCTCTGGGCCTGCGTTCCAAGGCGATCGTACGAGTTGAGCAGCTTCTCTAGGTCCTGCAAAGTCGCATTGCACCCATCGGTTAGGATAGTCAGACGATTCTTGCGAGAGGTGTCCAACTCGGCGAATTCGTTTAGGTAGTCCTCGGTTTCCTTAAGGACGACGTGCAAAGAAGCGACCTCGCTCGATAGGCGCTTGAAATTTTCGCTCGAATCTTTGCAAGCCTTGTATACCGTCCAGGCCAGCTTCGAGGCGAGGACCAAATCACCGAAGCCTACGCCAAAACTCATAATGGTTTTGACCTAGGAGCCGTCTGAATTGTAGATTGGTTTTGATAGTCACGATCTTACTAGCACACATTCCCCGACTATCATTTAGACAGAGCCGATATATATCAACCAGTATGTATGAAGCAAACATATGGATTATAATGGATTACCAAAACTTCCCGTACCTCACGAACAGAGTCAACCAATCTCAGCCTTCAGCCGCTTGGCAGCACAGAGAGATAACGGGCGGACGGGGCAAGGTATCTGAAGCTATCACATTGGAGGCCCGTACAGCGGTATGGCGGCTTGTTTGTCGCCGTGGCGTCCATTCGCAAGGGATACTACATATTCCTGTAGAAGTCGCTAATGCGTGTCGACTAGTCCGGAATGAAACTGGTTTAATGACGAGGCATTTACGATGCGCCATCAACCGCGGAGTCGGACTCTGACAGGCTCGAGAGATTCGACTAAAAACTTGAGATCGCTCTACCAAACTTGGAGTTAGTCTTCATAAGGGTAGACTCGACGCACTCGAAGTCTTCCCATCACACACTATATACTCAAATAGGTAGTTGTAATTCAACCACAACTAGATGCTGTAGACTTCGAGGTGACTATGTAAGCCAGTTGAGTGAAGTCATACGGACTTCGGACAGTTGAGCAGTAGATGGGGACGAGGATGCGTGAGCCTTGGTACCTGAAGCGCAATGTCTACGGGTGTGAGGCTTTCCCAAATTTCCGACAACCCTGGCTTGTATCCTGGTCATTGACCGGGCACAGGGCTGTTCAGCTCGGTGGAGGCAGTGCATAGTGACGATGGAAGAAGAAGGCTGGGACGCAGAACACCGTATCTGCAGATGAAGAGAGCGTATCATTACGCATTACCACTACCTAGGAAAGACTAGAAAGGATTGTACATCTAAAATAGGATATTTGTATACTTCCTCATTTCAGTGGACTGTTTTGAATGGTGCTCGACAGATTAAACACCCCTCGTTTCGAAATCATCCTACATACCTATGTATAAGGACTATGGTAGAGTAAGCTGTGACGGACAGGCGTAGAATATAAGAGCTGAATGTCACGAAGTAACAGCCAAGGATTGGTGGCGCTCTTAGTCCTGTAAACCGGCCATCCCCGACTGTGCACTTGCAGTGCACAATCTGCCTTGCAAGCTGCCTCGATAATTGCTCATGATAAACGTCGGCTTTTACAAAACGACAATTATGTTTGGGACAATTAAAAAGATATGCACTTATCATGAATTGTCTAGCGAGCAAACACTCGTTTTACCAATTATTTAAGCCACACTATTGTCAGGATTCATAAAGGGGAGAATCATTAAAATCTGTCGCTTGGAGTGACCAACGGTACGGTCCTAAAACATGGCTGAGGAGAGCTTCCCTAAAAAGGTACCCATGCCTCATGTGGGCATCGTAGGCGCAGGCATCTCTGGGCTCCGATGTGCGGAAATCCTTTCGTCTCACGGCTTCAAGGTAACAATACTCGAAGCGAGGGATAGAATTGGCGGTAGAGTAAGTGAGTTTCTGGGCTCGGCAGAAGAGCAGTAAACTAAAGAATAGTCCAGATTTGCCAATCCGATGAGTTGGGCTACACGGTTGACATGTAATATGACTATACCTATCTTCTAAGTCACCCTCAAAAGGAGGAAACTTAGCTAATATACTGGCCATACAACTATAGTGGCCCAAATTGGATTCATGCCTCGGGCAACGGAAACCCGATCCTAAAACTCGCCAATGAGATTTATACACCCCTGTACCGCTGGAACGGGAAGCAACTCATCTACGACTCGGCAGGCGACAAGCTTCCAGACGACAAGGCTGATAAGCTCTCCACGCTCCTATGGGAGATAATCTATGACGCGTTTGTTCTTAGTGCAGCGGCACGAGATATGGATAAAGGAAAGAGTATTTCCCCGGTACGATCTCTTTACGACTTCATCAAGTCGAAAGCCGAAAGGGAGTTACTAGATGAGGATGAGCGAGGTATTCTCATCCAGATGAGCGAGATGTGGGGAGCCTATGTCGGCGAGCCGGTCTGGAAGCAGAGTCTGAGATTTGCTTGGATGGAGGAGTGCTGTGGGGGCGGTAAGGCCGTTCAGAAGATATAGAAGTAACGACATCGCTGACAGCACTGCTAGATGAGGTTTTCGTAGCGTCAAGTTACTCCGCGATTCTGAGAAATGTCTCGAAATCCGCCCGGGAAGGGGCTAAGATAATACTCAACACCAAAATCGTCGCTGTTACCGCGCTTCCTCGGAAACCGCCCAACGAGTGGCCGGTAACCCTAGCTGCGGAAGATGGCAAGGAATACTCATTCGACCATGCCGTCATGACAACACCACTAGGCTGGCTTCAGAAGAACATGGACTGCTTCTATCCCGCTCTGCCACCTCGACTCAGCTCCGCCATTCACAACCTGAAGCTCTCGCAGCTGGAAAAGGTCTTCATCACCTTTCCGTCCGCATTCTGGATCTCAGATTCCGACTCGGATTGTGACTCATTCCCGTCTTACACGAACTGGCTGACGCCGCGGTACGCGCGCGAGACAAACCCGCAAGCCTGGCCCCAGGAGATGTGGAATCTGGCTGCTTTCAAGGGACCTAACAAGCATCCTACCATCCTGTTTTACTTGTATGGAGATTGCTCGCGGTACATCGTCAACAGCATCCATGGTAAGTCTAAACGTGAGAAATTCACCTTCCTCCGAGACTTTTTCATCCCCTATTACTCGCGACTGCCAAACTACGACGCCGCGAGTGAGGCCTGCGTCCCGAAAGCGATCCTGGCCACCGAGTGGCTCAAGGATGATCTGTGCGGCAACGCCAGTTACTGCAACTTCCAGATCGGCGTCGAGGAGGCGGATGTGGATGTCCAGACGATCCGGCAGGGTTGTGAGGACCGCGGGCTATGGTTCTGCGGGGAGCACGCTGCTCCGTTTGAGGAATGCGGGACTGTTGCTGGCGCGTACCTCTCTGGGGAGTCGGTTGCTAAGAACATCGTTAAATTGTACCAGGAATAATCTACAACAGGGAAAGACGTTACTTGTAGAAGTATTTAGGCAGGAAAGGGGCAATTGGAATATTGCCCCTAAATAACGTGCTTGTGCGAGCTAGGGTGTCAAGGCATCTACACGACTTGAAACGAAACGAAACGAAACGAAATGGAATAAAAAATGAAATAAAATTCTAGAATATTTTGACATTTGATCATTCTCTCTAACGCTCATACATCCGTGGTTATTTACACAACATATGAAGGACAGGCCTAGTTCGCGGAGGCGAGAATGTCTTCCGCTGCCTTCTCAGTGAGCATATTAGGTAGATAGCCACTGCTGGAAACATTCTGCTATAATATTTAATGTTGGCAACACCTACCTGTAGGAACAGTTTGAGAATAAAATCCATACGAAGACGTTCACGGAAAGGGGCAATCCCTCTCCGTGGAGAATAAAGGAGAGAAAGTGGAGCACGAGAAGTAATATCAAGAATCACCCACAGAATCTTTACAAACGGTGATGCAAACAGGACCCTCAAGCCTTCTACGTATACCATGAACTCTTAGCTGTCCATCTAGGATAGCCATCAACACATACACCGCGCCAAGGGAACAAGTGCTCCCTTCACGCCATCAACCGCAGCTTTAAGGTCCGGCTCAGCATCAGCCTGCTGCCTCACATCGCCCTCGCCAGAACTGCGGGACGTAATCCTTGGCGTATTGCTCATGTACCGGCTTGTCGGTAGGTCAGACGCTAAAACAATTTTAGGATCTGGAGTTTGTTGAAAGTGCCGCTTGCTACGATGACTTCGCGACATGTTGAGAGGGAGCTGGGAGTGTCTGTAACCCCCTGTGGAGCCTGCTCAGGGATCAGCTCGGTATAGGGCCTCGTCATATAGGTAAGTAGTCGATGCCAGTATCCTTATGCTCCCCATTCGCGGAGATCGAAGTTGACCTTCGTTAGGATGGTGTGGAGGGCGATATCCAAGGGATATTTCTTGGAACCATCAGTGTTCGTGGCGGTGGCTATATCGTAGATACAATCTCGCAGCAAGGAGCGCTTCCCGGTTGGTGAGCTAATCGCCAGGGAGATTCGACTAAGCAACTAAGTGCTGTCACGGTCTGGATGATTATTATTGACGTCATACTCAAAGAGCTATCATTAGGTTAGTGTCTATGCAGTATGCAGCCCCTGGGAGAAATTAAGGGAGAGGGTGGGCTGTGTATATGTATGCGCATGTGAACGCGTACACTGAGGGCGTGACAGGTCAAGATGAAGATGGGGTGTATATAAAACTGGGCGCACTTTGGAAATCTGGTCAGCAATTCCTGCTATGTAATTGGATGGTAACACCAAGTCGGAGAGATTAGTTTCCAAGCCACTTTACGCGGGCCGCGCACTCACCTTCTCGGCAGCGCCACTGAGATATTTTAGGATCCTATTCAGGAGAAAATCCGTTTGGATACCTATCGCGGAGACGGCGGATAGGAGAATGGAAGCCAACTTCAGGTCGGCACACACAGTGCCATCGGCTCCATACTAGCCGCCACCCGACCGGCAAATCCTTGGGCTCTAGTAACATCATCCCAAGGGGATATTTCTGTGCACCACAGTTTTGATCTCCAGTCAGCTTCTTAATATGACCCCAATTGTTGTTAACCGATACGTTAGGTAGCGGAGTGAAGTGTTCCGTATAGCCCCCTAATCTGCCTACACGAAGATAGTACTTCCCCAGCATCTGGGAACTCCCCAGGAGATCTACGCCGCTGTAATAGTTCTCATCGGGGTGAGATATGTCAGGTTCCTGTCTCGCTTGGCCTGCGTACTGTTTATGTGGCGCCGTGTGATGTATCCCTACTTTAATTCATCTCTTTCCGAAGCCCCAGTATAGAGGGATGGGACTTCGACATCACCGAGTGTGCCAGAGTCATCTCTGGTTTCTAGGAGCAATACTGTGAGAGGAGTCAACTACTGCTATGTTCAGGATGCGTCGAATATTTGTTTGAAGCAGAGTTCTCGTAAGTCAACGCTTCTCGAGGCTAGGAAATCCTTCTTAGAAAAGGGGGAGGAACCCGGCGATGGATAGATACTCCTATACATACCACTATAACCTGCAAGTGCCAAACAGGCTTCAAGGAGAGTGCACCAGCTTCGGAGTTAATGACCACATATTCATACGATTTATTCCTCGGAGTATTGACTGACAGTTGAGGGCCATTTGGTGGGTAAACTGTTTTGTGTAGGAGTACGAGGAACTGGTACGTTTATCTCATACTATTATAGACTGGTTTAGCTACAATCGAGACCACTGCTCCGAATAGTATAAGAGTTGTCGTCGATCTCATCCTGCCTTAATACTAGTTTCATTTGGTGGGCTTTACTCATGTTTCAGGGGTGCCAAGCTCCGGGACCCTTTTATAATAACACCGGGAGAACGCAACGATCTTAGGGGCACCCTCCCTCCCTCCCTCTGGTGTAGGACTTTAGACAAGAAAAACCCGTTACGTTAAAGCTGATTCCACGAGGCTTTGACAGAATGAATATACCATGTTTCCTATCATTTATCGTGCTGACTCAATGACAGATACCTGGTAGGAAATCAGTAAGGGGATCTCGGAATTTCCCCCTTTATTGCAATCGCGGCCTTCGCGGTGGCTGAGTCCAGCAGCTGCCAGCCGTTTTCAAATCGAGATACACATTATAGGCCTCTCCAATTGTCAACGTTGGTGTGACAATACTAAATTAAGCGGTATATTGGTGACTTTGGTAACATAGCACGTACCTTGCTTAGTGTCTCACTATCATATCATCAGCCCTGTTGGAGGGTCGGTGTCGCACGAGGTACTTTTAGTACGACCCGACTGACTCGAGCATATTGTATAACCACTCCAATCACTGAGGATAGAAGTTTGCTTCGTTAGGGGAATACTTGATATCGAGTTTATAACAGTGACAAGTAAGCGGAATCCCATTACGAACCATGAATGATATGCACAACCCCCAACGGTTGCGTTTAAATAGATATGACACCATTTGAGAATGTGTGGAATAAGTGCGTAAATGAGCAATTATTGGAAGCTTTCTAGGAGTAAATGAGTGGTATATATAGACCGTTCGTGTCGAGGTCTAATTCATACATGGCCAACATCTCCAAGCCCCGTTGCTGCATGATGGAAAGCCGGACCTGCTACCACCCGACAGCAAAACACAAGATGTACTTTAACTGTTTCACGGGAGTATCGTAAGACAAGAAAAAGAGAATGGGGGCTCGCGAGTCATACACGGAGAGGCCCGTGTGTGGCAGAGCCTATACACTACATCTCGGGGTGCTCCGCATTTAAGTTCACACCTCTTAGCGGATCATTCAGTTGTTCGGGATCGCCAGTGGCTTAGTTGGATGGAGAAAGTCCAAGGAAAACGTGGGAGTTGAGCAGAACGGAGCGTAAAGTTGAGCAAAAATGGCTCTAAGCTGCTATGATGAAATAAAATCCAGATGGAATGCTCGGCACAAGGGAGCTGGACAGGGAAAAATATCCAGGTACGATTAGACTCTTGATGAGATTCTAGTCTTCGAATATCGTCAAGAGATGGTAAGAGATTTGGAGAATTATCTAAGCTAAGGTTACTGTGGGTGAATAATGATAAAGGCATGAAAGAAGATGAGGCTGATAAAGAAGAGATATGACGACGATAAGAAGTTAAATTTAGAGTTCACACATGGCTCTTCCCGTGTTGTCGGCCAAAGCGGTTAGAATGGGCATTCCCCGGCTTCTCAGGCGTCTGGACCTATCTAAGCACTATTGACTGCCCGTGTAGAATCTGGAATTCAACGGAAAGCAAATAAAATCCGCGATGGCGGACCCTCCGAAACTGTTGTTCCAGCAAAGCCACCTAAAAATCGGTCAGGTGAACATGGAATACGAACTTCGCCCTCACTAATCGAATGACTGCTTGCGATTGCGAAACGTACATGTGGTATGTCTCTTGTTAGTTTGTTATTCGGTGGCTAGATCATGCGCCACTTGGTTAAAAGAACAGCACTTTGATAATTAAAGAAAAAAAAAAAAGAGGGCAGCTTTTTGTGTTGGTTCTATGTATATCAATGTTATTTTAACACCTAACGGCGTTTGAAGTTGGCCGACCGACGGCGCTCCTCCTGGTGAAAACTCCGAGTTGGAGTCGGGGGATTGATTGACACAGTCGGGTTGTTTCAACCATAGTGTTGAAACGTTGTACAAGATGCCATTATAGGTAGGACGGGTGCTGAGCTTCATGCGTCATCGTGGACGCACGACCGATATGCGTGTGTATCTGTGCTGATGTGGTGGAACTTGAACTGGAGCCCGCAATGGTGGAGCATTTTCTTGGGATCTTCAGGCGGCTGGGGCTGCTGGGGCTGCTTGGGGGGGCGCTGTTTGTGCTCGATAAGGATTGACCTCGCTGACCTACACACAATAATATACCAATGTACACCGTGATGGATTTTAGGCAATCCAATGGGCAATATTATTCTAGCTGGCTGACGACGTGCTGACAACACGAAAATTTGGTCGCCCCATGGGTATCAAATGGATACCGCCCAGCCACGGTAATTGTTACGAGTTTTCTGATAGCCTATGTATGCAGTCATATCGGCGTCTAGAGCATGGCGCTTTTCTCCATTACGGTTTTGGCTCTATCGATTTCCAGGATTATTAATGCGCTAGGCCTAGAGTTCATTCAGTGCTAGCTGCACGATCCCTGCTTCTTCTGTGCATTTTGGTCGTACCTGGCATAAATTACCACTGAATGCGGCCACTACGCAAAAAGACCCTTATGCAGCTTGAGGGCTGGGGCAAAAAGAACTAGCCGAACTGGTACTACGCTGTAGCTGCCGTATACCCGTATACCCGTAAAAAAGGGCCAAAATACACTTTGAGCATAGTCTGTCTTGGTCTGGAAAGAGCCATGTCCTCGGCACGAAGCGAACAAGCGAACAAAATATTGAAGCGACTCCAGTAGAAATGATACAACCCCTGCTGCCTGCTGCCTTACCCCATAGCAATTGACGATAGTTGAGTCCAATATTCAGACAGTTACAAGGCTGTTACCTGGAATTCAAAATGCATGTGGGCTGATGGAGTACTATGTAGATTTCCGCTTAGTGTTTGACATCTTGGCTTATTGGCGCAGTTAATTAATCCAAAATGACTCTTTCCAAAGATGCCTGCGATTCGCTTCGTGACAAAAAACCAGTGGTTTTGCCCTATTAACCCAACGAGCGGCACAGCACTATTGCCTATCACGCAAATAGGATAGTCCTAGCGTGCTTAACGACTTAACAAACCGGACCCGGTTCCCCTTATTGATTTTATTTGGTCTCTTTATTAGGTTAGACGTATACAAAGCAGATGCAAGCTACTGTCGTGTATCTATCCCCGACAGTATGGTACACCAAATGCGCAACATAAACAAGTTATGTCATCTGTCATTTGCGCCTTTTATCTTTCCTTTATCATCTTCAACAATATCCACTTATTGTTAAAGTGATTTTCATTATCCACATGAGCACGAGCACTGCAAGTTACGATTATCGGTCAATCGTAAAAAATTCTGGACATGCAACGTCACTTTCTTGGGGAAAACGGGCAATGGGGTGATACGATCGCCCATTTTACTGTGGTCCATTGATGGACCCTGGGATACGAACAGGGGACTATCACGATGAAAGATGACGGGGGGCGCAGCTCAGTGCTTATCCCTGTCCCTCTTGTTAGGACTTTCACCCTATGACGACAATTGATTGGTCAGGCGCTTCAGCAGAGCCACAAATCTGGTGCACTCCCTGTTCGGGCGTCTCGGGTCTAACCACCTGTAGTCTAGCCACTCAGTTCGAGTCTGGACTTCCTAAGACAGGGGAGTAAGGGACCCTCCTACCCAAACGAGTAGGTTCGGTGCAGAGGATTGGCAGGCCGCGACAAGAACGAGTAAGAACGAAGTAAGGATATTCGACGAAAAGCTGGAAAGCGCTGGTTACTCGGCGGTTGGCGTCGTAAATAAAATCAAGATGCTCCCTCTTCCCTGCTGACAATCTCCTTTCTTCTATTATTCCCACACCTTCGTTTTTCAACCAACACGCATTCCTCTCCTCATTGTGTTTGTCTTACGTATACATCGTGGGTCGACCTCTTTCGTTTATCCACAGTTTCTGTCTCTCGTTAAAAGCAGAACAACCCTAGTTTGATACTCTCACCTTTAATAACCCCCCCCTCTCCTGCCTACCCTACTTCGCAAGTCTTCCCCTCATACCTATAGACAAGAGATAGACGAGCAATCCATAGATATCCACTTGCTTCAAATCGACAACAATGTTCGCAAAATTCCTGTCGACCACTGCGGTGGTTCTGGCAGCTACCCAGTTGGTTGCGGGCCAGACCCACACCGACTGTGATCCTACCAAGAAGAGTGCGTTATGACCACTTCAGCAAACCCATCTATAGCTCAGTTGCTAACATCTGAAGCTAGAGTGCCCTGACGACCCTGCTTTTGGCTCCACTGTCACTGTGGACTTTACCAAGGGAGCAAGCGACATTTTCAAGGCCGCTGATGGAACCAAGCTCACTTACGACAGCAATGGTGCCGTCTTTACCATCAACACGGAAACAGATGCACCTACCATTACCAGCACTAAGTACATTTTCTTCGGCAAGATCGATGTACAGGTTCAGGCCGCGCCGGGTACGGGTGTCGTTACTAGCTTCGTCCTACAATCCGACGACCTTGACGAGATCGACTGGGAGTGGCTTGGTGGTGACACGACTCAGGTGCAGACGAACTACTTCGGCAAGGGAGACACAACCACCTACGACCGTGGTGCCTACCACGCGGTCTCCAACCCTCAAAACAATGTCTACACGTACTCGATCGACTGGACCAAGGACTATGTCCGATGGTACATCAACGGTGCCCAGGTCAGAGAATTGAAGTATGCCGATGCTAAGAGCGGCACTCGATTCCCCCAGACTCCTATGCAGATCAAGCTTGGTACCTGGGTTGCTGGTCGCTCTGATGCTCCTGAGGGTACTGTCCAATGGGCTGGTGGCAAGACCGACTTTAGCCAGGCTCCTTTCATCGCTCACTATAAGTCCATTACCATCAATGACTACAGCAATGGTGTTACGGGTGCTTCAAAGTACGTCTGGGCTGATGGCTCTGATGGTTCCTACCAGAGCATCAACGTTGTAACTGGAGACGGCAGCAGCGGTGATACATCTTCTTCCTCTTCCAGCAGTGCCACTAGCACCGCCACGTCTATTAAGTCGAGCGAGTCTTCCTCTGCTACTAAGACTTCCGAGAGCTCGAAGACTACCTTGGCGACTTCTGTCTCTTCTAGTGCCAGTGCCAGTGCCTCGGCTTCTTCCAGCGCTGGTTCTTCCGCTTCTTCTACTGCTTCGCCAAGCGGTACTAACGGCACCGCTTCTTCTAGCTCCAGCGGCAGTGCCAGTGCTCCGGTTACCGAAACCAGCGCTCCCGGCACCAACGGTGCCCTGAAGGCTGGCTTCAGCGGCGCTGCTCTGGGTGCCTGCCTGTTGGCTGCTTTCATGTTGTAAAATGTATTTGACGTGGAACTTTGAAGACGGAGTCTTTTTCTCGGCATTGGCAATCGGTGATCTGTGGTTTCCACGATGATGAACCGGCTATATTCACTTCTTGTTGACGATACCTTGAACATATGAAGAACTCAACGACCTTTCACGTTGATTCATACCTTTACATCCATAGTATTGCTTATAATTACGGTTCATGGTTACCCGGTCGCCTAGGGGCTTGATGTCCCACAGCCTGCCAATTGATGTGGTGCTCTGGCGAAATGAGTTAAGGTCAGTCATCGGGACGATTTGCACGGACAGGGAAACGGAAGACATGAGATTCGAGCACAGGTTGTTTGAGGACGAATGATATATATATGTGTGGGATTGGGAGGGATCTTGTACGCTTTGTGGCTTTGCTGCCAACCAATGCATGATACCAATACGTAGATAAAAATTTACACCAGCGATTTTGTAGTTACCTACCTTATTTTTATCTACGCCTTATGTGATTTATGAGGTTATTTAGACTCAAGATTTGGTGCGAGACTTACCTCACAGATATTTGCCTGGAGTTCAAAGCTGAAAATCGGTGCGTAACTCTACCTATCAGCGTTGACAATCAGTAACGAACCGACTTCTCTTCTTGGCTGACACGTCAGATGAATCATCTGGCTCAGCTTTTTCAGCACGGACATATCTCATAGGGCTGCAATGTTCTGGCCCGTTCAATGGCCTCATTACCTGGGCCCCCGAGCTGCATAATACTAAAAAAGGGGGGACGTTTACTACCCAACTGAGGTTAGCCCCGGCCAGTCGGCCTTGATACGGCCTCGCTTCGTCTGATTTTGTCGACCGGGGACGCTGGCGCAAGTCGCGCCATGCCTGGGCAAATCTTGGGTTTAATTATATATTGGTCTAGGTAGGCAGGTCATTACGGTAGAACGCGGAGGAATGACTTGGTGGTTGGATGGATCTTTAAGCTGGCGAGCATTGGATTCGAGTTAATGTCTCGCGCATGAAGAATAGAATAGGGGTTATGTAGGTAAGCTTTCGTGGCTGAGGTGAGTCAGATTAGGTAAACGAAACAGAGAGAAAGAGGAAAAGTTGGTGCGGCGTATTTCATTTGCCGGCGCTTTTCTTGGTGTAGCACGAGGAGGCGGACATAGCCTTAATCTTATTCATGCGCTGACCGGGCTAGTATAGCGTCCTTTGAGATCTAGACTCTGCGCGCCGGCTTTTAGGAGGCTCAAATTTCCGGAGGCATGGCGTGATGTATATATCTTCATAGCCTATGACAGCGTTGGGCTAATGACGGTACCTAATGCTAATGGATCCTCGGACTCTATTTGACGGGTTGGGGGCTGCATTTCCGTGATCCCAGTCCTACATAGAATCCTGAAGGAGTGTGGTGGCTGCATGTAGTTGGCCGGCCTTCTTGAATAAGAATACGGCCGTTAGCGAAAGCGCGGAAATACGTTATACTCAACCCCTATATACCTAGGTACATTAAGTATGAGCAAATAGCAAGGAAAGTGATATATGGCTTAATCAGGTATATCCAGCAAATTTATGAGATATAGGTTGTAGCCCAGTAAAGACTGGTGAAATTTGGTCTTATACTGCTTTACGTACTTAAGCCTTTATAGGAGGAATCACTACTCTAGATTATTTCATTATTCCGCGTGGTATTGAGAATTATATTGCGTGTTAGACACATTATAGTTAACTCTAATGAGTTTCTAATAACGACCCAAGGAATATCGTAGGTAACTTAAGAAGAATGTAGTGTGTGATTTTAACTTATTTAGGTATAATTAGTATATCTCGGATACACTCAATTCATTGTGTGCGAAGCTGGATGTAGTATATGATTCTGATATGCACGTGGCTCCTTCAGAGTGTTGGCTCATATGGTAGTGTAGTAACAGAGGAGGTCCTTACAAGGAAATAGCCGTAGAAAGAATTGAAGGGAGAACGAGTTACTAGTTGTATGAAAATCATAGACAGCTCATTGCCCGGAGGGGGTGGGTAAAAGAAGTAAATGGCTGTAGTAACCTGCAACATCGCCATGCCTGCTTCTTCATTAATGTGTTACTATAGGTACACAAAGAGGTACGTTCAGCCCGAATTTCGTCATAAAGAGTGCTCATAATGATCGCTGTTGAGAATCACGAGTAATAATTCCTCCGAGTTGGCTCTCAACACGTCTTGCATCTTATCATCCTTTTAAAGTCCTATTTATATCTCTGTGGGTGTCGAAGTTGGAGCTAACCAGCTGTTTAAATGCCTACCTAGATAAGTAGATCGTACCCCAACCTCTGGATCCAGCAATAAATCACCCGGGATGTTATTGTAGCTATATGTGATAGAGAGCTCTGCGATAATCATGTCCTAAGATAACGGCATCAATGATACGAAGACGACTAGACCTACATCGAGGCCTTGCCAAAGGGGTCTGCTGTGGCCCTGAACTCTGTGGAGCCATTCACCCCTGGCCGACGTGTTATAGGAGATATGTTTTGTTGAGCTTTTTCTCGGTTCTGACCTAGGTATATCTGGCAGTGAGGAATAGGGGTAAGAGACGTGACACGTGAGGTGGATTTGAACTGGTACGTGGCGATAGTTGCGCCAATGATCCTATGATTTGATTGAAATGCAATAAACTTTTCAGGCTCAAAAGACGTTGGCTCCCCAGGCTGAACGTAAGTGGAAAATTCTTCGAAAGTAAATGACTTCAAGATATTTTGGGCATATAGTCTTAGGGCATGTTCTCTTTCAAACTAGCTGCCCAGACTGCACCAAATGATGCTGTCAACAGCATTGAACACACCGAGAACACTTTGGTGAATTGTTTGCTGTCACCGGCGATTGCCAGCGATAACACAACGAAGATATTCAGTGGAATTCGCAGAATGCTGTAAACCTTGGCGCGAATATCGTCCTCTACCAGGTGGCCCTTTAGATAGCCGGTACAGGGCCAATACATGCCGACACAAGCTTCGAAGAGACAGAACAGCCAGAAGGTAGCATCTTCTGTTTTGGGACCGGCAAGCTTAACGAAGCAGAAGTTGGCAGCAAGTAGGATGCCAACTAGAAGACGAGAGTACTTGAACGGCCGCTTTTGCATGACGATGTTGAATATCAACGCGGCCGCCATTGAGGATGCCATGAAGCTTGAGAAGATGTATCCGTAAGGAAGCTCCCCAGCGGACTTCTGAACGGACTTGATGGTAGGCGTCCAGAAGAAGACAAAAAGATACATAGACCCTTCAAACATGGTTGACGCAAAACCAAGGGCCAGGATTGACGGTTGCTTCAGGGTTGTCCAGAGATCAGACTTCTTGTGAGCCTCTGGCGATTCCGAGGTCTTGGTGCCAAAATTTTCGACCTATTACTGCCTGTCAACAACGTGATTCTAAATCATAGAGAGAAGTATCACGTACCCAATGAGCCCAGATAATCTGAAGGGCCCACCACAAGAGACCAGCACTCAGTAGAAAGGGGGCCTTTTTGGTCCCAGTCACCCTGACGAGCCATTCACTAACAACTCCACTTACAATGGCTGAGAGGCTGTTGACGATACTGGTAGTGGCGTAAGTCCTGGACAAGTCGCATCCATCCTCGACGAGTTTACGCTCGCGGAAATTGGTCACCATCCAACTATCGAAAACACTGAAAAGGATGCTGGTACTAATACCACCAAGAGCGCGACCCAAGAAAAGTACAGGGACGGTTGGAATGACGGTGAAAAAGCAAGACATTGCGTAAAGCAGGCAAAACACCATACAAACAGCTTTCCTGCCATGCTTGTCTGCTAATGCTCCAACGAAGTAGGCACTAATGGCGGCGGATAAGAAGCCGGTAGCGAATAGAGTAGACACTAGCCGTTCGGAAAGTCCATGTTCATCACGATACAGGGAGTACAGATATGGTCCCTATAAAGGTACCAGTTAGTTAATTGTGTATGATGAAATGGCAACTCTCCTGTGTACAACCCACTTGGACCCAGTCAGCACCCATGACAAGCGCGTAGACTTTGTACCAGT
The DNA here is from genome assembly GCA_023628415.1 of Hypoxylon sp. PDH2405. Lineage (NCBI taxonomy): Eukaryota > Fungi > Ascomycota > Sordariomycetes > Xylariales > Hypoxylaceae > Hypoxylon > Hypoxylon sp. PDH2405. The sequence goes on from JAMAKT010000010.1 coordinate 350,063, forward strand.
CCGCCTCGGGATGTTTGTCATCTCGAGATACAGGCTTGCGCGAGTTTGCTTGCTTCTTCAATTCGTTTCGCCGCGTAGGCTGAGAAGCAAGCAGGCCCGCACAAATGGCGAGTAGGGCGTAGAAGCTATTTTCATAATAGCCCATGTCGATGGTACCTGAACGGCCAGGTTGCCAAGATGCCTGTTAATAAGTTGATTGCAACTCGTCTTTAACTCAAGTTACAGAGATCTAAGATAAAATATCGAGAAACAATACCCTAAGCCCTCTTTTATCTAAAGCGACGTAGGCGATTTTTCACTACCGAAATTGACACTTGTCGTTTGGAATTACCCGGGTATGAGGGTCGAGCGTAACGTGCTGCGACAAGACGTGTTCGAGAGACTTGAGAGAATGTTCCATATTGACGGAGTCGCTGAATCAGGATTTGCAGGCAAATATACTATACCCGTGATCATGTCCGTAGAAGGAATAGATGCAGTATATATGTGTGTAGATCATATAAAAATGAGGCTCTATTCAGCCGGCTGTATGTGTGTGGCCTTGAAAACAGGCAGCAATTGCTAAAGTACATAATAAGATTTGAAGATGGAAACTTGAAATCGAACTTGGAATGCCAAAAGAGGAAATACGGGGTAGCTCGGGTAGACCCCACAAAGTAGGTACGTAAGTATAGTGCCAAGTGCCAACCATGTCCCCTGTTTCTGTTTCTTGCGTTCCATGGCAGTTGCATATGTCAGGTGTCAGGTAGGTCCAAGAAGAACAAGAACGGTCAGTGCTTTCCTTGCTTTATTATTCTGTTTGCATTGTAGTGCAAACCCCGCCTTCGATGCCTTCGATGTCTTCGATGTGGTTCACGACCTGATGTTCACTCGGAATGATCCGGACTGCTACGATCCTTATCAAACGTGGAAATTCAGAAACAATACGAATCTGTGTCCTGAGAAGGAAGACTCACCGCTAGTTAGCGAAAACTTGTGAAACATCTTTATGATCACCTTGCGCCGTCACTACATACACAATGTGCATGTCAAATACAGAGCGGATAAATGGAACATGAAGTTATACATGTACCTTTGATTGCTTCGTTAATTATGTAGGAATCTACATAAAGAAGGTCCTGAATTTCAATGTAAATACGCGCTGTAGTCCCAATGGACGCTACTTCCCGGACCCGATGATCGGGCCGGATAGGAAAATATCTTAGTCTGTCTTAGGAACAGCTTAAACTCAAACTCAGTCGTCGCTGCGAACAGTGCGCCCACTTATCGTGGATACCTCGTAGACATCAATCTTAGGTAATTCAATATCCTCTTCATTTCTTTTTCGACGATCACCAATTCCTTTCACATCCTCGCGCGCATACCGGGATTCTTAATACTCCTTTTGCGCAACATCGTTGGCAGCTACCGTAGTAGTGGACATAAAACTACCTAGCTACACTAAACAGAGCTGCATTGCATGCGCTGCACGTTACTTAATCTTCCATTCCACATATTAATACATTAATACTACCATCTCGTAATAGCTACCTTCATCCAGACGAGCTGGGATCATCAGCAGTCCAGCAGCCCAGTCAGAAGCGATCCGAGACAATTATCAAGCCACTCGATCATTCCCCCGCCGATACATCTTTCTTGTCATACTGTACGGGCAGTGCGTTCTTTGTGTCGTATTGTATGTACAATACCTCCAGGATTCTACAGGGCGATACTTAGTACGCCACAATACATCTAGCCGTCCAGTTTCTCCTGTTAATCCTTCTCCAAAAATCCAGACCGAACGAGACTTTATCCCCGGGGGACCCCTCACCCCAACCCGTCTAGCTGTACACCGACGGAGACGCACACCCACGCCCACTCGGGCAGCTGAAACTGCTCTGGCTGACAGACGGAATCTTGTAGTAGGCGTGAAATAAGCAAAATTATACGTATTATGGCTAAGGATAGCGATAATCCTGCCGCCAATGCTACCCAATCAAAACGGCCGCCCGCCATCCGCCTTGACAGCGATAGCGACCATGCATCCCACCACCAACACCACCGATCTAAACCACAAAAACACGTTGTAGGCGGAGGAGCCACCGGACGCTTTCACGCCCGCGTACCATCATCCAAAGGCTTACACAAACATCACGCCTCATCCACGGCCAAGCTAACACGACGAGTCCCCTCTCCGTCCCCTGAACGCACGCCTATGGTTGCCGAATCACAACGTCGCGCCACTTCCGACGTAAAGCTACAGCGCGACTCGTCATCCTCTAACCTCAAGAAGAACTCTTCCCAGTCAAGTTTGAAGCGTAATCGATCTCATGTGGAAATAGGAAAGCGACCTAAATCAGCCACAAACCTCAAGCGATCTTCGTCCCACAAGGACGTGAACAAATTAAAAGGCGCAAAGGGTCAGGTCCATTTCGATCTTGGCAGCGACCAAGAAGACGAGTGGGTGGACGCAAGCGCATCCGCCTCACCCTACCTATCAAGACGCGGCTCAGCTGTTATTAGTGAACAATCTGCAGGAGAGGCACCGCATAGTCAAGATAATCCACGGCCTCAGAGTCCCCACGAAGACCCCTCCACCCGCAAACAAGGATCTTCACCGGATCTCGAAACAGCTCAACATAACCAATACTTAACATCTCGATTATTACAACGTACAGCGTCAACTAGCGCGCCGCCCCAGATGTCCACCGAGACTGTGTCGGTGCGCCACCACTCGGGTTCGCCCGAGTCTCAAGCGAGCCGCGATCCATCAAGCCTGTTCGGAACACCCAAAAATACCACAGTTGTAGGCAGTGGACAGGAAGAGCTTACTTCTCGCTTCGTTAATGGCTCTGGACTTGGCTCTGGTCCAAATACGGATAGTGGGTCATTCTATCCACCTCCGCGAACATCCAATCACCGATCCGAAGGTGTACGACGGCCTCAGTCTCTCGGTGACCTCAACCAGAACTATCGAGCATCAATAAGCGAAGATGAGAGTGATAGCGCTTTAGCACCCCGGACAAGTAGATCGGTGTACAAGGCAACACCGGCAGAGAAGTCGCGCACACAGCAGAAACTGAATCTTCAACGCGCAAGCTCGTCTATCGAACCAACTCAACCCGTTGGCGGTGTTGGAGTTGTGGGCGCGAGCCCCTTAGTTGGTGGTAGTGGCTATGATAATCGGGATCCGCGTATAGGCAAGATGCTGGAGCGTACGGGTATGGAATATCTCGTAGTTCGGCGATATCAGAATCCCATCGCTCGTTCAATAGCAAGGCTATCACAGTTACCTGGGGTAAAGAAAAGCCAGCATATACCCAACCAGAACGGAAGTAATGGATCGGCAAACGGGAAGAGGATGTCAGCCCTAGGTGGCACAGGTCGCCTTGGCCTAAGCCAGAGCCTAACAGACCGGGCGAAGTCTCGGCCTACAACGCCACGGCCGGTGACCTCAATAAGAACGAATGGGGCAAACTCTAGCTTTGAGAACGAGGAGGAAAGGCTCCATGACCGGATGAGCGGGTCGAGTTACGCTGATGGAGAAGATGACGGTGTTGCTGCGGTTTTGCGAAATCTTTGGGACAAGAGCATGGATCTTAGTGCAAGTCAGGAATGAGTTAGGTGCATGTATGGGCGTTCGTGGGCAAGGCATGACTCGAGTCTGGAGAATCTCGAGGGGATCGCATACACTTAATGGTACAATACAACAATAGCAAATAGTAATTGGTAATGTTTTTGCACAAATCCTGCGACTTAGCTGAGGTGGGTTTACCATCTTATTTGATACCTCACGTGTCCTCTACGTCTTTAGGTCTTTGACGTCGGATGGGAGGCCAACGTTTGTTCATCACGTGGATGTTATCGAGGCTTAGCCTCAATATGAAACAAAACATCACGGGAGAAAGGTAAATAAGGGTGGTAGCTATATTCTAGGTCAACATAATCACCAACGTGTGGCGGGAAAGAATGAAGGTATCCATTTATTTACCAGTTGCAATAGGGGTAGGTACCTGCTTTAGGGGTTATCTGTTAGAGACCCCTAGTCATTGGCAAACTACCTAGGTATAAACGTTTATAGGTTCTTGCTATTGCTAGTTTTTGGAATGATGGATATAATATCGCCTTGCCTAGCCACAGGCACGCGACCCTATCACCGAAATGGCTAAGGTATAGTAGACCTTACGATAGGATAAAGTAATATAACATCCGTCAGCATAATGGCCGATATTCATGAGCCAACACAATACAGCAACCGTTTGATATCTGACGGTAATGTTGTAAAAGGAACTCTTGTTTATGGTATGTACGTGGTGTTCCGATACAGGAGAGCAATGCGCTCACTTGCTCTATCTGCCAACAACACAACTCTATCGTCTTCCCTTGTTGACTATGGCGTAAGACTGCTACTTGCAGACTCGAAACATACGCGCTTATACACACGCTCCTATCATGGCGACGAAGCATCCCCCTCGTAGTTATAGCGGCTCCTACGCATAATCAGCATCCATAACCTGAGCGGCAAACTCGACGAAGCTATAACAGTAACCCGTCGTCCACTCAACCCCGAACCCGTACCAATAGAATATCATTCCCCACGCCATGGCTACCCCCCAAAGGAAGTACATCCCTCCAAAAACGTACGAAGAGATTATCCACTCCCACCACAGCACCGCGGCGAGCGAACCGCAGAGTGGTCTGCATATCGTTTTAGGCTTGCCGGACCAGGGCCCGAGACGATGACTCAAAACGATCCCGGTGACCAGCATGGGTATAAAGCTCAACAACCCCAGCTTATCGGCTACTTTTTCTTCGGGGACGAAGGACGAGAATACCAGGCCGCTCATGCTTATCAGGTGTACCAAGGCGATGAAGAGACTGTAGATGACGTCCATGGTGTGGTCTTGGGGATGGAACTTGGCGGTTGACATTGTTTTTCCTGTCTGTTTGAACCGAGTGGTGAATTGACGACTTAGAAGGGGAGTGAGATGGTACTCCGTCGTCTAGTTTCTTCACGATATGCGCGGTTGTCGTGTGAGCGTCTGCTTGCCTAGTGTGGGTTGGTGAGGCGGAATATGGTGATCGACTAATAGCTTGTCTGTTAGTACCTCCCTCAAGCGATGATAGAACACGTGATCGAGTACCTAGGAAATCTCAGGCGTATGGTCGGATCTATTACATGTATATAAAGGTCTCCTTAAGGTTCTCCTAGTGGTAGATTTGTTGGGATTCATTGATATTATGGGGACTTAGCTGAAGCTTCCCAGTGCACCTAAGTGCGTTTGCCTTCAAGGGAGGTCACAGCCCCTGAATAGCTAAACCTTGTGTGCCTTAGGTAGGAACAAGAGTTTCATTCAAAAGGAATTAGGGCAGGGTCGAACCTGCTCACAGATCCAAATAAGACAAAGCCACGGAAACCTTATCAACACCATCTTGACAAGCGGCGGCCCAACTGTTGTTCATAAATAGATCGCACCTCCTTGGCATATTTTTGAGAAGCCTGGTCTGACCGCTTGCCTTAGATTGCCCTCGAAGTTCCTATTCATCATCCACGACTATTCCCATTCAACCAAGCTCTGGATCTTCCATCGTACAACCTCGATAGATGGGTAAAGCATACGATCTATAAATCCCCGTATATTAAACCATACCCGTTGACACAAACCACCATGGAAGACATTGGGGATCGTCTACCATTCTCGGTTTGCTGCCCCAGAGATTGCGGCACCTTCCCTGAGGATAAGTACGCCCTTGGATTTCTCTGGGGCCTACACACATTTTGCCTCGGCGCTCTCTTCTGCTTCTCCCCGCCCAACCCGCCGAAGGGAACCGACGAATTTATTCCCTGGCTATTTGGGGTCCTCACGCTCCTGTTAATTAGCTCCGTGATACTTCAAGTGTTTCTCCAGCCTACGGGCGCCCTTCCAATTTCGGCAGTATCGGTGTTCATTGTCACCATCTTTAGTGCGGATAGGTTCGAATTTCCACAAAAGTTGATCGGAAACGGTGGCTTGTTCGTGGCGTGGACGGTGGTGGTCTATTGGATCGGTTTTACAATCGATTACAATTACGACTTCAATTTCACTAGCTTGGTCTTCGGTCGGCTCCGCGACTTCACTAGGTCTGTCCTCGGTCGGCTCTGCAACTTCACTAGGTCGGTCTTCGATCGGCTCTGCCTTCTTGCTCGTCGTAGAGCGACTACACCCGATAGAGGAGAAACTGAGGCATTGTTGGTATAGACGTTACTACAGGTCGATTTGTTTGGAGACAGGGTATGGGAATCGTGGATTCGGTATTCGAGTGGTCCCTCTGGTGTCTTGGGCACTCAATGGTCTTATTATATTTGAACAGATACGTATTGGAGACGCGAGATCTGGGCTACAGTTACTTGTCAGTTAGCCAACTAGGTACGATTCCTGGTTTCAACATGACTGAATACTGTACCTAAATCTAAGAGCATTTGTCTGAGAAAGAATGGCGTGAGCTGTGATAGTCATCTTTTCTGCTCACTGGCGTAGGAAGAGATGATTAGAACGAAGTCTTCCAGCGTCGATTATTCAGCCACAATCACACAAGGAGGTCCATGCTTGAATCGATGAAGTAGCCATGTCTCAGAACGCTGGGTTTATCGTGGTTCACTGGATATACAGGTTTCGATAATATCGCGGATACAATAGTGTGTTCTAAGGCGAATCAAAGACATAGGTCATAGGACAGATGGAATAGTTGCTATGATAAGACTAAATGCTACTCTGACGTGAACTTCTCGATTCGCCTGATACTTGTACGATAGTAATCATCTTGATAAGAAACATGTTCCACGCAGAGGAGACGATCCGATTTGATGTTTTGATCGAATGATAGGCTCCCCTTTGGTCCTTATCTCTCTTCCTGAGATATGAGATTTCCCGCTTCAAGGATACCTTATCTCCTCCTTTCCTCTTCCTTCCAGTGCCCTGTATATAGCTCGGAGTTAATGAAATGCTCATTTTGTCAATTTAGATAAACTCAACCCATTTTACCACTCCATTCAAGAGAATGGCCTTCTGTTTTCTGATCATTGTCTCAGAGCCTCCCGGACGACATTGGGGCGTGCTTAGCCAAGACATAGTGATTAGGCGTGATAATACTGGCTTATCTAGCACCCTGTAACCAGTGATATCGCTGGATGCTCAGAAATAGCGTGGGCTAATACATGTCCTTTTCTGAAGGTCTTTTTCGTGTATCATCGAAATAAATAGAAGTGGAATCCATGATGACGAACGTTTGTACTCTATCAACTAATAGAAGGGCCATGAGAATTATTCCCACGACAATTCCTATACTACTAGGTCGTCCCCGAATGGCCATCCTTCCCTTGGTCTTAATCCCACACGAACTTTTTCGACTTGGGGCTGAATATTACGAATCAGCTTTTTCCGGGCGATTAAGACAAAATGACCAGTCTCAGAGGCAATAGGACTTCAACAAAAGTCACACGTAATCGTTAGGTAAACAGGCGGAAGAGAATACGTGTTATCGTGGGATGATCAAATACATCATATTCTCAAGCTGGCTGTGCCGACTTGCTGTTACACGCGTTCGATCCATGTCCAAAGAGTTACGTATTCTCAATATGCGGTTCAATTAAAATGCCCTCGTCTGATGATACTGAAGTAAATAAGACGTAATGAGAAGATGGTTCTGCTCTGGTAAACGTACGCCGGATAAGTATCGCTTCATTCTTCACCCCCAAGGCTATAGGGAGCGGTGGCGTCTCTGTCCTGCCCTGTCCCTATCTCTGCGCGTTTTGTTGGAATACTATTGAAATGGTATCTCCAAATAGCACAAACAGAGATAGAGACAGTATGTCCGAGATAGGATTAATAACAAGGCTAACTTTTTGCTTCACCTATCGAGAAGTGGCCTTATCGTGGCTCACTTATGATACTCATCAATATTGCATGATTTGGGGTTGGAGCCGGCTTTCCGTATTGATATTTATTGCCGAGGGAAGCCAAGAAGCCCAAGAGATGGGCCGAGCCGTCGATTCGTAGACATCGGTAGAGGACGCGTTGCTGAAGAAGTTGATATGTTGGTGATTATGTCCGATGATTTGGAGAAGGAGAGTATTGAAACCTCATAGGCTGGCCTCGACCAAGGTTAATATGCAACCCCACGAACATGATCATCCACGTCCAGTAATGGGTCGATAGTGGACGCATTCTCAAAATGTGATCGAGTACTACGAGATCCTTACCTATATAGAAGGGCTTCGTTGTAAATGCAGAAAGGGCAAGGCGGTGGACATTCCTATAGGATGTTGTCATTAGCACTAACCCATCTTGAACCAACTCACAGATGTGCCAATGTTGCACATGTGTTGCACATGTGAGCCTCCTTTACTAATTCAACATTCCTGCATGGAATTAGTGAGCCTTTTCTTTTGGTACCCTAAACTTGACACCTTTCTAGTTCTCCACAGCATCACTGCGTCGGTACCTTAGTGCTAAGAGGCTCTACTGTACGGACCTCTGCGGGCATGGGTAGAGGATAAAGTCCGGGGGGCTGTGCTTCTTATTTACCCACCGTAAAGTTGGCCACACATAGTAACAGCGCATCACGAGACAGCGCTGAACTGTCGCTGTATTTCGACTGTGATGCAAGAAAATGGAGTCGGCGGCTGTTTTGGGCATCTATGTCGTATGTCCGAGTTAACCCTACGCTGACGTCTCGAGTCCCGCCGTCTGCGGCAAGGGTATGTTAAAAAGCAATTCTGCATCGGCCCTTGCAAGCCACAGCGGGATCGCACACGCTCACCGGACTGGGTTCTGGCACGCGGGGAGCGAGATCATAGGCGGGAGATAGGTAGATGGTGGCTGATAGTGGATCGTGGGGGACCCAGAAATAGGTGCAGCAGGTATGGTTACAGGGGGGGTTGTCAGATCAAAATTAGGGCAAGTTTCCAAAATGCCCATCTTGTCTCTTTTTCCCTCTTTTACCGACGATGCGGTGACGTCCTTGGCCCCAAGAAATGCCATGCCCTATTAGGCCCGAGACGGTGACATAATTCATTCTAGCTGTGAGACGCTAACGCTAGATTCATTGGTCCTTCCGATAATGCAACCGAATCCTCCGGAACGCTGCTTGCTGACTTGCAGCCGAGAGAAGCTCGTGATGCGTAGGGGAAAAGAATTAAAAAATAAATAATAAAGATAAGTCTTGTGTACGACATGCATCATCTGTGTATCCATTTTTATAAGCACTGTTTGCATTAGAGTACCTACATGTAAGTATGTACCTGTTAGCATCAATTCTTCAACGCTGTTTTTCCCCCCTCGTGTCAATTTACGTAGGAATCACAGGGAATTGTCATATGTCCAACCGAATGGTAAAAAAGGACATACCGAGAAATAGGGTAACCGATTTAGTTACCCTTACCCAACGTTCCAACGATAAAGAACTCTCTCCCATCCCACTATTTATTATATAACGACCCCGGTATAATAGATAAGCAACCACATCTGCACATTTTTGACAACTCTCTATACCTTCACATACTGTGCGTCCCGGATTGCGATTTGTAATAGATAAAAAATAACGGACGACAATTGCGATGAACAAAAATCACTACGCGCCCAATGCCTCCGTATCCGGATGACTGAGTTGTCCTACATGACTTCCTGCTTCTCGTTATACCCGAGATTGACAAAAACTTCGCTCTTTCCAATTCTTCATTTTTGTACCTAATTGTTCCAGTTCCGTCCCACTTCTCTGTCGTTCTTTCTCACCCAAAGAACCCTAAGGAACCCTGCACGATTCGGGATAGTCGAACGATTACGTTAAATGTATTCGCGCTACTAGCCGTATTCCACCAAGGGCATCTTTTCTATTTGGTAATGGCTGCCATTTTGAACAGGCCAAAGCCTGTCCCTGAATCCCCTAATTTATCGTTTCCAACCTAAAGTTGAAGATTAGATCAGACCGCATAAGTATCCGGTACGACCACGGTACCCCAAGCCTCCGATCCCATGTGCGCCCTTGCCATTCACGTAATTGCTAGCTTCACTAGCTTCAGCGCAATATTGCTGCAATCTGCTGCACCCCATTCGTCGCCAACCCTGATCAACCCTCACTATTTCCATCTCGAGTTGAGGCTATCTCTACCCTTTCCAGGTTCCCCTCAAGTATCTTTAACATAGCACGAGCTAACACGGGTAAGGTGCATACTCTGATCTAACTTCATGGAAGTCTTTCCCGAAAACACTCGTTATTACAATTAATTTTCTGTCATTCTATCAAAGATAATCTTATCTCTGGGTTATCAATTGCTCCATTGTAATTCGCTGGTTTGGTTTTCGTTCTCAAGCCAAATGACATGTCATTTGCTTCTCCTCGACCGTAGTCCCTGGCCTTTTTTTTTACGTGCTGGCTCTGAATAACATCACACTGCGGATATTCTGTACAACATTGAACTTCAATTGGTATAGCAAGTTCTGGCGGTAAAGGTCGACCAGCAACTGACGTCGATCGGCAACCCTGGCAAAAAGGAAGCACATCAGCGTTAGCCGCAGAGCCATCTCTTCGACTAGAGGCCCTGTCTGACCCGCCTTGTTCGGCTTATCATCATCGCCCTTCGAGTCAACCTAGTCGGAACTCCTCTGCGTCTTACTTAACTTACATGGGCTCTATTACCTCACTTCCATTTCTCCTGTAGATACTTCATATTATCATATATCCTTAACTGGTACTTCAATGACGAAGATAAGCCAATCTTATCTGATACTCGCTTCTATTATTACCTAGCATTCTCAGAGTCGACTACCCAGAGCAATTGTATTGACATTAATCTGGCCTATCGCGGGGTGGCTTTGCGATTCTAGGCCCCGTCCCTTGACCGGAAGAATCACGAGCGCATGCGCCATTTGGGTCTGCATGCGGCTTGAATCTAACGGTTATTTTACCAGAAACCGGCAGGACCCAGCATTAAGGTATATTTGATTTCCCCGGTCTCATTTTGATAAACCAGATCCCACCAGCCTGGACTGGTCATCAAGCACGCGGCAACTCGCGTGGGTTTTACCTGCGTCTCCCTGACGCCTCCCGCGCCAGCGCCCGCCACCTTAACAGCCTTATCTTGCCAAACTTCCCTTATCAAGCATCCCTTGAGGACTGCCTGGACACAGTGGAGGGTACAGAGATCAGCGGTTCTTTGCTACGATTCGAGGTCGTATTGCCGCAGGCGGACCCTGTTCCTTCGGAAACCATTGCAGACTCTCCATTCGACCAACCCATCACCACCCCCTCTACCCGGAACCAGCCATTACATCACCTCGTAGCTCGGTCCCAGAGGTGAACCGACATCTGGCACCCACCTGAGCGGAACCCCGATAGGGATACGGCGAGACCAACCTCAGCGAGGAAAGCAAATACCTGTGCTAGGTCCAATCCGTCTAATATTTTCAGTCATGTCCAATCTTAGCACTCTTTCCCGGACGGCTCCGATTGCCATTGCCCCTAAACCCTCACAGCTATTTTCTAGTCGCCAGCATAGCCACGAAGCATTGAATAGTATGAACAGTAATGATTCAACAGACTCAGACTCTGCTGTAAGTGGCGGTGGATCCCCTTGTGAATCTTGTCTAAGAAGGCGACTTAAGTGTGTTGTCGGGGATGACGACGAAAGCTGTATATCTTGCCAAGTCCACGGCATTCCATGCTCCTTAAATCAAAGCCCTCAGCCTCGTAAAAGAAAGTTAGCGCGTGACTCGACCGAAGAAAGGAACGGGAAGAGAGGGTGAGTGCTCACCGATACTTTCATTCATTTGTTGACCCCCAACCTTACGTTATCACCTTGCAGCATGGTCGGCCGACTCTTGGACAGAAAAAAATCGCTGACATACGATTGGCCAATGCAGCTCGCCTGGCAGGTTTGATAACAGGAGAAGACGGCAACGTCAAGCCAGCTTGTCAAGTACAACTGCTAGCACTTCTTTAATCGAGGAGATGGCTAATTTCGGTGGTCCAACTTTGCTCAAGCGCACGCTTGGCCTCCAAGAAGATCGGTATAGCCAGTACATTGGACCTACTACTGACTTTGAACCATCTTTAATCAATCTCTCCCCATTCGACCCTCAAGATGAGAGTCTACTCGCTCGAGGAACCCTGAGAAAGGTTAGCGACAGCGATACCTTTTTGCTGCTACCTGATAACACCACTCCTGGCCATGAACATCAATATGACGACGTCGACGAGATCGAACGGCTGGTCGCGCCATACGGCCGCAAGTTAATTGACCTCTACTTTGAAGTTGTACATCCTGCCTTTCCTATCCTCCAGAAGAATGTCTTCTACGAGAAATACGATCGAAATTACCGGGAATTTTCGCCACCACTACTGGCTGCTGTCTACATCCTCGCAATTAATTGGTGGGACTACTCGGAGGAGCTTTCCAAGTCCCAGCGACCAAATGTGCGAGAACTTGAGAGATTAGTACGATCCTCTCTGGCTGATGCCATGTGGCGCCCGAAGCTCTCTACCGTGCAGGCTGGTCTTCTGCTTTCGCAGCGGCCCGAGGGGGACCAATGGGCTCCGACTGCTCAGCTCGTAGCAATTGCTCAAGAGCTTGGCCTCCACCTGGATTGCACGCACTGGAAGATCCCGCCCTGGGAGAAGGGATTAAGGAAGAGGCTTGCTTGGGCTTTATACATGCAAGATAAGTGGGGAGCTCTCGTCCACGGACGGCCATCACATATTTTTAGTTCCAACTGGGTCGTCCAGCCTCTAACGCCCAACGATTTTCCGGAAGCCGAACTAGACGACCAAAATCCGGAGGGGAAGATGGATATCGAACGAGGTCGGACGCTATTCGTTCAGATGATCTATCTTACGCAGATCTTGGCCGAGATCCTTGAGACATTCTACACGCTCGAGGCCATGCAGAATGTTAACAATGCCGGACCACAAGGCACTCACCTTGTTCTAGGCATGGCGAAACCCATCCAGTTGAAGCTCAAGGAATGGTACGCCGCACTTCCTTCCGTGATCCGTATGGACTCCTCCTTCCAGTCAGGCAGCACACCATCCACCCGGTTATCGAGCATTGGGTACCTGCATCTCGCTTATTTCGCGACGGAGATAACTCTTCATCGCCGAATCATTCGTTCTCTTGAAACGAACTCGCAAGCCGTTGACCCTTACGTCCAACATATTTGCCGCAGTGCTGCGAAAGCCCGTTTAATATCGGCTATGGACTTTGTTAACCGGTTGACGCCCCAACATCTCAGATCCTTTTGGTATTTTGCCTCGAAGACCAATTTCGCTTTGATTGGAACGTTTGGATCTCTGCTGTGGGCTACTTCTCCTGGTCGTGAAGAAGCTGACTGGTACCGTCGTAGACTCGGGGAATACCGCTGGACACTGAGTGTCAGCAGCAAGCCTGGCGAATCGAAAGGCCTAACTGAATTCGCTATGGGAATGCTTGATATATCAACCGGCCTGCTGAAGAAACTCCCTGAGAAGCCGGAATTAAGCCGCAGCGACAGCGCTATTGAATTTAATGCCGGCAGACGCCCGAGTCTCTTCTCAATGACTATGAGTAGTACCGGAGGTGACCCATATAGTGGCATGGCCAGTGCCGACATCAGCAACGTCCAAAGTCCGGACAGCCTAATCGATAGTAGCGACGAAGACTATGACACATTCGCCCCGATGGCTGGAATGGCATCCATGGGTGACTGATGAGATTATACGAGGCTTTCTCTTTTCCCTTTTTGATTTTTTGGTGTATTGGTAGATTGGGGTTCGGCGAATGAAGTAGGAATAGAAAAGACTGGTATGAGGCAAGGTCACGCCATAGGCACGAAATCTGACGACTAACGGGGTCCATGAAAATTTCATATATATCCATAAGCATGGACTTCTATGCCTCGGTGGAGGTTTTGGAAATTTGCTTTAATATTTCTTTTTATCTCTTTTTCATATCTTTTCGTCTCGGATACCCTATCTAGAGATCATCTATTTTGCACTTGTCGGGTGGTTCGATGTTGTCGCCAATGGATCTCTTGCATTGAGAAGTGTGCGTGAACTAGGTCGGGAGTTCTGTTGTTGGAAAAGGTAAAAGCATTATTGGGGCGGATGGATGAACGGATGCATACCTAAGTGGCTATGGAAAGACTGTTATGTAGCGATGAGCAATCAATTGAACATGTTGAACCCGTACCCATCGCGATCACGACAGTGCGTGCTAACCGTGGTAAGTCTGGTCGCTAATCCAGCTTTGTCCATCTTTTGCTAACATCTGTCTAAGATGTCTCGGTTTACAAGGGTATTGATGGCCTTTGAACAAAGAATGGACCATTCAACTCAGGTTCTATAGCCATATGACAGTATTCGCTATATATATCCTACACGGCTTCAGGGTTCTGGTCGGAGATCTCCACGTGCCACTTTCGAAGCCTCCTGTTCGCTAGTAAAGTCCACTTTGGGACACGGTTTATCTCCTTCCAGTCACCGGTAGCAAGTGGCGGATTTATAACGAATTCATCACTTTCGTAGCGGCATCGGGATAGATACCTTATACCTACATTGTTTGCTTGGTTCGAATTAATGAATCCGTTACCCTAGACTATATACAAAAAGTTTTAACAACGCTACTCGAAGTACAATACACACGCCTCATACACTTATCGCACCATCTCAAAGAACCTCCTGACGCGCAAAAATCTAGTAGTCTACTCTTTTTGAGGCTCGAACTCAAAGAATGAGGGCAACGAAGGACGAAGTTCATCTACTTCCACCCTAAGGATTAGAGCTGAGCAGCACCGGCACACCCGGCTGTGTGCCAACGTCTACGGTACACACGTTAGCGCAGCTCGCGTACTGCGACGGCTCAGCAGTGTTGTTGTATATCAGCTCGATCCACTGGATCTGCATCTCCGCGCTCTGCCCCGTCGCCATCACCCCGCTCCAGCTGCCGCCGTCGGACCACACGTTAAACAGCAGCGTGGCCGCGTCCACCGGCGCCTGGTACTGGATCGACGCCACGCTCGTCCCATCCGCAAACCAGTCGCTGGACCCGGGCGTCCAGTCGTACCGGTGCACCCGCCAGTCGGTCCACGACCCCGCGATCGAGACCTGCTTCGTGGCGTCGGGCCGCGCCTCGCCGCCTACCCGTGACGGCTGGTTCGTGTAGTGCACCTGGTTGTTGTTCGCCGCCTCCTGCGTCAGGATCTCCAGATCCGCCTCCTGCACGTCGGCCTCCGTCGCCCCGCCCCGGTACGTGAACATGGCCGTCACGGCCCCCGGAGCCCCGCGTGTCCGCGCGTACATGCGCATCGACACGAACTGGTAGCTCGAGGAGACGGACTGGATCTCGGCCGAAGATTGGAAGTCGCCGGTGCCGTGCCGGTACGTGCGGAGGGTTAGGTACGTGCTGCTCGAGGCCGGGTTGGGGTTGGCGTCGGCGTCGCTGTTGCGCGAGATGTACACGTCGTTCTTGGAGTACGTGTTCCAGACGGTGGCATCGGACGAGCCGCCCGCCCACGCCTGCACCGACCATGTGTCGCTGAAGTTGGCGCTCGAGAAGTAGGCGTTGGTCAGCGGCGCGTTGGTGGCGCCCGTGCGGTCGTCGATGGGCGCGGGGACACTACCCGGGTTCGCGATGGAACGGAAGTCGAAGAATTTGTGGTGCGAGAAGTATCCCGGCCGCGTCCCGTCTGTTAGGAAGCAGTGGCATGACGACGGGTCGATGGGTTCTACGGCGATGGCGGGCTGGGGTGTTAGGAGGGTGGTTAGGGCCACGAGGGCGGAGAGGAGGTGAGGTTGTGAAGCAACCATGGTTCAGACTCTTCAGGTCCTGCGCGGCTCTTCAGGGGTTGTGAAGTAGAGGGTATAGGGCTTGTGGGAAATGGGATGCCAAGGGGATGGATGTGTACGAGAATTCTCAAGGTTGGCAATCTTGTTTCTCGAAACATTCACCTTGCGGCTCTTATATATAACTTTCCTCACTAAGCGCACTGCCGTCTACCGCCCATGCCGGTTGACGTCCGTTGGCCTCTAGCTGCTACTGCTCTCGTGGATACCTTGAGGACTAGACCGAGACGTTTCGAAACAGATGGGCAACCCCGGCCTAATTAGACTTGCCTACATGAGCAAGTAAGACTGTTCGAGGCGCGGCAATCCTCCTCCTATTTGTTTGTCTCAATGACTAATAATGCGCTCCTCGTCTAAAGATCGAGGGATAATGCAGGATGCGAGTCAGTCGCTCGCAGTCCGCCCAGGAACCACCTTGGCTAACGCCGGTCCGCTACAACTTAGCTCCAGGGCGGCTGCACCGCGGATTTTCGACTCCATCGTGTCTGCGGGCTCAACGTTCGATCTCCTTGATCATCACCGGGGGACCCTGGAAGTGTTAAGCTCACCTATGTTCCTTTGGGTTAATTTTCTGTGCCATTTCAGGGGTTGCTAAGTGTGTTAATGATAAGGGGTACGTCTGGAAAAGGGAGGTATGTCGTGCGACAGGAATGCCAGCTTCATATGGAATACTGTCTAGGTATCTTATTAGGGATTTGACGTTCAATGCATATGTTGGTAGCACGTGAAAATTGATAAGTTTCACCTTTGGGCGCGGTAAGCTAAGCTTGAATCCTGCCCTGTCCTTCACATCGGACTCGGACCCCTGCCCTTGCTCCTCCAAGCATGGTCCTCCACCCAATCCCGGAGGCCTGGTCGCGAATTCGAGCGCGACCATTTGCGTAGGGCTTAACATAACGTTACGTCTGGGCCAAGGCTCTCACAACGTTGCGACCTGCCGTACCAGGCCACACCAAGCCATACTAAAGTCGAGTACTATAGTAGCATAGCATTGTGTATGACTGACCTGACTGTGCTCCCAACAGGGACTCTCAAGTATACTATTGAAGATCCTTCGGCCCCCTGATGGATCATATTTGAGCTATAAGTTAAACATTTGGGTAACCCACTTAAATCACGCCCCTGGTGCTAATTCGTCCCTGACGATCGAAGGCTTCGTCTACCATCGTGACTCGCCACACACAGTTAGGGACTTCTTACTCAGAAATAAGACCATGGCATACGGTCTAATAGGCGGGATTCGAGGTCGCAAAGGATTGTCTCATTACCTACCTAAAGTACTTACGTAATTTCTTGGCCGGGCCTCCTCGTAGTTCGACGACTGGTCCCAATCAATTATACTGACTTACGAGCCTGATCCGGTCTTAGTCGATTCCATCTATTTTATATTGCGGGCTCTAAATTAGTTTCTAGATCAAAGTACTAGTCCTGGCTGGTATCGCTACTAGGCGGCTATTGCAGATGCTCTTTTGTGATCAGCCGCAAGTGATGAACTTCTCTATCTCAATATGTTATGCGCTTTTATGGCAATAGAGCGTAGCGACATCTCCTAGAGCCTGAGTTTATAACGCTTACGTATCTTAATGGGGTATTGATCCTTGAAGTTTGGTAAGAAAAAAAGTTATATAATGTTCTAGCATTGACCCAAATGGGAGTATACATCGTAAGCCTTTTTTGCAGTTCATGATACTCTTTTACTATCACCCGTCGTCATAGCAGCTATTAAGGAAAGAATATAGCTCTCGAGATAAGCCTTGTATAGAGTGATAGCCGGTATTTAGACGGCAACTCGCTTCTACCTAGCTAATAGCTAAGGAGGTGGTAGATAGTAATGACAGATAGGACTCACCCCTTATATACAGCACCCCTATATAATCTAGGCTTTCAGGAGAGACCATCCGGTTAGAGTGCGCATGCATCTTCTAGCCATTATCTCGTGGATATACTAGTTCATCTTAGGAACAATGTAATGATGATTTTTCTAGCATTTGCTCGCTATTCAGCTTCGTTGTATACGGCTGTGGTTGTTCTTGGGCTTGATAAAGACTACCTAGGGGTATATACTGCCTTACATAATTTCATAAGAAAAGAATATATATTAGGTAGTCTCTTAACGACATGCCATCTTTCTTTTACCGGTTAGGAACTTTGCAGGAACCTTGCTACAGTCAACGCTTTCGCAGGAGACAATGCCAACAAATTCATTCTTGGAAATGCATATAATGAGCTTGACCTGGAAGACTTTGGAATTGGGTTATCTATTGCGTCTCAAGGAGCGGGCGTGTTCTGGCGCACGACTAAGCATGTATGCTGATTTGGCCCGGTGCTGAGGGCGATGCCCATCGAATGGGCAATGAAGGGAGCAGATGAAGGCACCAAATTCTTCCTCCGCTACCTCCAGGTAAGCCATTATTAAGTACCTAGGTAGCCAATGAATCTGGCGACTCGGACCGGCATGATTGTTTTGTTGTCAACCACTGACTCCAATAGCAATCCGAACAAGACACACGGGATATAAACTGGGATTTTTAGGACAGCTCTTCGCTCTAGAGCATAATGAATGTTGTGGCTTTAAAGGGCGCGGTCGTGTACTGCTCAGCCGCTGTAGGACTTATGAAATGTCTTTGAAGGGCGGCATCACGTGGTTTGGAGTAGCATGGTAGCATCTTACATGTAAGGGCGAAGGATTTCCATGAAAGCTGAATAGAGAATATTTCCCTCTTTCTTTCTCATAAGAGGACCAACTTCTATGAGAGATGGCGGAGCAAAAACAAGTGAAAATGGATAATATTGAGGCCCTCAAGCCTCCAGTGGTAGGCGCTGTGCCACTGGGGGAATCCCCCGTTCCTGAGCCCACTATTGAACCCCCCGACGCACTGGAAACACCGAAAGTCCGCACAAGACTTCGCATCTGTGCCATTCTGAGCGCCCTCTATGTATCTCACCACCACTTCTCATCTCTCAGCTCTTAGCTAGCACCAATTGACTAACCAAAACTCTAGCTCGTCACTTTCACAGCGGCACTCGATCAAACTGTCGTCGCAACATCTATTCCTACCATCTCAGCCGCTCTTCATTCCGCTTCAGGCTACATCTGGATCGGCGGCGCCTATGTCCTAGCCAACGCCGCGTCAGGCCCAATCTGGGCAAAATGTAGTGACATTTGGGGCCGTAAGCCTGCTCTCTTAACTGCGGTCGTCGGCTTTGCCATCGCTAGCTTGATTGCGGCGCTAAGCGTGAACATGCCCATGTTAATTGCAGCGCGGGCGCTGCAGGGCACAGCCGGCGGCGGCTTGCTCCAACTGGTGGGAATTGTGATCTCGGATCTCTTCAGCGTGCGAAACCGATCTCTGTATTTCGGCCTGCTAGGGCTGATGTGGGCGGTGGCTGCATCCGCCGGCCCTCTGATTGGAGGCGCGTTCACCCAGCTGGTGAATTGGCGCTGGTGCTTTTGGATCAATCTCCCCGTCTGCGGCT
This sequence comes from Hypoxylon sp. PDH2405, assembly GCA_023628415.1. Classification (NCBI taxonomy): domain Eukaryota; kingdom Fungi; phylum Ascomycota; class Sordariomycetes; order Xylariales; family Hypoxylaceae; genus Hypoxylon; species Hypoxylon sp. PDH2405. Next base: position 369,371 of record JAMAKT010000010.1, read on the forward strand.
TCGCTTTCATACTGCTGCTGCTTTTCTTGGACGTGCATAACCCGCGCACGAAGCTACGCGACGGTGTCAGGGCCCTGGATTGGTTCGGGACCGTCTCCATACTGGCGGTCACCCTTTTACTCCTCCTCGGACTCGATTTCGGCGGCGCGATATTTCCCTGGAATAGTCCGAAAGTCATCTGCCTGATTGTTTTCGGGACGGCGATGATCGGGTTCTTCCTTTTTAGCGAAAAGCGTCTTGCTAAATATCCCCTGATGCCCCTGGGCATGTTCAAGAGCCCGTCTAATGTTGCGGTTATTCTCGTTGCTCTCGCGCACAACATGGCTGCTATCGGCCACGAGTACTACCTACCATTGTATTTCCAGAGCGTCAAGCAAGCCTCACCCCTTCGCAGCGGTATTCTCATCGTGCCAATGATGGTAACGGAAGCGATTGTGGACATAGCGGTCGGTTTCTTTATTAATCGGACGGGTCGCTACAGGGAGGTCATATGGGCTGGGGCTATGTTCTTGACACTAGGCACTGGGCTGTACATCACTTTTGGACCCGATACATCTGTCGCGAAAATAATCGGGTTCGAGATACTTGCCGGACCTGGCCCTGGGCTTCTATTCCAAGCGCCCATGATCGCCATTCAGAACACCGTTAGCCAAGCCGATACCGCGACGGCTACCTCAACCTTGGGTTTCGTCCGCAACTTGGGCACATCATTGTCCATCGTGCTTGGCGGAGTCGTTTTCCAGAACAGCATGAATACCCGCCATTCATCTCTTGCAGCTGCTGGTCTTAGTGACACCGTCCTCGACGCTTTGTCCGGTGATCACGCAGCGGCGAACGTGGAGATCGTCCAGACTATTCAAGATCGTGCTCAGCGTCGAGCGGCCATAGACGCTTATGCATGGAGTGTAAGGAATATGTTTATCATGTACACTTGCATTGCGGGCGTTGGGCTAGTGGCCAGCGCCTTCATCAAGCACCGACGCCTGAAAACAGAACACACGGAGACCAAGACGGGAATCCAGAATATGACGGAGCGAGAGAGTTAAGCGCGAGGGATGGAACCGAGCACGGTGCTAGTAACGCATGCTAGAAATTATTGCTTCGGTTCCTTGATATCGACTATCGCATGGCGTTGAGTTTGAGCTGCCAGTTCTTGGATGTGCTCCCACGCCATAGCCGGCGAGTGGTCTCCTACCACTGTACTAGTTCGGTCGTCTGGGCTACGCATTTTTCCTATATCCTAGGGATCGGCCTGCATTTTGTCGGCTTCCGCGGGTATCTTCCATATAGCCCTTAACTGCACCTGTTCCTGCTAGGTAGCTTAGGACCCGGCTCGTCGTCCTTAGCTACGCCACCTGAGTGATATATAAGGGACGCTTCGCGGGCCGAGAAGTGTATAGTGGTGACCTATGACCGTTCACTTCGACTAGCACTCCGCCGCGACCAATCCTAAAACCACAATAACCGCAAAGTCGTTCTCTAGGATTAGACGTGAATAGCCCGTCACCGAACAACCATTGCCCTTCTAACATACAAGTTGACGCTCAGCTAGGAAAGCTTTCCAGGATTTCCTACATGAGCCTGCTTTTTATTAACAGATTTTAGGGCATTCAATGCCTATTTTTATTTTCTAGGAAGAGGACATATACTATTCATTTATGCTGATGGTTCGCAATGACACTTGAGGGCGAACCCCTTATGGGTACTGTGTTTCCTTTCTACCTAGGTATACAAGACGAACACGTACACCACTTGCATGAGCTAACCCTATAGCAACATTGGCTTCCTCATAAAGGCAGGTCATCTGTCTGAACATTCGTTATCAACTATTATCGATCTTACAATTAGTTTAACCCTCAAGATTCTAGACTATTAGAATCACGCTCGTTAAACCAAATGCATAATTTATCTATAAGCTTACAAATCAAAAACTGACGATGAGAGCTTCTTTATACTAATTATATATGATGTCGGGGTTGAAATGAGGAGTGTTGCCGGCCGGCACCGGCCCAAATAGTATTGCGTGATTCTCGAGGGGTTGTCGCCATCAGTCGCCATCGGGGTTGGGATTCCGATGCAGCCATATAAATCGCCACATAAGATGGTTGGTATCTCTAAAAGCATCCCCAGGGAACTACAAGCAAATTGTAATCTCCGGATCTGATAATCAAGATGCCTACTGAATTCATCAGCCTAACGTTCCCAAACGCCTCTACGGAGATTAACCCCATCCCTAACCCATCGGTTGATCCGGATTACCTAGAACGGTATGCCCGAAACCTGGATGACTATGAGTTTAACTACACCCTTGTGCCGTACGACTCATCGTACTTCGACCCCTGGACCATCGGCGCCACCATCGCGGCCGTGACCAAGAATCTCAAAATCATCATCGCACTCCGTCCCAATACATTATATCCCACGGTAGCAGCCAAGGCCCTAGCGACCCTCGACCAGCTCAGCCGGGGCCGCGCCGTCGTGCACTTCATCGCGGGCGGCAGCGACGTCGAGCAAGCGCGGGAAGGCGACTTCCTGAGCAAAGAGGAGCGCTACGCCCGCCTCGAGGACTACATCAAGATCCTGAAGCGCGCGTGGGCGTCGCCCGACCCCTTCGACTGGGATAGCAAGTACTACCAGTTCAAGCAGTTCCGCAACCTCGTGCGCCCCGTCAACGGCACTAGTATTCCGGTGTCGGTCGGCGGGTCCTCGGATGACGCGTACAGGGTCGGCGGTAGCCTCGCTGATATCTTCGGCCTTTGGGGAGAGCCGCTTAAGGAGACTAAGGATCAGATCGACCGTATTTACGCCGAGGCCGAGAAGGCTGGAAGAGTCGATCGCCCGCGCATCTGGGTTACGTTCCGGCCGATTGTCGCGGAGACGGAGGAGCTGGCGTGGGCAAAGGCCCACCGTATCCTTGATGCGCTAACAGCAAACCGCGCCGACGGCAAGAGCCGCGTGCCCTCCGACGCGCCGCCGCCCCAGAATGTGGGCTCCCAGCGCCTGCTGGAGATCGCGAAGAGGGGCGAGGTCCAGGACCGCGCGCTGTGGTACCCGACTGTGACGGCGACGGGGGCTAGGGGCGCGTCGACGGCGCTGGTTGGGAGCGTCCAGACTATTGTCGATTCGCTGCTGGATTATGTGGATTTGGGGGCTGAGCTCATTTCGATTCGTGGGTATGATAATTTGAATGATGCCATTGATTATGGGCGTTATATCCTGCCCAAGGTGCGGGAGGTGCTGAAGGAGAGGGAGAGGAAGGCTAATGGTGGGAATTAGGGATAGTGTGTATGAGATATTTGAATGAATCATGAGAATGTACCTAGGTATGTTAACGGCTTGATGCGTCTGAGTTAAAGCCAGGCCAGAAAATAGGGGTTGGGAGTTTTGTATGTCGTCAAACTTGGAATAACGAGCGTATAGTCTGATTGAGCTAAATAAATCCAGGTAGTAAAGAAATACACGATTTCAAGCTTTTCCAACTGCTAACCATATCCGTCCGCTCTTCCTATACCTAAAGGAGATACCATAAGCTGTCCATCCATAACTATAATCCATAAATTTATCGTATTGCTTCATTCAGAAATCATCGGCAACTTCTCTTCTCCTAGAACCCTAGTCCATAGGAGCTACCTGGACTACGACTCGCTCTGGCTGTGGGTTAGAATCTACCGTATCTTCGGTCACTTGGGCTCTAGCGTCCGTGGCAGCATCCGATAGTGGTAATTCCTTCCCGGCCAGTCGCTCCTCTGCGAATTTCATGATCTCCGCTTTCTTGGATTCGTCTCTAACTTGTGCAGCAATGTAACCAACAGCTTTCATCCTCATCAGATCCCAAAGGTCCTTACAGTCTGAGAGGTCGCGCTCGAGGAGAACCACGGCCACAATCGTATAAGCAAGGAGGGATGCTGAAGTCCCAGACACAATGTTGTTCTTCGATATATGTGTCTCTATCTCCTGGGCCACACTAGCTAGCGAAGGTCCGAGGATAGAGCTTGCGTCGACTTTGATACTCCCATCGAAGTTCTGATACGCGAGCAGATTTGCCACGAACTTCTTATGCCTGCTTGATGTTTCGTCGTCTACTTTCGACGTAGGCCGTGCCTGTTGATTGGGTTTCTGTTCCTGCTCCGTACTCTCTCCGCGTTTAAAAGATTCATCCGTTAGAGAACCCGGAGGCGTTTTCCGCGAACCATTAGGGAGAAGTAGGGTTACCAGAGACCGCATCTTCCCGAGAGCCGCCTTGCCAAGCTTCCGTGGACCGGAGTATGCCTTAGGATGCCGGTACGACATCCTGAGTTTTCGGTCCGGCCCGAGTTCTTCGGCATTCGAATTACTATTGTAAAACTGTTTTGGTATCTGGTCTGATGGATAAACGCTACATCTATCTCTCACCATCATCTCGGGAGTGCTTGGACTACAGTAAGCCAAGTCGTAGAGGTCTTGTCGAGGAGTACTGTCTTCGATGAGGGGATCGTACGCGTCTTCGAGTGTTGGGTCGTATTCAGCCTCTACCATACCCGCCCGGTCGTTACGCCTGCTTGCACCTCGTCGTTGAAGCAGAACCAGACCATCGGCAGCATCGTGCACCGGGATGCTGGATATCAATTGGTCGTCTTCCCCGAGCTCGCATTTTTCCTCTTGTAAGAAGAAACTTGTCCACCTGGATACCAATGAGAACCGGCAGGCTAGTTCCTCAGCTTCGGCTTGCTTGAGTGATCTGATCTGGTTTGGTAAGATGGTCTCATTTGCATAATATTCCATATCGTCCAGTATTGCTCGCGCAGCAAGACTATGGATTGTCGTGTCTGGGTTCTGGATTGTTGTCATGGTGATATTAGTTAGTTCTTGATCGCCGTTAGGTTTAATGATTTCGATGGCAATATTCTTCAACTGATCTACTGGCGTGTTGGGTTTAGAGAGCAGATAAATTCGGTTGCCCTGGAACGGGTTGAGATATCTCAATTTGGCTGGCGACGTCAAGTACTGATCATAGTCTCCGCTGTCGTTGATCTTGATCTTCATGGTGTCAATATGACTTGTGAGGGCTGCTTTCAGCATTGAAACGAGGCGGTCTTCCCAGCCGCCGAGACTCGCTTTCGGAATGACTTCAGAATAGCCACCACCTTTGGAAGCTATCCCTTGAACTAATGCATGCGAGACATGGGCACCTATTCCTAGAGAAAAGAAGCGAACTCCTCCCTGGGAGATGGATCTAGTATTCTGGACGAGCGAAAGAGTTTCGTTAAGTCGCCAGACTTCTCCGTCCGTTAGGATGACCACATCGCAAGGGCACGAGACATCTCTGCTTTGTAGCATTGCTTCAAGTGCGGGCAATAACTCAGTCCCCCCCATATCAGCTTTGAAATGCTCTTCAACGTGATCTAGAGCTAGCTGCAGAGACTCTGAGCTGTAGACCTGTGAAGTGGGCCAGAGTCTCTCATATTTAGACCCGAATGACCAGATATTGAATTTTCTGTCAACCGGGATCCCTTTGAGAAAGAATCTGAGAGATGACTTTACAGCGTCAATTTTGTCCGCCATAGAGCCGGATCTGTCGACCAAAAAGATCACCTCTCCCGTTTGTGATGCCCCCTTATCCTCCATGAGTGAAGAAGGGATGGTTATCATCACAGCCTTCTGGTTCTGAAGAGATGGATGGGACTCTACCCAGGCATGAGGTTTGTCGGTCTTGCTAGCGGAAGTTGATTCGATAGTGAGGATGAAGTCCTCCTGTAGATATCCCTGCTCGCAGTCCAGCTTGACCACCGCAACATCGATATTTGATCGGTCGTGTTGCTCAAAGAGGTCTTTCCAATTCGAAGCCTTTCCCTTTCCGGGACCATTTTCAAGATGAATCTTATGTGTTTCACTTTTAATTTCAACTATCTTTTCAGCCTCCATGACTTCGAGTTGGAGCGTGAATGCGTGTGGGGCCTTCCCGGCAATCCCTCCAGCAATATCTGCAGGAGCATTTCCGTATCTATTAGCAATCGCGGTTGGAATAGAGAATGTCGTAATATTCTTCTCTTGTGAAAACTGTCTTTTCAACAGTGTGACGTATGTGAGCTTAGCTTCGAGTCTCGTGTTCGCCGGAATATTACCCAAGGAGGCTGTGAAGATTTCAGGGGTATTTTGCTCTAGCAGTGCAGCAGTATTATGCATTGCAACGGCTTTCTGAAACGCTTCTTTGGCCTCCTCCTTAGGCTTTACGTTGGCTCTAAGAATTTTGTTCCTACCAACACGGCAACTAAAGCTCGTGACTGTGCATCCATTCGGCAATGGGAATACGTAAGACGCCTGAGGTATAGTGACATCGGCATTGTTCCAAAAGACTTGTGATACTGTCACTTTTGCAGTATCACCTACGATATGGCCGTCAATCGAGATGGATAATGGTGGTAATACGTTCCGAGTAGGTTCTTTGACGACGTTGTCGGGGAACTCCTTCAGAGAAGCCCCCGAAAAAGGCATGGTGGAAGAGGGCGTTTGATTGGTCTGTATATGGGTGTAATATGATGGGTTATGGGTTCTTCCACTTAGATGCTTGAGTTCCGGTGGGAGCGGCTCCCGCGGATCCCAGACGATACCTGCAGCAAATATGGCCATGGTCGAGAACGGGAAAATCAATAGGGGTATTTGAAAAAAGAAATTCTTGACATGAATAAGAATAGTTTTATCACGAGGAAAGAAGCTGGAATAAGTAGTTTCGTGAATTACATGGGCTGGTAGGAAATCGTATGGTCTTGAAATGGAGGGTTGTCCTAAGTTGGCTGAGTTCTGCAGTGCTACGATAGCGCATGCATTAGGTGGGTTACCTAACATATCGTAATAAGGTGATGAGGCAGTGTTATTAATAGCCCTACAGTACCTAAATATGCCTTATAAGGCGGATTCGATCTCATGGAAGGATTCACCCCTCCCTCTAACCCATCTTCCAATGAATTCCATCATCAGGCTTCGAATCAAGTCCAACTTTCTACACCATTTCTGCAATAAGCCCCAAAATGTCGTTTACGCCTTCCATCGGAGATGTGGTCCTGATGACCCAAATTGCTTGGAAGTTAGCCCAGGCATTTACCAAGGGACGGAAGTCTGCTCCTGCTGAGTTCTGTGAAGTTGAGAACCAACTTTACTCGCTCAGTGCTGCTTTAGAGGCTGTCAGGAAGGCTCAAGAGAGAGGCGACCTTGATATTAGAATAACATCTCCCAAATCCGGCTCTTTGTGTAGCGAAGATGAGCCGTACGGCCAAGCTACCATTAGAAACATACTTCAGAATTGTCTGAAGACATTGAAACATCTCGAGGATATCGTCGAGAAGTATAGCGTGATTCTTCAGCCCACCGCATCCCCTACTCATGGTTTAAGAAGCTGGAGTCAATCCGTGATAAGGAATTGGAGGAAGATAGAGTGGACAACTGAAAAAGGAGATTTGAGCACTCTTCGGATTCAAATCATGATGCACACTAACAGTCTAAACTTGGTACTTGGGGTTTCCATGAGGTACCTATACTACAGTAATGTTGAATTTTTGGGAAATTACCTAACTAATAATCACCAGTTCTCAGGCTGCTGGTATTAGGAGGTCTGTTGAGAAATCATCCGACATGATTAAAGAACTGTACGAATGGTACGAAGACAACATTAGGAGTCTTAAAAGAGACAGTAACGACAATCCCACCACAAGTACAACCTCAACAGGCAAGTCCTTTGCTACGACCCCTGCTCATATTCACCACGTATTCGAGCTTTCCATTCGAACGAGTAGAGGGAGAGAAACAATTTGTCCTCGAGCTCAATTCAATCGTGACTGGGACCAGACCCTCTTGGACAACCGGGAATATCCAGAGATAGAGCATATGCTCACTTGCGCCTGCCAAAAACATGATGGTTCAGCGCTGCATCAGGTTGCAGTTCAGAGATATAAAAGTCAGTTTACCTACTCCAAAGGAGATGGGACCTAATAGCCTCTAATAAACTTACAGTGTCTCAATTGACCTTCCCTGCTCGACTGGCGGGTAAAGAACGGTCCTGGATCCTCTACAAAACTACTGATACAGTCACTAATAAACTTGTCACCCTTTACATTACTAAGATCCACCCTAGCTGTTAGTTAAATGCCGGTCCCAACTTTCGTTACAGTCTTACTAACAGTAGAGAAGACATTCATACTTTAGAGGAAACAATTCTTCAAGATTTGGCAATCAGGCGAGCAGACCTGATTCTCAGCCAGGGCTCAGGCAATAGCCTTTGTTATGTATCAGCCGATACCGAGGAAGAGCGTATTCTCGCCTCACTTGGGTACCTCATAATCCCTAGCCCAGCAGACTAAAGCGTCACCTAACGTTTTTCCATGCGACAGGGAGCTTAGAATTGCCCAAAAGTCAGTCGAGTCGGTAACTTTTAACAATAGTGGAAGGACCTATTCTCGTAAATACGTCGATAATGTTCAGATCTTGCAATACCAGACCATGATGCTGGGTCCGAAAAGGGGGAGAAGCCAGACAGAGCCTCTTCAACCCATAGACTATGCGGAAGTCCTGATTACTTATGATGACCAGGATGAGGAAGCGCAAGGCGACGTCGTCAGCAGCACCCTTCACTGTAAGTCCAATACCACAGGGACCTGGATGAAAATCCATTCTAACTTGGAGATAGTGAAGCGCAATACAATATTAAGGCTAGACGAAAGTCATGCTCTTATTCGGATCGATTCAATCCAAACAATGGGAACATTTACGGATGAGCACACAGTTAGCCTTGGCGATGTGGCAGTTACTATCCAACTTACAAGTAAAGAAGGTATGTGTTGAGTATTCGCATTTCTATATGAAATGAGAATCTAAAGTATCATTGTTAATACGAATAGCTGCGAGGGAACTTCACCAGAAGCTTGAGGACATGCGAATGGAACTCTTCGTAAGGAGTCTTCGGTACCCAAGATCGGAAGAGGCAGTGGCACTTCACTTGTGGGTATCCCAAATATTCTATATGGTGACACACAGGTATGCTGAAATGTTTTCTCAACTGTTTAGACAAGTATCGACGGTCGAATGCGAATACATGTCCATATCCGATGCCGACATAACGATTACCCTGGACGAACAAGGCAAACACCGACTTATAATCGAGAGTCGCAACAAATGTACTCTCTTGAGCCAAGTACTCGCCGATGACTTCTTCAGTTCACCTTCAGGAAATCCCAATTACTCTCGGCCGACTTACGTAGTTCAGTACGAAGAGGATGGAATCCGCAATGTTTACAAATATGAACGCGGATTCAGATATTTAACCCTACGTGGCACACAAGGCATGACAACACTCGCCCCCGTAAGATTCACTTATACCATAGCTAACATCATCTAATATACAGCTAACCGAATGTTTAATTTGGCGTTAGGGACTATGCTAAAAGAGCTAGGAAACTAAACCGGGATGCCTACCGTGGACAGGATAAAGGTGGCAGACAGCCTAAAATATAACAAATTTATCTCTAGTATGGACAGCCCTGTATTGGTATTATATGGTTCATTAATCACCTGACCTTAGGTTACTATAAGCTACCTACAGAAGACTTAGGGATCATGGGACTACGATGACCATGGTATAGAAACCTACCTACCTACCTACCTAGGTACTTAAGTAGGTACCTAAGGTGAAGGGTCAGGATACCAACGCAAGGGATGAAGTAGAGCCATAATTATGGTACGCGAGCAAACCATCAAAGCGCTTACTCGACATATCTCGAGTATCGACGTTTATAGGATGGTCTCAAATATGCTCGAGCCTGGGCACAGGAATCAATATTGAAACAAGATATCGAAACGCATGCTTTTATTTCCGTGCTGTATACCTAGGTGGATGACGGTTCACTATATATAGGTCCTACCTAGCTACCTAGCCAACGCGCCCAGCCCTTGTTAAGTAGGTACCTTTGTCATTATCCGATTACTAAAATGCAAAGGAAGGTTTCCACGAATTCAACTGGATGAAGTCATATATTGGCGGAAAGGGTGGACCAAACTTAATGGATTTGTTTATCAACCAAACAAACCTAGCCTGAGATGCCAGTGCTCTTCTTGTAGTAGTGCGATAACTAATCGTCTCTCCCTCGTGACTTATGTTCCCTCCCACTGTACTCGGCCCCATGTCAACACCTTGGTATCGGAACTTAGGAGGGCCCAGCACATCGAAGTGCACGAGACGAGTTCCCTCGCGGATATCGTCCAGATAGCAATATGTGACAGATGTACCTGGAGAGGTTAGATGTCCGAAAATGGGAGCATATGTCCCTGAAATGAGGCAAACCCCTGTCATCTTCAACGTCTCGGGACGGACAGCCTTAACAAATTGGAGTAACTCATTCTCAGACGTGCACACGCCGCGCAAGCTGCATTCTTTGAGACGTGTGTGAGTCAGAAGGCCATCACTGTCTGGCTGAGCCTCGGGTTGGACAAGGATCGTAGACCTATCATCGTGCAGTTTGTACCAGTGTAAGTCGAGACTTTCCAATGCCGGCATGATCTTTAATATCTGTAAGATTCTCTGGAGACTCGGTACCGTGGTGGTCGCTGCATCAGGCGATCCTTCCTCCAAGTCTGTGTGGGACGACGACAAGCTCACTGTCAGTTTCTTCAACGATTTGAGCGCCGGCATTGAAGGAAACGTATGAGTGAGGGAGAGAAAGGCATCGCATGCGAGGCTGCAGCCTGTTGTGCTACCAAATATATCCAAATGCTCATCCACGAGTAATTGAGACTCGTTTAACGCCATCATCGTGATATCGAATGTACGTAAGGCCGTAGTCCAGATATCTCTCCATGATTTGAACTTCTCTGGCTTGACGATGTTGTTGTCGGAATCCCGAATACGTACAATGAGGCTGACGCACAGCGAGTCAAGTCTACCGTTTGAGGAACGCTGCTTCAAGTTGCGAAAGGCCTCGGTCAGGAGACGTGTGTGCTCATCGACTTCAGATGAGGCCGAAATGTCAATCCCTGCGATGCCGGCAATGGTGCAACGTCGTAGGAGACAACCCAGGCGACCTTGACTTGTTACCCGTACCATACGCCGCAACGTGCTCAGATCTAGTTTGATATGCTTGTGGCGGAAAAATGCGGTGAAACGTCCTTGGGAGGCCTTGTCTCTAATATTGCGGCTCGTCAGTCGGAGAGAGGCGATGCTCTGAAGGTCTAGGAGCGACACAATTTGCTCCACTAGCTCAATCGGAAGATCCTGTAATGAGGACATCATTGTGTGATGCAGGGCTAATCTGCGATGTTCCGTGCCTGAGATTTTGAATTGCCTACTTATGGGCTGTTTGCTGATCTGATCAACTGACTGACTGATTGATTGGTTCGTTGCGTTGGACCTCCAGATGAGGGTTAAGAAGAGAGGGCTGTCATGTAGTAGCTTCAGGACAATGGGCTCTTCCGAAGAATAGGTACCTACATGTACCGACCTAGGTGCACTGCGCCGCAACCTGAAAGAAACAGTAGGGGTAGGTGATGTTGTATTAGGATAGGTTCTGATCGAAGTTGAAGCCCTGAAGCGTTGTGGGATTATATAGGTACCTAGGTACCCCTCACAGTGTATCGCAGCTTCTAAGTGGTGTGTACCTTCCCCCATCTCTTGAAAACTTGAAAAGCGAACCGACCAATCATCATTTCCCTAATAAAGGAAGGATGTATCGGGTACATGTAGGTAGGTCTTTTTAGCACTATGTAGGTATGTACCTACATGTATGTATGTACTGTTGAAGCCCTGTACTAAGAGAAAATTCACACCTTAGATTTCCATAATTGTGTCGGTATCGTCGTCAGACAAGCCAAGCAGAAGGTTATGAACTTGGCGGGATTGGTACCGTAGGGCTGCATGCGTCCCCCTTGCCAATAAGGCTGACGTACGATGGCAGGTCCAGGGGGTTGGATAGTGGGCACCCTACCTAAAGGTACATAGGTCAACCAATCCCTTTCTTCTCCAGCACAGTGGATCTAGCTACTCAGACTACATCACAGCGGCAGGTACCTACCTAGGTCTTCAATTATCGGAGACATAGGCACCTTGTTTACGGACCAAATTGCTTGAATGTTAGGCACGACCGAACACCCTTGAACTCATTGGTGCTGTGAGTTCTGAGTGTTGATATTCAAATACGGCGACGGAAAAAACCTCCATACCTTCGCCTAGGCATAATGAACCAAATCGACACAACGGTACCTATCTATCGCCTTAGAACTTCCTCGTTATCAGTCGACCTCATCCCACAAGCCCAGTCCGATAGTTCGCCAAAATTTACACACCGTCGCTTGATGTCCCATTCCTTCAGCTTCCCCCTTTTGGTGTCGAAATGTTCCAAGCTAAGATCGGGATGGCATATCAGTGACTACTCAATACAGTGACGTCCGTGTCTAACCATCGCGGACGTGGGAGCCGCGGCATTGTGTGTATGCCATATTTACTACATAGTAGTTTCCAATAAATAGGTAGATACCCAATAGTGTCACTTCGTGTTTGTGATACCTGCGTATCTAAGTAGTAGGTAGGGTTCACATGGAATCCTTGAATAGAATATCCCTATTCCTGCCATTCCGCTTCAATGATCCACCGGGAAGCACCGGCAGGCTGGCGAGCACCCAAGTACTTAAACCTAGAGTCCGCCCGGCGGAACAGCTCCGGCCATTCATGCATCTCTCGCTGCTGTGCGTTTAGGAGTTGTTGCATTCCTACGTCCAAATTACTGTTCTTTATTAGCTATGTTCGTAGCATATCCATGAGGCTTATAGGGCCGTACATAGCTCTTCGTGCGTCTGCTGTGGACAGGCTCTCAAGACCAGGTAGGATTCGCTCATGTATGATGACCCTGGCGCCTGATTTCATGGCCGGAATAAGATTTTGAAGGATCTTGATGCAGTACTTGTCCGCCCAATTGTGAAAGATAGAACGGAAGTAGTATACATCGGCCATGACGGGCTGTTCAGTGAAGAAGTCACTGCGGGATGATGATTATCAATATGCCCAATGGTTTGAGAGATGTAGATGACTCACTGTGCCATGAAAGTGACCCTATCCTGGAGTTCAGCAGGCAGCCGCGAGGCTCCTTCTGCGGCCGTTTCTGGGAGGTCCTGCACGACGCATTTTATATTTGGAAACGTCTTAGCGATGCCGATAGCAACGCTTCCGTGAGATCCTCCAACATCTACCATGGTGTTCTTGTCCTCCCATGGATAATTTTCCAGAAGCCCATCAGCTGACTGGTCTGTCTGTGAGAAGTACGTTCCGAATCTCTCTGCACGATCAGGATTCTCAGCCAGAATTTCATACATGCTTTTGTTGCTGTTATTGGCCAGAGAAAATCCCTGAGAGGTTAGTGAGTACCTATGTCTTAGTCGTGTTCTGGAGGACAAGACGTACAGTTTCGTTGCTTTCTTCAGAATTCGGCCACTTTTCCATTGCATCGGCCATCTGCATAGGTTAGTACTCATACTTTGGTTCTCCAAGTCGGCCCTACTTTGACTCCTGCTGGCCAAAACTCGTCCAGCTCGACGATGAGTGAGTTTCGTCTTAGCTCATCACCAGCAATAATAGCTGTTAGTGCAGAATGAGTGATGACGCCAGGTATATTCTCTCGGAAGAAGTGGTGGTTGATGATAGCGTGCCTAACAATCCGTCGAACATTCTTGACATTCAAGCCGGAGAATATCGACATCGCCTCAAAAGAGGTAGAATCGCCCACAGGGAATGATTTATCGAGCTTAAAGCGGAGAATCGCTTTCACGCTGACATATGCAGTCCACTAGAGCAGCCTATTAGCAAAGTCTTATCATGACGATATGTCTCGAACTTCCCTTGAACCTCAACAGCTCTTTTGGACCAGTCATCAGCGCCTTTAACTCCGAGCATGCGTCAATTACTGCTGCTCGCGCTTCTTTTACCTCTGTGGCATCTTCTGGCAGAGGTATGGAACTAAGTGCATCAGCATCTAGCGAGGGAGTGGGCAGCTTATTCCTGACGAGAAAGTCATTGACTACTGCTGTTTTCTCGGCGATAAGCGAGGAGAGCTCAATAATTTTATTTGTAGAAGTCATATTCCAAGTTTCAGTGTTATTTGCTAAAATGACCTCGTGAGGCTGGTCAGAATTCGATGTTTTGTTGCTGCTATGAAGAATGACAACGAACGGTGGAAATACGGCTTTTAGATTAGGTAGCTCTGAGGGTACCTGGAATTATAATTAGGTAACGATTGATCTTCCAACCGTAATGCAAGGGCGCAGTTATTCAAGAATTACCTAGGAGGTATGTACTTTGGGTACCACTAACAACATGTAAGGTACCTAGATTAGGATAGCGACGCATTTGGTTTGATAAAGCCTCGGTTCGGACCAGGCGAAGAAGATCCATCTACCAACGCGTCAATTGACACGATTTTCTCTATAGGGATGCGCTATAATTATAGGGAGAATAACGCTATAAGACCACTATAATTATAATGAGTTACAGCGCACATACCCCCTGTAATTCTTGAACCAATTAGAACGCAAGCTCTAGGAGTGGTTATCAGCCTCAAATTTTACCTAACTACCTCCTACTGCAAAACTCATACACACACGCACACACATAACAGTCAGTTCAACTGTCAGTTTGGTAATCCACCTTAGGTATTCAGCAGTCCATACATACGTTAGTATATCAGTTGGATAACATAGCTAGGTATCTAGGTGTTCAACTTAATCTTTCCCTATCATCCGTAAGAAGCTCCAATCAAGAACTAATATCTCCGGCGCTGGGATTATACCCAAAGTTTACAAGGTTATTGTGTTAACCTAGGACGTCATTAATCGTTCCCATTAGGAATTTCTTGGTTAAAGTTACTTGGTTTTTGAAAGATTGGAGCAGGCTATGTTCCTGACCTAACTTGACCTGTTGCTGTTCTTGATCTGGTTGCACCATTGCGATACAGATGTGACTGAAGATGTGGCGGGTGCTAACAGGTGCTAACAATTGAAAGCATAACGACTGGCCTCATTCTGCCAAGTAATAAAGCGCATTGTCCTAATAAGCTACAATAGCTTGTAGAATAGTAAACAAGTCCTTTCTTAGCAGACTTAATGCTTGGTTGGTATATGTATCTTTATAAAACACTGCGGATACTTAAATCTGTACGTTTTCAAGCTTTGCTGTACGCTATCTTCAAGGACGCACGCATAGTTGACAATCACAAGTCCAACCCTGATTGCAGTACTGACAGCTATCTCGCACCGCAAGGATGAATTGGTTCAGTCGTGATAAAAAGCAGGCAGAAAATGATTCTGCCGGGCCCACGAAAGTTTGGGCACTTGTGTTTAAAGAGGATAAACATAAGTATATCGACCTACACCTACCCCGGTACCTGTACTTCGGCAAGCAAGAACCGAGAAAATGGAACCGCATCCGATGGCGGGACACGGTGACTGGTAGCTGCATAGTCAGGCTAGGATGGAGATTATATATTCTCGCTGCTCGGCCGCCGTCTTCTCTGGACGTTAGCACCAGTGAGTATGCCACAGCTGATCCTACGGGCTCTTGTCTTGTCGCTTCGACAGCCACAATCCCGACTCCGGCAAGAACTGTCTATCTTGGGGAGGTAAATTATGAAAGTTCTGGCTATGGGTATGCCCTCATCCAACTCGACACCGTGTATCTGCAAGATATAATAGCAGGGCAACCAATGATTGGGACATCTTTCGAGATTGACCGTGAGTGGGTGGAGCGGCGAAATGCCGCGCCAGAAAGACCCCCAGAAAAATTTTGCCTACGCGCGGCCAGGAAGCCAAAGCCGGATCGCAAGCGTAAGGCCAAGGTGGTCGGGAATCCTCGCAATCCGAGTAAGGTCTCACCCCTGGCTCAGGACCGCGGAGCTCTTGTGATTAGCCCGGATGGCAGAGCCTTTGGCATTGCCCTTGGATATATTGAACCACATGATGATCCTGCAGGGCAAAATGTTGTTAAATTCGTCGCTTTGGATAAGAAATTCTGGCAGCATCTTGTTCGTCATGTTAATGGCTCAGATCCCCAGGAGTACATAAACGAAGTGTGGGTGGATATGATAGTAGGGTAGAGGCGATTTCGGTTTGGACGAATCTCGTCAAGGATGCGCGACTGTAGGTTATATCAATATGCATTTTTATAGGTAATACATTTGCCAATCGAAAATACTTGTTCATTCTACTTCTGGTGATATCTCGGGTGACATAGAGGCCCAAATGAAAACAGCCAAGCAGATCAAATGCACTATCAAATGCAGTTGAGGACCGCCCAGAGCAGCCATTCCGTCTTGTGATAGTCCGATGTTGTGGTGAATGCGAATGTAGGCTCGATAGCAGGGCCAGATATGGTACGTTCCTAACGCTGCTGCTAGCAATCTGGACATATAACTAAAGCCAGGCTCAGTGAGAATGGCAAGGCAGATTAGATTAGTTGATAGTAGCAATCCCCCATATTGGCGTAGAATGAGCTTCGCGGCCTCATTGCACCCTGGGAGTTGTTTGTTCGGATTGAAAATGAATGATAGTGCTGCTGCCGTCTCAATGAGAGCGTGTATAGCGAATGGTAACTTGGCCAGAATCATGTTGCTAGAGACCCAGCCTTTGAATACCTAAAATAGGCTGATGGAAATGATACCAGTATAGAGATAATAATGTTATGTTTGTGAATTCTTGTTTGTCGTAACCGAGAATCTGCCCCTGAATCGAAGACGATAAGCCCCGCACCCCGCCACCTTGGACAGGGGCAATAATGCATGTGAAATATGAGAGCTCGAGCTCTTTACCCCTTGCATAAGCTAATGTTACCTTGAGCAGCTTAGTTCCTCGAACAAAACTTGCCCAATTAAAAACCCTCTAATGATAAAGTACCGTTGCATATATGTACAATTCGAATTCGGTTCGTAAGGGTACTGGGGCTGTGTCCTATCGAGCTGCCGAGGTTGTTCGATGAATACCAAGTTTTGGTGATTCATGACTTCATCATTGATGAATGGGTACCACTGAGCCACGACCACTAGGTGATGCAACAGTTGGTGCAGGTTTGGTTGGAAATAGAACCCACCTGCACTGCACCCTTATGGAGCCGGTAAGAATATCAGTAAGCGAGTTTATACAGGACTAATGCAATATTGATACTAAATATGGCGTTTATGTCGAACATTGAAGTGATGCTTCTGGGGTTCTCATAGGTAGAATAGGAAGTACGAGAGCTGCACGTAGGGCTAGAATGGGCTTAGATACCTAGGTAGAAGTAACCTTAAGCGATCGGTTCCTGGGCTAGACCACGCTAATCCAACATTGAATGTTATCCATTCCATTATCATATTAGTCCATTCGATCCAAGTATTACTGGAGTATTACTGGAGTAACTTTCAGGGCAAATAGGTACAGATATTAAGTACCGTAGCGGGAAAGGGTGGTTATTGAAAATGAATTCGATTCTGATAACGTTTTTTTTTAGCTAACGTTTCTAAGATATCTGGCAATAGTTGCAATTGTTAGAGTATAACATATAAGAGGTATTAAACTCTATCCAATTAATATTAGTAAAAAGGCTGGCCACCTTAGACCTGATAGTTTAGTTGTTTGTGTCTCTTTGGTACGATTGCTCGAGCTATAGGTTCGAAAACCACCTTTTTCTCTTTTAAAATTTTTTAAAACTTCGACCAATCAAAGGCCGAGAACGATTTTAGAATATTTATATGATTCTTTAAAAAAATAATGATTGCCTTTTTGAAAACGTGTAACTCTGAAAGTATAGTAAATAGGGAAAAAATACGGTTGTCTTAAGGAGAATCGTTTTTGCTACCCACATTTTCCCCCTACGGTACCCTGTAGTGGTTCGCTTCACTGCTATCGCCTGTATCATGATTGTTTCACACTCTCGGACGTCATACCCTGATCAACAATTGCAACTCCATGATCGCACCGGAATATTACGATAAATTCATTACGGAACACCTGCTCGAGACATCAAACGCTTTGAACTTCCCTATTAGTCTACCTTACCGACTCGTCGACTCCCTCTCCCTCCTTCTTGCCACCTCTGCCATTAACCACACTGCCCAAGGTCGCGTTCTCGGCAAGAGTCTTGGCATCCTATCTAGCATTCGCACTTTTTTCTTATTAGCTTCGTCCAACCATAGCCGCCTTGCTAGAGTTTCGTTTTGAATACTTGCAATTACAACTTATATACTAACAGATATTATTGGGTTGTGAATCTAGCCTGCTTCTTCATTACTGCATACTTCTTTTAAATCACACCTAAACTCCTACGCTGCTGCTGCCGCCGGTTTGATTTAGAATCATCCATCCTCACGAATATCACTCTACTCACTTCATGGGATAATATAATAGCTTCTAATCTATTTATTGAATCTTACCTCCATATACCTATATAAAATTAATACGCCACCTACTACGATGGCGTCAACAAATACGTTTGGAGAGCTGGGACTCTCTATTGTTGGTTTAGGAGCACAGTATCCCCCAAACTCACTTAAGCCGGACGAGTTACACAAACTCGCTACTAAGTACTATCCGGATTCGCCCGCGTAGGTAATCCCTGGAAGCCATCGACCTCAATGTGCTAATGAATGCCTGCTTCAGCATGCAAAAGGTACTAGACATAAACAAGTACACAGGCATTGAGACGCGCTCATCTATTGGTACCTCGGATCACCCTGCGGTAAACCAACCAGATGCGCCATCAATAGCGGAGCTTCATAAGATTTTCATATCAGATGGAGTCCCGCTCGCTATTGAGGCATCTAGGAAGGCTATTTTAGAAGCTGGGATTGATCTTTCCGAGATCACTCACATTGTTTCTACAACATGCACCGATAGCGCGAATCCCGGATTCGACCATTTCGTTGCAAAAGGGTTAGGAATTACCCATTCCGTAGAAAAGGTTTTATTGCACGGCGTTGGTTGCGCCGGGGGGTTAGCGGTTCTTCGCACCGCTGCAAACCTTGCTTTAGGTCACTCTATGAGGAGCAAACCCGCCAGGATATTATGCGTTACGCTAGAAGTCAGCACGACTATGGTCCGCAGTGAGCTGAACAGTATCAACGAGCTGCAAGAAACGCGCATTGGGGCCGCTCTCTTCTCCGACTGCGCCTCCGCCCTGGTCCTCAGCAACGGGATCGGGCGGCCGACAGCCGCGCCCGTCTACGAGTTACTCGGGTGGGACCACAAGATCCTTCCCGAGACTGAACTCGATCTCGGCTTTGACGTGGATCCTGTCGGTTGGAAAGTTGTGCTCTCGCCTCGGGTTCCGAAACTAGCAACCGAAGTCCTGAAGCCGAGTTTTGCCGAGTTATTGGAAAGCGTCCCGGATCTTCCAGCGGGATACCGAGAAGCGCCCGATTTTGACTGGGCGATGCACCCGGGCGGCCTGACCATCTTAACCGGAGCTGAGAAAATGATGGGCATATCCCCAGAGCACATGCGTGCTAGTTATGATCGATACATGAATCACGGGAACTCGAGCTCGGCAACAATTTTTAGTGTAATGGACCGCCTGCGAAGTAAAGACATGGACGCAATTGCTCCGGGTGGTCGGCCTCGGGATTTTGTCGTTGGATGCGCATTCGGACCGGGAATCGCGGTTGAGATGTGTATGCTTAAACGCAACATGGGACGTCTTGGAATACAGACCCCTCCCGAGACCGACAGCGAGGCGAGTAGGAGTGAGGCTGGCGAGGACGTCGAGTGGGCGAGTATCGAATCGAGGGAGTCAATTCCAGGCACTCCTGGATCGGAGAAAACGCAAAGCGAACGGAGACCGACACTGGGCGATGAGATGTTTATCAACGAAGCACTGGCCAATGTTGAATTGGATTAAACGACATCGAGCACTAGACCAGCATTGTGATATTAGATTATACCCAAATCGCATTTTTCTTGCGTTCAATGCATCAGATTCTTTGCTATAGGGATCAGGCGGCAGCCATTTCCATCACACAATAGCTAATGATGAAAATACTCAATCCGTGGTTTAAGGTACCTAAACCAACTAATTCCAGTCAAAACAGCCTCACGAGGATGCTTTAAACAATAACCTACGATGAAGGGATTGTCAATTTGAAGAATTAGCTGTTCCAATACGTAGGATTTCTCCCCTTTAGATAGCGTATGAGCAGTATCCCGATTTCAATATCATGGCTGCATGGTATTAATGTTGAAGAATTGAAATCTCGCAAGTCAACTGCGGGGAAAGAATTTCAGGGGACCCCAGCGCCCCAGAGCGTTTTTCTCAGCTTCCCGGGCGGGTTAGTACGGTACCCAATACTCACCCCATCACCTAGTGATAAGGAATTGGAGAAAGCTTGGCCGCTGGAACGTCGATATCGACTTACATGAAGACAAAGACACATCAACTGGCATGCTCCAATGTCGATAACATATTCTTCTAACGGCCCAGCGTCGTTCATGAGGCTTCGATACCTCATTCCGTTGGTTCTGTTTCTTATTGTCGTCATGGCGTATTTTCATAGGTTGGGGATAACTTCTTTGATCCTCTGGGCATCGACATCAATTGTCGCTAGCGCCGCCAACAATACTGGTAATTCACCCGGTCTGCCAATGGTCATTAATACATGGGGCGGTCCCTTCACCGCAGCCACCGATGCGGCGTATTTATCTCTGCTAAAGCCCGAGACGTCAGCTCTTGACGCCGTCGAGCTCGGCTGTTCCACCTGTGAGGCCAACCAATGCGACGGAAGTGTAGGGTACGGCGGGTCCCCAGATGAGAACTGCGAGGTGAGACGGAGCTCCCTAAATCAAACCCCGGATTCCATAGATTAGGTAGCTAGGAGGGCAAACGGTGCGGTATAACTAAACCCCCACAGACAACCCTCGACGCAATGATAATGGACGGCACAACCATGAAATCCGGCGCCGTCGCCGCCCTGCGCCGCATCAGAGACGCCATCTCCGTCGCCCGCGCCGTGCTAGACCACACCACGCACACGCTGATCGCTGGTGACTTCGCCACCGACTTCGCTGTGGCAAACGGCTTCACGATGCAGAATCTGACTACCGAGGCTTCGGCCGCGTCGTGCGCGCAGTGGCGCGCTGCTAACTGTCAGCCTAATTACCGCATCAATGTCTCGCCTGACCCGGCTACTTCGTGCGGCCCGTATGAGCCGGTGGCGCTGATTTCGGGTGAAGCGGGGTTGGTGGGGAGAGGGAGGCCGGAGGGGCATGATACGATTTCTATGATTGCGCTGCACGCCTCGGGGACCATAGCGGCGGGGACTTCGACGAATGGCGCTAGTCGCAAGGTACCTGGCCGTGTCGGCGATGGCCCGATCACGGGCTCTGGGTCGTATGTCGATGGAGATGTGGGAGGTTGCGGGGCGACTGGCGACGGGGATGTCATGATGCGCTTTCTGCCGTGCTATCAAGCGGTGGAGAATCTGCGGCTAGGCATGAGTCCGAAGCAGGCGGCTGAGGATGCTGTGAGACGGATGCTGAGGAAGTATCCGGATGTCCAGAGCGGGCTTGTTGTGGTGAATAATAAGGGCGATCATGGGGGTGCCGGGTCGGGCTGGACATTTACGTATGCCTATCGCGGGGGCACGATGAATGAGACGGTTGTTGTCAGCGTACCGCCGCTTACCTCTGATACCGATTCCGTCCCGGATTTGCGAAGGCGATAAGTATTACATACTTGATTTGGATCAGATCGTTCAGATAAAATTATAACTGATCAAGCTGTCCATTGACTTAGAATCTTTAGGGTACCAAACAACATATAGATAGGTCCTTTTCGGAGCGCATCACGGAACATCGGAGACTCAGTCCCCTGGGCCTTCATTTTTAAGAATGAAGATAGCAAATCAATTAAGTGAAATGAGTTTCTTACCAAATATCTTACACTACCTTAACAGTACATAAGCCTATATGCCCTAGGTTCTCAACTCCATATCTGGACGATATTCTTTTCTGTATCTCTTCCACCGCATGCATCATGACTCATAACAGCTCCCTACACAGGTATCCAACATCGCCTCCACACTCCCGAATACTCCTCTTTTCCCCTCAACACTAAGCCTGCACAGCAACCTCCCTACCCTCCAAACCCTCATCCAAATACAATTTCCTCAACTCCCCCTTCCACTCATCCAGCATAATCCACCTCTTCCCCTTATCCCCACTATCCGGCAACGGCACGCACCCCTTCGGCATGCCCTCAAACAACCCCGCATCCAACCTCGGGATTTCCATAAACGTATGCTCCTTCCTACACTCGAACCGCTTCTTCTTCAGCTCGCCCTTTAGCAGCTGCGCATGGCACTCCTTGTCCAGCTGGATCACGCCCAGGCAATCGGCACATGTGTACAGCGGCGCGTCCATCACCGTCCATTGCTTGTAGCACCCGTCGCAGGATACGAGCCATGTCGGTTGGATGGGCCCGCCGTCGACGGAGGCGGTGTCGGAGGGTGGCTTGGATTTGTCCCCGTTCGGCTTTGGACTTGAGGTCCTGCTGTGGCTTCCTGGGGTCTCTGCACCCGCGTGCGCGGTGCCGTTGGTGCCGTTGGTGGTGCCGTTAGCAGTGCCGTTGGTGGTGCCGTTAGCAGTGCCGTTAGTGGCACGGATAGTAGTGCCGTTTGGAGTGGCAGGCTCTTCACTGGTGGACTTAGCCACCCACTTTTCCCACTTGACCAGAGCCTCTCGCTGGATCATGCTCCGCAGCGTCCAGGTAATTCGCGTGTTCTTGGTATCCTCGACCGTCGTCAGTAGCCGAGCTAGGAGCCAATATGCAGAGTCGTCGTTGTCATCGTCTTCATCTGAAAGGAGCTCGATGATCTCCCGCATGATCTTATCGATCCAGCCTCTAGCAAGCTTAGAGTCGCTCTTCCGCTTGTGGTGGTAGCGGATTAGGCAGCACACGGTGATAGTGTTGGCCCAGAGGTCATTGCCGTCACTCGCCTCTGGCTCTGGCAGGAGGTTTGCGATGCGAGATCCGTAGGAATCAATTGTCTCGATGGGTAGGTTCGGTTGGAATGCCTTGTCCAGATACGTCCTAGCCAGAGCGTTGGTCATGTCGTCTATCGGATGGCGGGACAAGCTGTCGGTTCGATGAAGCTTGATATTCTCGAGGGCCGTTTCCTGAATAGCGACGACCTTGTCTTGCTGTGTACCGTCCGCCGCATTTTCCAGCGTCTTCGCAAAGCCATCTCGGAGGAGGAATAAGAGGTCATGCGCTTCCTGCTGGATCCCCATATCGATCGCAAGAGTGAAAAAGGCTTCGATCACGTCCCAGCGCTTGGTCGCGTCCGCAGCCTGGGCGAGTATGTTCGAGTCCTCGTCGTCTGTCAAGACTACTACGAATTCGTTGACTAGCTCGTCGAAATACGCAGCCCATGTCTCGCTAGTACGGTTCAGTTCCTCGACGAACGCGATGAGCTCGGCCCATGCGCCGCTATTTTGGTAGCGGGTGAGCACCTTGGTGTAATCCTTGAAGTGCACGTAGTCATACTGGAGACTCTCCCTGTGGGTACGTGCGGCAAGTGGATAGTCTTTACCCAGTTCCCATAGACGGTCGCCCAAGTCCAGTGTGATACGGGCCAGTAACGACGAGTTGGCTGAGTTCTCGATCCATTCCTTGTTTTCACTACGAATGCTGTCAATGTCTTTCTTAGCTCGCAAGAGTAGCTCGATTGCCTCTTCGTTGCTGGTGCTTGGTTGCTTAGAAAGGAAATGGCATGCATGCCAGTTCTTGGGGTTGAGGTCGACGGCCTTTTGTGCGCGCGCCTGATAGATCTCAGCCATGCCTTCTTCAGAGCGGCATAATTGGAAGGTGATCAGCGCGCCGTGGATCTCCCAGCTCGATTTCTGCTCCGGTGTATCATTTGTGTTATCAAGGGCTGCTGCTGCCCAGGCCTCAATCTCCCTGATTTGGTCGAGTGTGAATTCTCTGTTCTCGAACTCCTGGAAGCCAGCTGTGTTTGGCTCTCTATAGTCCTCTGGTTTACTTGGCATTTGAGCGGACTTCTCCGGATTGAGCTGGATAAAACTGTTAGTATCATTTTACCATACGGTACGGTATTGAAAACAAAATTCGGTAACTCACCCGTGATAAATACCCTCGGATGAACCAACACGCACACCAGAATTGACGAGGAAGGAATTCCACGCGACGGAATAGATGGGTCGCCATATGCTTGGCTGCACGGGATAGGAGCGCCTCGTGTAAATTGGCCGACGGCGTCTTCACGGCTTCTATAAACGACGTTCCAGGAGCATCCTTTATGTACTTCGTCACAGAGGAGTCGTGGAACCAACGGGAGATCTCCTGTACGCCGGACATAGAGTAGAGCCATTCGCAGCGAGTATCACGCAATTCGATGTATTCGTCCAAGTCCCAGGTGTTTATACTCACGCTCAGGTTGAAGGGCCAGAACATGGCATCAATCCCGCACTCTTCTGTAAAGAGTTTGACGAGGAGTGGGCCAACTTGTGCCTTCAACTCTCGGTCAGCAGCCGAGAGGTCGACCTCCTGCATATGTTCCAGAAGCCAGTACATAGCGTATCGGCGGAGATTTGTCTTCCTTCTCAGCTCCTCCTCCGTGAGTATGATCAAGCAGGTCAGCGTAATTTTGAGATCGGCGTTATCAGGATCGAGGCAAATATACTCCTTATGCTTCGCGCCGAGCTTCGCCTTGAAGAATTGTTCGAATTCAAACCTCTCATAGAGGTCAGGAGGGCACACATTGTTAAGGAAGTGGCGGACAATCGCAAGCTCAGACTCTTGAATAACCTGTGGACCTGACCTGGCCACATCGAGTCCGGCTTCTCTTTCCAAGCCCTTTGATGGGATCCGGTCTTTGATTTCAGAAGCTCTCCAATCAACATAACCCGAGTCAGTGATGCCGAATATGGGGTACTTCTCTGCGAGCTTCTGTGCGAAAGGGAGCAGTGATATGGTCATAGTCATCGGTGCGGCCTCCTGAGTGGTACTTTCGATATCTGTGAAACCTGTCTTTCTCCTCGTGAGCGGCAAGATAGCGGCGGGAGCTTGCACCAAGGAGTTTCTTCGATGTTTGACAGATAAAAGATCTTCCAACATATCCACCTCGAACCACTTCCGACCATTCTCGACCCACTGTATGATCTCGTTTATCTCTTCGATTTCCTTGATGGTGCGGATGTTATTGAGTCGTCGAATTTCGGCGTCAATCTGGTCGGCCCTTGTCTTATCGGCGTCTGCAAGCACCTCGTTTATGTCATCGACGAGATCGACCTTCGCAAGGGCATTCAAAC
The DNA here is from genome assembly GCA_023628415.1 of Hypoxylon sp. PDH2405. NCBI lineage: Eukaryota > Fungi > Ascomycota > Sordariomycetes > Xylariales > Hypoxylaceae > Hypoxylon > Hypoxylon sp. PDH2405. Next base: position 394,664 of record JAMAKT010000010.1, read on the forward strand.
TTGTGTTCAGCTTGAAGTAATCGCCATCGCACTTGTAACTTAATGTTTCCAGTATCTTCCCTCGCCACTCGGAGATGCCAGGACGACTGGGATCTTTAAGAATGGGCATGTTGTCCATCCGATATGTGATGTACTTATTGATATCATCGGCATTGTGTTCGGCTATTGGGATAGTTTCGAATTTAATCCCATCCTCTTGTTCAAACAATTCCGTGACCATTTCTGGACGAGCAGTCAGGAAGATGCGAGGCTTCTTATTATCATTCACGGAAGTCAGCCTCTCGAATAGTGGAACGAGCTCCCTGTCAAGGCCGTCAATGAACAGGAAGAAAGTCGTGTCCGGATTCATGCGTTCCTTGTTGTCAATGAACAGCTGCTGCCAGAGGTCTACCGAACTGTCAAAGTCAGTCGACTTCTCGAGGATTTGATACACGGTCTTGGTCATCGCTTCGTAAGCGGTGAAGATCTGCCAAAGCAACGTCCGCGAGACCAGTTCTAAGATGCTAGCAGCATCTTCGTCTTCGGTCTTCCTCTTCTCGCCCTCCATGAAGAAGTAAGCGGTGACAGCGCGGGAGGTAGGTCCAGCTCGATTCATTTTTCTTAGATATCTCAAAGTATTGGCCATCATTGACGTCTTTCCCGAGCCGTTTTTGCCTCTTAGAACCATGACGGGCTTCGTCGGCGAGGATGACTTGGTCCACTCTAGAAAGTCTTCGTGTTCCAGGATCCATTTGCCAGTTTCGTCAACCAGTGTGTTCTTACGAGCGTCGAAGGCTCTTTGCCAATTTGGAATTGGCTCTCCATCATTGTCCAGCATATTTGGAGGGAATCCCAGCGCTTTGGCAATAGTACTACGCCACTTCTTCGCTTCCTGTTCCTTCTTCTGCTCTTTTTGGCCGTCGAGCATCAACTTGATGTCTCCAGCGCTGTCGCTTACTAGCTTGTAAGTCTGCGCATTCACCAAGAGCGATTCTTTGGCGTTGAGTCGATCCATCATGCTAAGCAGATCGTTGATACCGTTGTCATTAAGGAACAGTTGTTTCGTGAAGGCGAGGAACTTGCTATGTTTCTTCCGAAGCTTGATCGTGCGGTCGCATATCTCAACGAAGAGCCGGAGATTCTGAACTGCAACACGTCTGAGTCTCGCGTCCATCCGTCCCTCATAGGACTCGAGACGCTCGAGGAACTCGGTGCATTTCTCAAGCAACTCAGCAAGATTCTCGAAGATGCCCTCATAACCTTGCCAAGCTTGTATGACAAAGGTAAGCGCATTGTAGCACATCCCCGCCGGAGCGAAGACCTATAGGATTCTTAGCATATTGTGAACAGCAAATATTCACCGCAACGAGTAAGAGGGTGGGCCAGCCCCGTTGAAGCAACTTACAGTCGAGGCGCCATCGGCGACTATTCCTCCCACAGTGTTGATGCATTGTAATGTCCTGTTCACGACGCTTTTGAACAAGCCGAACTTTTCCGACTTTTTCTTATCTGATTGTTGTACATTATCGATGTACTGGAGCACAGCGTTGATGTCGAGGGTCGTCTGAACCCTTTTCGGGTCCCCGCCGGCTAGCTCGATGACTTTGTTATGGACTTCCTTCCAGATTGCCTCAATTTCTTTCTGATCGGATAGATCCGCCGCTTTCTCAGCAGTGGAGCTTGTGCTCAAGACGCTACTTGACGTTTGTAACGCCGGGGGCGCCATACTGGCACGTGCTGTCTTAGATTGGGGTCTTCAAGGGTTGTCAATCTGGGGTTTTAGTTCGGTATGACTTCCACTCAGCGATTTCGTGTCCTCATACTATCTTATAATTCATTATTCTTAATGTGCTCCAACTCGAGACACGGCGCTCTGGCAACCCTTAAAAAGGATTTGTTCCCTAATGCGGCTCCTCAGCTAGCCGCATCATAGCCCCCGATGGTACGACACCCCGTATGCAGTCAGCTCAGCTCATCCAGCCACCCTCAACTGAGTCAATTCTCCGGAATATCTTGTCTGTTCCTGTCTGCATATCTGCAAGCTACTTAGTGGGCCATACTAGATAGCGGTGGTGATTGGCACGGTAAACGACGCTGCTCCAAATTCAGGATTCTGCCCCACGGAACCACATCTGTGGGTTGACCCAGGCGGTTACAGCGGCTTGAGTCTGTCGAGCTACGAAAAAGTCCTATCTTGTCGCAACTCCTGCATCCTAACACTTCAAACAGAGTCTGCGAAGAGGACAGGTAGAAGCTGTTGTATCCCTTACTCCTTGTGGGGCGAAACATGCTTGTATGTACTTTTGATGATCCTTCGCAAGGATCGCAATCCCGCAGATATACCCGTAGAAACATTCAGGGTTAGAAAAGAGCTGCTGAAACAAGATTGTCTGCCACCCCTGGAGTTCGGCTCGCGGCAAGGAGCTAATCTGACGATTGAGACAATAAACGGCACCAAACGGTAGACGCTAAATCTAGAAGCCACACATGCAGCGTCCCGGTGTGATAATAATAGCATCAGCAATTTCAGCTCTTGCACAACTAGTACCTACTCGAACGTCCAACACTCTTCAGAACAAAGGCTTTAATGCACTTCACCCTACACTCTGCTGGCCTCATTACAGTCTCAAATATCATCCAAGTTGAGTCATCCCCCGTACATTATCAAGTCAAGCTTTTTACAAATATATCCGGCTGCTGTCAGCTTACCTGATTCGTAATGAGATCAACACCACTTATTGCCGCTGCGGCAGTGCCGCACATCCGCAGTAGACTCTCAACCACGACGGCGAACCGTTAGCTTCAAAAACGGATCTAGCCGGCGTCGTTGGAGGCGACCAATTTGGTCTGTTGGTCTAGAAATATATGTCGTGTAACCCTTAATTATAGTCAATACATGACTGTTGGGACCAATAGGCGCTCTGTTCGACGCTGCAATTGGCCCATTACGGCATGTCACTTCGGCTCCGCTCAGCTGGTTCTACCCCATTACAGCCAACCATTCACCACCCCTCTCGATTATCAAGCGAGCGCGTACTGCTTCGCCAGGCGTTGTGTTGGGAGGAAATCGTGATCGTTTCCAGACTTCTCCAGTTATCCTTCGCGACGTCCGTTACGGCTCTTGCGAGTCTTGTTCACATGGTTCTTCCGCTTACGAACACGCCGGCACAGCCAAAAATAGGGCTTCTAGATGTTTATTATCAGGTACCTAGGTAGCTATAGACATGCGAGACCAAATGCTGTAAAAACGGATACACCAACAGTCAAGCTACACCCGGTCTTGATATGTGATACCAACGGGCCGTGATGAAGGGTGACGACGATCTTCTCTCCAACTCCATCAATCTAGCACTGGATGACAGGAACATTGCCCGGGGCACTGTACGCCTTTCCAGCATTGTCGGGCTGACCCTGGGCTCCGTAGATATTGACGACGATGCTGGGGTCGTTCTTCTGGTAGGCGCCGGGGAAGCTAACAGTCTGGCTCGGCGTGAACGTGCCGCTTCCACTGACCCTAAGCTGAGCGCAGGACATGTAGAATTGAGCGCCGTTGGCCATCCTAGCAGAGTGCAGAGCCAGAATCTCGACGCGCATGAGGTAGTCGCCGGGGGCGATGCACTGCGGCAGGTTGAAGTTGACCCAGCCCTGGTTGGAGATCATGTGGTCGACACCCCACTGCTTGCTCGACGTGTCGAACGTGTCCTCCCAGATCTTAAACCACTTGAGACCCGTCTTGCTCGAGGTCGCCGCGTTGTCCACCTTGGCGAGCCATGCCGTGATGGGGCCCTTGTGCGACTTCGCGATCGGGTTGTCCGGGTCGTTGGGCATTTGTGCGCCACCGATGACGTGGCCGAAGTAGGCTCCGAGCTTGTCACCAGGTGCGACGCTGATGACCTTGTCGGAGGTGTGACCCTGCTTCTGGCAGATAATGTCTATGGGAGTTGATGTTAGTCTTTCTCGCGATACATAGCGGCCTAATAGGAAACCCTAGACCATTCCACAACAGACCCTCCGATATTCTTACCTTGCGAGGTCACATCGTAGACGGGGTTGTTGTCATTCGGGGCTCGGAGACCGACTAGCGAGCCTTGCTTTGCACCGTTGACTGAGACTTCCTGAATCGGTCTATCAGCTATTGGTTTTTGCAAGCTATGTTCCAATGAGGCTTACTTGGAAGATGCAATGAGCCTCCGCTGAGAGGGCGAATGCCGCAGCTGTGAGCAGAGAGAGCTTCATCTTATCTATAATAGCTGCAAGCTGTATACGATGCAATCTGTAAGAGTTACCTGCCTTAGAGAAGTGAGATCACTTTCGGTCCCTAGATTTCCATCCTGCATATATATAGATAATGGGACGTTACCCTTGCACTATTCCATGCCATTATATGCCGAACCGAATAGAGTAGAGTAAGGCCATGCCGATACTAGCGGCGCTCTCAACTCTATCTCCGTGACATAGCAGGCCTCATAAGCCTCCACTAAGGCCAGCAAGCCGATATGCAGAACTTCTCCGCGACAGATTGAATTAAAGTCAAACTCTTTTCGGATATTGGGCAAGGCCTCTGTATGGTGGAAGAGTTCCGGTGGACCTGGGGTAATATAGCCGGCAAAGCCAGAATTCATATGCAGGTCACAACAGATTGGTCGCAGGCCCATTGCTGTCTAAATTAAAAGGCTCCGTACCATAATCCAAGAAAAAATAGGAACCGATTGGAAGATGGGTACGGGGAAATTTCATTTATCTGCAGCTATAATCCGGGGCGCATGAAGAACAAGCGGGACAATAGCCCTATACTCCGGGCGCCAAGTCAGTTCGCCCGGCCATATGACAGGACGAAGATGAGATATAACGACGTAATGCATCTCGAGACCAGGTGTCGTGGGTGGGAAATTACGGTTGATAATTGGGCAGTCATTCCGTAGCGCAGGGCAGCGTCTAATCAATCCACATAAGACCAAATATATTCCAGTCATAGCATGATTGACTACCATGTATCTTTGTTATGCATACATTCTACCTCAGAAAGGGCCGATTCTATTTGGAATTACGGTTCTCTTGAGAAGTAGATATTATTGCGCTGACCTTGAGATATAGTTCTCAAGTGAAAATTCCTTGAGAGCCCCCGATTAAGCTGATACTAATACAGTAGGTGTTTAGATTCGTATTGGTCCATCGCCCGCAAAATCGCAAATCTAAGGGAGAAAACGAGATAAACATATAATCAAAATCCTCGCTTGTGAGGAGGCTATTCTATTCCAAGTGCTGTCGATTTGGTTGTACACTATATTCTTACTCTAGAACATACCGAGGCTAATTGTATGAACACAGATAATGGGTTGGTGACTATTTCCCGTTCAAATTTCCTTGTATAGCTTCATATAGTCAAAGAGGCAGTAGACTCCCTACCAAGCTGTGTTTAAAATACGAATCTAATGGTGGCGAACGAGTGACATACCTTGGGTCATGGTGTAAAGAAGACATTTTGCGATTAAAAGGCTAGAGAAAGAGCCATCCACATTCCATAGTATTCACCATAACAACAATATAGGGTTTCGCATATGGCGCTTGGTGTCAATTAGCCTTCTATAGAGCTTGACACCTCCGGTGAGATAGGAGATGTGCACAAGGAGGCTAGATTATAAACTCCGGCAAAAGCTTGTCGGTGCTCAACGTCCACATTTCTCTCCAATAGACCCCTTTTCAGCTAACTTTGCCGGTAGTCGAGAAGGGAGAATACCATGTATGTTCCAAGGAACAGACTAGATATTATTTATTGTTTTGCAGGTATTAACTTTCTTTTTCGTTACAAATATCAGCAGGACACTAGATATATTCTTATGAATCTGCTTATGAGACTTTGATACCCTATATGATGCCTCCGTTAAGTCCTTGGATAAGTGGCAACTCATTCTATGGCTTGATTCCTAATTTATACAAAGGTACTACGTCTCATTAACGTTGAAAAATCATCAGAGTTATTTCCTCTAAACCCTTGGTAAGATAGATAATGCGGCCGTTAGATTCGGTAATAAGGAATGAGAAACCTATATCATAGCTCGTAAACGTGAAAGATCGAATTAAGATGATATATATACTATTGTATCTTGAGCTAGGACCGTAGATAGGGAGAAGAGAAAAATAAAGTGGGTCATAATAAATCCAGGGTGCTTTCTCGTATATCATCTCACTACCTCCCTAAGTGCAGAATCGAGGCCAATACTCTTGGATAGGTACGCCGGAGGAAATTTATATAAAGCAAACAAAAACTTGGATTGAGGAAACCTGATTTCCTAATAGTTCTCACCAACAGCATAACCCACTCTCATGGTGTGTTAAGGGGTAGCGGCAACCAGACTCTTGATTGGAGCTCTACTCATGGCTGCCTCTCAGTGGTCACCCCTTGATAATCTCACTCGAAGCATCTGATTTGCGCGCTACATACTAATAGGAAAGGGTACATAGTGTGTGTTACACGGCACATGTCCCCGGAGCTATATCACTAGACTAGCTTCCTCCCTTGCTTTGGTTGTGGCAACCATTGCCAAGTAAATGGCTATAGCTATCCCAAGGCTACGGTAGGCTGTTTAGCTACCTAGAGCTCGAGATAGAGACCCGTTCGGAACACCGTGTGGCTTGTAACGAACAAGCATTGTTAATAACTAGTGGTCTATTGTGAACATGAGGTACCTTACTGCTTCTGGAGCTCAAATTTCCCACAATGTTATATTGGGACCGACGCTTATAGACTTATGACAGTTGGCAGGAGGATTCTCTTAGACACTTGGGTCCTTAAGATGCACACGTGCGTGTTCAACCAAGGCCCAAGGCCCAAGACCCCAATGTAAGCACTTGATGGTCTAGGGCTATTAGCGCCGAGGCGGACTCGAAAGGGAATACGGCTAAAGTTGGCAGTTCGACTAATACCTTGTAATCATTTTGAGTGAAATCAAGTTTCTTCATCATAGACAATACGAATACGACTATTCGTGCAAATTGGGTCATTCGATATCTGGATTAAGTGCCCTTGTCACATTGCCAATGTAAGTGAAGTGTAAAAAGAGATACACTAGTTTCCTATCCCCTGTGTATGGCTCTGTTAGTATCTAAATATAGTATGCTGGCTTATGTCTAGGTAGACAAAGTCATCTTATTTAAGTAGGTCTTTTAGGGTATATGGGCAATTAGACCAGTTCCCTCAACCCCTTATTAAATCTGAATATGATATTTGGGTTGCGGCACTATCTGCTGGCTATGATCGAGGTTTCGAAATCATATTGTAGATTATCTTTGATTCCTATCTCTCGCTCGATTGGGACGTGATTTCTACACGTGCTGACGTGTAGGGATATGCCTGGCACGATATGTCGCTTACTAGCGCCTACCGTGAGATGAACAGGCCTCTGGATTTCGCTCTAGCCGAGCTTCAACGCACCAAGCGACAAGCTAGCTGCACCATATCCCTTCGGCTGGTAATGAAGAACCGCCACGTGTAACGCGTTGGGGTCTATTCTTTTGACGGTAGGCAAAGGTCCACAACTACCCCGAATGGTCAATATCGACCAGCATCGCACGAGCCATTTCAGCTTCCGAGTCCACGAGTGATTTTGTAAGCATCTACTATGTGTAATGAAGGATCTGAGTTATTTCCCAGCGAAAGGGATGCGCGTAGCGAAGACGAAGGAGTATACGACGGACTTTACGCCTAAAGCCATACCGGCATGCCTTTTCCAGCTGTGTCACTATCCTTGTCAGGTACGGAGTATTCCCACTAAGCTTTCGTGCAAGGCATAAGTTACGGTATAAGGCATGCAGGATCACCCTGGCTCTACCGTACTCTAGCGCTGTCTCAGGGCTGAGAAGCAATCCCTGAAAGCTTACATGCACCCCTAAGATAGGACTCGACGGTATGCGGCTGTGATTGCGGGGTGTTCCTCTTATTCGTTCTCTTAGTCTAGAAGCTGACTTAATTAAATCCTTCGAGTCTAATTGGTACTGCGTTGACAGACTGATATCATATTAGCCAAAATATTATGTCAGCGTGAGAAATATTATATGCCTCTGCCTCCTAGGACCTGCCATCTCCGCGACAGACACCCAAGACGCTTACGAAAAACAGGAAAGGCCGAGAATTTAGCATCATTCTTCTGCTGGATATACTATGTACCGGTGTCAAATTAAGCAGCTGACGATTGAAAATCTCCCCGAGCTAATAGGTCCAGTGCCGTCGATCATCATCGCTAAGCCACACTTACGCTTCGGCTCTTGTCAGAACCGTGTGCCACCCCCTGCTACTCTGTTTCCACTTTCCCGGTCCGATGGAACAGTGCCGGTTGACTGTCCTCGCTGGCTAGACGAATACGGTGGCAGAGGATAGTAAATAAAGGCTTGGCCTTATAAGCACTTGCGAGTGGGCTCCATACGTAGGTCAAGCTTAGTGAAATAGGGCGCCGCTAGACTATGGCGACGAGAAAAATTGGATGTCATCAAATCTCTGGGGTTCGGTACTAGCGGGGATAGCTCGCTGGTCTAGACGTTCCAATATGTACCGTAAAGGTCAGGGATACGGCAAGGGCTGTCCGCAGCATACACAGACATGTTCAAGTCCCGATGAAGTCCATAGTGCAACGATCCCTTGAGGTACAGTAGGTACCTAGCATTCGTTTTCGTATACGTATAAGCATTATGTACTGTTACCCTTTACCAGGATCGTTTGCGTTCCTATATCACCATTGGTGGTACTGGAGACGTACATAACTTACACACACCGCCCTCTAACTTTGCGACTTCACCTTTCTCTTGATAAAGTCGCCTTTGCACATCCTGACATTTTAAGATAGCTACTGATGAAGTAGCGGAAAACGATGGAGGTGGTCGCAAACATACTCGAGGAGCGAGGACCCGTCTTGGCGTCCGTCGCTGTGATCCTCACCACCGTATTCCTCGCAACACTACTATTCGGAAACAGCAGCGCATCGAATATACCGCTAGTGGGTAGCGAATACGGGAATGCCGAGAAACGTAGAAAAGCGTTCATTACGAACGGTTATGATTTCTACAAGAAGGGGTACAATTTATTCAAGTCAAAGGCGTTCAGGTTGACTGCTCTCGATGGTACGATTCACGCCGATTCTGGGGCTAGGGCAGTGGACGGCGAGGAAGAGGCTAATATCACCGAATAGGCGACCGCATCGTCTTGCCGAGACACCTCATGGAGGAAGTGAGACAGCTTCCGGATGATGTCATTGACATCAACAAGGCCTTTGACATTGTAGGACTTGCGGACAAACGCCGAGTGGTAATTCCTGGTATTAATGCGATTGCAGATGAACGAGCACAAGCACCTCGACATGGGGCACCGGAGGCAAACGGAATTCCTCATCCACATAATCCGCAGCGACTTAACTCGTAGCTTGGGTAAGCCACACTGTCTTGCCCGTTGTCTCGGACTCTGTCTTTTCTAACTGGGGCGGCTTGAAAAGTGCGCATCAACCCCCGACTTTCGGAAGAAACAGCCAAAACAATCCGCGAAGAGCTGCCGTCGGGCGACGACTGGACGTCTGTGGTGGTCTACCAGACGATCCTGCGCGTGGTCGCCACCGTCTCGGGCGCCATCTTCATCGGCCCGGAACTGTGCCGCTCGGAGGACTACCTTAAGGCTAGCATCGGGTACACGCTGGACTTCGTCAACGCCGTGAGCAAGCTTAAGCAGTGGCACAAGTGGTGGCGATGGGTCGGCCGCTACTTTACGCCTGAAGTTGACAAGCTATTCGCCGACCGCAAGGACGCGCACAAGTTCCTGCGCCCCGTCATCGAGCAGCGACGTGCGGCCATGAAGGCGGGCCAGGAATTGCCCGACGACACTCTGCAATGGATGTTGAACAAGGTCGATGAGTTCGGCCTTACCGACGATGCCCTCGCCGAGACACAGCTCAACCTGAGTATGGCCGCTATTCACACCACAACGCTAACTGTTACCATGATGTAAGAGCTCTTCCTACCAACCAGACTCTTACTAAGGAAGCTTTGCATTAACCCATATTCTCCAGCCTTTACGACCTAGTAGTCCGACCAGACATAGTGGAGGAAGTGCGGGAAGAGATCCGATCAGTCCTCGATGAGCATGACGGCGTCATGACGAGCCGCGCACTCTTCGACATGAAGCTTCTGGACAGCGTCATGAAGGAGTCCCAGCGAATGAACCCGGGAAGCATGATCCGATTCCAACGCTACGTCGCCAAGCCCGTGACCCTTAGCGACGGCACCCACCTACCCGCCGGCTACATGATCGAGACGCCGCATGCGCTGGCGGTCCAGGACCCTGAAGTGTACCGAAACCCGGAGGTGAGCCATAAATCACATCCACAGCCTTTGACCTCCTTCAACTTGGAACAGCATTTCCGTATGTTGCGGTGTACTAACAATGTACAACCGTAGGTATTCGACGCGCACCGTTTCCTCAACCTGCGCAACGGCACATCGGAGGATCTTCTAGGATACAAGAACAAGGAGCAACACCAGTTCGTAACGGTGACCAAGGACTTCATGCACTTCGGATACGGGCGACACTCATGCCCCGGCCGGTTCTTCGCCGCCAACGAGATCAAGCTGATCCTCGCGCGCATCCTGCTCGACTATGACATGCGTATGCCCGACGGTCTCACCGAGCGCTATGCCAACTTAAAGATGGGTACGGATGCGTTCCCCGATCCCACAAAAGAGGTGTTGTTTAGGAGGGTACAGACGGCTGCGTAGAGATAGGCAATAGAGTTAACATAATGATTGATGTGTTTTGATATGTTGTAAATTCGTCTTCGCATACGCTATGTATCTAGATATCAATGAATCTGTATTTGACGAAAGCGTCGTGATCGGTAGAATTAAGTTCTGAAGCTAAAGTTGAAATTGAGCCGCGGAGCGAAAATGCGAAGAGTACGGCTGGTCATACACAACGGTTCTTTCTCCATTAACGTCATCAGGGTTTCCATCGCCAGCCGGGGTGCTTCCATTCTAAACTCTCGATCTGTGCCTGCGTCAATCCCTCTAGCTCTTTACCCACATCCAGCTTCTCTCGCCTCTTATTATCAGCCTTCATCCAGAACAGCGTCACCGTCGCTATAATCAGCATCGTACTCGACGCCGCCAAATTCAAGCCGTTGCCGATAGGATAATCTGGCCCATCCCAACTGAGATACGACCAGGTGGCGACAAGACCACCGATATTACCCAGCATCATGTTAGTAGCGAGACTCATGCTGCGGGCCGAGTCGCTGATAACCTGGGCCGCGACCTGTGCGTTTGCTAAAGGCCCGGCGGCAAAGGCAGAGATGGCGGTGAAGAAAGTCGCCGCGTACCGTACTTTGGTGTCGGTGCTTGCAAGGAACATGATGTACCCCATCATCGTTAGTGGCGCGACGGCTATCAGGAAGATCTGCCGCCTGTCCGTGCGCCAGCTCAGCGTCGGCACGAGGACTTCGAAGACTGCGCCGACTACGTACGGAGGAACCGTATAGAGCTGCTTCCGGACTGTGCTGTATGTGGGATAGATACTCGCTACAATTGTTGGCGCAAAAAATGCTAGACCTTGAACAGTGATACTATGCCATCTAGAGTTAGTTATCCCGATTCTTGCAGGACGGAATCCTGAATGGAAATATAATGGGCTTACTTGTTGAACAAGAAGATGAAAGCGGTAGCCAAGACTACTGGGTTCCAAACGCCCAACCAGACCTTTTTGCGGTCTGCCTTGTCGAGGACCTTGGTTTGTGCCAGGAGTTCCGACTTGACACGCGCGACTGCCAAGGCCTTCTCTTCCTCTGTGAGCCAGCGCGCCGTCTCGGGGCGGTCTGTTAACGTGAAAAACGCGATTAAGGACAGTCCTATAGTGATGATCCCTTCGACTAGGAAAATCATGCGCCAGGCGTGAACGCTTCCGATGTTGGATAGACTTAGGATACTGCAACATTTGAGTTAGTCGTCGCCAGTTTCTAACTGATCCTGAGTGCGTTCTTCAGCCATATGTGCTTCTACCTCCCAGAGGAGTCCCCAAAATAGCCAATTCTCCACGTAAGTGATCTACACAGGAAGGACGGCTAGGCGAGCAGAATAAAATATACGCACCCCGAAGCAAGCAAGCCTCCGAATGCACCCGCTAATGGGGACATGACTACGAATAAAGAAATTCTGAAGACCAATTCGGCGCGGCGGTACCATCGTGAAAGATAGTAGGAAATGCCAGGCATCATGCCGGCCTCGAATACGCCAAGCAAAAACCGTACGCCACAAGCTGCTGGTAAGTCTTTAACGAACGCTGTCCCCAAAGAGCAAACGCCAAAACCGAGGGAGATGAACGGGATAAACCAGCCGGGGCCGATCATCTTGTTGGCTAGGTTGGACGGGATCTGGAAGATGATGTAGCTGATGAAGAATATGGATAGTAGCTTGTTGTAGTCGTTGCCGCTCATACCCAGGTCTTTTTCGAGCCCGGCCAGTCTCGCATTTCCTGTAGCTAGTAAGTACGACCAAAGTAAAGCAGGGCCGGGTCGCGAGGATCCAGAGAAATGACAGACCAATATTTGAACGATCGATGAAGCAGAACAGATACAGGAGAGATACTGTCGGCACAACCATCAAGTCGATCTTGTTGCGAAGCTTTCTTTCAGCTAGCCTATCGAACTCCACGATAGGCCGACCATGGCTATGATTGTTTAAAACATGTTTAGCAAGAATTTGTCATGCATTCTAGAATGCCTCCTCACCTATCCGTAGCCGCCAATCCCTCTTCGGCAGCGAGGTGAACATCTTTCTCAACGCGTTCCTCATGGGTCGAGGTCTTCGGGATAGTCTCTTTCGCGTCGGTGGAGGTTTTGATTCCATCTGATTCAGCCATCTTGACCTAGCTTCTTGTTGACTTGAATTGAAGGCAAGAAGAAAAGGTCGTTGAGATGGGACCTCGAATAAGCTTAGGGAAGGGACGTTAAAATTGCGCTAATGGGCAGCTGCAGAGTTATTTATTACATCGGTAAGGCGCGGGTAAGGTACAGAAGCAAAGAAAAGTAGGTACACCTCTCCCTGGCACTTCCTGTTGGGTAACTTGAAAGTTGTGGCTTCTGAAGATCGGAGAATTCGGGGCGGGTGTGAATAATCACCGGTACGACGGTACATTGACAAGGACCTATATCTTCAACAGCCCGACCCTGGTCAAGAGGAAATATGATAGGACGCGCAATCACTCATGATATTCATTTTTCGTCCATTGAGGACTCGTTATGTCAAAGCCTACATGCATATTGTGACTCGAAAGGAACGCGGGGAAGCGTGTCGGAGCTATCGCGGACTTGGAGCTAGATTCTTCATGGTTGCTAGCGTCAGATCATTGGAGGCATAACTCGACGTGATACAAACCTGTCAGCGACAAGGAATAGCGTAGTAGCTAGTGCTGATAGGGTAGCATGCAGACAGCATATTGGAACGCTTAAACGTCACCCGGATTTTGATACCGAGTACATATGAGTTTGCGTGTGTTGCGCATTACATCTGCGCAACAAACATCATGTAGGTACCTTATATTTAGGTACATAGGTAAGCAGTGGGTACCTATGGAAAGGTCCAGGATGCAATACAACCTCGCGGCAGTTTTGATTACGCAGCTTAGTTTCCCCTGTGCGACAACCCGCGTATGCCAAGTTTTGGGGCTCACTGGGGCTTCAGAGGCCTCGATCTAATCTAATCCGGGTCTTTAATTCCCCACCCTTGGCAGTAATCCATCTCAGATTTCTATGTAGAAACGACGGCTTGATCGGTTTGGAGGAAGTTGTGGTAGTGGGAGACATCCAACTCAATGTCTCAAGCTGCAGGGGCTCGGTAGTAATGCTCGGCATTAACCTCCCTAGAGATCTACAGCTCGGATTAAAGAAATGTTGTCGGTCTCACAGTTCACCAATAAATCGCCCTTTAATCTGCACCTTCTCAATCCCTTCCACGTGGATCCCCCAGGATGTATAAATACCGAATCTCATCAAGACTGGAATATATAGTAATTTCGAGCCAGCTTCCAAGTCTGTCGAACGCATTGGCCTGGTAATGTGTAATCCTTGTAGCTCTAGGTGAATCTAATATCCGGCAACTTGGAGCAAAGTCCTGAAAGGTGTAAGTGATAACAAACTCCAATCTCAAACCCGCTTTGCTCCGCTCTGGGGTTTGTGGCGGCCTATGCTTGTATCGGCCCCGGGTATGTCGTAGGTGACATTCCGACCCTAGCTCCTATGGTATAGTGGATATTTCGAACCAGCAACCGCTTCCGCGATTAAGCCCCGGTAGCCTCGTAGCAAATATCATTCAAATCAATAACCGGTTCAAACGTGCTCACAGAAAACGTCATCGCAGCATCCGCAGGCTCCGCCGAATTCGTAGTCTGGCTCTTCTTCGCCTTAGACTCTTTCTCCTTTTCCTTAGGTTCCCACTCCAGGATCTCGATATGGGGATACCGCCTCATCCAGTGGACTATCCACTGCTTCCCTAGCTTCTTGTCCGACCCCTGCTTCTTCAGCACCCGATCTGCGAGGTTGAACAGCTGGTCCTTGGTCGGCGGGCAGCCAAGCGCGCACTGAGCGGACGCCCAGTCCGCAAGCAAACTCTCCTGCCTTAGCGTTAAGCGCGACAGCTCGCCGCGGAGGTCCTTAGGCGCTCTCCCACGCGTCCGGGAATTCAGATGGCTAGGCGGGACACCGAAGCGCCTCGCGGCATCGCCGACTTTGTCGCCGTTGCGGACGGCCTCGATGGCGCTCGCCATGTCGGCCTCGGTCCATTGGTAGCGGGTGCGTTGCTTGTTCTCCTCGTCCGACTTGCGAGGCGACGGTTTGGGTCTCCGGTCGCCTAGCCGTTCCGCTAGTGTGGTCTTGGGGACGTTGAATCTGCTAGATGCCTGGCGTAGGGACAAGCCTTCTTCCGTTATGGCTTGCTCGGCTCTGGCCATGTCCTCCTCCGAGTAGGCTCGGTACTTGGAACCGCTGCGTGGGTGACCGGGCAGGGTTGCTGGTGCTATGAAGAGCGGTATTTGCACGTCGGCCGTTTCTAATGAATCCATAATTAGGTAAATAGATCTCTATTCTATTATTTCTTCGAGATGTCTCAGCCAGATGTATAAGTCGGATGTTCTAATAAGTGTCCCAATTTTGGATTCTAGTAGTAGAGTGGAGGTGAGGAAGTGGGGGTTGTATCTGTTGGCTGGAAAAGTCCGGACACGTGCAAATCGTCATAACGATGAATACATTGCTTAAAGTTTGCTCAATTTGACTACAACTCAAACTACCTAGGTACCTAGCTTTGTAAATAGGTAGGGATAAATTACAACTGCGAACCGTTTAAATTGCGAGTTTTGCTGTTTAGCACTGGTACATTGGAGTAGATGATGGAGTATTATTCCTATTATTGATATGATATCAACTCTGTCGACTCATGCCTCTACATTCCCCCTTTTCAGCACTATTACCTAGTCAATTACTGCAGGTAAACGTACATCTATGACGTTATCAACCTGCAAACATAGGATAGTATATCTCTTCGAAGTCGAATACGGATAGAGAAGCCTTCCCCTCGCTGTTATCGACTTTCGATAGACATCGTGTAATTCACCGTCTTCCATCAATCCGACTGCCACTTCATGACACGCCCGCCGCTTTGCCAAGGCTACCAGACCCCCGACTGCTGAAGATACTCATAATACCGAATCCAACGTAGAACAGCATCAACGGGTAAGCCACCAGAGCCCTCATCTGCATCATCCTTCCCACGGCGCAAAACATGCCGCTTGCGCTCGTCGTGCACCAGACAATCGCTGCACTCGTCAAGATATAGCCGAGCGGTCCATCCATCGGCACAACAATGCCAATCAGACTTGTCATGACCAGGGGCAACAGACAGTAACCGAGAACGCTTGCGCTCCTCGCAAATGTCAAATTGCTGCTTAAGTGCCCCTTATTGTCGTCCCTGCCGCCGCCGTTGGGATCGCCTGGGTAGCCTGGGGTAGCAGAATATGCAGGTGCTGCAGGTGATCCAGAGCTGGAGCCGTCGGGCGACATGAGCGATAAAATTGTATGTAATGCGACCGATCCCATCAATGCCAGCCCGTAGATGTATCCGAAGTGCACCTTGCCGCTGAAGAGTAGGAACGTGCCGAAGAGGAGGAAGAATAGGATGGGACCGCCGAGATCTGAGTCGTCCATGATGTGTTGGTCTATACGTCCGAAAGGGTTGAGGACTGCTAGGGTCTGAATAAATCTTAGTATTGCTGCCATAGACGCAGAAGCTAGTCTAGCTAGCGAGAGCTTACCTTCATCTGGATGTGATCAAAGTTGACTCCTAGCTCTTCCAGTAACGGCGGTTCTCCATCATATCCCTCTGTTGAGAAAGCAGCAAGCCAGCCTGTACGTAGACCACCTTGTTCGCCCATCCTCCCACTCACACCTGGTGCGCCGCCAAAACCACCATATCCACTAGGTCCAGGTGTAGGTGAGCCATAACCGTAGGATTGCGCCCCGGTGGGTTGGCCTGGGACGCCAGGCGAATATGATGAAGGGTAGAACTGAAGGTTTTGCGCTGCTGCAGCACCGGCGCCGTATTGGTTTGGAGGAGGCGCGCCGTAATACTGCGACATGTTTCGTGGGCCTGTAGTCAAAGCAGATCTCGATTTACGATGATCGAAATTGGGTAGGTAGGTTCGAAAAGAAAATACAAAATGAAGAGTGAGAAGAATTCTCTATGTCAAAAGGGAAGTAGGGTTGTAAAGGAAAGGTAGTAGTTGGAAGGTTACGTGGCGTCGAAGGTGTTGTGAAAGGGTGTTGTGCAGGTATGAAGATTAACGAATCGCCAAAATGAATCTGTCTTCACAGCTGTGGCACCGCGATCAAGTACAGAATACGTAACCTCCCATCGATTGCAGCTCACCCTGTATTGTGGCTAGTAGAAAGCGTGGCTGGTACTGGGTTTGTTGGTGGCTGAGAAAAAAAAAGCCCCACATCCGCTAATGCACAATGTCGGAGTGCCGGCGCACCAATTCCGACTTTGCCTTCCAGGTTCATTCTAATCTATCGGTTATCGCGACAATTTTCTAGTAGTGACGACTTTCTTCTCCCAACTACGTCGAAAGGAAACACCTCGTCGCCCTGGTGCCCTTGCCAATCTTCTGCTCTGCATTCCCTTTGAGCGTACAGGTTTCTGCCGCCGCTCGTTGTTCCTTCACAACTTTGAAGCCACGAAAATGGTATGCTCAAGAATAAGATTTTGCGTGTCTCAATTAATCGGCCAATGCGCCACAGACTTTCTCACTAACACTTCACACAGGCACACCGCATCATAACGCAGATTGTTGTAGTCGGCAGCCGAGTCCTCGGTCGCGCCTTCGCAGAAGCCTACAAGCAAGCACAAGCCTCCTCCAACTATGCGCGAGCGCAAGCCAAGTTAAACCCGAATGCGCCGTCTGCCCGAGCGAGCCTGTCGAGCGGCATGACCCTAGACGAGGCCTGCAAGATTCTGAACGTCAAGCCGCCACAGGGAGGACAAGCGAACATGGAAGAGGTTATGGCACGATTCAAGAAGCTCTTCGACCAGAATGATCCGCAGAAGGGAGGCAGTTTCTACCTGCAGAGTAAAATTCTAAGAGCGAGGGAGCGCATAGAAGCTGAAGTAAGACCAGCCATGGAGAAGGCTGCGCAGGAGGCAGAAATAAAAGAGGGATGGAAACCAAAGGTGTACAAAGACCGGTAGTGACCTCGGTGTTGGGAGGAACGAATGGTTCTGAATTGGACTCGGGATAAGTGTCGACGGAGTTACCGGACGCCAATTATACCCCCAAAAGACATTAGGGAAAAGCATCTTCACTCGAATGGCATGGCCTGGCGTTATCTGGGAGTTTTGATGCATTCATGAACCGGTTTATTGGTTGGAAATAGAAGAGGTGACGCCGGTATGTACAACTGTGTAATAATTATACATTACTAGAGGCCATTCCTACCCATTTACTTTGTAAGTGGTTTACGGTCTAGTCGCCTACCCCGTAGCATAATCACACGAGCTGTACGAATGTCAGACCAGGTTAATAGTCAATCAGGGACTGCTAAATCTCAATTTAACCAGCAAGGAGATATTGGTAACCAGATTTCGATGATGCAGCTATCAGGATTACCCTAGTAAGAAAACTGTGATTAGGGATTTTTAGGTTACTACACTAATAAGACGCCACCGTCATCCGCCGAGGGCCACTTCCAATACCCTTACCTTGCATTCAGCTGCCCTATAGCCGCTTGTATGGCACTGAAATGGTATGAGACCAGCGGTACTTCAGTAACCGATTAAATAGTTGATAGTGATTTTCAGGGCCGCAAGAGCCTTTTCTTGTGCCCCCCTTATTGAGAACCTTCTGATTGGTATCCTGCTCAATGTTACGAACAGATACTATATAGTCTTTTGGCCAGTGCTGGTAGCTAGATGTCTATGGTCTCTATCTTGCTGAAATACATTAATTTTAAGACATTCATAATACACGCAGCAACACACTTCATGGCACTTCAAAATTGGTTCATTAGTATAACTGTTGGTCCTGGATGTATGCTGCTGAACGCTAGCTTCGTTGGCATGATTCCTGCGTTCAAATGCATCATGGAACTCGACGAAAAACGGTCCATTGAGGTTTTAGTGATGTTTCTTCAAAGTCGAGTGTTCCTATAGCTGTCCTAGAGCGGACGTAGTTTTGTGCTCACAGGTCGGTATCAAATCCGGTCCAAACCAGCCTCCTCTTGAGGCTGCGGCTGTTGGGCTTCCTAGAATATGAAAATTGCGGCCTTAGTCTACAGCTACCTATGCGCATTCCAAATAGTCTAGATGGTCATATTCTTATTATGGAGAAATTGTTGACTTGCGGTGGCTCTTTGAAAAAGCTTTTCGAAAAAAGGCATAAACTCGAGCTGGTTAGGCGCTCAAGGGAGCCCAGCTTTAGTTATTCCATGGGATCCCAGCCCTGTAGCAGAGGTGGGGTGGGTGAACACTGGGTCTCCGGGTTCATAAAATCTCTGAAAGATTTGATACATCTACAAACCATTAGATCCATACATCTTGTTCTCTCTATATATATTATACTTGAAAGCGTGCACCCACTATACCGTCTATAGTTTAGAATTAAACATTTGATCATTTTCATCTACGCATCCATGATATCAGCTTTATTGTTAAGCCTGAAAGTACGTGTACGCTAAAAAGGACCCCAAAAATCAAATTGGCTAGCACCAAACAGCTTCCCTAAAAGGCATGTTTGGAATCTTTCCTTAAATCCTATTGGCTAGAATTTACCTGATGGCGATTAGGGTTGCGGGGTACTCCCTAGAGCAGTAACACGACCTATCTGCTATTTGCCTCCGATGAAGATTTATTCGTGAGATTACCTTTCAGAAGATACTATCTACCACAGCCGAATGACATTGACGGAAACGTTCGCATGTTAACATACAAGATTCTCCATTCTTTGAGCCGGGTTATGTTCTTCCATAGTGCAAAAGCCGCCCTCAATCTCTACTTGGTAGGGGGGCTCGAAATTGTCGGCTGGGAGGGCTTGGTCACGTACAATCCAGATACCTAAGGTTCGCATGTAAAATCTTTATACTGATACTTGGTGTTGATTCGTCTCGAGTACTATTAACGAATGACTGTCAAACAAAATGCATAAATCGTGCCTCGATCTTCTTTTCCTGTCATTTTTTTTTTCAAGATTTCTTACTGTTGCAAAACCAACGAGGTTGACAATCTTCCCTACCTTCACATACTTACCTCCTAAAAGTAGGAATAATCTTCTGTAACCCAAGTGCACTACACGAAGTCAGCCCACTGAATGCCCTCCTTCTGCCAGGATACAATGTCACCCTGATTTTGATGGCGTGCTCGCTTCAGCACCTCCGGGAGATTACGGTCATCGTACAGCCGCACAGTAACAGTTTTCATATCCTGCCCTCGTCGATTGACGCGCGCAGCCGCCTGAGCCTCTTCCCTAGCATCCCGAGCCGGCTCCATCAAAATGCAGTAATTGGCTCGCTGCATGTTGAGCCCGGTACCGCAGAGACAATAGGTCGAAACCAAAATCTTGTTGCGCGAATCATTCGTACAATCCGACATCAGGTCATCGACCATTTCCTGTCGTCCGTACTTCGGAGCTTTCTTAATCGATAATTTAGGGGTAAGGGCGTTTATCAGCATGACTTGAATGTCGGGGTATTTCTCACAAAGTAGCATAAAAGTGATGAAACTAGACGCGGGAGAATCGGTGAACACAACCATGTGTCGAACATTAGTACCATCGGCGGGGCTGGGATCATTCGTGTTGGGCTGCTTGTCTCTGTACGCCACCATATCTTCCACGTACTTACACAGGGTGTGGAATCTGGATGACTGAGCCCCGAGCTGAGCTCGATATGGCCAGAAAGGAGAAGTGGCCAACTTCTGGAGTACGGTTTCTCTGTTTGCACCGGAAATCGCCGACGAACAGGCTTCACTACCCACTCGATTAATGTGATCAGCATCCATATCGTCCTCCTGAACAAGTTTGTCCAGGTATAGCCGAGCGACCATTGGATAGACATTAGCACGGAGTAGTTGGGTCCAGGTCTTCCCAAAATTCATGGCCGTTTTAGTGCTCGGGCCGCCGAAGAACTCCTGTTCGATACTGCGCTGGGTCGGTTCAGGACCCACTCTCCCTCCGAGTAACCAGGCATTCTGTCTTTCTTCCACAGCCTGGACAACGTACCCTTGAACATTGCCAGTCAATTTGCAGAAGGCGTCCCGGCCGGATCCGTCGAGCATGTTACATTTGATTTGCTGTAAATCTATTTGGCGGCCACTCTCGCCAATAGTTCTACCACGAAACCTGTCCATGTTCCGACGAGCCATAAGTATGTGAGGAACAAGATTCTTCATGTGTTGGTCCATAGATTCCCTACGTCTCTCGACCTCGGCCTTCGTATTTGGGTTGCTCACTATGTGATTCTTCTGCAGCAGATAATTCCAGTCATTTGTCATCTTTTCAAGCACGGTCGCGCTAGCAATACCACCGATAATAGGTATGCCTCCCTCCTGCTGACGTTTGGCACGAAGGATGTGGTCAACAATGCTGGTTAGTTGACCAGGACCACCACCTGGGATCGAAGCTGAGACGGCAAATGCGATGGTGGGTTTCAGAGCCCTCTCCGTGATCTTTTCCAAAAGGGAAAATGGCAGAGTGGGATTAGACAACGAGCCTCGGTAAGTATGCGATTCATCCAAAAAAACAAACGACGCAGCAAGACCGTTAATGACGAGCGTTTGACCTTCGTATTCACAATCTTCACCTTTCTCTTCGCCTTCTTTGCCACGATAGATAGCTCGCTGCTCGGCGTAAGCACCAAGTAGCCTTTGTGCCCCGGCCGAACTAGCTAGCACAAACCAGTTGCTGAGCCCCCTACGGCCACTCAGATGATAATTGGGCTCCCCGAGCTTGTCCACATAAAATCCAGTAGCCTCGGCCACAGTCTCTCTGACACGGTCTTTACCATGGTAGTACCTATCGTCTTCCTTGAAGTCGTTGTGCATAATGGAAAATTTGAGATTCTTCATGATTGGATTGCAAGGGTCGATGAGCTTCTCATACTCTCGGCGCCAACCCTGGATTGAACCAGGACGGACAAAGCATAGGGTTGGTAGGGATGGCAGCTTCTCGGCAATCGCGTATGTTTCCCCAAACTTGACGCAAGTGCAAAGTAGACCATGAGGTGATCTATGCTGGCTGGGACAGATTAGATCTGTCGCTGTTTGTTGATGTTTAGGGAGATGTGTACGGCCGTCAACGATCTCGCCTTTCTCCCAGTAGTCGAGGACCTCGCTGTAGTTCATCTTGATAAGTGCATACACGGCAAATACAGATAAGACCTCGATCGTTTTGCCTAGTCCCATCTCATCACCGAGGCAGCCGCCGGGGACGCCCCTGATTGGAAACTGCGTAATTTGCCACCAAACAGCATGTAGTTGATAGTCAGAGATGGCCAACTTGAAGCCAATAGGCTGATATTCTCTGCTATCCTCTGGGCATTGAAACATGCGACATACGCTTTTCCAATCTTCCGCGGATATTTTACGGTGCGCAAAGCGGCCGCTGATATCCTCTACCTGCTGGCGACTGTCCTCATCTTCATCGTCGTCTGAACGCTTAATCTTGCTGTTTATAGCACGTTCCTTGCTATCCAAGCCAGAGCCTCCAGATTCCCCGGCGCTCGAGTCGTCGCTCTCGAGTCGCACTCTGTCTGAGAAGTCTGTGAATTTCTCGTTCTCTAAGCTGTCGTCCGTAGATTCCTCATCCGAACCATGATCTACATATTCCGCATTGTCAAAAGTTCCATCTTCAGTATTCTCGTTTTCGAAATCATAGTACAAAGGTAACTCATTGTCCAGATCTGAGGACATAGATTCCTCAAGATCTGAACTGCCATGCTCAGCGCTGTCTGTGGTATCGTCTGAAGATTCATTCTTGTTTGAACCATCATCCGTAGCTTCCGCTTCCCTGCTCGGAGTTTTTTCATTAGAAATCTCGATAGCCGGACTGGGAGATTTCAGACGTTTAGCGCAGGACTCCTCAAGATCTTCGGAATGTTGCCGCTTCATAGGCAAGTGGGTATCGTTGTTAGGAGTGCTGGTAACTGATAATCCGCTGGCCAAGACTGAACTCTCTCTAGCTGCGGGACACTCCGATTCAAGGATAAGTCCTGGTGTCGCCAATCCAGGGAGCGATGGTAGCGTTGTAATGCCCATCTGGATGCCGATGATCAACAGCTCGAGGCCGTGCTTGGAGCAAACCTTCTGCGTTCCATTGAATACAAGAGGGTCTGTCGGAGGCAGGCTGATCTTTTCTTGTATGACATTCCTGATGCCTTCATAGTCGTAGTGACTAGAGATTCGAATTGAGCTGGTCCTTCCAGAGTTGTCCAGGTAGCTGTTCAGCGTGAAGTCGACAGATTGGTTCCGGTGGCTCACCCGCACCACGATGTGATCGAGGTTTGGCTTCTGGTGTTCGATCAGCATGGAAGTGGAGAGATTCGAGCCCGAAGACAGGTCGATGTGTACCGGATGCCCATCCATGGTGAATTTCATGTGTGTTCATGTGTGTTCATGTCTAGAAGACAGAGAAGAACGGAGATGGCGTTAGAATGGGAAAGCCATGGGATTAAAAACGGGGGGTCTATAATCCCAAACCCCGCAGACTCTCGAGATGCGTTCACTGAGGATGCCATCGTGAAGGACAATGCCAAATCGATAAGAAAGCAGGCGCAGATGTCATCAGCAGATACACCAAAACAGCCCTGTTTCGAGTGCAGAACCATAACAAACCGCCAGTATTCCGACCTCGAAAGACGATAATGGGAAGAGGGAAGCGCGATACAAAGAGTAAAATATATAATATGATATCTATTCAAGTAGAAAATATGTAGAATATAGCAAGTTCTCGTGAAGCGGCAGTATATTTGAATGAAGAAGAAGCAGATTCGTGGTAGTCGTCAGTAGTGAAATTAACTGGTGATGTTAAGAACCTTAGGCACCCCACACCCCGCACAGGTCCCTTATCGTCTGCTGTCCAAATTTAACGGGCCGGTACGGGCCGCCTTACGAACCTGAAGATAACCTTCCGGCAGATGATGGAAGTCTGCGAGGATATAAATATAATTCAATATAATATGTCGGGAATTAATCATTACGCGCTTTGTGATCTAAACCAAAAGGTTACCTCACTACTTAATCATTGATTGCGTTATAAACGAGCAATATATATGGTTATTTACTCCATGCCCCTTTCAATGTTCTTAAAATAGAAGCTATAAGTTGGATCGGACAGCGAATTTACCGGCTACATTGGGATCCTACGTCGATGTAAATGTCCTAAATGCTATCACTACGCTAAAACCTGTGTTGGTAATACGAACTCATTTTCTGTTGGACTTTGACAAGGCATTAAGGATGAGTTGGTTGTTAGCTAGAACGCATATGCACTTTCCTTTGGGGCTAACATCCGCTGTTGTGAGCCTAATAATCAGTAAGGGAATGGCCTAATCAGGCTTTTGAGTGGCTTAGGATATAACTCAATATCACAATATATCTTTTACTTGAATAAGCTCTCCTAACATACAAAGTTCATAAATCCCTGCATATATGGCAACTCATTCAATATGCTCAAGCAACCTCCGAGCATCCTCAGCGGCAAGTTTTAACTGATCCGTCATCCCATAGGACTGATGGCCATGGATGAGGCCGTGAGGTGCAAAGCTTGTTGCATGAAATCTCACTCGGTCTCCATTTATTTCGGCCATCTCTTGCGCAAACCTCTTTATCGAGTCGTAAAAGGCCTCCCCAGACCCCGCATTTATAAAAAGGGGGATGCTGATCTTGAAAGGGTGATGCAAGGGCGAGATATACGGACGTGCCTCCTGCGACCAAGATTCTTCTTGTCCTGTTGGTATGTATGCCTCGGCACCCCATTGGAGTAGGGAGCTAACTAAAGCGTCGCCTTTTGAATTGTAACAGCGTTCGTATTCTTTCCCGGCATCAGCCGTTACGTAGACCCACTGTAATAACAAGAGTTAATTTTTATAGGAAGGGAGATGAAGAGTTTGAAGCATATTTCGAGAACAGTGATTTCGCGGTTAGATGGGATGAGAAATCCTGCCTCGCAAAAAAGTCCAGAGGGAAAAATGAAGAGCCCTAGATGTTACTTACTGGAGACCAGACCATGGCTCCACCTGGCAACGGAAGTAGTGATGTCGCCTCTAGATACCGTAGTAAAGCAAGTACAATATTGCCTCCAGCCGAGTCTCCGGATACTTGGCACTAATGTATTAGCACTTTATCCTTTTCTATTCTCTCCATTCTTTGTATCAATCATGACATTTTATGCATATTTGGGTATTTGGAAAATATGTCTTCAAACTTCTCAATATGATCGGGAGGCTACTCACGAATGATATTGTTTGGTTTTACCCCAACAGAGAGAATGTATTGATAGGAAGTAAGCAGATCCTGGACCGCGGCTGGGAACTGAGTATCTAAACTCGTTGCTACTCGGTATTGGGCGATGAAGGCTCTGGTGGCCTTGACGTGTTCCATCATGATATTTGACACGTTCTGTGCTATATTCTCGAACGCGAAGGCTAGCACAAAGGCACCACCAGGTATATAAAGAACAACCTTTTCGTCGTGCAAATCATCGGCTTGCGGCGGTACTGGACTTGGAAACCATACTCCTCCCACAGCAGCTGGCTTGACAGTTTGCGACGCCAGAATTCCTGAGTAGAGGCGTGGGTCTGGCGGTTTGGCCAGGGCGAAGCGTCCTTTGCATTTCGCAAGTGCCGATTCCACAGTACTTGCCCAGGTGGTGCGAGTGATAGCTGAATAGCGGAAGAATTCTCGGCTCAGAGCATTCACTAGACATAAAGTGAAACTCCATTCTGGTAAAGGGCGAAATGGCTTCAAGCTATAGCGGAGTCCAAGTAATGGCAGAAGAAATGGTATTTTCAGAATGGCAAAGACAGTATATATAGCCTTAAATGGCTGCTTAGACCATATCGGGGCCATGATATGAAAGCTGATACTTCGTAGCTTGCCCGGTAAAGAGGTATATTTATCGTCGAAGTAGGCTTGTAAACTACCCAGGTAGGCTCTCGTTCTAAATGACAGAGTAGTAGAAGAGAGGTCCTTTACGTTGTTGGAGAATATTTAATATAGTTCCATATTCGCTATAAGCATATTGATCATGTGCATATACATGAAAAGGGGTATGTCAAACAGGTACCAAAATTTAGGTACCTACCTACATGTCAATACTCTTAACAGACTCAGTGGAAATACAATCCCAACCTTGAGAAACTTACCAGATAAGTGGAAAGGCCGCCGTACAAGTTTAAACGATATCTAAAACGACTTAGGTACCATTGATAGTCTCAAATAAGAGGCCGAGAGTACACTGTCTGCGTCCAACAACAATCCCTTTCCCGTCCGGTAGTTTTACAACCAGCACGATGTTGTATGAAAGAAAACCGCAGTTCGGGTAGTTATACTAAGATACAGTAGTTGTTGTAGAAAATATGTAACACGATGAGGGCGTATACATGGGGTTATAATACCCGCTCGTCCAGCTATCCGAAGTTGGTAGGTTATATCAACTATACAAGTAACTCCCTAATTTAACACTATTAGAAAGAATAACCGTTATTTAAAATTCTTAGACTACTTTGTTATTGATTAAGCCGTCGTCATGGACCCTTGGGAAAGTTCTCCACTCGATGAGTACGGTGCCCAAGCTGCTATCAACGTTGAAAACAAGATAAAGAATTTCTTCACCGAAGATCCACGGTTTAAGGTGGGCACGACCCTTCAAAGTATCTACAACGGCTTGGCATTCGTTGTCAAGGAGAAGATTGCCGATAGCAACGAACAGGTTACGGAGAAGAAATTTGTGGTCAAATTCGGCAGGGAGATCACCATTAGAGACGAAAACTACTTGTTACAGGTAAGTTCACCATAATAACTGCCTTAGGTATATCACGATCCTTATAACGATTTTACTAACTCTTCTCTAGACTTTCGAGTGGGCACACCACATAGTTAATCCATATCGTATCAGCAACAATCCGCTCGTGGGCTTTGACAGGCCTTACGTCATGATGGAATTTCTTGAGCATGGTACTTTAGGCCAGTTTTTTAGAAGGGTAAATGGCGCAAAGGTGGTTTTGCCGAATCGTGTCCTGTGGCCCATCTTCCTATGTTGTAAGAGCTCAGCCCAACTCCTTACCTAGGTAGGTATTTTAAACGCATACTAATAAGCCTATAGTAGTAAGGGCCGTTATCGGAATGGCTTACCCTCCCAAAGGTCCACCAGTTCGGCTGGAAGAGACTCGAGACGAGGAGCCGACCGCGATTGCCCATCAGGATATGCACTTTGGTAATGGTAAGTCCCCTGATTATATCCATATTGAACCAAGAGCTAACATGTCCAAGCTGTCTTTGGGATGTTAGAGAAAACACAGCTCGTGTCTATTGGTAGCGGAGTATTCTATGAGCATGAGCACGTGCCGGTATTGAAACTTATTGACTTCGGCCTTGGGGGAGTGCTTGGTCCACCACGAATGGGGAGTGCCACGCCCACTGAACTTCTCGATAGCTATGATGAGGAGCTGAATTTGGAAAAGCAGTAGGTACCCTAGTCCAACTCGATCACGAGGATTATCACTAACATGGAACTGTAGCCGAGCCAAATCTGGGAGACGAAATCGAGGTGTTGACACCAACATATTAGATATCGGAATTGTAAGTAATCCTCATTCCGTAACCCCTTTAAGTGTAACCCTTCCAGTGTGCGCAGTTTGACTAACACAATGAAATATGATACAGTTGATGGGCGCATTGATTTACTCAAATCAAAACGCCTTTGAGTTCACCCTTAGAAGGGTATTCAAGGATCCTAAGTTTCGCCCTGATCTAGATCCCGATCTTCGATTACTCATTCAGAGATGCATTGCTGCTGACCCTCTTAACAGGCCCCGTCTGCATGAGTTTATGACTCTAATCAACGCGGGTACCTTTAATAAGAGTGCGGCTGACTATGGCGAGGCCGGACAGCCAGGTGGACCTGAATCAGATGAAATGGTGAAGAATATTGTTTCTACATATATTCTGAGTGCTGATGTTGAAAAGGCCAACGACTAGGAGCCTGGCACCTTCAAGTTCTAGTCGTTAAGTATGAGATAGGAGGATGTACTTAGATTACCACAAGGTTACCAGGGTAGCTAATTGCTTAGGAGGTAGTAGTTAAATTGAATTTAGATTTTCCTCTTGACCAGTCCCCTAAAAAAGTCAAAACTGTTCTCGTCACTCTGCAGTGCCCATATTTTCCCCGTCGGCTTGTCGTCACTCCCTAGTTCTTCCGCTCTGAGCATGCCCCAGTCTGTCGTAATGCCTACGATCCGAGCCTTTGCTCCACCCTGGCTTTCAAGGTTGACTATTTGTCGTCCGTGAAGCCAGTGTTTGTAGTATGCGCCCTCCATATCTCTCGTGAATCCTCGTCGAATAAATGTCTTGTATAGCGCTTCTAGGCGAGTTAGGATGCCTGCTGTAAGCTTCTCGATCCTGAACGGCGCAAGGTGCGATGGTAATAGAGCATCGAGGGAGGTCGTAGGGCGGCCGTTCGTGGTATTAATACCAATACCAAGCACAATCTGATATGACCCCGAAGAGTAAGAGCAGTTGGATAAGATACCGCCAATTTTGACATAGGATGGGGGCATTGAGGAAGGCTGTGTTGGATCGCGCGCATAGATGTCGTTTGGCCATTTGAGCTTCACGGGCACTTCTTCATACCCTTTATCATATGACTTGATTGCTTCAACGGAGGCAATGCCAGCTAGATATTGTAGGAAGACGATGGGTCGGCTAGGAGCAAGATGAGCCGGGTGATTGATGACCGTGGACATGATCAGTGCCCCAGCTGGCGAGATCCAGACATTGCTTCCGCGTCCTCGTCCCGCGACCTGGGTTGTCGCGGTAAGCGTAAATCCGGATGGAAGTCTAGACAATAGCTTGAAGTTTTTCTCGAGAATTGTATTCGTACTCGTGACGACTTCTCCATACATTAGAAAGTTCCCCCATTCCTCTGCCTCAGGTTCCGATTGCCGATACTCTTCAAGACTAGAGTAAAACGCATTGTGATTGAAATACGGCGTCTCCTTGACTTCTGGCCAGGCTGTTTCATGTGTCACGATGCGTTTTACAATGGTGCTATAGTCAATTATGCCCCCATTGTTCAAATTAGTCGACTTTTGATCTGAACTGTCATCGGGAGTTAGTGCCTCTCTCAAGCCATTGACGGACCACATGGTTTCAGGTTTCTGCAGATGAAAAGTGTCGTTTTCAGCTCTAATATACTCCTCGCCATCTTCCTTGCTGATGATTTCTTCCCAGGAATGTAGCAAGTCATCAACATTGTCGCTAGAGATAGACGACAAGTGAAGTCGAGAGAGGGACGGCACACCTGTTGTTTCCTGATTGACCTCCAACCCTAGCTTAGTCAAGCATGCTTTGAGGAAACTTGTCCGTGCATCATCGTCGGCTCGAAGGGTAGCGATAAGTTCGTCATATCCCTCAACGCTGTGTTGCGGGCTTAGGTTGGCGGCAGCAAATTCAGGGTGAGGACCTGTGAGGATTGCGCTACCTTGACCGACCTTGCAGTACACAAGTGCTGCCTTTTCGGGACCGCCATCGACGTCGAGTGTGTCTGCGTATTTCGCCAATACCTCGACGTCTCTATTCCCATCTATTGAATTGACGAAAACGCCACCACCATTGTAATAAGATGTAAAAACTTCAGGGAGCGCACCTGCACCCCTGAACGCATCTTTCACAACATCCACTCGCACAGCGCGGGCGCCTTTCTCGCTGTGATATTGGAAGCCCTTGAATGCACCTCCCCTGCATGTACCGGGGAAAAAGGCCAGTTCTCTCGACCCAACAACTTCCATGGCCTTGTTGCCAACCTCAAACTCGCACTTCTTGCATCCGTAATAGCCACCAGCGCAGAATCCCAAGTATGAGCCACCCCGACGTACATACTCGGATATAATTGAATTGCCTTCACCATTAAGCACACGGCAATACCCTAGATCAGCCCCTCCTGGGAAGACGAGCAACGCGCACGACGGCGCCCATGGTTCCTTCAAGAGAACCGTCTCGGTGATAGGGATGACTGCGTAATTTGGCGAGAGGAGTCGGCGCAGGGAGTAGATTGCGTGCTTGACTGATTCAACCGTAGACCCTGTGCCCGTATAAACGAGCACATTGAGTTTGCGCGACGTCATGTTAAATGAAGTGTTTGTTTGATTTCCGGTTGTGATGCTCGGAAGGGGAGAGAGATT
Source organism: Hypoxylon sp. PDH2405 (assembly GCA_023628415.1). NCBI lineage: Eukaryota > Fungi > Ascomycota > Sordariomycetes > Xylariales > Hypoxylaceae > Hypoxylon > Hypoxylon sp. PDH2405. Next base: position 424,600 of record JAMAKT010000010.1, read on the forward strand.
TTGTCGGGGCGGCTTAACCGTTTAGGGGAGCTTAATGAGGTAATTCCAGCGCCGTCCGGATCCCCGAATTTCCACTTTTACACCGCCCTCTGCGCCCTCTGCACTCCTCTAGCGGCATTTAGGTCCTGGATGCGCAACGCCAAATCACGCGATCTCAATCATCAAAATAAGAACCAACATCAGCTTTAAGTTTACCTCATACAAAGCCGAATATAGCGAACAATGTCTAAGGAAGAAGATACGAATCAACAGAGCAGTTCTGCTCAAGATGATGAACCGGATGAATGGTGAGATTCGGAAAAATCAAACTCTTTGATAAATGTCTGGTTGGTCAGCTGACTCTTTCTTTTAATATCCTAGGGACAAGAGGATATTCAGCACAGGTTGCGCAGGTATGGACCTAGGAACCAATGGAACTCGTATCGTGTTGACCTTTGACTGACTAAATCAGACGAGAACATGAAGCTGACCGATTGCTATTATGAAAAGAAGGATTGGCGGGCGTGTAAAAAAGAGGTAGGTTTTAGAGGAACATGTTGCTGTTCTAGTTGCACTGATAGATTGCTAACGGACTTCACCAACGCTAGATGGAGATTTTCAGGGCCTGCTGGAAGAAACATAATAACGATCAGAGGACATCAACAAAAGATGCATGACCCGCGAAAATCAAAACATTAAATTCGTGGGAGAATAGGCACTACCTGTAATAACATAATGAGCAACTCTAAGTTGAGGATATAGTAATGTGTATTATACCAATTCCGCTCTAAAGTTGGGTAAATTCCAAGATGAAGATACATAGAAAGAATTGATACGCTTCTTGCTTAGAAGGGACTGATAACGATTAGTGGATACTGGTATGACCGACGTAAGCTATCTCGTTGAAAGCTCAATTATATGCTCGAAGCTTAGCCGAATAATACAAACATAATCATTTTAGAGTTTAAGATTCACATTGAGTAGATATAGCTATTTATTTCGTTTTCATGAGTGCGTCATATTGAACATTGGCAGTGAAGTCGGAGTATTAGATTGGATTTGTAGCTCTGGCGCATTTTTTGGTCAAGTAAATTCAGGCCTCCGCGATTTACAGGGCCAGTCCACTTAGGCAAGTAACCCACCAGCCCACCTACCCACTGAGATTCTAGCCTGCCTCTGAGAGTCTATCGATAAGCATTCGGCGCCCGGCTCCGCTAGTGGTTCTGGGCTGCAGGTTGTTCAGCGGGTCAAAGTCGTATAGCCACCCAAAAATTTCCAGCACTTAATTCGAATCTCTCTTACCACACCAACCCAGCAACAACAACACTTTCCCGTCCAACAATGGCTTCACGAACATTAACACCGCTACGCGCGGTCTCTCGCCAACTACACACATCAACAGCCTCCCAGAATTGGGCGCAACTACCGGCCCGAACCCTCGTCAGCGCCTCCAAAGCGAAAGCATACCCACAAGCATCCACCTCTTCTTCCGCTCCCCGACAATCCACCACCTCCTCGACACCTCCGCCGAAGACCACCACCATCTCCCAAGTCAAACCCCCTCCTTCCTCCTCCTCCTCTTCCGCGAAACCCGCACCCGCACCCACCGGCACACGCACGCCCGTCCCCGCCGTCTCCGGGACGCCGCTCCCAGACGCACCGCAATCCAGCCAGCCCGGCGAGAACGGCTCAGACACCGGGTCGCCGATCGACTGGACGCAGTCGTACCACGGGCTGGGCACCAATGCCTTCACACCCGAGACATCCGCGATCCTGCAGGCGCGGCTGGATCCAGATGACATCGAGGTCAAGCCCGACGGCATAATATACCTGCCCGAGATCAAGTACCGGCGGATCTTGAACACGGCGTTTGGGCCGGGAGCGTGGGGACTGGCGCCGCGGGGCCAGTTGACGGTGCATGAGAAGCTGGTTACGAGGGAATATGCGTTGGTTGTGCATGGACGGTGAGTTACTGTTCTATCCTAACACGAGTTGGCTGGGTGAAGATTGGCTTGTGTTCGTGTGTCTAACGGCCCAATAGATTTGTAGCGCAGGCTCGAGGCGAACAGCAGTATTTCAGCGAAGAGGGTATTTCGACGGCGGCAGAGGGCGCCAAGTCCAATGCGCTTATGCGGTGTTGCAAGGACTTGGGTATTGCATCGGAGCTGTGGGACCCACGGTTCATCCGCAAGTTCATGAAGGAGCATGCTATGCAAGTATGGGTTGAGCACGTCACCACGAAGAAGAAGAAGCAGATCTGGCTGCGCAAGGACGATGAGGTCCGTTACCCGTTTAAGAGGACATAGTGGTCAAGCTCCTGATACGAGCCGTCGGGTTGGGTCTACTGAAAGGGGAGGAGGGGGCTGTACAATATGAAGAGGGTTGGAGATACCCCGGATACTATAGACAACCATATCGCGAATAGGACCCGGCAGTGGATAGACGGCCATGAGGAATATAATGATACAAGCCGCGCAGAAAGGTGCGGCTCTCAACTCCAGAGTCTATGCCCCTTATGAGAGTTGAAATCATATCGTCTAACTACCGACTCTACCGGTCCTTCCAAGTAATGCAGACCAACCGAGAAAACCATGCCATTAACTCCACGCGATTTGAATTAAGATTTATACGTAACAAGGCTGACCTACTTCTCAACCCCCGAACTGTGTGCGGTGTCTGGTTGGTTCGTTGATGATCCGCCGGTTCCAACTGTACCCCAGCCCAAGAAGCTCCAGCCGCTCCTCCCACTGCCAGGTGGGCTTTGTTCAGCGGCCGGTGCTCTCCTACGTAGATTGCTATCATCCTCTTCAGCACCGCTCTCGGCATCGATCTTCTCGAAATCAACCTCACTCCGGCTCTTGCTAATCCCACTCCACACGCTGTGACCACTGGGTGGCCGCGAAAGCCCCTCTGGCTGCCCATCTAGACTCATGCTGCCGGGCTTCCTCGCCTGCTCCGCCGCCCTGCGCTCCTCCTCTGACTTCTCGAGCTGCTTGGCCTCCTTGTCCAGCGCGCCCATCATGAGCGCCAGCTTCTCCTTCTGAGCCGCTATGAAGCTGATCTTCTCCTCGGCGCCGCCGATGTTCTCGGGGATCAAGGTCGCGGTGGATGACGCCTCGTTCTTAGCAGATCCTCCGAATCCACCGGTTGCGGCCCCGACCGCTCCGGCTAACATGTTGTAGAAATCCGACCCCGCGGCCCCCGCATTGTTAGCCGCCCACCGCGCGGCAGGCACGCTGAATCTAGCGAGCAGCGCCTGGGTATAGCCCTGAGGCGTAGTTGTAGCCCTCGTCTCCTCCTCGCGCTCCTCCTCACGCGGCGGCATGCCCAGGACCTGGGTGCGCAGCAAGTCGATAGCGCGCTTCAGGTAGGCCATCCCGGCGGCCTTGAGCCTATCATGGGAGCTGGCGATGAAGTCCTCGATAGCGGACTCGTTCTCCTCGAGGTAGGGGTGGAGGTAGGTCTGGTAGAGGACGCGCGCGCCTTGGGTCTGCGGCAGGACGAGGTAGAGCAGGAAGAAGAGGCGCATGTACGAGTAGAAGGGCACCCACACGAGGATGAACTCGGTCCAGGACTCGACGAGCAGGGCGCAGGACAGCACCGACCAGTACATCAGCCATGGCGTTAGCTGCGAGGGGTCCGAGGTCTTGAGCGCTTTGTACGAGGCGAAGAGGGGGAAGAGGAAGGAGGCTATGGAGCTGTTGCGTTCGTAAGCAAGGAGGGTTAGTCACGATGTTCGCCTCGAGTACAAAGAACCGAGTGGGCTTAGGGACGTACGAGAGTAGTTTCGGAATGATATCAAACATGGTGGCTGATAGTCTTGATTCAGGTGGAACGCGCAAAAAGGTTATTAACGAGCTCTTGGTATACGTCTATTTCGGTCGTTGGGATTGCGGCGACTCGTCAAACCAAAAAGGGAGCTGTATTGGGGGTCGCAGGACCAAATTAGTCTGACGACGGATCGGTAGTGTATGACAGGTAATATTGAAAGAGAAGTCGAAACAAAGAAAGAGCCGGAATGCGCCGGCAAATGACTCGGTAGAAAATCGCTTCGAGAGGGCTGAACAAGGAGCAGGGCTAAGTAAGGTAGATTAGGTATGTTTATGTAGGAGAGTTCGCGAAATATCGGCGATGCGCTCGGTAAAAGCTGAGTTTAAGCTAGAGTCGTAAATGACGACTGACGGAGATCACGGGTAGATTGACCCCGCCAAACGTCACAAGCAAAGTACGAAATAATCACCTGCGCTACGCCCGCTCTCAGGTCTTGAAGCAGCAGATAAGCGTTGGTGCCTTATTTAGTTACGCGGGGCTTGCGGCGGCTAGCTGTGTTGGGTTCTATTGCAGGGGGATAATCTCGTCACTTGTTCCCGATGTAGCAAGCTTGCAGCTGAACCGTGCGCAACTACCACAACTTTATTCAGCTTCGACTTAGCAGGGGGCAGGGGTACGTAGGTACTCACCTACTTACAATTGAATTCAATGTTCAACTTCTTGATATCGTTCGAAGTTGGGCAAACTTGACTACCCAGAGTCATCAGACGTGCAGCTTCATCGTAAGATTATATCCTTGGACTATTTAACTTACTCCAAGTTTTGATGGACACGTTGCAAGTTCGAACTCGCCATACTTCTGCCTTCTACTATTTCATTCTTCGACTCTTGCTATGACGCGTCTTTCTGACATCTGTTCTATCTGCCTAACCTGGTCTGCCTGGTGTACATTCGACAATCTGAAAACACATGTCCTCATGCCGTGACGGCCTAATTCCCATGCTAGTTGAGCAATCTGTTCAGTTACAGGCTACATGATCACTAGTTCGCGATATATTTTCTTTGCTAGGCTCACACATGAAGGCTTTATCGGTACGAGGAACCGAATATTGAGTTGGGGTGGCCTGAGGATAGTTTGGACTTTATTATTGCTTCTTGGAGTCGACCTAAACTCCAACGATCCTGGCATAGTCGCAAAACAAATCCAATGAGAACGAATGGAGCAGTCATATACGTATAGGAGTAGGCCTTAGAAGTGCCTATAGCGTTTATTAGAGCCGATTCGCTTGGTAATATTAGTAATTTTCTTTTGCTAGTTCGTGAGGAGGTAGAAAACCCCTCTACATTTCCGCAAAGGCATCACATGAACCCTTGGAGATTTTCAGAGGCACAAATCCTTATTCGAGCCCTAAAAATACACAGGACTGATAGACTTGAAAACCAGGTTTCAGTCGGAACAGAACCAGTCTTTCTCACTTGTGGAAATATCAACGGCAGTGTGTATCACAGTACCCTGGCTCCGTAACTTTTCCGCTCTTCCGAGGCTTAGCATCAAATGAATTTGTTTTTCCCCGACTGTACTGCGGTATGATGTCGATCGGTGCTTACGCTCTTATCTAATCTACCCCAGACAGCTTCACCTAAGTAACTATAATTAGAAGAACGTGAGTTCTAAGCAAGCTATATCCTGACACGTGCAGTCTCTATAGCGTATGCAGTATTTTGAAGATATATCGTCATAAGCCTCATCCTTAGGAAATTACCATGGTCCTCTATAAGAATGGTGTTTGGTTTCTGCGATTTGTTGGTATAATTAGCTGAAACGCCTAATGATGGATTCAACCTTAAATTTCGAGATCCACTATCATTTCCAGAGAGTTGGGTAGATCGGTAGATCGTCGTATGGTTTGTACTACCTACTTCAAATGTGTCTAGGCTAGGCGTTTTTTTTTTTCACTCCAAGTCTATATCTGAAATGCTTTATTACCTTGATCGAATATTTCACTATACAGCTCTTCCGGTTCGAAAGGTCGAGTAAATGAAAATGATTTTCGTCTTAGTAACGCAATGCTTGGATAGAAAAGCGGAGAGTACATGGTACATCTTGTGCCTTGAAAAAAGAATATAAATCGCCGTATGGCGTAACTTTGGATGCAATCCCTATTCCCGGGGATATACTTCGTCATAACCGTCCCCCTAACAATATCACTAGGTAATTTCCAAATCCTCATAAAACCTTCATTAAGACTAGATCCAGAATATCATAGTCTGGTCCAGCTGAGTTAAGCATCCTCAATTTGCCGAGAAGTCGTCGCCTGGGTCGTTGAAAGAGAAGAAGTCAGGTGGTGACACGTACGCCCCTCCGCCTCCACCTTGACCTTGACCTTGACCTGATGAGCCTGAGTTGTCTTGGTTAGAGGAATGGTCGTTGTTGTCAGACTGCAACATGTTAGTCTTCATATCGTAGTCAAGTTCAAGGGACGAGTACCTTGGATTTCTTCTTGTTATCCTTAGATGACTTTTTGGAGCGGCTGCCCTTCTCTATGATACGATTAGCCTCTCATTTCTTAGATACGTCCAGCTTCTTTCCTGCGAAGTCTCACTTGTTGATCCGCCTGAAGAGTCTGCTGGTGACATTTTCTGAATCGATCTGAAGAGATTCTTGCGGTTCTTGCTGTTTATTGTCAAGGAACTGTTGATGGAGAGATGTCTTGTCCGGGTTGTATCTTCGGCTTCATCATCTGCTTATATATGAGATTCTACTTATCCTTTTTTACGTCCAGAAATCTGTCCTCGTCTTCGGAGATGCCTATGCTGTCCATCTCCAGCGCCGTCGCAGTAGACTCAGCCCGGTGCCTCAAACTGATAGTAAATGTGCCTATCAGCAGCACACCGAGCGAGTATATTAGCATATTTGGGGGTTGAAGTCATACTAAAACCTCGAGTTAATAAAATTGAAGTCGTTCTGTGCCATCGCCATTTCCGTTCACCATCTGCGACAACCGAGGAATGACGTCCATATTCGGAATGTTCGTTACGGGCCGCCCCCTTGCCTATCCAGCGGAGCGGATTCGCAATCGGGGGCTCGCACATTGATTTCATTTACAGCAAGGCCCCGCAGCTACCGGCAGGTACGAGCAAAAGCGCGGGTGCATGAGTCGTGCCGCATCTGAACCAATATAGATTAGAGATGCGAGGTGCCGGGTGGCCTAAGCCAATTTGAGCCGGACGTACCGAAAGAGGCCAACATTGAATGCTACCCCATATTCCTTAGGGCTGGCGTTGCTACCCTACTAACGGCATCTCAGCCCCTTTTTCAATGTAGGTGTGTTGTATTAAGGGAACACTAGATCAAGCCGATATATAGATCGGCTGCTGGCACGTTCTGTCGCACCGCAGCGAACCCCTCTAAACATAGTAACAGGTTCTCTAAGGCCAACTGGCGTCAAATCCATCACTGGTGTCACGTCATCCTATGAACGACTACCCGGACCGAGGAAATGACCGAGGCGGCCTCTTTTACTTGGCAGGCCGCTTTCCTTTCGCGACATCGTATACGGGAATATGGAGCTCATTCCAGTTTTCGAGATTTCGAGAATGATATGCGTGTAACATTTGTCCTTTCGTCTTTTTACTTCGTAAACCATCCTCGGAACCAGAACATTGTCATATCTCGATACCGATCGAAGATACCTCTTGGTTACCTAGGTATTTTGGGATTATCCAGCTATATATTGAACCATTAGTCATTTTACTATGTTCGGGCTGTGTCTTCCTCTATGAAACATGAAAAGGGGCCTATATCTGGGAGTAAACTGTTTCAGTTCAACTCAGCTAATTTGAAGTTCAGGGCACATGGCGTTTACAAGATTCAAGCTAAGGAGTATGATTGTCAATCCCACAGTTTCTTCAGTAGCTAATGTGCGAAATGCGAGGGATGGTACGAGGGAATAATATGGGAATGTAAGGATTCACAAGTATAGAGGAACGAACAGGTTTTGTGGGCGGGGACGGGATGCCGAGTAGATCCGGGTAGCCACGGGCTGATAGCGCCGCCACAATGGCAGGGCAGACTGGCCGATAGCGTATTCTACCGAACCGCCACGGAGAACGCCAACATTGGATGACCCGTGACGTTTTGTCATCCGAATACAGCAGGAGAGTGATCTACCGCGAAGCTAGATTCATGGAGTATTGCGGCGTTGGTCACCGGTCTGATTATGGTTCTGCTAGTGTATACACAACTATATCTAGTGACTACTGCGGCTAATATTACGCCTCAATCCTTTCACCCATTCCTGCTGTAAATAGTTTCACGTCTGTATCTGGGTCGATCGACATCTTCTAAAATCAGGGTCATGGTTGACTTGAATCGACTCATGTTTTATTTGGTGGTCTTAATCAGATCTCAAATATTTTTGGAGGCGATGTAAACCATGAGGTAAACTACGGTTCGACAACACTTACATCTCGTGGAGTTGTTATAGTGGCTTACCTTACTATCAACGCCCATACCATGAAGGGAGAAAGCGACATATTGACGGCTAGAAACAAGAAATATGAAGTAAGATAAATTCCGACAATCAATAACAGTTTACAGTTATGGCTAGTTGGTGGAAATCTTTCCGCATTTACCTTACTTCCCGTACATGTTGTTCCATAAAGTTATATCAAAGTAACGCAAGGGCAATGAGTAGGTATCTGTATCGGCGGCTTCGTTCAAGTAAAGGGACAATCGGGAATAGGGCAGGTTAGAAGGTATATATGAGCTATGTAACACTGCGTTTATGTCTGTTCAGGTTCTCATAGACCCAGTATCTATTGTGGTACTGCAACCAGGCTGGAAGCATAGTAATCTGATTTTCATGCTGCCGGTGCGCTAGTGAAGTATCTGCTGGTCGTTGAAAAGAACGAGCCCCATTCAGTAATTTTTTATTGTCGGTCTATTAGACAACCTTAGAATAGAGGTAGCTTTACGTACGAATCACTACCTAGGTACGTATGTAATTTACGCGGTTTAGATTGAGGAAAACAACAAATTCAGATTGGGAACTATGAACTCTGTACAAAGCCAATTACCCCTTTTCATCATCCCCTAGACCATGCTTGAGACACCAGATTTCAGACAGAAATCATGAAGTACATGAAGCTTTCGTGGTACAGGCTTAAGCATTTCGTGCTGCAATCTGGTGTTCTCGGAGATGTCTGTAAAGTCTCTCCTGCCGTTGATACCGCTTTTCGCAGCCAGGCCAGTTGCACTTCAGGTTGCCGTCGGGCAGGTCCGTGTTATGCCGTTGGAGGTGCAAATTCAGGTTGGCCTCGCTGGGCAGTTTGGCAGAACAGCCTGGCCAAAAGCACCTGGTGCCGATGTGAACTTGCTCCTTATGCTGCTTAAACGTGTGGATTGACGAAAAGCCAGACATCTTGCACGTCGGGCAGACTAAAGCCTGCTCTTTTGATCGCGCCTTTCGGAAACGGGGCGCAGGTTGAGGACTGACTACGGGCTGGTCCTTGGCTGGGGGTTGTTGTGCAGCCGGAATTTGTTGCGTGGCCGCAGGTTCGTCATCGTCGTGGTCGGCACTGAGGCTAGCTATAAAATCTGTGAGCAAGGTCTTCATAGTAATTGAAGGTTATGTGTAAGTATTAGAAGTCGGGTTGCCCATCTTAACTAACACCTACGTACCTTGATCACTGCTAGCACTCTGGGTTCGCTCACGCTCCTCGATGAGCTTCTTAACCCAACCAGCTTCTTCCTCTGTAAGAGGCTCAGGAGGTTCCGTCGTGTACGCATCTTCGCCGGGTACATCAATTCCTTCTAGCTCGCACATGAGCGAGATCAAGGAATTGACACGGGCGCGTCGGGGAGGATTGGTTGAAGATGCCATCTTGAAAGCTGATGAATCTCCTGTTGCTAGGCAAACGCTGAAGTGAAATTGTCAGTCAGCTACAAGGTAATTGTGCAGATATTGAACAGCTTAGAAGAGCGAAAGAAACTTACTAGGGATGAGAAGATGACTTGTGAGATGGTGTAAAGAAAACTTTTGACTAATCTCGAATATCAAGGCGGAAGAGTAACTGATTGTTCTGATTGTGTCTGAAGTTGATCTGAAAAGAATCTAAGTGGGTTGTTTGGTCGGTATATATATGGATGAAAAGGAAGCAGTGCCATTCACTGAAGAAGTACTTCTTGAAATACTTGACATGGCTACTGTGCAACAAGCCAGTAATCCCCATTACTAAAGCGGTGCACCTAAAACGTGTGCACAGTTTTGTAGGTGCATGGGCCAATACTAACTGAAGAATAATTTCCACATCGCGTTCTTTCCCTCCCAATGGGCCAAGCCTGACGTGGAGGTTTACGGGTAGGGGAAGGCACACGGATTAAGCAGTCAGGCGGCTGAACGCATTGATGACAGCTCATCTGCCAGATGAATTTCTAAAATTTTCTATTAGCGTTACTATGTATTCGATATGAGTGAGTGACATCATAGGAAGGTTGTAGACTTGGAAAATATCACTTACTATTGAAGTTAACGAGTTGGAAGATTTTTATTAATTGCATCGTTTAATGTCTTCGTGCCCATTTGAAGGGACAATCCGATCTAATGACAGCTTAAAGATGACACAGGGTGATCCTCGTATTATAAATGTATTTAAACGATGATAAGGAGATCTAGTAATATCCCCTACGAACTGTTCGTCTGTCTTGAAGACTTAGAAACAGCCCGGCATTTGCAAGAGTTTGAACTTTTCTCGAGTTATAGAAACCATATCCCAATATCATACTGCGAGGCTCTAGTATCGTGGGTATATAAATGCTTCAAACTTTTCACCCCTCGCGTAGATCATGGGTTGTTTCGATAATAAGCTATACAGATACCATCTTATCCTCCTCCCAAGATACTGGCTGAAACGCCGGATTACAAATTCGGCGAACGAGGCAAGACTATAGAAACGGCGATTACTTTCATGACTATTTATAGGCTCTAGGGATCTGATTGTGAGTCAAGATCTATTCATTATAACGCATAACTAAAATCCTATCGTCGTCGTTACCGTAGGAAACATCGTTCCCCCCTAGAGACGGACCATGACTCAATATAGAAGATATTAAGATAGCGATTGAGTCAATTAAGATCGAAGTTTGTTGGAATAAGCCCTATCCTGTCATGCTAAGACACCTCATGCAACATCTCAAGGCCAAGCACGAGTGAGAAATTACTGTCTAGCAGCAACGCCAAGACAATGTTTGAAAGGGGGACATACGTATCTCTCGAGCCACAAGTAAAATTAGAGATTGCAGCGGAAAGTAGTAGCTTAAGAGATAAATCGTGAAAAGACGTAAGTCGTAGCCAATAGATAATCCTCGGTGCTGGACGATTTCAAAGTAGATGGTAGATATTAGTGGTTATAATGGGCATTTACTCCCTGCCTCTAACGAAGGTTCAACGAAGCCAAGCGATGTCATAAGTTCTTCAAGATGCCGAAATCACCTTGCCTCCATCAGAAAGGATATGGATATGTCTAAGCTACAATTGCAAAAGTAGGATGGGGTATGAAGAATGGTATTTGAGCCTTACATTCGTAAATGGAGGCTTTCCTAATGTTTATACGAGCTTCAGGATATACTAAAGGGGAGTTCCACATTTAAGTCCAAACCGATGGAACATAGGTGTATACAACTTAGTAATCACTAACACCTTATATCTACATCTAGCCTTATCTAAGAACCATCCTGAACAATGATCTGCCATTAAAACCCTTCACGTGGAACTAGCTACGGGTATCCAAGTAGTCGGACTTAAGTTGCAGATCATGGGACTGCGCGTATCTGCCGCCGGTGCATACCCCGCACGGCTTCCTTGTTCACGATTGTGAGCTGCCTTCGGCATATATGTTATTCGGTTGGAGATCGTAGGCGGGCTATTTATTTAAGTGTGGTTATTTCCGGTTGTGATGGATTCCTATAGACGTCGCCTTCGAACCTAAAGAATTGGGCGGAGAGAACAAATAGTAGCCATCTGACTACAAGTAAGACAGCATGCCAGGGCTTATCCAAGAATCGCCTTTCAAGACCATTACGGTCAAGGAGCTTCACCCTACTTTCGGGGCAGAAGTTAGTGGGGTCGATTTCCAGGATGTATCCGAGGAGCAGTTCAAGGAGATCATCGCGGCTATGGCCAAGGTAAATCATCCTACTAGTTTAACTGGGCGCAGCGATTCAACGAATCGACAGGTTACTCGTGCATATAGCTAACGGCAAGAACATTCTAGTATGGATTTTGCGTCTTCCGAGACACGGGGTTGGACGACATAAGCCATGTCAAGTTCTCCGAACGGTTCGGAGAGCTCGACAACATTCGCCGTTACTTCCTAGGCGGGCGCAAGCCTCGCTACGATCTCTATGAACTCTTCGATGCTGGGAACATCGACGCGGAGACCGGCGCTATCCTTGACCGGGAAAGCCCGAGAGCGCATTCAAACCGGGGTAACGCCATGTTCCACGTAGACTCGTCCTTCAACCCCCGACGAGCATCGTACTGTCTGCTCCGTGCCTGCGAGCTGCCACCTCCGGGCAATGGAGGCAATACCGACTTCGCAGACTCGCGCACAGCCTTCGATGAGCTCCCCAAGGACCTGCGAGACGAGCTGCTATCGCACGACTACGTGGGCGCGCACTCGATGGCGCACTCACGAAAGCTCGGATCGCCAGCGTTCTTCTCGGACGTGGACCCAACCGCGTCGACAATGACGCGGCACCGGATCGTACAAGTGCACGAGCCGAGCGGGCGGACGAACCTTTACATCGGCGCGCACCTGCACCACATCGAAGAAAACGGGCGGGAGATCCCGGGCTCGTGGGACCTAGTGCGGCGGCTCAACGAGCACGCCACGCAGAAGAAGTACACGACGACGGTGGAGTGGCACAGCGTCGGCGACATGATCATCTGGGATAACCGGTGCGTGCTGCATCGCGCGGGCGGTGGTTCTTTTGAGGGGAGGTACAGGCGCGACTTGAGACGGACGACGGTCCATGATGATAGCCCGACGGCGTGGGGGTTGAATCCGCAGGACAGTGTGTGGATGGGGTTTAACGCTCAGGCGAAGCAGAAGCATGCTGGTGCGGTTGGGGTGTAAGGTTTGATATGTTGCTGGTGTGTTAATAACAATTCTATACAGAGAATCAACACGTATAAAATAGTTAGGTATATAGTATGGCTATAATTTGATAACAATGGAACTTGATTGTGATGCCATCACTGGTCTGGATATCAAGTACCGTATTTGTACTGTGCATCTACTTCTACCCCTGAGCCTTGAGATAGGGGTATGTATTTCATGGCTGTTAGATGAAGGAGGTGTGGAAAAAGGGTTTACCGAATCACGGCGTCCTCAGCCTCATTGGTCCTTATTTTAAGGAAGGTAATCTTCTGCGGACGGGTTAACATTAAGTCGGTTTAATAAGCACTATTAGTTATGACTCGCGGGTTGTCAAGATGAGTCCAAAATGGGTAAATGGCCAAGAAGCTAGAATATGGTGTTGCAGAATTAAGCATTGTGGATTCTCTAGCTGCATACAGATCCTTTGGTATAGAATCACGTGGAATGATACCACTAATGTCTTGTGCTCGTCATTTATGCGGTTTGGTGTGTGACTAACATGGAGACGGCCCCGATTTGTTTCCGAGCAATGTCCATGGATATCTATTAGCATTTTCATCACAGAACCTAGGGATAGATGAGAGAGTGTTCAACTTGTATGATTCAATATGGTTCTCGAAACAACTCCCAGGAATTGGTACCGAGATGAGTACCTGATCTCAACTGAGCCGCTACTTATTCAAGTCGATGCTGTGAATGATGCGCTAAGGTCGGATTTAATGTGGTGGGCCCGGGGGCTGCCACGAGAGTTGCTCACAAAAGCACTTCATAATTCTCTATGTCTTGGGCTATACGTGCTGCCGAGATCAACGTCTCAGATTGCCGGTAGGTCTCTTGCCAAGCTACTCTGAATCGATTCCCGGCTTACATCGATAGGTCAAAGTAATCCCGCACAGATCGGACTCGTGAGAGTGGTGACTGACGACGTCACTTTTGCCTATCTGACTGATGTTTACATCCTCCCCGAATACCAGGGGAAGGGCCTCGGCCGTTGGATGATGGAATGTCTCAACGAGATCATCAAGGACTGGAACCATCTGCGACGATTTATGTTCTTGACTAGCGATAGGATGGACCTCTATCAAAAATACCTCGGAGCAAAGGACTGGCGCGAGTGTAATACGGGAGGTCTTTCCATCGGCTTGATCGAAGGACCCGCAGCGCAGCATCCGAATCACACGTAAAGCGACAGCGGAAAATTCATTCCTCATTCCTTACTTGTCTTCCCATATGCACCACCAAACGCCTTTCTCATTTCTAGTGCACGCTTGTATGGAGGCGCAGTTGGAGGCTGGACTGGATCCAGGGATACGTGGTCTGGTGGGAGGCGATAGGAAGCGTCTGAGTCGAATGCAGATAAGTCTCCGCAGGCAATAAAAGGCGCAATCCATCTAACATCGTTTTCGTGTATTGGTCGATGATCTTCGGGTTGTATTTCAGTAATTCCATCTTCATCCGTAGTTTGAACGGAAGCGGGGCTGCTGTCCCATGCCCCTGTCTCTGGATTCTGTAAGATGGTGTTGGAAGTGATAGGTGAACTTCTGGAGTTCTGCTCCGTCATGTTGGATAAGCGGAAACCAACCCCCAATGGCTCCTCGAGGCTCGCCGAGAATCCTTTGGGAGGCTGAAAATTTAAGCACACGATGAAGGCTTCGACGCTGCTGGCGCGCGAGGACCTCGGCTTGGCTACATGCACCTTTTCGAAGAATATCTTAAGCTGAGCGTACAACACGTCTACGTTCTTGCCTCTGAAAATCTTGGCCACGAACTTGCCGCCGGGCTTCAAGACGCACAGCGCTAGGTTCAACGCTGCGAAGAGAAGTTGCGATTGAACGTATATATCCAGATCGTGTAAGCCGGTTACGTCAGGCGCGCCGTCACTCAGCACTAGATCAACCGGATGTGCTGCCTGCTGACTTCTGGTTTTCGAGTCGTATTCGGGGTCCAATGCTTTTAAAAGCAACGGAACTGTCGCAGGGTGAGTGATATCAGCTCGCAGAGTCACAATTCCCGGCAGCGGACTAATGGGCTGTAAGTCGATTGAAACAATTTTGACATCAGAACGAGGCTTCAGTTCTGCAGAGGGTTGCTCCAACTCCTTAGATTCCAGCTTGTTTGCGACGTGGGGGCCAAAAAGTCCCAGCATTTGTTGGCGAAACCTGGCATCGCGATCTTGCCAGGCTGCTCGGCCAAACTTCTCTCCCTTAATCAGGACTCTTGAAAGAACTTGCGACCAACTGCCAGGCGCAGCGCATAAGTCCACTACTCGAGTGACGTTGGCGAACAGGTCGAATTCTACCCTCTGTTAGCATCTTTTCAGGGCATCTCATTCTCAGTCAAGGGGGGGAGGGCAACCTTCGTCAAGTTGTAGAAGCTTGAAAGCACTCCTGGCCCGCCAACCTTGCTCCTTGGCAAGCCGATAGTAAGCATCACGCTTATCTTTAGATGATTTTCCCATTTTCAATCATCAGTTTTTTTCCTATGAAATACCATAGAATTCACGTGAATTATTCATGTCCAAGTTGGTCCCCCGCCAACAATTTTTACTGGACTTTGTTCGTAGGGCTGAACTAAAATGTGGTCTGTGCAGAGAGCTTCCTTATCAGCTGCGGTCCGATAAGATAATCTGATAAGCGGGTACGAAACCCCGAAATTTTCTAAACATTTCAACACCAGAGATTATCGCGACTCTTCCGTTTCACCCGTACTCAATTCCTCGAATACCATGGACGGACTAAAGAAGCGGAAGGCGTCCGGCCAAACAACGAATGCGCCGGCGAAAAAGAAGGCGAAAGCTCATCAATCGACCCTCAAATCCACCAAGACGAAAGCGAGGAAACCTATTAGTGCCAACTCTCTACAATGGCGCAAAGCCAAGCTCCCCGATATGTTCAACGATGCCGAGGGCTTTTACGGCTTAGAGGAAGTTGACGACGTTGAGGTTATCCGAAAGAGCGACAACACAATTGAATTTGTATACCACACCTCCAATACCGTACTGCATCCAAAACACTAACAAAGTATAGAGAGCAGCTGTCTCCTCGGCTGACGAGGAAGAGGAGCCTAACAATGGCGACAACGAGGTACAGAGTGACGATGAATTCGAAGGATTTGACGATGAACCCACTGCGCAAACTACTTCCAAGAACGAATCGCCCAGCCTTTCCTCGAATGCCGTTGAAACCGTAGAGACGAGCAAGACAGACGAGACGAACGCCCCCGAAGGAACTAAGAAAAAACAGAAACAAAAGAAAAAGAAGGATTTAAGTGGAGTTGAGGACCCGGAGCTCGAGACTAATGTCTTCACGGGACTGGATGCTGTGGAAGAGGCGCAAGACGATGTCGACCTGTCTGCTTGGGTGTCATTGGACCTGTCTCCTCGAATCCTCGAGTCTTTAGCGAAATTGAAGTTTTTGAAGCCTACCCCTATACAAGAAGCTGCAATACCGCAGATATTAGCCGGCCACGATGTTATTGGCAAAGCTGCGACAGGTTCAGGCAAAACCTTGGCATTCGGGATTCCAATCGTTGAAAAGTGGCTGGACTTATCGGAGGAGGCCAATTCATCCCAAACCGAGTCCAAGGTCCCCCTTGCCCTAGTTCTCTCGCCGACTAGGGAACTTGCGCACCAGCTTACCGATCATATCAAGAACCTCTGCGCTGGTTTGCCGAATTCACCTTACGTTTGTTCAGTGACTGGTGGTTTATCCGTCCATAAACAACAGCGGCAATTGGCGAAAGCAGATATCGTTATCGGAACACCTGGGCGATTATGGGAGGTCCTAAGTTCCAGCTCAGAGCTGATGAATAACTTTAAAGGCATCCAATATCTGGTGGTGGACGAAGCTGATAGGCTCCTAACAGAAGGCCACTTCAAAGAAGCCGAGGAAATCTTCAATGCTTTAGACAGGTATGAAGCGGATGAAGACGAAGAAGCAAATGTGGCGCCTTCGCCAAGGCAGACTCTTGTGTTTTCAGCGACGTTCCACAAGGGCTTACAACAGAAGCTTGCTGGCAAGGGTCGTTATGACTTAATGAGCCAGCAAGACTCAATGGAGTATCTACTCAAAAAGATCAATTTCCGGGAAGATAAACCGAAATTCATTGACGTGAATCCCGTATCTCAAATGGCTGAGGGGCTTAAGGAAGGTCTTGTAGAATGCGGAGCAATGGAGAAGGTGAGTTTCCCCAAGTCAATGATTACCTAATATCACATTCACTAATTGTCTAAAGGATCTTTATCTCTATGCTCTTTTACTCTTATATCCGAACGTACGGACGCTAGTTTTCACCAATTCCATCAGCTCTGTCCGAAGATTGGCACCTATGCTTCAAAATCTGAACCTCCAGACCCACCCGCTTCATTCCCAAATGCCCCAGAAAGCGCGATTACGTTCTGTCGAGCGATTCACCGGTGCAAAACCAGGCCAGTCGTCAATCCTTGTCGCGACAGATGTGGCCGCGCGCGGCTTGGATATCCCAGGTGTTGACTTAGTAGTGCATTATCACGTCCCTCGAACCGCAGATGTATATGTACACAGGTCTGGACGTACCGCGCGTGCAGACAGAACGGGCTTGAGCATACTTCTCTGCGCGCCCGAAGAAGTGACCCCGACTAGACGACTCATCGCGAAGGTGCATTCGAACAGCAGCAAGGGGTCAAAGAACTTCTTTGTACAGACGCTAGACATGGACCACAAGTTAGTGAATCGTCTGAAGCCTCGCGTCACACTAGCCAAAAAGATCGCCGACGCAGGATTGGCGAAGGAAAAGGGAAATAAGGAAGACGACTGGATGCGAAATGCGGCGGAAGAGCTAGGTGTCGAGTATGACAGCGATGAGATGCAACAGGTCGGGAAGTGGGGAGGATGCGGCGGCGGGAGAAAGGAGAAGCAGAATCAAGCAAGGGCCATGACCAAGGCCGAGCTAGCCGCCTTGCGTGCCGAACTGAGAGAGCTACTCTCCAAGCGGGTTAACGCTGGTGTCAGTGAGAAGTATATTGCTACTGGCATGGTGGACATGGACGAGCTCTTACGTGGTGCGAAGGGCGAGTTCTTAGGTCGGGTTGAGGGACTCGATATTGGGATTTTGTAGCCCCTATTCCCAAGGATACCTCAGAAACAGAGGGCTTGGCAGATTCCATTAGTAAAGATATCAATGATAAATCCTGACTCTTAGAACTAATAAAACTCGTTATTACCGTCTCTAACGTCAGATTATTTACTCGGCAAGAGTATGGGAGAATACGGGGATAATTGGAGAACAAGGCGTTCCCGTCCTACGTAATAGTAAACAAAATATCCAGACTTTGGGCTCCGTAATTGTAGATAAACTTTCTAACGACGTCATTTTGTCCAAACGCCCGGGACATAATCAGATGAGTTACACTCGATGGCACTAGAGGTAAGCAGGGGTGATTGCCCACTCTTAGAATCTTAATAACAACCACAAGTAGCGGGACAATGGAAGAGCACAGATTCTTGTTGATGAGAGTTACGGAAACCTGCAATATGCTAGAATATAGTGTTATGTGCTATTATTCTATCTGGAAATATTTCGTCGCCATGAATTTCTGGCTTGTAGTGTTTCATAATAATGTTGGAATTAACTAGCTAACCTATCGTGAGCTCCAGACGCGATGCCCTCATGATGGTATAATGAAATTGCCTGGTCGATTGAATACGAGTAGATGGAAACATAAGCTCTCCTGAGAAGGAGTAACCTACCTAGTCAGTGACGTTCCACGGAACTCAAAGGCCCAAGGTGGTATGAACTCTGTAACCTTATCCGGTACTCAGACCAATGCCCCTTACCTTGTAGTATATCAGAAGAAAGTTATCACTTTGCCTAATCCATCGTAGTTGAGACATGGTGTGACGAAAATCCCAACTTTGTCCAGATATTTACGGCAATCGTCCCTGCTGTTTCGCATCCTATCAGCGCTTCCTAACAGTGGAGGTAGCAACCAGTGTTTATCGAGCTCAATAGGTGGTTTAGAATATCCCTTCTCTAAAGGGTCTCTGGAGAACGATTTATTACCCAAATGGCTTGATATATACCTACAAACGAGTTTAGTCATTCCATCCACAATAAAAATCAACAGACTAATCTATAGCTCTGTCTCATTAATCACTAAGGTACTCAAACGTTCACTGCCGCCGAATGGACTCAACATCCACACAAAACTACGACAACCATGTTCATACAACGTGATATCCGCGCATGCTATGACTATATTAAGAGTACCGGCGCTTGAAGGATAAACTCTATATAAGCTAGGGTCTTGGGCCTTAGATCTCGGGATCGTCAGATTCAACTGGTGCCCGGACGGTGTTCGGCGTTCGTACATTAGACGCCTTGACCTAACTTGGCGTAGACAAATACCCAAGGGACCTACCTCTGGTTCGAAGCTCATCCATGGATATTCTCGATATGGTCTCCTGTCCTTAACAGCTAGTCAAAGCTACACCAATGACTACGCTTGGGGCTAGTTGGGGGGTAGGTGAACTTAAAGCCAGGCATACGAGAAGTATGGTCGCTTTACCTAAGTAGACATGCCCCCTCACATTCCTCGCTGATGACATTATAAGCTCGTCGGATCACCCCAATCTTTTCCATCGCTTTCCAAACTTACAATCCTTCCACGGACCTACAGTCCTGGAAAGACGCCATTAAGATAACGAAAGCGACAACGACAGAGTATAATAAAATATGTTATTATATCTATCATATACCTAAATTTTAGAGACTTATGAGTGAGAGCCATTGTGTTCAACACACCATGGCGGCTTTAGGGGAGCCGCCTAGGATGTTAAGCATCGATCGGGAGGAAGCCTCGCGAAGTCCCGAAGAGGCCCTACCACAAGGGAATCGCTCCGAACCGCAGCTAGAGGCGCAACCGGAGATCATATCAACGCCGCCTCCAGGTAGCACTGACAATTTCAGCCAAAGAGACACCGTGATTCCGTTACCGGGAGACGACCTACCCAGGCAGATCACGCTTTGTGAATGCGGCGATAGGATAGGCTTCAGCTGGCCCCTATGGAAGAAGTGGTTCTACCTCTGTGTTGTATTCCTGGTTCAAGTATCTATGAACCTCAACACAACACTTTACTCGAATGGCCTCGCGGGCATATCTCTTGAATACGGTATTAGTCCCTTCGCTTTACGCTGGGGCGGCGCCGGCGCGTTTCTCATAACCTACTCATTCGGCTGTGAATTATGGGCGCCCTGGTCGGAAGAGCTTGGGCGGAAGATTATTCTACAATCTTCTCTATTTCTTGTTAATTGTTTTGCAGTGTTAGTAGCGACGTCCCCAAATTTGGCAGGACATGTTATAGGTCGCGTTCTAGGAGGCCTGTCTAGCGCCGGAGGCAGCGTGACGCTCGCCATGATAACGGATATGTTCGAACCTGACGACCCCATGTTCCAGCACGCTACGTCCTTCATAGTGTTTTCTTCCGTCTTCGGCTCCATCATCGGCCCCATTATCGGCGGATTTGTCGAGGAGCTCCTCCCTTGGAGGTGGTGTGTTTGGATTCAGATCATATTCGGCGTCTTCGTTCAGCTTCTCCATTTTCTTATAGTACCAGAGTCGCGGGCCTCTATTATCATGGACAGGGTTGCCAAGGAGTACCGTAAGTCCGGCAAGAACCGCCACGTCTTCGGGCCGAGCGAAAATAGGCGTATTGACTGGGTCGATGTCGGACGTATCTGGATGCGGCCGTTCAGAATGTTCATGACGGAGCCTATCGTGGTCGCTCTGTCCCTACTCTCTGGATTTTCCGACGCCCTCATTTTTAGTGAGTCTTTTCGTGGGTAGCTATTCCATGGCTGCCCACCCCCTTTTTCGTGCTTGTCTCCCAGCACGGTCTAGTTTCTTAGTCTCGTGAACCTGATATTAGCCCACGAGATCGTGGCACAGGTATCTATTATCATATATTGCAATTATCTCCTAAAAATGTCCATCGGAACGACCGGTACTAACCTTCGATTCTTTGTAGTGATGGTACAGTCCTTTGGTTTCGTGTATTGGCAATATGGCTTCAGCCCTATCCAGGTTGGACTGTGCTTCATTCCCATCGGTCTTGGTTACATGTTTGCGTACGCCGCATTTTTTATATTCATTACGCGTAACGTGTTGCTGCGCTCGAAACGTCCGCAGGATGAGTACGCGCAGTATGAGTCCCGACTTGCGCCGCTACTATGGATGGCACCTTTGCTACCCATAGGTCTCCTGGTATTTGCTTTTACTGCGGCTTATTTCACCACGCCAATACACTGGCTACCAAGCATGATCGGCTCTTTCTTGATCGGCATAGCAAACTTCGCTATTTACATGGCCACCATCGACTATGTCCTCAGGGCTTACGGCCCTTTCGCCGCATCCGCCACTGGCGGTAACGGTTGGGCGCGAGACTTCCTTGCTGGAGTCCTTACACCCTATGCAATTCCTATGGTATGTGCTCGCGAAAATGGCACCCAGCTAGAAAACTCCATAATAACTTGTAGCTAACCTTCTCTTAGTATGTCGTCTAAAATCCCTCCCGATACTTTCACCACTTTATGATCATTCTATTGCAAGCCCCATCCTAACAAAATGTAGGTACGAAAAGCTTTCCGTCTTTATGGCCACAATCGTGCTCGTCGTCATCGCTACGGTTCTCTGTGGTGCCGTGTTCCTCGTGTACAAGTACGGGCCCTGGTTACGCCACCACTCCAAGTTCGCGCAGACACTTGCGAAAGCCGAGGCCGACCATGGTATTGTCATCGGTGACAGAAGTGGTGGCACTGGTGATGAAAATGTGGATGTGCAGTTTAACGGCACGGACCGCTTAGCCAATTTCTTGCTGTGCGAGAGCCGCTATAGAGGACAATGCAACGCCTCGGCTTCGCTAGCCCGTACTAGCCTGCAGATAGAGCGGTCGCCAGCATGGTATCAACTCCATCGCTGTCACAGCCTACCGACTCGGCCATCATATTCACAGCAGAGTTCGAATCAAAGCCAGGAAACTCAACAGGTAGCTAAAGACTCGGAGGATGCGGCTGGGAAGACCCCAACCTCAAGCAGGGACTGCAGCTGCAGCAGCGAGAAGACCCTCACGGGGGCTTGTAGCCTCTGTAAAGTGGCGGGCGCTACTAGCAGTGGGGAAAATTCTTCGCCTACGTCGTTGCGGGAAGTGGAGAACGCGGCGCAGTTGAACGAGGCAGAGACCAAGGCAGAGGAACCAGCTGTCCCACCTATTGCTAGGACAACTGCTGAAAACGGGCCGAGCGAGGCTGTGCGGAGTAACGAGAAAAATGATCGCAAGGCACGCTGTGGTATGATGTAAACGATACTCATCAATGTTCTGAACGGAGCCGGTTGGCATGAATGCGCTTCAGTATGGGTTATAGTATCCCAGGGTTAGGTACCTGTATACATGTACTTTATGTGGCTTGCGGGAAGTTTTCGGTGTCACTTAATGATTGATGTAGGTCTCATTCACCTGGGATGGCGCTCTCGAGTAAGGGATCATTCTAATTGCAGCAATTGACGTGCAGCCATGCGACGGGTGTCGATGTTGTATGGTTGAATAGTAGTATGTTTAACTCGCATAAGGGTATATACAGCAAAGATATTTAAATATATACAGTGTGAAGTTGAAGTGCGTGTGGCTTGTAAAAGAACGTCCCATCATATCCCACTCATAATACCTATTTAGGTATGCACAATCCCGTTAGTTCATATCAGACATGAAGTGAATGTTTAGATCCCAATCTTCGTTAGAGCATTAGAAAAGAGAAAAAGAGTTGACAGTCATTTAATAAGAATGGCGCCGGTCCTACTGGAGGTTGTTCTTGATATTGGCGTACTGGCTCTGGGGGTAGCTGAGCAAGTTCTGAGTAGAGTCGAGGGAAGACGAGCCGCCCTGAGCGTTGAACGCGGCAGCGATCAGACTACCGGAGTCAGTGCGGTCGCCAGACGCCTCCCAGAACATGGAGCCGCCGAGACCCTTGGTCTGGATATAGGCGACCTTCTTCTGGACCATGGCGACGTTGTCGTAGCTGATGAGCTCCTTCTTGGAGCTGTCGTAGCTGTAGGTGGCGCCCGCCACGTCATCGTAGATCTCGGTTGCGCCCGACTTGGGGAGGACCTTGTAGTCCCAGATTCCGTTTTCCCACTGTAGCGCCATATGAGTCAGTAAAATGAGGAAGAATAGGTAAGGAGGTCTCAGTGTTACTTACGGAACCTTCACCGACACCGGTGTATGCCATTCCGATGCCGTCAGTGGACTCGAATGCTATTGAGGTATCAATTAGTATATGCATATAAAGCTTCAAGCTGAGTTATAGAATTTACTTACCACGTCCGTACAGAGGCATGCCGAGGACGATCTTGCTAGCCGGGACGCCACCAGCGATGTAAGCAGTGATAGCAGCCTCGGTTGAGAAAGGCGTTGACGTGGGGTTGTTAGCGTTGGGGTACAAGTTCGCCTGGTGGCCAGAAGTGGTATCCCAGGATCCGGCGTAGTCGTAAGCCATCAAGTTGAAGCTGTCGAGGACAGATGCCATATCCTTCAGGTGCAGCTTGTTGAAGTTGGTCGGACCAGCGGGAACAGCCGCAGTCAGCAGGAAATGGTAGTTGTCGGCGTACTGGGCGGAGTACGCATCGAGCTCGTTCCGGATCTCCTGTAGGAGAAGAACAAAGTTGGTGGCCTGGGTGTCATCGGCTGGGTACTCCCAGTCGACGTCAATACCATCGAAACCCCAGTCCTTGATTAAAGTGATCGCCGTTGACGCGAAAGTCTTTCGAGTCGCATCGGTGCTAGCAGCAGCCGCAAAGTTGGTCGAGTAGGTCCAACCTCCGATAGAGAGCTTTTAGAGTTGTTAACCGAAGATCTCCGAGACTATCATCTTCCATAACTTACCAGAACCTTGAGCTGTCGGTTGCTCTGCTTCAGCTTATAAAGCTGCTTAACACAACCGTAGGCATTAGTGCCAACGTCATTCCAAGCTAGGGTTGGTGTGTCAGTAAGTTGTCTTGATAGTAAAGCAAAAGTGAATACTTACAGTCGCCGTCATAGTGTTTCTCCAAGTCGGCGTAAGAGTCCGATGTATATACAGTACCATCAGATCGCAGGTTGGCGAATGAGTAAAGAACTCGGTTGATCTGGGAAGTCGGCAGCTGGGCCGGCTGGTAGTTTCTACCGTAGATACCCCTGGATGTGAAATCAGATAACTTTGTTCTAGTGAAGATGGCGTATTATCTTACCAGTTAGTGAAGTAGACCGTGTTCTGGAAAGCAGAAGAAGTCCCAGACCCAGAAGTCCCATTCCCGACTACGGGGGTTGGGTCTTCGACATCGGGGATTGGGCAAGCCAATCCAAGGGATGCTAGGAGCAAAGTAGTAAGGAAACCCTTAGTAGATACCATGATGACAGATGTTCAGAGTGAGGACTGCGGTAGTCTAAAGGAATGAAACTCTGGACAGAGTATAAAAAGACCTGGCTTGGTTGAAGAAAGTCTGGTCGAGATGGAATTCCATAATCTTTATATTAGCAGACCCGGAGAAAAACGGCTTCGGCGCGCTACGATCACGATCGCGTGTCTTTCATGTGGCACAAGGATGTGTGACTTCAGATGCGGAACCCTTGGGCGACGTACCGTTGATTCCGGAATAGAGGAGTCACTAAAAAACCAAGGAACTCGATATGTGATGCATGGCGGCTCTTCCAACCAGGGCGGCAACGTTGCTCCCGTCAACCTAGACAAGCTCTTAAGTTGGTGCATGCCGCTATATGCCGCTATATTCCCTGCCTGCGGCGTCCTTGGAAAGGTGGTTCCCGGTCATGAGAGTGTTGGCAAAGCTCATGAGAGCTTCATGGAACCGACAAGGCATATTGGAGCTTGGAGGCCCTCGTGCTCTCTCCCTATTCCATACGTGGAAGGAGGACGTTGGAATGTGTCTTACACACCAAGCCCTCGCTCGGCTCGATAATAAAGGTTACGTTTTGTCAGGGGAAGCTATTTGGCCTAGCCAATCAGAGACCTGTGAATTCAAGATCAGAACACCACCAGCTACCCTCTGGACGAGATTAGCACAAGGGTGAGAGCTTATCACAGGGTTGTATGGACCCATCATCTTCTAGCTCATACCCCACCATCACTTGACCAAATTAGATCTTGGGATAACCGTCATATATCGCAGACAAGTAAATGGTGTTTGACTCTCGAGAGGCTGGTTTAAAACAATAGATCAGATGGTTCAGTTTGACAAGGAAGCTAACGCACGTAAAGGTAATGTGGCAGATTATTCAAGACATACAGGGGACATGTCTTGGCTCACGTACATAAGATGGAGGCTATAGCGGATTCATCCTAACCCCACTAGACGAGGCGTCATGCTTCAATTGTTAGCTTCCGGAGCACTCTCCCGTTCTTTGGTGTGGAGAGATAAGGTATTTCCTAATTAGGACAATTCTTCCAGCACGGCACATGGAAGAACCTGTTTCGACGATGCTCACTGGTGCCGAGGCCAGGTCCAGCGATGTTACTCTGGGCTGACCAACCCGACCGGTCTACCCTGCCTCTGCCAGGCATTTGGGTGCATCGAGGACATCGATTATACTTGCAACGTTACTGGACCTAAGAGGAGATTAGGCCTTTGCAATGTGTCCAATTATATGTGATGGCATTGCCTTAGATGATATGAGGCGCTGGTATCTAGGCACATAATAGACGATAGACGATGGCACGCACTGGCGTCCCGATTGCGCAGCGATGGGCGCATTCGCAACGCGTCGCAACGCGCCGTAAAGTGGCTGGGTGGGAACCGGAAAAATCTAGACTATCAATTAGATGTACTGACGCGCGCGAGGCCTCGCTCTTTGTTCTGCAGGTACGATAGCCTTAGACGCGTCAAAGCATCGGGCCGATCACTGACCTTCTAGGACAAGAGGGGACGAGAGCCGCCATCTAATTCCTGGATTAACAAGGCTCATTAGAATCCCGATTTCCTGGAAAGCAACAGTCAATCACGCCACGTTGTTTGGTCTGCCGGTAAATATGACTGATCTCTCCTGATCTTGCGGAGCTGTGTGAAGCCGTTGAGTCTGGCCCGTTGAACTATTGAATTCGATTCCGGGTCCGCTAGTGCCCTCGCCCGAGGCTGTTCAGGGAGACATCTCTACCTATAATACATCGTCATTACTTTGGTGGGCAGGTTCTGTATGTCAGCGTGAATGATCAAGAACTGTCTCAACTAGGTCCCTCAATCCTCAGACCTCAGGATCTGGGACCATCGGATAATCGAAACGTGCGACATCTGAACGATCTACAATAAGGCGACAAAATGGCTCATCAAGGCGATGAGGCTCTTCGCCGATCGTTAGCTTCGGAAAAAAAAGTAGGTACAGGATGGTGCCTGGCATGATGCGGACCCTGAGGGGCGCTGGAATGGTACTATGGTGGATAATTACCATGTTAGGTTTTCGATAGATCGGGACGAAGCGTGGGTAGAACAGGGGTTAAACAAGATACGGTACTTGCCCAGTTTCTTACCAGCGTAGAATGCGCCACAATAGTACTTTACGAGCTTTTTGGTAATTCGTATAAAAGCCTAACAGGGTAGTTATTTCAAAGCCTGATACCGTAGTACATACTTTGAAAGATGGACGAGGGATGACACGGGCGCCCTGACAGCATCCTCCTTCTAGGAAGCTGTCAATTGAGGTAAGCCCGAAGAATAGATTGGCAGAAGGGCGTCAGATTAAGTGGCCCATGTGCAGATAACACTGTAATATACTATGCAAGCCTACGATAACATCATAAACATACCTTACCTTCAGAAAATTGTATAAAATCCAGTTTTGCTTCAAATAAAAGAATAAAAGTACTAAGATATAGTTCTTAAGCCACTAATCTATCTCTATACTCGTTATTTATTGTTTTGAAGTTTAAGCCCTAATTTAATATCCTCATTTATTAACATCTTTTTGCAGGTACGGTACACTACAGTGCTATCCGCACGTGGGCCACTTAATCTGACGCCCTTCTGATTGGCTACAGGTCGTCACAGCCGAACGGTTAGATTCTAGCGCCAGATCTTACTCCAGATCAGCGAAATTTTCCCTGGTCCAGGAAGGTGGATACGCCCAAATTAGGTTCACCTAGCAGAGCTCGGACCAACCGTCTTCTAGGCTGCTAGGCAGCTAAGGCAGCTGCTAAGTCCTACAATACAACGCCTGTCCCCTTTTATTTCCAGCCCTGTGCAACGTTCCAGTCCCCAAATTCATCATGCCTACCTTCTAGGTACCTACCTATTTCAATTCAATGTTAGTGGCCACCCGCCGGCGCACTAGTATGAATTCAAATCCTAAATCTTCTGCATCGGATGCATATACCCATTAACTCTAGAAATATTCAGGGGCAACATCGCCTTAGGAATATCACCTTCGCAACGTGAAGGTTGGACCCTGGAACTTCTAAACATGGTACCAACCTTGAGGCACATCATTGCACAACGTCCAACTTTCCACAGCACCGGTAATCCGTTGAAGAATTGTTTACCAACCAGGCATATCCCGTCCCGTACTTTTAGAATCAATGATTGGGGTTCTCCATCCTGTGGCGGGTGCGGGTGTTCACCAAGGGAACCGTCCCGGAGCTTGCTGGGAGCAATTAACAGTTTATTTTCAGTAACCCATTTTCTAACCACTTACAGACAGGTAATTTTTTATCAACATATAAGATAATGATCTCTAAACGTTTACCACTACTCTAATAGTTTGTATTATCTAAACGTTTGAATTATTTTTAAACGTTTGAATTCTATTGTATGGGTGCGACTGTGTAATCTCCTGCTCCCGTGGCCCTAGCCAATCAGGGCTCTTGATCAGGGCTCTTGATCAGGGCTCTTGATCAGGGCTTTGGATCAGTCTTGCGAGTGTTATTGCTGTTGCTGTTGCTAGTCCAGTCGTCTATATAAGGAGGACCTTCCTCCCTGATCTTTGGAAACTTCTGTCTTCAAAGTCTCTCATCTGCAACAGGTGAGTCAACAGGTAAGTCAACAGGTAAGTCAACAGTCTCCTAGCCAGTCTCTCTCAACCAGTAAGTCAGTCTCTTAGTCAGTCAGTCAGTCAGTCAGTCAGTCAGTCAGTCAGTCAGTCAGTCAGTCAGTCAGCTAGTCACTTAGATAGGTAGGTAGTTAGCCTTGTACTGTAGCTCTTCCAGTAATTACGTAATCCTGTAAATCCTGAATAGTGGCATACTGCTACTGCTACTGCTACTGCGTACTGCCCGTATATACCTTACCTACCCGACGTCATCTAATCTCCTTTCCCGTAATTAGCTCCCGTCTCCTTCCCGTAGCTTCTCCTACTTCTTCGAATCGTTCGAGTTCGATTTAAACGTTTATTTTTGACCCAAACGTTTATATTTATTATCTATCGTTCCGCTAACCGGGAATTCCCAAACGTTTATTTATTTCAACGGTAAATTTACTGTCAATTTATGGTTTATTGGTCCCAGCGGACTCCGCTAAGGAAGCACGTGGCTAAACCCTGCCGGAAAAACCACGTTCCTAGGTGACCCCAGCGATGGATGGAGAGAAAAAGGCCATTCCTCGTCGGATTGGGAAGTTCCTAACACAGGAACTGCTGTCTTGGCCAGTTTCTCATAGAGAAACGAACTAAACAGCACGCTACGCAAGCCCCCTTAATTAATTCCAACTCGATTTCTTATTTCTTCATCATCATCAAGATTTCCAACAGCCCAATAACGAGATTGAGCATGAATTCACGCCACGTTCGGGGTCGCCTTTCTCCGAGTCACCTACCGACAGCGCATCTAGAAGTTCAAGCGATACCTACGCGAGACATGATTTACTCTTCATCTCTCATGTTTTTGGGCTCAGTTGAAGGCACCTCGCCTGACACTTCAGCTAATGTATTCGCGCTTCGCTCGGTTGCTTTCGAAGTTGCCTCCACATACCTTGCATGGATCTAATTTGCCTTCCGCTTACCGAGAGATGGTCCGATAAACTCAATCTCTTATGCCGAGTGGTCTAGACCGCAGCGACATGCCTGCAAGTACCTACAGGCCTCCTTTCAAACGAGCTTCTAACGATGGCTCAATGACTCGTCTTAGAGCAAGTCTTATTGCATCATCACACACTTTTCTGTTCTTCCACATTCGCTCTAGCAATTATGTACTGATATGCTGACTTTTGAGTGCAAGCATCCGGTCCAAATGAAGGTGGCCTGTGCTTGATTACCTAATCCCATCATTCTATGGAACCCCTTTTCGCACGACAGACATGATCCTGTCATTTCAAAGGCCAGAGGGAATATCCCTAGTATTCTCTCGGCTGCTTATTGAGCACTCTCCAAGGCACCACATACCTACCGTCAGCCAGGAATCGAAAGAAAAGGCAAGGCTTGTTTTGACTTGAATGAGACAAGTTGCAAATGTCAAAATCATTCATGAACCTGGATACCCCCTGTCTCGAAGTGGCCAACGACTCTGTTTCGCATCAAATCGAGATCATCTGAGCACCTAGGGAATTGGGCAAAAGTGCTTCATCTAATATTAAAAGTATCCGATATGCCTACTGGAGCCCTCTCACTAGAACCCCTTTACGACAGTGTATCCATGTCCAAGTCCTAATATTCTACTAATTTCTTGTTGTCATGACTTTCATGCTAATTTATACTCGAACAGTCTGTGGGAAGCCCCCAGTATAGTGCCAGAAAAGAATATGTTTCATATAGCAGCGTGGGAAAAGTCTTCGAATGATAACCCAGACACAAAGTCTTCCCACGTCCGCCAGGACATTTGCCCGGCAGCACCACCGTCTGGTTCGAAGATATTGCTCGTTTGCGAGTTTTGACCGTAGGGTACCTGTGGCGAGAACCACGGCTGTGCCGACGAGGGTGTGGCCGCAGAATCATTGAATGACAACGACGAGCCGGCTCCACCGACGTTAAAATTGGGACTGGCGACGTACTGCTGGGGCTGTTGCTGAATCGGGACTAGGCCGATCAAAGTAGGACAGTTCATCTCGGTCGACGTCGTACTTGATGAATCTACAAATGTGTGATAGCTAGGTAAGTCTTTACCAAATGGAACGGGAAATCCAGCATTAGACCGTGACGACGACTCAGAGTAACCCTGGCCCTGGAGGAAGTAGCTGGTTCTCTTCCTTGTCTGCTCCATGAGCCTCTCCAGGGGCCTTCTAAGCATCCCTCCGCGGTAATTTTCAATGATCGTCCTATGCTCTTCGAAGGCTGCTTCAATCGTCGGCCATGCCTTCCGAAGGATGCCAACGTCGGAGCATACGAAGCACTCTGTAATGGCAATCGCGAGCGCATGCCACTGAACAACCTCATACCATCTAAATCCCTCTCCTCTAGGGTCAGTCCTAACTAGGTGTATCTTATCCAAAACTTCAAGGGCGATATGAAGTAAATCCGTACGTTCGACTTGAGAAGTTAACTTGCTACCAACGCGATGCAATGGCCTCAGAGCCGAAAGGCGCATGGCTGCGATGCGTGTTTGCGCTCCATGGAAAGCCCACCACGCGTATGCGCTTGATCCTGGGTCACAGAAACGTAAAAGTCTGAGAACTTTCTCTTCGTAGCGTGCTACGTGCACCTCTCGTTCTTCCCAGTTGAAACTATCCTTCTCTTTGCTATAGAAATTTAGGAGACGCCCGCTTCGCTGCGCATTATACGAGATAAGAGCGAAAGTTATGTCAGTTAGTCCATCTCTACCCTTAAGCTCCTCAGGGGTATCGACATCGAAGTCGGAATCATTAATGTTTGCGGGAAGGACTGATGGCACGGCAGTGGCCTCTATGAGCGGCTCGGTCGCTTGTTCGAACGAAAGCTGGAGGTCCAGCACGCATATCGTGTACCACAGTCGCCGTCTCATCTGTTGGCTGAAGAAAGATTCGGGCCTTTCCAAGTGGAGAGATAGGGCTTTGGCTATCCGGAAAGCAAGGGCGAACATAGTCCAGACAGCACGTGTGGGGTCTTCGGTCCGTCTAGCAACGAGGTATAGTATGAATGCTTGCAAGATGGTGATATCACTTGTAGCCAGTAGCTCTGATCTTTCAAGCTCGGCTTCACATGCTTCTCTGCATTCGACTATTAGCGCACGCTTGTCCATACTGAACATAGTTTGGCATTGTGCTTCTGTCATGCTTGCCAAGGCAGAATAGCAGACAGCAGAGCTAAGACATGTCGTAGATGGGTGGTCGGCTTCATATCCCAAATAACACTGGCCCTCTAACATGAATTTTCTTAAGGAGGGTCGATGCAGCACCTTGATGATCGGGTCCACCTGATCCAAATAGACCTGACAAAGCTGCGCTGTGATTTTAGTATCACTCAGAAGCCCATCATCTGCCCGCAGGCTATCACCGGGAGTGGAACCAATCCCTAATATCCTTAAGCTACTGCTTAAATTTGACCTCGAATTTGACAATACACTCTCTTCATCATCAGAGGGGCTTCCGACAATGTCACGGAGGTCGCTTATCTTCTCGGCGTTAATTTTGGTGGAAGCGGGCTTAAGGGACGCTAATTACCTCTTCGACTATATGAGCCCAGAACTGTCCCGCGATATGTTTCTCGGTCCCGAGATTATCTGCAGTCTCGGGACTAACTTGTGTTGCCGAGTCCGGTTTCGAGGACACATTAGTTGCCGAAGAATCCGGCGGTCCACCCATAGTTGAAACTAGGGCTTCCAGTTTTCGTATGCGATCCCTCAATTCGTCAGCATTATTCAGCACTGCAGAAGAACGAGGATTGACGTGGCGGCCTCGAGGAAGCCGTTTGCGATAAACGGGTACGCAAGCTGCGTCTGACTTGACGCAGTTGGAGCATGGACTGGACTTGTCGCACTTGATCTTACGCTTCCTATGATGAAATATGTCAGCTTCCAAATTGCTATGCATGAACCTCCAACATTGCTTACCGACATAGCTCGCAACTCAGTTGCGGGACGAGAGGGCGATTACGCCAGTTGGTATTGTCAGAAGCTTGTGAAGCCGGAGTTGCCATCGTCCGCTGTTCGGTAAGACAAGTATTCAGGTAGCCAAACCTAGTACTTGGCGACCGCAGGAGAAATCGTAAATGGATTAAAAGTAGCTCTCGCTGAGAGTATTAACGGATTGAATCTTTAATGACTCATAGCTACATCGTCGCATAGTTCCTAGGATCATGTCTGCCTAGCTGACTGAAGCCTATGATGTTCTCCACGAAAGTGTCGCTTATAGTAGGCAGCACCTCAACTATGCGCGAGAACAGTCGAAGCTTCTACGATGTAGGTTGACTCAGTAATGGTTATATCAAAAGGGAGAGGCCGTGGGGTGTACCTAAGTGGTCCATATTCTCCGTGAGGCTAGAAATGTATAATCCTAGTAATCATAGCCAACACCGTACACCCCCTTTTCCACAACAGAGCCTTACACAATACATCATACGTTTGGGGGCTACCAATCTAAAAATTTAGAAGACCAAACTTTGATTGGTTGTTGTTCTTGTCCACCGCTCTCTGGAAGACTGAGAGGTTTTTCTCGGTCCTTGAAGTAGTAAACAACATACATACTGCATTGTAACATATCCGCGGCGTAGCAAAGATTAGAACCAACATCTCTTCATCCGGCCTATCATAAATAATACCGACGCGGGTCTTCACCGGTATAACCAAATCCGTTGTCACCCATGTTTATATAGCCTATTCCAAAAGTTAGAATGATAGTTCTGTCCTGACTCTAGCCACGTGGCATAGCGTCAGGACAAGTAGGTAGCTTAAAGGTAAGTCTTATATGCAGTGATAATAAGTATTAGTAGTCCATTTCTGGCTCTCAGTTAGATTAGAGGTAGGCGTGTATAATGTATCAATAAAGTTGATGCATGTGTCTTCGCAAGTCTAAGAGCGCATGACGCCCCTGAGATACCCAGCCAGACATCTTCCGATCTGGATTATACAGTTTACCGCGGCACTCTTGGAAATAGCAAGATAAGGCTACACACCTATCCACAATACCCACTACTCTATAAAACTAACTACATCCGAGGTCTTTGTATAAACGGGAAGTTACAATTCAACCACTTTTACTACTACACAGAGCCCTACCATAATTGTGGATCACCACTAGTCAAGATATATCCAGCACCAGTGTTAACCCGATCCACATTCCCACTGTTGTAAAAGCATTCTAGAATACATCCTCCTTTGAGGCAAACATATACTGGATCAATTCACTTTCCTACCTCACACAGAAATTGAGTTTTCTTTTTTACCTTCCCTTATCGTAACTACATAACAGGAGAGCCTGTTTTAGTGTACATTGTGGTATCTTCGAGCATCATCAACCCTGCCAGCAAATGTTACGGAGGCTTGGCATGGATGTAGAAGTTCAGGTCAAGCATCGTTGACATGCTTCGTGATACAAAGGGGGCTCAAGATGCCTTAGTCGCAGACGAAACGAAGACTGCAACATGCCTCCAAATTCGTATATACCGCCGTTTCTCATGGCAAGACTATTCCATGGTCAAGAGACGTGGTAATAAGACCGCATCCTATTAATTGTCATGACGATGACCCCCCCAGCCGCAGTTCAGCCGCATCGCTACCTTGCCGCATTATAAGTCCCGCGCCCATGCTGGCTTCTTATCCGTTTTAGGAAATCCGACGCGGGACGTAGATCCATACCCCTTGACGTTTTGTATAGTCAGCTTAACAATATACTACGCGAGAGAAAGGCCTAATTTTATTTTTAGAGGTTCAATTGAAGATATGCCTTTGCACTGCTGCCCATGCAACTATTCATTCCAATGGGGGCAAAAATGTGCGTGAACCACGACTAGGTCCATATCTATGAGGCACAACTCTCTCAAAGCCTAGTTATTAGGCATAAACTTGGGGATTAGAGGTAGGATCTTGTGTATTTTATAACTATTTACTCTTTATACTCAATCTATGAAACTTCAGTATCGACTTTTTGTTTCTGCAATTTAGAGGTAGAGCCTTCTTGAACGGCGAGGCGAGGCCGTCACCTTGCTCGCAAGCATTCTGCCAGTTGAGTTCCAAAAAGTCGCCAATCTCATCATATCCCTGAATCTAAAGGCTGTGTTTCCTATTCAATTATACCATCTGGGATGATAAGCCTACTAAAGCATATTAATTCTAAAAATTTAAATATTATGTATCCCTTTCCCCTTTTCATCCTCCTCTTTCAGGGAACTGCTACTCTCAGCAAACACATCCCTACCCGTCATCACCTTTGCTGCATTAAAAACCAGAAGCTTCACACTCTTTCTGTCTTTAAGATACCTTCCCTTGTACCCAGACACTTCGACCACCAAATCCAGCAGGTAGTCTTTCTCCGCCCTGTCTCCTCCTTCGTATGATATATACACTGGCGGGGCTGCTAAGATAGAGAGTACTATCCCTAGGACTTTAATGAATGGGAGATACATCCAAGTGTGTTTTCAGAGTTCCCTATTTTCCACTTCTAGAAGGACGTTCGGCTGTCCTAGGAGAACCGACAAATGATACAGGACTCGATTGATGATGGTACGCAGCATCGTGTACGAAACAACAAATAACATCGTATCTAGACTTCCAAAATGAAACGTTACGCCCACTGGAGTGGTAGGGTTCGGCTCTTCGATGATACGACCCTCATCGAGAGCTCTTTGCATAATGGGCTCACATGTGCTTTTGACTTTAGCTTCAAGTGCTGCGACTTGGTCCCGGAAAGCTATTGCCCGTGCTTGTTGCGAGCTGGCGTCGGGATCTATGGAGATGTGTCGATATCTGAGGACCAGGAATAGCCAATAACCGAAATAATACCCTATTCCGTAGCAATCCATCCGATCGCTTGGGACAGAGTCTTTTAACACTGACCATGCTTGCTCAATTACTTCTCTCCATGGTGAGGTGAGAAAAAAGTTTCTCCCCTCCTTCAACGAGCCCATGGGAAACCTTTATCGGTTAGCTACCTAGGTTATGTGAACAGACACTAGTTTTACCAGAGCTGCGTTTCTTCATTCTCAAATGCTAGATGGACGTCCAAGTCATCGTTAGGATTAGGGGGCCTCGCTTCATCACCAGCACTTTAATCCCGAAGGCATGGCGTGTTTGATGGTAGGGGCGACGAGTGTCAAACAGAACCTCGAGTCGTTCCAAGATAGTCGCCGCGGCTAGCGTCTCACATCTGAGTTGCTGCTTGTGGTCTTCAAGGTATGTTATAAGCTACGCAGCGCCTTGCCATAAAGGTTGGAGCCAACCAGCTGGTCTGCTTGTACGTTTCGGCATGGTATATCCGAAAGCGGCCACAACATCCCAAGGTGCGTTTTCGTGGGCAAGAAACCTAACTAAGCGAGAGGCTACACGATCAGCCACAGTTGTCAGGTTTTCCGGTATGGCACACGCTATTGATGAACTTGGTTAAAGTCGGGGGTCCAGAGCATGTAGCCTTGGCGCGTACGCAAGGAGTACATGTCGGCCATTTCTCGTCACACTAGAACGTGCGTATTAATTGTACCCTCCCCTTTATCGCCATGGCTCATGGAGGTGTTGTCTCACTATGACTTTGATGGGCTGGGATGGCTTCGATTTAGGCATGCCTACCATGTTTGAAGTGCAGTAGATCGATGGTAAACTACGTGTACGAAAAGGGTTGTACTACGCGGTCTGAAAAGTTCCAACTGGGGTTTATATCAAAGCCTGGGTTGGAATCACATTCGTACATGGCTAGGGGAGGAGATCGCGCCAACACACTCGATTTGGCAAAAACCAGGCGGTTTCCGCTGAATGACACCGTTTACCTACAGCTACCCATTAATGCGAACGTCGAATCCAGTCATACGTTTAGCGTAAGTATATTGACCTAGTCATGGCTGGTTAATCATGAGGATATTCTAATGATTGGTTCTAGATACTCGTCCTAATGTAGAACACCTGGTGATGGGTTGTGGGAGGCCATCGGCTGACCCAGGCATACCCATAGCGTTGGATTAGAACTGGAACTTCAGCCCTACATGCTGACTCATGTTAGCTAGCTCTTTTGCAAGATAGCATGGGGTGCGCGACGCACTAATGAGTTAACAAGACAGTATTGCTGCCACTTTAAGTGGTAAGGCTATGCGACGAAGTACGAATATTCCAGGCGGCCTTTTCGTAATCCCTATACTTGCATCGACACCTCGTTTGGCAAGGAAAAAGATAGCTGGAAGGGAATGCGGGATGATTTTCATGAAAGATCGCAGCAAATTCGAATGAATTACATAGTAACAAGATGCCTAGGTCATAAGAAATGTGCGTAATTCTTGGTATTTCATGCCAATTTCTTCTGGTTCGAAGTATTCTTAATTGAAATTTCTGAATTTGTCAAATGATCTCGTTGGAATTGCTGGGATATGAAGTCAATTCTGCCCGGGATTATCCTAGGTACACTATTAATGCCTGGAGAGTAGGAACAAAGCGACAGAAGACAGTTTTACGATAGGCAGGGTAATAGGAGGAAATCTATGTTGACGATCGCTTCAACGATGTGGTTGTTCTCTTCGCTGGGATAAGTCTTCAATCTCCAGTTGGTCGCGTGCGTGGTTTCTCATTTTCCAGGTACGTGCATTGGATTCGGCTCTACGGCACCAACGTATTTTAGACGAATTAGCGCCTGCTTACTAGTGTAGGGCAGCTATTTAGGGTCTCGATACGCGTATCACCAAGTAAAATGTAGAGACCTTTCAACATGGCTGTGTCAGGGTCCATACCGTACTTGTGAAATAGTAAAATAATTCCTGTTGTTCTCTAAAGAATCACGGTTGAGCATTATAGTAGGTCCATTTGCAAAGCGTAATATATAGAACTCGTGGATGTAATAAATTGGTGAGGACCTATCTTTGGTACCGGTATCCTTCGAACTCCTTGAGAGCGATGATAGGAATTCGGATTACTTCTTACGGTTAGCATGGTCTGTGTTATTTAAATTCAAATCCTACACCCCACCATCCCCACACCGACTTAACTTGGCTGCTAGGGGTCGACAATTCCATTCGAACAGCCTTAACCTGTTGTTAGGTTTCACAATTTGAGAGCACAACATGCTTAAACCATTAATATATTCTACGCCATCTTGTGATGCAAGTGTGTATCACCGACCAATCCGGAGGACTTGTGGTGACTAACATACAAGTTTCGTGTGTGGCTTATGAATTCCTTCTAAGCTCTAAATCGTGCCTCGCGCGTATACTGCGCGCCAACACTGTAAGACACAGTCATTCATTCCTCTTATGAAATGAATACCATAATCAGACAATGAATATTGTATATGAGTAGGTATGCATGTGTCATGGATTCTTCGCTAAAAAGTAAGGGATTCCGTTGAAGGTACCTAACTAGACGCACATTGATATTATAGATGCATGCTTGGTAACAGTGGCTAGCCGAACTCCCAAGTGCCGACACCAATGAAGTTTAATGTCACCAAGTACACTACGACCAATGCCACGCGGTAACCAATTAAGGTAGGGGACCTCAAATTAGGCACCTACTAAAGACCCCAAGTCGCGGATCTGTACGGCATCACTGTACGACTTTGCATACAGCTAAGCTACATGTAACTGACTCACATATAATAGAAGGATGTAGTTGCCCGAATTGTGATTGAATTCTACCGACACTTACGTGGCTGAGTAGCTTCCTATAAATTTATTACTATGTAGGTAAATGTCAATGTGCCTGACTAAGTCTAAAAAGGTAATATTTTTCTTTTAGTCTGCTAAGGATGGCAAAGCCTCATCTCCACTACGTAATGCGGCACAGCCCTTTTTTTAGGTTATCCATATGGGTCTCCGTGCACGATTCCAACTCTTCCTCCTGTTCCACATTACTACCTACCTACGTTACCACATTCCCCGTACTCCTTTCTTTGACCAACATTCTCTACATTCGCCAGTATCCTACGAAGTACGATCTATTCAAGCCATTGTTATACCAAAAGTTCTTGCTTTATCTGTTCGTCGACCATCTCCCTCCAATCTAGAATACCGCGCAAAGCTCGTGCAAGCAATTAATAGCCTTGTCCTAGTAATCTCACGCGAGCCCGCAGAATTCCTCAAACCGATCCGAATCCGACCGCGTGCCATCTTGTCTCAAGATTGATTAATTGCGCGACTTCGTTTCTGCCATATCCTTTCTCTCACATTCGTGGTCGCTAGTACCTGCACTGGTCGTACATGGGAAGCGGAAAACCTTACTCGTTTCGTCGGTAGGGTCGGTGGCTACTGACTGCTGAATGGGGACGAAGTAGCATGGTTTTTAGCTTTTGACGAGACCTTTTCGACATCACCACCGATCTCGTCCTACCTCAGTACGTTGGGCGGTGTTACGACTCACCGCCTAGGGTGGTATAGAGTCGAAGCCCTAGCTGTACTACGCGCACTTGGCCCGGCATAAAGTCTGCACATCTATCTTCCTTTCGCATTAATGCCCCGCCTCATTCAATGCCTGGCTCTACCTCGTCAGAGAAGCGGATAGGCCTCTTGGACGAAGATGAGGGCCATACATCAACGTCTGCTTCTTCTGCCCTTCTTGGAGATGATGCCGGCAAAGATATAGAGGCCGCACCGGTGGGAGAATCAGCCCTGTCCAACCAAGGATGGGATGGCCGGTTGCTCTCATGGTGTCTAGCTCGGCCGAGGAGCTTGCGGCGAAAATTTCGAAGACATCCGGCGGCCCTTCTAATTACCTTTCTCAAATATATTGTTATAACTATATGTGTATTGTTAATAGGGACGCCGATCATTGCTCCGTCTTACACGCGACTTCCTCGACACTACCGAGATCTCGAGTCTAGATGCCAGGGACCTCTTCGAACGCCAGGATGCGCAAACATCAATAACGAAAAGATATTCATTAGCGTCTCCTTATATGATAAGGAGGGTCATCTAGCGAATGGATTTTGGGGGGAGAGTTTGCTGGAACTGATACACCTACTTGGAGATGACAACGTCTTCTTAAGTATCTACGAGAACGATAGCGGCCCGGAAGGTGCGGCGGCTCTGGAAAGCTTAAGGCGACAGCTTAGGTGCAAAAACTACATTGTCAACGACCCCCACGTACCCCTGAGTGACTTTCCAACTGTCACACTCCCCGATGACACCTTGCGCGTGAAGCGTCTGGCTTACTTATCCGAGATGCGGAATCGAGCTTTGCGACCCCTCGACCGCTTCGATTCAAGTGTTGGGATGGTGCAGTACGACAAGATATTATTCTTAAACGACGTTGCCTTCCACCCTATAGAGGCAGCACACCTACTTTTCAGTACTAACGTCCAGTCAGATGGACGAGCTCATTATCTGTCAGCATGCGCTGTTGATTTCTGGACGCCACTCAAATTTTATGACCTTTACGTTACTCGCGATTATGAAGGTTACTCGGCTGGGCTCCCCTTTTGGCCGGTATTCCTCAATGTTGGTGACGGCGTATCAAGGGCTGCCATGGTTAGCCAGAAAGATGCTGTCCCCGTCCAAGCATGCTGGAGCGGGATGGTAGCGATGCAGGCGAAATACGTTCAGAATTTGAATGAGTCCTTACCCAATTCCCACTTTCAGGACATAGGAAGCTACGTCATCGACCCTGCGAAGCCACACAATGTCACTGCTCCAGTTCGCTTCCGTTATGAACCCGAGGTGTTCTTTGACGCCTGTGAGTGTTGCCTGTTCCATGCCGATGTGGCACGGGTAGCAAAGAAGGCGGAAGAGAAAGAGTTGGGAATTTACATGAATCCATATGTCCGAGTCGCCTATACAGAGGAGACTCTGTCTTGGTTGCATTGGGTCAAGAAGTGGGAGCGGCTGTTTAGCATTCCGCATGCCCTATCTTCGTGGTTCATGTCGTTACCAACGCGCAACCCACACCGCACGGTTCAAGAAGGCGAGTCATTCACAGAAGAAATCTGGGTCGGCGAGGGCAACACTGGCCACTGGCAGCTGGTCCAGCGAGAGGGCCGAAATGGGCTGTTCTGTGGCGTCCGAGAAATGCAGGCCATAAAACTTGGTATGTTCTACGAGAGAATCCAACCATCCACCATTACTAACAAGGACTCTATAGATGAACGTGACGAGGACAAGAACTGGGAGAATATCAAGATCCCTGCCGGTCAGGTAATGCACTTCCCCACATAGCATGGAGAGGTGCAACGGTCAGGTGAGAAGTGGGACCCAATGGTGAGCTGGAGAGTGAGAGAGGAGGCCGAGAAAGCGCGCAAGAAGCAGCAACTCGAGGCCGCCTCCTAATCTCCCAGCACACATGGACAAATTCAGTTAAAGCAGCCTTCGATATCGAGCTAGGCGCTTTAATTCCCATCTTAACTGTTGCACCGCATAAGCGAGAAGCATATAAAATCGGATCAGGTACAATCTTTCGGATACGGCTATTGGGCGAGGGTCTAGAGCTTGACGCTAAGAAGCGTAGGCTCACATATGAACAATTGAGAACGAGGTCACAGGGACGCATACAAGCTGCCTCGGGCATTATCAACGGCAGTAAAGTGGTTAGGATATTTGAGAGCGAACAATGATACCAGCGCTCGTTCATTTTCCTCCTAGGAATCGGAGGGAGGGGCGAGTTGGCGTTCTTTCGGAGATAGCATTGCGTGGTTATACGAGAGAAGAAGGGTTGATAAATCGTAGGAGCAGGCCATTCTAGCCAGTTATATACCAGGAGCGATGTATTCTACATTCAGAATAAGGCGTCAAATTTTAATGACACGTACAGAGATGAAACTAGGGTACCGAGTACTATTATTTGGAAGAAGTGATGGAATGAGCCCCGTGAAAATCTTAAGAGGTGATAGTACCTCGCGTAGATTCGGGTATAGAAAGAAAGGGGGTATGTTGGACATGTAAAGATTCGAGCGTAAGTTTCCGTGTAATTGCTGTTGAGGGAGGTTTACTACTGCTACGGTGTCTGCTTTCACTTCTGTTGGTAGTGGATAGTAGAGATAACATCATTCCCATCACATTATTGAGCTAAGGGGCTTGTACGTATATACCGCTGTCATTCTAACGCCGAGTTCTCCATTTGGTAGAGAAATGCGTATCATTACAAGCGTATAGATTCATTCGATGGAACAGGGCTTGAAGGAAAAGGGGCTGGGGGGCTAAAGAAGGGTTACATATTATGTTTACGTCCTTACTAAGGAATTACGTATTTAACTGACGACGGCCCCTAGGATACATGGGCCGTAGGGGAAAAAAGGCTGACGATGTCACACGGAACAACATTCAGGGGTTAAAAGTAGGAACGTCGTTGGTGAAGTGAACTAGATTGATTAAGTCTCGAGGATCCTTCGAGATTTCTCTAGGAGTGCACGATGATGAAATTTGCGGCAGACTTGTCCTACTCCCATGTATTACGCACTCCGATGATTGTCCTCCTAGAGCTAGAACAGCCTCCCTTGTCGACTCATCCGTTCCCAGTTCCCCGGAGCGTCGATATTGATTGAATGGTGCTCCGGCTTTTCATCGTTACGCCGATTCCCATCTCCGAATAAGTTAAGAAAGCCGATTGTGCCATCTCGCCTGGCCGTGACTGCGGAGGGGCGTTGTGTGTATTTAAGAGGTTAAGCCAATGGCGGAACAGGAAGGAAAGAAAGAGTCAAGCGCAAGGCTTATGTGATTGACAATGTCGGCACTCGAGCCGGCTTGGGGGACACAGAGATGTGTGTCAACCCAGGAATTATGCTTGACTCTGGTGCCGTAGGAGAGTTTAGGAAGAAGTATCGATCTGGGGTCTTCTACGAGAAGACCACGATACACCAAGCTGGAAGCTAGTAGGAGGTGTTACAATACGGCAGGTAGATTTTGCTCTCATCATCAATTCCCTGTGGTCCAAGCTATCCGTAGATCGGAACGGGAACTGATGGTGAACAATAGCAAATCTACTTAGTAGCCGTCTTAGGCTTCGAAACGGTCTGCGAAGAGAATCAGTAAAAATGGTTACGGATATGCGGTAATGGCTGATAATCACCTTCTTGACCTTCTCTTCAGCCTTCTCTACCTTCTCCTCTGCCTTCTTGACGGCAGCCTTGACCTGTGTCGCAAGTTAGAAACGATGCTGGGTTAAATGCGTTAAGTGGTGATATTGGTGTAAGATAAAATTTTACGTTTACATGGACTGGTTGGAAAAAGGTTATAAGGCAGGAATATTTAGCATATAGTGCTCGCCGTGATGGGCAATGCAATATGATGCGACAAATACTGTCATAAAAGATGGAGTTAAAACTTACCTTGCTAGCGACACCTTCCTTCTTGGGTGCGGCAGACTTCTTCTTGGTCACACCAGTGGGCTTTGCAGCCTTGGGCTTAGCACCAGCCTTGGGGCCGGTGGTAGGTGACTTTTTCGCCTTGGGCTTGGTGGTGCGCTTGATTGCAGGCGCAGTGTCGACGGTCTGAAAGACACGCGGCTTAGAATTGCCGGTGGCAGATCGCGTTCCTTCGCGTGGCATGTTTGCTTCGTATCTGAGTAGAAAAGATTAGGTGAATTCTACACCAAATGTTAGTTCGCGATGTAGCGGATAAGACGAATCTTTGAAATGGATGGCGCGACGAAAGGTGCGGATGGGAGACAGAATGCGACCGGGGAGAAAAGATGCACACAGAGAGGAGGGATTTGGGTTGGGCAGCTTACAGGACTTTTTAGGCGGTGGGCAGAATAACTGCAAAAATTTGGTGAATAATTCACAATTGATGGTGAAAAGTTTTCGTTAAGACTTGAAGAAATAGATTTTCAGATGGATGAGAGAAGAAAAATTTGATGTGAAAAAGAAGAAGTGGTGGAAGTCGACGGGGAGGGTCATGGGAAGATTAAGAAAGCAGAGGGCAGCAAGGTGATTAGGGCAGGTACCTACATGAGGTGTGTTGTTGATTCTTGCCGCGTGGAGTACTGATTCGATGGCTCCTGCTCACAACCACCATCCAGCTATCCAGCCTAACCGAATAACACC
Source organism: Hypoxylon sp. PDH2405 (assembly GCA_023628415.1). Classification (NCBI taxonomy): domain Eukaryota; kingdom Fungi; phylum Ascomycota; class Sordariomycetes; order Xylariales; family Hypoxylaceae; genus Hypoxylon; species Hypoxylon sp. PDH2405. Next base: position 467,519 of record JAMAKT010000010.1, read on the forward strand.
ATGAATAATACCCTAGAAAAAAGGTAATAATATGTAATAATACAAATTAAAACCAGAGTGACAGCATATCGCATAAACAGACCCGGCTAATCAGGTCTAGAATTGGTCGGAATTTGGTTTCGAGGAGGGGGGGAAGGGAAAAGAGTTGGGGCGCATAAGTTTGATAACACAACAACGCCCGTGATTACTGGGGGACCCCTTTGCCGTTCATCTCTTTTCCTTTCAACCCTTTTTTTTCTTCTTCCCTACCTCTCAACCTTAACCCTCTAGCGCGTTCGGTTTTCAATCACGACAGCCTTCTCTCACATCTGCTGACCTGTATTGGCGCTACTATTTTACCGCATTGATATTTTGAGCTCATTCATCTTTCAATTGCTTTTGTTTTTTTCTCTTTAATAGGTCAAGTTGGAACCATTGCATACGGTATTATACCTGGCTATTCTGGGTCTTCCAGCTGGACCACGACCACGTTCATTCATCTCACTGGTGCGCGAATGCTGCTTGCGCACCTGGATTTCTACCTAGCGCAATGAAATTTATAGGCAAGACAGAGGTGATGGCCTGATTCGATTGCTTCGGACTGAATTTTTTCAATTGTTCATCTGTCTTATCATTCTGGTTGGAGGCTGGCTCTACATACTGTCTTTGTCGTCGCTTGCTTGGTATCAGCAGATCATGCTTGCCGGGAAGAAACGAGAGGGCAATGCTGCCAAAGCTTCTCTTACCATACACACACATGGTTTCTCGCACCATAGAGAGAGTGCGGTCATAATTGATTGCCTCAAGTCGAGTATCCGACATACAAGGCGACTCGAAATATCCGTTCCATCTTTTTTCGCTTCAAATCGCTCATATTACCATTTTACTCACCGTACAGTAGGTAGGGGCCTATGCAGAACCCCCGCTTTGAATTCGATTGCCACATGTCTTCATTGTTTCACAACATACTTGGCATAATTCTGATCACAAGTCTATTGTGATATTTGTGCGGAGCCTCAATCGAGTCATCGAGTCGGAATGAAGATGCTTGATCTGATGAAGAGGTTGCACCTGTCACCCGAATTGGGTGAGCCAGCAAGCATACCAGGCGCCCGATCTAATAGACTGGACATGAGTCATAAGAGATTTGACATATCATGTGAATGGCCATAAGTGGACTGAGTACCAGCAGTGGATGGCTCTATTGTTCATTATTCATCGTGACGATGGGGGCTTGAAATCTTCACACCAACTCAAGACCCCATCTCTTACCGCACAGAGTCCTTACACTAGCTCCGAGACGCTCTCGTCAAAACACCACATTATAATCTATGATTCAAGTATTGGACGGATATTGCATTAGTTTTATGTCTATTACCATTTCCGATTTTGCCATCGCAGCAGGCGCTATCTAGTTAGCCGCTGTTACTTCCCGTTACGTATGCTTCTAGATGTTGGTCAACGCCTTACTAACTTCTAGTGAACTCCTCAATGTTAGCCTGTGGGCACTCTTCTCGAAACAATGCTATTGTCTCATCCCATAGTTTCCGCTGAACTTCCCCGCCCTTAGCCGAGGACACGAATTTAGAGACTCTGAGGCGTCATATCAGTCGATCGATCCCGAGCAACGCCAGAGAAAGTGGCTTAGACTTACGGTCTAATCCTCTGCTCGCTCAAATACGCCCCATGGCCATCCGGATGCCGCACGACAGCATCTGTCAAGTGATAACCGCCTTCGGCACTACTCCAGGCCAAATACTTGGAGAACGCCTCAGCTCTCGAATCGACGCGGTGGAACGAGCTGCGGCAGTAGCCTGGGTTCATAGTGTTGACAATGATATCGGCAGAGTCGAGGTGGGCGGCAAGCGCCCTCGTCCAAAAAACATCGAGCAGCTTGGAAAGGCAGTAGCGACTTTCGCCAGGGACAAACGAGGTTGAGTCGTCGAGCCAGGCGAGAATACCATTACCCCCTTGTGGCGTTTCAATATCATGGGTAGACACCCCGAAAGCAACGCTCGACGCCGTGATAGTCATTCGCCCAGGTTTGCCAGTCTGTCGTGCCGTCCGCCGCAGTGGTTCAACAAGCAGCAGCGACAATAGCGCCGTGCCCAGATAGTTGATTTGGACATGTGCTTCGTGTCCTGTTGGCGACCGGGTGAACTCGAGCCGCTTCAACCCCGCGTTTAGCATCACGATGTCAAGGCGGTCAAGCTCAGTGCGTGCGCGTTCCGCAAGCGCGACCATACTCGCCCAAGACTCCTGGTCAAGTGACCACACCTGGATGTCGCACTCAGGCGCCGCACGTGCAATCTCAACCTTTGTTGCCTCGCCCTTGGCCGGGTCGCGTACGGCTAGGATAAGTCTTGACAGCCCATGTGATGCCAGCTCCTTAGCCGCCTCGAACCCTAGTCCCACATTTGAGCCAGTGACGATAGCTGTCAGGCCTTCAAGGCGGATTTCATCGGGAAGAGGTTGCGCCTTGAAAGTGAGTTGGTACCAGACCATTTGGAGGAAGTTCCAGAGGCCATCCATGGTTACTGAGTGCTTCTTTCTCGTTCAATACACGTTTCTTACTCTCGTTGCTACCAGCTACATTACGATTTCAATTCAAACTTCTCGTCGTGAGCGGTCATGGTGACCATATGAGTCGAGCCATTGTGTATTGGCAAACCCAGAGACCTTATACTTGATCGGCCAGTATACTTCGATATGTAATACCCTACCCTCCGAATATTGTTGTATATACGTATGACGCAACTACAAAAACAATCGGCCACAACTGCGGGTGTCATTAAGTGTGAAACCGTCAAATAAGTTACGCATGGATATTGAATGGAGATTAACGGAGATAAAGATGCCCACTTGATGTAGGTAAATTGACCAATAGAAGTCTTCTATAGACATCCAATCTCACAATGCTCGGGCGAATTGTTCATCCATAGTTGGATTTACAGTGTCACTTACCTCCGATAACGACCGCTAAGTCCGGAACGACATCCAATGTTCCCCCGACATAGGCGTTCGAGATATTTGATCTATATTATGGCGGTCAAATTCTGTCAGAGTTTCAGATATCTGGTTCATCACGATCTTTATGTTACTTATCACAGAGACTTTAGAACGGTTTGGACAGTTTTTAAGCTTCAATATGATATTCAATTTTTTTTTTTTAATTCAGTAGCAATAAATAAGCAATCTAGACAGTCTACTACATAACTAACACCCAATGAGGCGAACATAAACTAAACACACTATCTTTTAGACGATATACTTCGCCCTAGATGAAAATGCTTACATCTTCAGAAATCAATTAAAAGTCCAAAAAAAGAGAAAACTTATTTCTTCTCTTGTTTGGCGCAAGCGGGTCCTTGGGCCTCTTCGGTCTGAGGGTTCCGTGCCGCGTTGGTTGCCCAAGCTGGACCATTATCGGTCTGGGTGGTATGGTTTGCATTCCGCGACCGCATGCGACGGCAACGTTCGTGGGTCCCATAGTAGGTAGGTGCCATCATATTCGAATCATTGACATATCCCAGAATTACTCGCGGGGGGTCTGTGGGCTGGTTGTTCTCACAACCGCCCCTGCGACCACTACATCCATAATTGTTGTAGTTGACGGTACCGATATGGCCAATCTCGAAGGAAATGTGCTTGGCAGAGAATGCTCCGGTCCCGAGTCCTTGCGGCTGCTCGTAGCAAGGCTTCTTGGCAACAGTAGGCTTTTCGCTTTGAGAAAAGTCAGTCGGCAAAGATCTTTTGCGGGAAGGACGACTTGGCGTGGGTCGACATGGGCAAAAGAACCTTAAGCCTATAGGAATATCCTCCTTAGGGGAATCGGGTATGCGGATCCTTCTATCCGGCGAGGGAGAACGATTCGTCGTGTCGGCAGGAGGAGCTTCAACGGGAATTTTTTCTTCAGCATCATCTGTGCTCTTAACAGGAATTGGAAGATCCGCAGTACGGTTTCTACGGTGTTTCCTAGCGGGAGGAGGAGCTTCAGCATTGCTAGCTTCGTCAACTGGAGCTGCGACAGGAGCCTCATTAGGGGGAGGCGCCGCCAACCTTTCCATTCTGTCCAATCTCTTTCGGCAGTCCATCGTCAATAAAATCAAGAATTTAGAGTAAGACTTGTTAATTTCGAAGGGATATGTGCTAAAGATGAATAATATGGGTTAACGGTTGCGGATTGCATAATTGGTCTATAAAGGAGTTCTTAATGTGCTTATATACACAAATCGATGTCGAGGTTGTTTAGTCTTAGTATTGCTGTATGAAATCTTTACTTGTGTAAGCGATAACACAATCTCGCTGTTGCATAAACGTTCAATACTTTTCTTTGTGTGACATTTTAAAAGTGTGTGCTCATTGTTCAGAATTTTGGCTTCGTATTGATAAGGTTGCTTCAACGTTAGTCATACAAAGGAGTTAGATGCTAGGTAACAGGTAGGTAGTTTTCGAATGGAGGGAATGCCGCTTAATATCGAAGGTACGAGCATTATTAACTGATATATAAGCTATAAACCATCATTCAGTCTGAGTCTATGGGCTAAGACGCCGTGAGGTTTACAACCACGTACAGTTATTGCCTACGTAAGGTTAATTGAATTGGCAGTTAGAAAGCCTTACGAGAAGGGCGCCATGGAAGGTCCGAAGTCGTGGTCATGTCTCTAGATAGTGAGAACCGCTGTATTTGACCTGTCAATATAACACCGCGGACTTATATGACTGATTATCGTACTGCTTATAATCCTCGCCCACGGGATTTTGGGAGCCAGATCTGACTTATCGTGTCCTGTCCCTAGTATATCCTCAAAACGATGAACTGAATGGTGATATCGGATAGATCCTACTCACTGAGAATCGAGCCTAAATATTCCTGCCATAGGCCACCATATCTAAGTTGCAATCAAGATACCCCATTGAGATGTAGAACTAACAAGTTGCGGCGTTCGGGTATGGCTATAATTTGCGGTATAGGCTAAAGTGACATCGCGAGTATATACTTATCTATCGCATTGCCACGACAGCCGAAGTTCTACATCATCTATTCCAATACATCTCGAGGGAGTGACTTTGATATAGTTATGCTCTTATTCCTCGTGTTTCTTACCTTCCATTCTTTGGTGTCTGCTACTAGAGACCCCCGGCTCATTGATGGAGCCTTTATCATTGAGCTCACGGATAACGTGGTGGGAGATGCCATTTACCCGAGGATCTTGGATCAACACGCCGAATTCCATAAGCGCGCGGCAGGGTTGCCCTTTGGATACACTGTCGCACACGAGTACCGATCTCCAGGCACATATGTCGGCTTATCAATTAGAATCACTGGAAATGGAGATTACAAGGACATTTCGGCTCAGCTTAGCAATATTCCAGGGGTAGTGTCGGTGAGCCCCGTGTACGAGATGTTCCTACCGGACCCAGGTATTCCTAAAGACTTCGCAAACATAAATAACCCTCCTCTATCGTATGAAGATTCGCCAGCAATGCCGGCGATACTGCCAAAGCCAGACGGAAATCTTGCATCCACCGTTGAAATGGCTGGTGTGGATAAGCTTCATCAGCTTGGGATTAAGGGTAAGGGCGTGAAGGTGGGTATCGTTGATACCGGCGTCGACTATAGGCATCCGGCTCTTGGCGGTGGTGTTGGACCTGGCTTCAAAATAGCCGGAGTTTGGTCTTGGGTATCCGACAATGGAACAGCAGTTGAAAGCGATAATTTCCTGACTACATGCTATGGCGGCGGACATGGAACGCATGTGGCAGGTAAACTGCTCGGAGCGCCGGGAATGAGTTAAGCTAATATTGTGTTAGGGGTTCTTGGAATGAACCCCTTTGCGGATGGGAACAGGACATTGAACATATCCGGTGTCGCTCCCGAAGCGACGCTGTATATCTATCAAGTGTTTGACTGTGCAACAAATGGAGAGACGACTGACCGTGTTATGGCGGCGATGCTTCGAGCACAGGCTGACGGTGTTGATGTTATAAGCATGTCGCTGAGCATCCAGGAGTCATGGCAAGATCGAGCCGACCCTTTAATGACGGTTGCCGCCCGTCTCGTAGATGCGGGTATTGCTGTTATCGCCGCCCAGGGAAACTCCGGATCTGGTAGCAAATATGATCCTCAGCTATATCGCACATCAACGCCCGCCGAACTCCCAGCCATAATATCCGTTGGCTCAATTGCGAATAAGAACTTCCCGCTCGTCTACACCTTGACGGATTCTCGAGGTGTCACCATACCATACACGTCGCTTTGGCCAATCAAGGCACCTGAAGGTCTAGGAGTTTACTTACTTGACGATGGTTGTTCTAGCTCCAGTAGCTGGAACGAAGTTACTTCACTTTTAGAAGATCAAGGAAAGCTGAACACAGCCATCATTGCTTTTCCAGTGACCGATAGCTGTCGCTATACAGGCGCAAGGAGTTGCTGCTCAAATCCGAATCTACGGTACATAATGAGAATTTATACCGATACGCCTGACCCGTACCATGTTGATTATGAGATGGCATCTACAGGATTCTTCGGCAACGGCACTGTCCAGTACATAGCTGTCAATGCGAATGGCAGTGCGACCCTTTTGACGAATATGAATGCTACAGGATCAGATCAATACCAATTGTTCTTCAACGATTCCTCTTATTCCAGCCCTCCAAGATTTGTTGGTGGCAAGATGGATTATTACTCCAGTTTTGGACCTAACTATTTGACCTACGATCTGAAGCCTCAGATATCTGCCCTTGGAAGTGAAATCCTGTCCACATGGCCTCTAGGGGAGCAAGGCTATTACACCATTCTCTCAGGCACCTCCATGGCAACTCCGTTTATCAGCGGCTGCTATGCCCTAGTCAAGTCCCAATCCCCTGAGCTGTCCATTGCGGAAATTCTATCACTCCTACAATCGACCTCAAGCCCAACAAAGTGGGTATGGAACGACACAATGACGGCAGGCACATTTCAGCAAGGATCTGGCTTGGTGAATGTCTATAAGGCAATCACATACCAAAGCCGTGTATCTCCCGGCCAACTTCTGGTGAGCGACAACTCTCCGTCGACGTTTGGGGAAGTCAATATCACGATTGAGAACCATTCCAATTCAACAAGACCTTACACATTATCCCACGAAGGGGCCTCCTATTCCGAACCAAACCCGCCCAACAACCCAGTTTTCTCGCAAGAAAACCAGCTCCCAATTTACGGATCTGCTGAATTCGAGTCACCGATCGTGGAGGTCGCAGCGGGAGAGTATACTACGATCTCATTCAAGATCTTGCCTCCCAGCTCAGGGGTCAAACCCGAGTGACAGCCTGTATTCGGCGGTTTCATCAAAGTCATTAGCGAGGACGAAGAATTCAGCGTGCCGTACTCCGGACCTCCCTACTCTCTATATAACGCCAAATACATCCATGTTGTGAACACCAGTACAAGCGTGCAACCGCAGGTGTCATACAAGTTTGGGGATAGCTGGGTGATCGACAGGGGGCTGTACGAAGTCAACTCGTCGCTATCATACCGTTCGCTCATCGGCCGCGACCAGTTCACCCGGGAGTACCGCATCGATCTGGTGCCGGCCAATATCAGTGTCATCCCCGACATCTACGGCTTCGATCCAGGCGAGACACATGACTATCGGCCTTCAGCTACGATACCGCCGATATCGGTCTACGGTTTCCCTTCGTATGGTACCCCAGTCAATTCCACCGCGCTATTGTCCCCGTCGAGGTTTAACTGGCCCTCCGGAACGGGAGTCACCGCGACTTTGCCCAACGGGACAGAATACTCACCCGGCACGGGCGACTACCGCTGGTTTACCAGCGTGTTGCGATGGGGTGGTAATCCGGATCGCTTGGAGGATCACGAGACCTGGCTTTCGGCGGTCATCAGATATGTGGATGGGCCGGTAGACGCGCCGCCCAGCAGTACTAGAAACCATTACATTTGAATAATCTTTAAGATGTGTCTTCCGGTGGCGGCGATGGGGGTTTACATTCACATATTATACTTAGGTCTTCATTTCTGATAAATCAAGCCTGCTGTTAAAATATGCACAGTGTTCATTCTGAGCAGCTTACGTAAGTTCAGGTGGGATAGCGGAGATCGGATTGTCTGTTAATCCGACCCCTTTTATGTAGAAGTCAGGGTTAGGGTTAGGGTTATATGAGCGCCATCTTCATCTCCTAAATCGGCTCTTTAATTTCAAAATAGATAATCGTACTATGAGGATTTAATGAAATAAAATTGACTTCGTTCTTCTGGTAGAACGGAGCCCACCTACGACCACAACATACTTGAGAAAGTAGCGAGCTCGTAGATACTCGTGCTTCACAATCGCGGACTTTGGGGGCTCTCCTTAGTGAAAGATGAGTGATTGCTGTACGCTGGTGATAGAAATTGTGGGATGCGTAGAAGACAATGCGCCAATTCAGGCAGTTCAGTACGTCAAAAAGCTAAATAAGAGAAAACCCAGATGTGTAACGTGAACAAACCAGAATTGTAGAGATGAGGTGGATTGTATTTCCAGGAAGAACCAACCTTAGACCTTCTGATTCCGCACCGTCTTTCCGCCTGACGGTCATGACATTTTCGCGCAGCTTCCTTCACAAACTTTGCGGATGGCAAACAAATAACACCTGTGCACAGTACAAGTTACCAAGTACGTATATGCAGTACATCTACCTACCTAGACGTGTAACATGACTTCGAACTTGAATTCTAACAGTGGAGACTGTTCAGGACATCCACATCGACCTGGGCAGAGAACCAAGCTGGCAGCTGAGATATCATGGATGACGCAAAGACCAACTGAAGAGCTAGACAAACCCCTATCGTACTACCATTACGACTATGACCTTTGTCCATATGTTCTCAACGTCCATTGTCTCAATGATTACAACGTAAATGCTAAACTTGATGCCAACATTTTTCCCATCCAGGCAATAAAGGTACCTATACAATTTGGATTTGCCAGTGATGGGAGTTAGCTTGCTCAAGGAAATCATGCTGATGGTCTACAAGCAGAAGGCTCTTTGTATGGAAGGAGTCAAATACTTAAGATAGCAAAATATTTTCAGGTTGGTAGATATTCATCCATAGGTCTTATCGTGATGTCACGTCATCTTGATTGTATAAATTAATAATAGCAAGCATACAACTTTGCTTTGTTTTACAAGGAAATCAATTTGAGTTGTAGGCCAAATGAACTTTTCAGTTTCCCCCAGTTACCTAGCACCTTTTGCCCGTGATAATTCAAATATAAATACTTCAGTTCCCGTCAATGACTATTAACTTGAAATATTAAATTCACTGTATAGTCATTTTAAACAAAGTATGCTTGGGATACCTTAAGCCTACCATTCGATATTTGGGCTTAATGCCAAATGGATTTTCGAAGCTCATATTAATTCTTTAACCAATATATAATACGAGACAATTAACTCTCTGATGTCCTTGTCTATAACACCAGAAACATCATTAACAACGAGGTCGGGAATAAGTTCACTTAAAACGAGTACATGAGTAGGCAAGGTTGTCAATTGATTAATCAGGGCATAATCTCTCCTAAACCGTACTAAACGTTCCTCCTAATTACGCTAAAGACTAAGGTGGGCGTAAAACAACAGGTTTTGTTGAGCGCTCATTCATATATACAACCACACGTCATGTGTCCTTAGTACCAAATACTTTAGGATACCTAAGGTACTCGAAGGATATGAGACACGCACAGTAAAATGAAGCGGAGTAACTTCCACGTAATATATATATATGGTTTGGGCAGAGAGGTATGTGCACATCGTGCACTGTACTGCCGCCTTTCTTGCAATCGCCACTACTGATTCACTTTTCCTTCATCTCTATGGTAACCTAAGGGCAATTACCTAGGTAACTGCACAATCCCTTTTGTAAATTTTATTTTTATCAAACCCTACTACCACACACGTCTACCACGGCGGACCTTTTACCATTATCAACTTTCTCGATTTTACTTTACTTTTTCATTCGCGCCTCACCCATTCCCGTCTAACTTAGGACTTCCTTACATATAATTTACACATCTTCAGGTCTTTATCCTTTGACTCAATCAACATTGAAGGTATCGGCAAGATGACTGGTGCCAATGTTCTGAAGATTGGCTTCGATCTTGGAGCTAGGTAAGTATCTTCTATCCGCTTCCAAATGTGAATTCAAAAAGCCTTTAGATCGTTAAGTACTCATTTTATGAATCCCAGATTCACCAAGGTCGCATGGCTCTTAGAGGGGTCACCAAAAACCGACATAAAATTTGTCAATAAGTGGTTGTCAAGAATCGAGGATGACGCCAACCGACACGAAGTCCCCACGAGGATCCACTACAACGAGGAGACGGGTCGTATCACCTGGGGATACAATATCCCAGTCGGTTGCCAGCCCATTGAATGGCTTAAAGTACTGCTGGTCAACCAGGATGATCTAGCGAATCACCTTAAAGACTCCGAGAGTATTAAGAACTCACGCAAGAACGTTAATCGCCTTCACAAAACCCCAGTCCAAGTCCTTGGCGACTACCTTGGCCAACTCTTCCAACACAGCATGGAGTTTATCGAGGCACGAGAGGGGACGAACCGTGTCAGAGGTACTCCTATCGTTATGGTGTTTACAATTCCGGCTGGATGGAGGGTATACGCTATGGAGGGCTTGGTTCTCGCTGCACGGCACGGCGGTCTACTCAATCGGCCGGGCGTGAAAACAATGATTCATCTCTTAAACGAACCGGAAGCAGCCTTGCTCTCTACCCTTCCAATTCTGAAAGGCCTGTCTCCATTCCGAGACAAAGATACAGTGGTGGTTATTGATGCGGGCTGTTCCTCAGTGTAAGATTTCTTCTCAAATACTGATATTGTGCCATCATGAACTGACGCCTTTCAAGGAATGTCAGCACGCTCCAATTTCCACCTCAGGAACCAAGTCCTGCCACCCCTATTTTGTGCCGAATCTCCGGTATGTGTACATCGTAGTCTGAATACGATTCCTTACGGTTACTCACTAGACTTATAGGTCTTAGAAATGGTACTGCGTTTGCCGATCAACAGTTTGAAGATCTCCTAAAAAAGTCGCTCGGATCTCTCTGTAAGATGCTACCAACAACAGGCATTGATATAATGATGAGTACCCAGGTATGTTTAGTTGCTGCCATGATTTTACACTTCAACACGAAGGAAAGCTCTTAGGCTTTGTAATCAGATTGTTGTAATCACACGCATCCAAAAGATTTTATACTGACTACCTTATGTGCTATCTAGTGGGAACAGAAGATCAAGCACAATTTTGAAGGGTCTCCCAGATCTTTGGTTGTGGATCTCCCCGATCGCGCAACGATGGGACAACTGTCGTTGGATTCGTATGTACTTCGTTCTACCTCTTCTTCTTTCTTCTTGAGCTCGATCTACAACGTTTTACTAACTCTTTAAGGGGTAAAATTCGCTCCATATTCGATTCGACGATTACACTATTGATGCCGACATTCAAGTCCCACTTTTTGGAAATTCTACGGAGGACGAAAAAGTCCCCAAAGGTCCGTAAATTCCAAGAAATTACTCCATCATAGATATCAAGTAAAAGCTAATTTTTTATTAGACTGTTATTTTGGTGGGCGGGTTGATTCAAAATCCGTATGTCACGAACCAGCTCAATGATATCATTGGCAAGTTCGAGATGAAGAATCCTGATATGACAATTCTGAACGATGTTCAGCGAGGACCGGGGGATCACCCGTAAGTTGAAGACTCTAACAAAGTAAACCCAATCACTAAACTTCTATTAGATTGACCGCCGTCTCTCGAGGTGCAGTCTGGCATGCATTGGAAAAGTGTAATTACCTTGGTAAACCCGTTAAGGCTCAAAAGTCGCGGTACCGCTACACATTGGTCGCCGAAATAATGGTTCCAGGCGAGGCAGATCAAGGGTGGAATTCCTTCGAACAAACGGAGGAGTTAATATCTCAGGTAAGAATATGCTGAACTGAAAACATGAGAGAAGACTTTTATCTAATAGAAGTTTAACAGGGTTACCCGAACCCGGGCGGGCAGTCGGGTCCGATAATGCGCACCAGGATCAAGTGTCGTTGGCCACCCGAAGTGACAGACGTTCAGACAACTCGAATCCGAATTTGTGCCAATAGAAGTCGAGACCCTCACAAAAAGGTTGATGTGGCACTTCTATTTGTCAAGACACCGACCCCGTTGGGGAGAGCATTCTGGCCAATTTTGCAGAATGGATCAGGATTAAGTTATCGTGAGTACGAATATGAGGTTCATGTTACTATCTTCCGTGGGTGTCTTAACATCGGTATCTACACTCATGACGTAAAACAGCTTGTATTTAAGTATATCCCGATCGTGTTCGAGTAGGCACATCTCGGAAAGATGTTGGTCTAGTCTCAGATTGATGGTTCGGGAACGACATGTGGCTGGAGAATACTAGGGCCGATAAGTTATGATAATCAAGGGTGATTATCTAAGAAAAGGAATGAAGAAGCAGATGGAGTTGTGGATCCCTGGCAACCACCGGATTATTAGATAATCCATAGCAACACGGTTGCTACTCACCTTATTTGTAAATAGCTTCTAGTGCATCCACCTTCTTAATACACAACAAGCTTCTCAACACAGATTCATTTAGACTTGGCCTATTGATTGACAGTAGTCCTGAGTCCCGAATCTAGTGTAGACAAGCCAGCCGCAATCACAGAGTAAAAGGAGTAAAAGGATACGAATACCGGCTGGTGGATGTTCTATTTCCCGGATGATTACTGGGATATTCTTTTACCCGTCATAATGATCGCATTTCTTGAGATCCTAGATTAGTTAAAACACTCAGGATATGAGACGCCATAACTGATTGTCCACGGTGCCTTTCAAAATTATCTATGATTAAAGAGACTCTAACTTCTTTTAACCCCCTCTACGTAGCCAAAGTTATACTGAAGGGGTTCACTATGATTCGATGCTATACAAAACCCTATGTGACAGACAGAGACCCCCCAAACAACTGCTTCTATCAAGTGTGACGTTTCCTCGATCGAACCATTGAGGGGCCTGCCTGTTTCTCGACGACAGCGGATACGTTCTGTTCCATATAACCATTGGTCTCGTAGAGCGGCTTGCCAGCAGGGCTAGCATCCAGATAGCATTCAACGTTCATGTCATCCGCGAGATCGTTTCCCCATTTGATCAGCGCGGTTGCGTAACCCCTTTTCCGGTGTGCCTGCATCGTGCCGAGTGCTTCGAGGTCTGTTACACATGAACACGCTTAGCTTAATCTGGTTACGCTGAACCCTATGACGTATCTGAAAACGTTTATGGCTTCCTGATTCGTAGATTTAGATGAGGCTAGGTAGCCCTTAGGTAGAAAATATAGGTACTTACAGACATAACCGCGGTCTCCTGAAAGGTACGTCTGCGTCTTGTCCATCTGGTCAAAGAATCCTGCTAACACGTCCTCACGTATATCCGGGAGGTCATCAAAGCAAGGCCATCGCGCGCGCCACGAGCGTTGAGCTGGATCACATCCTGCCGGCACGATGTGGTACACGGCGATTGCGGCAGGGAGACCTTACACAGGTGGGCCAATTTCAGTAAAACTGCCTACCTTTTACCGTAGAGAAATGTCATAAAGGGAAAAAAACTACGTAGAACATACCAGTTTCTGGACTGCGCACAACAAGACATTTGGTTTCTAGTTCTCTGGACCCCAGAGTAGGTCTCAAAAAATTGGCGAAGGCGCGCTCAAGCCATCGCCGGCCATCGTGTGTTTGCGGGTAGATCCGCCGGATGAAATCCCCACTGAAGGCGTCCCACCAAACCGCGATTAGGTCTGGGATGTCGGACTCAGTGGCCTGCTCCACAATAGGGGTATGATAAGTAGAGCGATTGTTAAGCTCCATTTTCAGGGAGTTGTCAATCACATGCAAATTATAACTGAAAGCGAAGATGAAAGGGACAATCCATAGATACGACACGTCAATTAGAAGGGGATTAAGATAGAGCACTGGAGATTTTGGTCAGGGAAACTTACCTAATTAGATGCGGGGATGGCGTGCCTGTACGGTTCAATTATACCTAGACATTCCTGTACCCTGTTGGCAATTCCGATGCGGTGTTCCTGTTCCTTTTCCCGCGATCTCGCCTATTTAGAGTATTAGTGGTTTGGTTGTCAGACTCGTTAGCGTCTCCGGCATTGCACCATTCTACAAGGTGAGCAATATTAAACGAATATCTCATGCTTTTCCACAGAGTCAACGAGTCGAAAAGATATAACGGAAATAATTTTTATTTCCCTTTCGTGTACCTGAAGCGCTAGCCTCAACTGGCGTTAATCATCACGGCCTGGGCTATTTGTTTCCTACCCGCAAATTCTCGTCGCCGCATATGCATAAGTCCCGACCCGCCATCCAGGCCGCCACGCCACCATCACCGAAAGAAGTCACCCGTTCCGAACGTTACACCAAAATTTTCCTGTATTAGTCAGCTGGATGATTAAGGCGAACCAGGAATTCCAGACCAGAAAGGATTAATTGGACTCATGTGATTGCGGATTGAAGTACTGTTAATTATGGTTTCTATGTTCCTTGTTCGTTGTTTCTGGGGCCTTGGAAGTCTTGTCGCCTCTCTGTGTCCTTATGTCGGGTCGGCCACCTCTCAAGTACGAAACGGAGTATAGGGATGCGCTGCTGGTCTTAATCGGTGTTCCCTTGATTAAGCCAAGCTTCCCGCGCTCCAGGTTAGGAACCAGCCCGTCAATGGAGTCGAGAGTGAAGTTCACAATATTGATCGCATCTTCGCCTCGTATCATCCGTCGTCCCCGGAGGACGTCCAGAATCCGCGACTCCTCTGGCGTGAGAGACTTCCGCATCTCCTCGATGGCCATCGCACTCTTCTCCACATCGTCATTTTCCTCTAATCCCAGTCCCTTGAGCTTCTCGATTAGAGCGTCTTTCTTCTCCGAAGGGATGTCGGCAAATGAGCGAAAGCAGAATTCTACTGCCCTGGATATCTCTTCTTGCGTTAGTTCGCGCCTGACATCAGCGTCAACCGTGCCTTGGATAACTAAAAGAATATAGTCAGTTCAACTAAGATGAGGAGCTTAGATTCAGGAAGTATGTACTAGGTCTAAATAGATTAAAAGCTCTCTCGAAACTGTCCTCATCGAAGTCGTGGATGATAGGCTTATTCTGGTTTCGGATCTGCTTAGCGGAACTGAGAATAACCAACAAGAAGCGCGTATAACTCTCCGATATACGTTTAGTATGCCATGACGCCGCGGTATTCTCGTCGCAGTCGCCTCGAATAGCAGCGGCAATGGTTACCGCAGCGCTAAGACCGCTGGTTAAGGCTAAATGCACGCCTGAGGAGAAGAAGGGGTCGATGAAACTACCCGCATCTCCGGCGATGCGTGCGTAGGGAAACGCATAACTCGAAGCGCTATAGGACCAATCGGACGTCGACTTTATATCAGACACAAGCTCAGCTTTGGATAGAAGGTCTCTGATACCGAGCGCAAGGCCAAGCGATAGGAAGTAGAACTCCGTAGCAGAAGAGCAATTGGCTGCTTTCTTCTTCTCTGCGGCCAAGTATTGATTCTGCACAATACCTACCGAATGGGTCCCGTCATGTAGGGGGATAAACCAGCACCAGCCACTGGCATCTTCATAAATAGTTAGAAACTTCACAACGGGTTCGACAACTCGCAGCAACTACACACCACCCAGAGCCTCAAAATAAGGCGAACCCTCCTTGTAAGTGCCTGGGCCATAGACACCGCCGCCCTTCCAGTAGCCCCAATGGGCAATATTTCTAAGGCCCTCATTGTATTTGCGGTTCTTCAGGTACTTGGTGCTTAGAATACCACGCCGTCCGCTGGCATCAACTAGATATTCGAAGGAAATATTTCCAGAGCTGCCATCCTCGTGCTTCCACGTTGCCGAAACGGGCCGTCCGGGGTTCGGGCCATCGAACTTCGATGCTGCATCGGTGGCGTCATAAGGTCGGAAGTCAATAGAGGTAACCTTCGTAGAATCAAAAGTCTTGGCACCACAGCTATTCGCATGTTCGAAAAGTAGCTGGTCTGCCTGAGAGCGAATCGCATTCCAGGAATAACCTTCAGGTCCTCCGGATGCGACGAAATCCGTATCTTGAGATAATATTAGCAACTAACGTAAGCTGGAGGACTGAACGAGAACTTACACGTGTCAGGGAGAGCTGGATCCAGCTTGAAGGCGCCACCATTCTAAGATATAAGTATTACGAAAATCTCACGGATTTTAATTGAAGTGTCGTTACCTTGACCTGAAATCCGTGGTCATTCCACTTGTCATATCCATCGATGAACTTCAGGAAGTGTCGCATGGACGGAAGCATGCTCTCACCAATATGATATCTGCCAGGTTTAAGTTGAAGTTTAGAATAAATCATATCAATAGAAGACCTAATATCGTGAGTTAGACTGTGAGGAGAAGTCTCACCGTGGGAACTGCTCGGCTTCTAACACGACAACGTCGAGACCCTCCCGAGCCAGAGCCGCAGCGACATAAGACCCCGCAGGGCCACCTCCTATTACGAGAATGGTACAGCTCTGCGGAATAGACATGATGGCTTAATTACGACTCGTTGGGAGTTAATACGGCAAAGCTGTAACTAGAAATTGTCGAGATGTGTATCAATTGAGCCCAGAGAAAGATGACATGGAGAGGCGGAGAAGCGGAATAAAGAGAAAGACTCGGATATTGAGCGCCATAGGTAAGGTTTTTCTGTTACATGTCACAGGGATCCTTCACTCGAATAAAGTGCTCTTGCGCTTCGGTCAGCTTACCAACAGACGATAAAAGAAGCCTGACCCTTGTAAGAATGAACACATGACGTGCAAAGGCAGGTACGTGCTACAAGTGTTTTAGGTAGGTATCTACTCACTTTACCGTCCGGTTCGCCATTACCCAAGCTACCAACTAAGGTAAGTAGGTATGACACGTGTGTATCATACCCACCAATTTGGTATACGATGATGGTGGTCGACTCGACAGTGTCGAGTGCGCAATTGAGCAATGACTGCTCTTCGGACATTACTCGACACCTGGTAGCCTTACCAACCGGTTTTGGCAAATAAAATAGCAAAAATATCCTTCATTCAACATTTCCCCAACTCGTCGAAGATTCTCCAGCTCTTGTCATGTGGCTTCTCATAACTGTACTTGAACCCCTTACCGGCCCAAACAATATACGCACGTATGAGCTGTGTATGCGACCCATATTAGTAACACAGGGAGCTTAATATGCTCACCGTTACCCATGAAAACTAATCCGATGGCCATATCATACCGTAGCATCATTAATGCTAGTCACCTATTATCAGATTGCAGTACGGAGGACGTGAACTTTGGAAACCGTATGTTACCATGTCACTCATCCATGTAATCCGACATCTTCAAACAATTGAGAATAGTCCAATTCAATTCTTAGTGGTTATAGCTATCTACATATACGATTATTTCTCGATTTTTCACGATTTATTCTTGGGCCATCATGGTGCGGTTGGGCTTTCCTCACGCGCTAACATGTCAATGCATTCAACATATTCAAATATATAAATATATAGTGAAAGCTACCTAATCTATCCTGTTTATCAAGACTTCATTGAAGTATCTATATGAGAGTGTAGCAGTATAACTACAGTATCTCAGAGCGCATACCTATCTCAGCTAACCAGATTCTGCCGTACTAACTTGTTCACTTAGTGATGCACCAACTTATTAACTTCGAATCTAGGTAGTTCCACTAAAGATATTGTTGAATCTATTAAATTAGAACTTGGGTATATATGTGTACAGGTATGTTCATATGAGATTGTATCTCATGAGATTACCTCCAAGTTGAGGCTCGCATTCTAATTGGTCAACTATTTACAAAGACATGCCTGCTGTAACACACTGTAGCCATGGCGGACTTAACGGCGTTTAACGGGCAATGAATATACTTCAATATAATATAAGATAAAATAATACAATATAATACAAGACGGTTTATTACAGGGTAAGACAGTTTTATATAGGAAAAGAAAATACAAAACAATACATACAATAAATTAGCAGTTCCCCACCATTTCTCTCTCTGCAGTGAGTCTTGCAAATATTCACCCCTATATAAGAAGTTTTTGATAATAGGACAATGATACCTAAGTAACTTATCAGGACGCTCCATGCGCTTTAAAGCCCGGCTTTTGAGATACATTCCTCCCCCATGTATACCTACGTTTATTCTAATATGGCCTTTACCAGTATTCATCGTCTTGGAATGCCAGAATATGATTCTCTTTATTAATGGCCGCCCATTTTTCGTACTGATCCCGTACCTCTTCCGGTTCCATGCTCCAGCTTTTCCCGGCAATCTTGGACATGTGGGCTCCCAGACCACTCTTACCGTGCTTTACAAGAACGCCTCGTCCTATTAGCTCCCGCATGCGTTTCGCATACGACAGACGGTAGAGTAGAAACTTGCATGGTGTTTTCTTAACATGGCCGCTCCTAGCGGCTTCTTCTTTTCGCTCCTTGGCCCCGCGATATATATAGGCTACGACGTCTAGATCACCTATGTGCGTGAGATCTTTTGCCAACTCACTGAGAGGCGCCTCCAAGTTTACTATGATTTCCTCTTTCGGTGCCTTTGCAGCCTTACGGCGATTTCGGAGTCTCAATGAGTTTTTTTTAACCGCTCTTACCTCCGTGTTTGCCATCGGAAACACCGGGTGTACGGGTGCGCCAACAACCAGCCGCTGTGTCTGCTCTGGGTGTGACCCATCGGACGGTTGCGGCTGGGACGGGAGTTGCAAGTAGTTGGATGGAAAGGGGGGATTCTGCGAAATGGGGGCATTGTGGCCATGCTGGTAACTGGGATTTTGATAATATCCGTTCTGATAAAAGGTCTGATCGTTGAAGTTCTGATTATAAGAGATCTGATCCTTGGAGTTTTGATTATAGGACTCCTGATAAACAGGGTCCTGAAAATATTGATACGGCTGATTTGATACTTCATCTGTGCCTGACTGCCAGTTCGTATAGGTGACGGGATTCTCTGGCGTAACAAAAGCCGTAGAAGGAATAGGGGTTCCGGGTAGACTGTGGCCGCTGGCTTCGGAACCCGTCGAAAATTGAATACATTGGGAGTCAGGTTGGGCGATCCAGTCATGAAAGCCCTGCACATCCATTATCATTGCCCTTTGTGGAAGCAATACAGACAGTAGATTTTTGTGCTACCAGGGCTAGCGCGGTTTTAAATGATTATTGGACGCAAAAATACAAGAAAACACTCCTAAGTGTTTTCAGCGTAGACAAAGCCATAGTGAGTTCTTTGTCGGGAATTATAATGTCATTGTTGATATTGTCAGGTCTAGATATTACGAACATTCTTACCAGAAGATAGAGGAACGCGCCTCATTGCTGGATAGAGAGCTTGGTATAATGATTACAAAGTAGAAGTTAAGATGTAGTAGCTCAGGTTCGGATAAAAGAATATTATGATATTGTGTCACTTCCAGTATTTTGACCACTAAATCTTTTTTTTTTTTTTATTTTTTTTTAGCAAAAATTCTGTTCGTATTGGTCTCCTCAACTTCGCGTAGACAAGTATTTTCATCATGGCTATGATCATAGCCATTAAATCCCTCCTAGAGGTTTAGATAAGCTGTTCACACTTATCCCACAGAGAGTGAAAGACATTTCAGAGTATAAGAAAAGCTAACGAGGGCGTGAGATAACACGAGAAACATCAGAATAGTACCTAATACATGGTCTTGGAAAGAAGCCAATCTAGTACTTAGAATCAGAATATACCATTTATCGGTTGAACTTTCACATTATGTCTAATCTGCTACTCGGGATTTGTCTTACAACAAAAGGGGCGATTGGGCGTACCTTACATACCACTCCACATATATCGTAGCATCGGGTGTGATAAGAAGTAGGTACCTATATGAATTAGTCGGAGTAGATTCGCAACGTGACTATCACATACGCACCTAGTGAAGGCGGGTCGGGTCGTCTTGACCAACCGGGCGCGAACCTGGGGAGCTAGTTTATGGGGAGCTAGTCTTAGCTCATTGCCGAGAATACAACCATCTCCTCACGCTATACCAAATAATCTCTACGCGGCAAACAGCGTGCAGTTTTCTAAAAGCATAGATACAGGGGATATGCTAGCAATGGAGCCTGGGCCTTGATAAGGGTCCACGGACCGAGGAAGAGAAGAGAATGTGACAACTCATTGGAAACTTTCCAGATTCGAGTACCTGAACGTGAAGACCACCCAGAAATTGCAATTCATTCCATACTAGGTACCTAATGAAAGTGACACAATGCGACAACGATAGTGTGGGAACACTGGGTGCGCCTCTTCACATGTCATTTTCGTGTAGTATCTTGGTATGTATGAAACTTTTAATTGGATACGGATTCAAGTGATGTCGAGAACAGCTTGCTGTTACTACGACTTCCAACCTAAATCAGCCTTTCCTAGAAACGCCATCATGATTGCGGTCATAAAATAAAGACGTAACTTCGTAGCATATGTTTATTAGAATATTTGAGCGCCCCGTGGCTTAGAAATCGAACCCGGATCAACCACCTCCGAAGTCATCGAAATGTTCACTGTCTTTTGAATACCAGTCCCTGGGGTACTCGGTGACGATCGCATGGGCGACGTGACCAACGGGATATCATCAACGCTGTATGAGTTGTCCCCAATCGAACGTTCAATGTCATCCGTGGACCCTTGCTCTTTCGCGTTCGGGAAGCTCTTGTGTAAGCTGTTGCGGCTGGATCCGCCGTTGCCGTTGGACTTATGGGTGCTAATGTTGCGACTGGTTAATTTGCCCTTGGCTGCCCTGAATAGAGGTCCAAGGGCTGGAAGTGAGGAGCATATTATCAAAATGTATCCTTCCGACATGCCTAGGATGTCAAGATACGGGACAGGATCTAGAACACGCTTTGTAAGTAATGTGTGGTTAAAGACAGCCCGTTTGGAATAGCAACTTACAGGTTGGATCTGTTGCCGATATAGCGAATGCTTGCCCGAGCGCTGCTAATTTGACGACTGATACAACGAATGCGAGAGAACTCAGGCCTAAAGCACCGGCGACAGCAAGTCGACCTCGTAGGGGCATGTTTAAGCGCATAACAAAGGGAATCGGATAAAGGGCGAAGAAGATGTCGAGGAATGCAGAGTAGGCCGATGTGAAGTAAGCAAGATTAATCATTATGTTGATGTCTGCACAAGTTCCGCCTGGGATACTCTTGTCCCATCCAAACTCGATGGGCTGGCACTGCCTAAACCACCAGATCGAGACGGCGAGGATGCAGGCCTGCGAGGTAATACCAAGGCCCCAGAAGAGGACCGCGGTTTTCGTGCCATAATTCAGTATTCGTTTTAGAATGGCGATGATGGCGAACTTCGGTAGTGAGAACTGCCATATGAGGACAGCATTAATAATCACATTGTATTTTAGCGCGTTGACTCTTTCGTTGTCATCCAGTTCGTAGAAGTGCTTTCCGAGGCCATATTCGGATGCTATTGTTGTAAGAATGCTGACGATAAGACTGAGTATGAGGCAAAGGAGAGTGATGTAGTCGTCCAAGCCCAGTCCTGTTCGCAGAAGTGTGCTGAAGCGTAGACGCGCTACAATCCTAAGCGCAACTATAACTATACGAGAGGTAATTGTAAGAATCGCGTATTGCTAAAAGGGCATGGGTTTGCATACTTGTTGTGATTCCGAATAGTGACCAAAGAACCCGATTAGCGAGGGGGCCGTAGTCATCTCTCCCCAGCTCAATCATCCTCGAAGGACAGGCAGGTACTCGAGTGTGAGAAGAGCCGACAGAGCTTCCGGGTTTTCAGTTATAGCTTGCTATTGTAGTCGACTCCTATCGCGCCCTTTAAGAGATAAAAACTGAGTCTCGCCATAAATTTAGAGAAGCGCCGATCATCTGCAGCACACAAGCGCCTCAAGTTAGATATTCGACGACGAACTTGCCAATAATAAGTGAATGGAACGAAATGACTGGTCATGAAGACTTACAATATTATCTGTAGTTTATCGACCCACAAATCTGCATTCGACAGCATTATTATGTTATTTCCAATTAATGTCGCTTCGTTAGCTCGATGCTACCAACACCCTTCCTATCTCTAGTTAACCACTTAACACTTATTACTATTAGATATTTGCATTTAATTTAAGCCTTAATCGGTAACTTTTTTATTTTTCTTAACGCTTAAAATTTGTTTTAAAAGAGTGGGTTTTTTTGCATAAAAAAATTAAAATACGTTAAAAATTTAATTTAACTTAATTAAGTATTATTTTTTATTATATAATTCTTTAAAACTTTATTATTTACTAAGAAATACTTTATATAATATATTTTTTTAATAAAAGTAATAATTTAAGCTTAAAAAGATTTAACGCTTTATAAAACTTATAAAAATATTTTCTTAAATAATATTAATTTAAAAATGTTTTTTATTTTTCTTAAAGCTTATTTTTCTTAAAAACTTTATTATATAATTAAAATATAATAATAATATTTTTAATTAAATTAATAACTATAATAAATCTTATTAAAATCTTAATTTTTATTGCTTAATAATTATAAATTAATTTGTTAAAAAGGTTGTTTTTATTATAATAATAATAAACGTTATATATACTTTTTAATTAATTAATTAACAAATAAAATTACAATTTTTTTTAATAATTACGAATTTAAATAATTTAATTATTATGCGATTATACGTAAATTAGCTTTTAATAAATTTAAATTATTAGTTTAAATATTTATTTCGTATAAATAAAAAAGTATTTAAAAAGCTTTTATAATAACTATAAATTAATATTAGTTTTAATAATTTATAATATTTAATTATATTATAAAAATTAATAATTTTCTTTTAAATTATAATATATAATAAGCCGTAATAAAACATTACTTATAAATTTAAAGTTAATTAATTAATAATTTTAACAATATTTTATAATGTATTAAATCGTATAATACTTTTTTTTAAAGTAATTATACGTTTACTAAGCGATAATTATATCTTTTTTAAAATAAAGCTTAATTTAAAGCTAAAATTATTTATAAAAGTAATTAAAGTAATTAACGAAACTTATTTTCACGCTTATATAAATCCTTTTTTATAAAAACAATAAAAAAATCGAAAAGAATATATTTTATAAAACGTTTTTATAACGATAAAATTTAATAAAATTATTAATTATATATTAATAAAAGCTAAGGAAAATATATATAATTCGAATTTATATTATAATACTTTCTTTTATAACTTTTATATCCTTAATAATTAATATTATTTAATAAATATTAAATTTAACGTTTAATAAAGCATTATAATTTCTTTTTTATTAATGAAATATTACTTATAAAAATAACGAAATTTAAAGTGTTAGTTAAAAACTTAAAAAGAACTATATAATTTTAAATACTTTTATTTTTAAGTAATAATAAAATAAACGATCGAAAAGGTAAAAAAAAAGTTTAAAATTATACGCAATATAACTTTAAAATATAAAATATATACGTAAATTAAGCTTATATACATTATATATAACTTATATAACTTTATTAGCTTTAATAAAAAAATTAAATTAAAGCGGAAATATATTAATAATAAAAAAATATAGCTAATAATAATTAAAATTAAAGTTAATAAAAACGTATTAAGCCGTTTATTACTTAATATTTATTATAAAATAACTATTAAATGTTAAAAAAAGTATTAAGCGTATTTAAACAACGATAATTAAAATAAAACTATAATAAAAAGCTTTATAATAATTTTTAATATTATAAAAAAAAGTATATAAGGAAAAAAAGGTTAAATTAAATTAATTTAATAATAAATATAAAATATTTTATAATTTTAAATAACTTAAAGGTAATAATATCGCTTAACGTTAATAAATATATATAATTATAATATATCTTTTAAAATAATTTAAAATATTAAAATTATATAAGTTATAACGAAATATTTTACATTTTTATATAAATTATTAATAATAAAAAATATTATAATATATTAAATATAACCTTATTTCTTTAATATAATTAATTACTTTTAAAGGATTTAATTAGCGTTAATAAGCGTTAAAATATAAGTTATAAGTAATTATATATATACTTAAATTAAAATTAATTTATTACTATTAAATTAAAAATAATAAAAAGCTACTTACCTTTTAATTTCCTTAAAATCTTATGTTTTAAATTATATAATATTTTTTACAATACTTTTTATAATATTAAAAATTATTATAAGGTTCTTTATATTGCTTTTAAGTAAAATAATTGTTAACTTTTATTAAAGCTATTAAATATAATTATATTTAAAAATATTAATAACTTTTTAATATTCCTTAGTAATTATTTCTTATTAAAATTAACTATTAATTTAATTAAAACGGTTTAAATAACCTTTTTAATTTTATTTATACTTAACGAATTTAATAGTTATAATAAACGGTAAGTTATCCTTTTAAAAAATTTATTAAAAAATATTTAAGGATTTAATTTAACTTTTTTTTTAGTTAATTAAAAAGTTTTTTTAACGGCATATTAATATTCGAATTATCTTTATTATTGTTTAATATATTAATATTTAAGTTAAAATTAATCCTTATTTTTTTCTTATTTTTCTTAATTAATTAATTACTTTTATTATTAATGTTATTATTTTTTTCCTTATTATTATTAGCGATAATATAATTAAGGATATTATTTTTTTTATTAACTTTTTTAATATACTTTCTTAAGATAATTTCCTTAAAGAATATTTTTAAATAAATTATTAAATTTTTTAAAGGTTATTATTTAAGTTATTTTACTCGCGGTTATTTTTATAAGAACGAGTTTTATATTTTATTTAAAGCTTTAACAATATTATTTTTATTTACGTTTACTTTTAATTAATTAATAATAGTAAAATATTAACGATATTTAACCTTTTTATTTTTAAATTTTTTTAAGATTTTCTTAAAAATAAACAACTTTAAAGGGAATTATTTTTTTAACTTTTTATTAATTTATTATTATATTAGCTTTAATAAGGTAAGTTTTAATATATTTATTAATTCCTTTTTATAATAAGTTAAAATTAAAATTATAAATTTAATAATTATTTTATTATTTTAATGTAACCGAGAATTAAAGTAATCGTTCGAAAGTTTTTTTCGTTAAATTAATAATATTATAATAAATAAAGCTTTTAAAAATTAATCGATTTAATTATTAATAATTTTTTCGTTAATTAAAGGATTAAAAATTAATACTTAATTATTATTAAAATTATTTTATTATTAAAATATATTAAGCGTATTTATTTAAATATTTAAAAATATAACGGCTTAATTAATTAATTAATAAATAAATTAATAATTAATTAATTAATTAATAAACAAATTAATAACTAATTAATTAATTAATTAATTAATTAATTAATAATTATTTTTATTTTAATTCGATTTTTTAAATAATAAATTTAACGATAATTTTTTATAAAGTAAAAAATTAAAATGCGTTAATTTAAATCCCTTATAAAATATTTTAAAGTAGTTTAATATGTTGTTAAGGAAGATCGGAAGGTATAATTTAAATCCTTGCAAAAAATTATGCAGCCGTTTATAACCCCTACTTTTCATTAGGAAAAATAAGAAAGTTACCGATCAAGGCCTTAATGCCTAGATCTCGAGGTTTATCTGAATTACTGTGACCTTGAAACATGATTCAGACGTCCTCCTGGCGGTGCTGGAGTATTTAGCTGGTACTCATATCGAATGTTCACCGTTCCGCTGCGTACTACGCGGTAATTTAAGTCCCCGGTAAGAAGCTTGCCGGAAAGAGTATGGAATGGGGCGGGTATGTGTCCGTGCTACATTTAGTGTCCGGCATCCCCAACTAACTAAAGGAAGAACTAAAGGAAGATAGGACTGATCCCGATTGGCCCTGAGCGACATCGTCTAATACTACCGTATACACCGTAATTGTGAATTTCCCCATCCGAATTCAGATTCGATCTCTGGCCAGAACCATTTTCCTCGCCGGTGAAGAGACGTATTCCAATTCGAGACGAACGCCTCCGTGCGCCTCAGTTCTAACTAAGCAAGACTAACGTATTCAAGCAGGTAATCAATATCGTACCTAATCTAGTCTCTTGATACGCCGATATCTCCGCAAGGCACGTGTTCCTGTTATCAGATGCTGTTCCTATCCACTCGCTTAGGAACTACTTTGCATAAGGCCACAGGAATCACCTTGCTCCTGGTCTAACGGCACGTGGCTGCGACAAGTTCTCCCCCTCCCCCTACACGTGGTTACGTAAAGCTAAAACTCGAGGGGATATCAATCCCAGGAATGTTAGTGGTCGAACCACGAATCAGACTCCGGTCGAATGGAATACCTAGATCTGACCCTTGTTACACAAATTGTATCATCACAAAACGGTATTGCGGATTCGTATTCTTGGTATTGCTTCATCGATTTTCACGCTTCAGATGAGGTTTCTTCGCTATTTGGAATCATCAGCGAATTAATAAGTCGCCTATCCATCATAAGATAGTCGATTGGATTAAACAGGCGATGGGTAAGAAGTAGCGAGATAGTAATTATAAAATACCCACATAAGCGGTGATGACAGGAAGACAGTGGGGAGCGAATGTTCTACGATGGTATGTTGGTCCTTCAAGTTAAATCACAGGAGTTATCACCGCCTTATGCACAATCTTAGGTAACTTCTTGGCAGTACCAACGAGCTTTGATCGCCAGATCACCACTAGGGGGAGCTCCTGAATCGTACCAGAAATTCAAACTTTGACATCATCGTGCGACACATTATTCTTCACCTCGATTTCCCCTCAAATGAGCAGTCGAACACTTATCAAGGCGGTCGGCATGGTTTATATACCCGTATGACACCTACATTGGAAAAGGTTGCGGCGATCATCTGGGTTTCCTACCTGTCTGCCTCTTCACGTACCCGACGGCACCTAGTATGTAAATCACAAACCAAGATTTCTTCCCTGTCTGTGCTCAGAGCTCAGACGGGGTAAGTTGCATAGTACATGGAAACGGAAATGAGTTACATCCCTGTTCCTGGTCTTCGGGCAGCAAAACGAGGAACGCGAGTCAGGTCTCTACATGCTAAGGCACCAGAGACAAGAGATAAGGTACCTAAGCAGAATGCTGAAGGGTGAGAAGGTTGACCGAGGCAGAAAGCAAAGTCATATTCAATGAAATAAGCCCATGGAGCTTCATAACGATAGTACATATCTCCTTATTTTTTTTTCCGACTGCCTTATCCATTAGTAATCCTGTCAATCCTGGAGCTAACTCGCTAAACCCTGCAAGTACAACACGCCCAATACAATATGAGTAGGGATCCATCCAACCCCGTACATAAATGAGACTCATATCTGCCCACACCATCAAAATCCCTAGTCCTTCTGAAGGAACTGCTTGCCATAGCCCGTGCTGGAGCCATGACAAGCATTGACCACCTCAGCATGTCCATACTCAGACAAACCCCAATGGCGGCCCTCGATGACCGGGTCAGGCCGATCAACTATAGCCTTCTGGATCCTCTCGGCGCTAGCGAGGAGGCGATCGGCCACGGCGTCGTAGCCCTCGAACGTCAGCTTGCCGTCGCGTTTCCTGAACTTGCCGTCCACGAGCACGTGTACGATGTCGCCGACATTCGCGTGCAGGATCACCGCCGCGACGGGATCGCGCCATCCCAGCATCCCGGGTGATCGGCCATTAAAGACCACGAGATCCGCCTTCGCGCCGACGCGGATCACGCCTAGGTCGGGACGTCGGAGCGCGAGCGCGCCCTGTCGCGTGGCCATGAGGAAGGCCTGGTTCACGGACATGGGGTTGTTGGCGGGGATCTGCCAGCGTTCGAGGACTCTGTCGTAGAGCCTGGAGCGGGTGCGCTGGAGCCAGATGCGCGCCTGCGTGATCAGATCCGTGGAGAAGGTCAGGAACGTGTCGACGCCGAGCGCGGCTTGGTCTTGGATCATATGCGCGTTTGGATGCCCGTGGCCATAGTGCATCTCTGACTCCGGGGTGATCGAGATGAACTGGTTGGTCGATCGAAGAATGCTGGCGCCTACAGGCGTGATGCCCATCGCGTGAGAGAAGACCATAGCCATGTCGGTGTCTAATACCCCGAGGGGCTTGAGGACTTCCGGGGAATTATCAGCTGGATTACGCAAAATTAGTAATTTTCGTGAGGTCTACGTAAAGCGGGCAATGCTTCGTCCTCAGGTAAGTGCCAAGGTAACGTACCCAACCACGGACCGCCCAGATAATGCGTTGTTGAAACCGGAATATTCAATTCCCTTTCTCAATTAGTTCTCGCTCAACAACTGTATAGATTGGATGCTTGCATACTTGATCAAAGCGATGACTGCTTGGTTATCCTCTGGCGGAGCAATCGACCACCAATCGTACGCAACACCGATGGTGGTCAAGTCGTCTGATGTTGACTTCGCTTTCGCCAGTTCTTTGATGTCGGCAATCTGTTGAGTCAGAGGGTATTCTTTTGTATTCTGAAGGCCTGGACTCCAGTAAACCCGGGCGCCGCTGTCAATAGATCCTTGAAGACCTGCATTTGCTCTGTCCTTGGACCAGCAATGGTGGGAATGATCAAGAGAGGTTGTCACGCCAGCATTGAGAGCCTCAAGCAACCCTGCAAGTTGGGCGATATAGATGTCTTCAGCGGTGAAGATGCTTGGGGCATTCACGAGATACCTAGCCAGATAGTCGGGGAGAGTTGTATTAGGAGACAACGTTTTTAATGCAGTTTGCCAACCATGTCGATGCGTGTCGATGAAACCAGGTGAGATGATCTGGTCTTTGCAATCGACAATCTCAGTGTGCGCCGGCAGATCTTTTGGGTGAGCAGTGTCATATATCCCCGCAATGCGGTCGCCGGTCACTAGCAGCGCTCCATTGCGGATGACTTCAAGAGACTCCGTATCCTCATTGAAAGCTATGATGGTTCCTCCGGATAGGAGGACCGAGGAAGAGGGAGCTGTGGCCATGATGATGACTCTAGTATTGATGTGAAGAATTCGAATTGCTGTCACAGTTGAAGTTGAACGCTGTAGACTCCTGGGGCAGACCACTATACATGGCGATGAATATTGGGGATTTTTATAATACTAGCTTCCGCCCCCAAAGCCTGAAGCTCCCGACCCCAAAGCCTTATACTAGTACTAGCTTAGCGGAGTTTCGTGCTTTCGGTGAGAACAATTGAAGCGATACTCTCAATAAAAATGGGTCGCAACTATGCAGGCTGAGTAGCTCTAAGTGTTCCCTATGGAGAGCCTCGAGAAACATGAATATGCCATGATGTAATATGGACTACACCGAAATATTGGCATATCTTGTATCATTCGGTATGCTTCGGTTGTTACATCTTGTCCCAATTAAAGCGCAGTGCAGAATGGACGATGTTGCGTCGCATAAGGTAGTGGTAGTGAAGGATGCTATCATAAAGTGCATATCGAGATCTCAATTGTAAGTGATTATTTGAAAATTTGTCAGCTCTAAATATCTTGTACGACGCTTCTCCGACTCGCTCTTTCGCGACAAATATTAGGCAAGCTGCATACCCGGAATTATTATTAACTCCGCGTTCCGTGTCCCCGAGTTAGCTCCGATCACATCGGATATAAGCCATTAAATAGCACTGCGAATGGATATATCATGATAGAAAACACATTACTTTCAAGGAATAACAATAAAAAAATCATTCTATAGCTCCTAGTATACGATCTTTATAAGTATCTACCGATGCTCGTTCTCCATCATATCAAATTTAAATGACGATTCGATATCCTTCTACATCCTACCTCTTTTTTAACGGCGTATGCTGTATGAGTGTTAGTTGTACATGGACTATTTAATGATACGCATAATTGACAATTTGCCGCCAGAGTTGAGGTAGCATATCGTCCCGTTCTGCCTTATGATTACCGTAAAAGTCTGCGCCTCTAGTACGCACGGCATCTATTACAGTTGTACTCAATTGTTTCAGGTTCGGGCGATTTATGTGGTTCGTTGCTAAACAAGCGCAGACGAGCCTCCCCAACAAAGGATCGAGTGCCGGGAATGGCGCACCTTCACCCTGGAGTGGAAAGATTTCTATAGCATCCGTCTCTATTTGAGGGCCACTGTCATCCATTTGAAAGTAGTTGCCACCTGAATTAAAGATCATCGAAACCTCTAAGCGAATCAATGCTAGCATAATCTGCACCTCATATTAGTGACCATCTAAGCAGTGTATAGAGCAGCGTTTACGCACCACTCCAATCTCCCAAATATTGCTTTGTACCGATGACGGCTGACTATGCGTCCAAGACCACTCGCCGGCAAGGCCGAAGTCGATCATCTTCAGGATCGGAGAAATATTATGTTCAGGGTCTAAGGGGTCTAAGGGGGGTTCCGCAAGAAGAACTTGGTCCATGTTAGCTTAGGGTTCTTTATTTGATATAGCATGAGCAGGCTATCAACATACCATTCTCAGCATGAAGGTCATTGTGTACCAACTTTGATGGCTTGGTTCCTTGTATTTGCTCTATACCAACTTTGCCGTCATCGCGGTTTGGAGGCCACTATATCCAATTAAAAATCAGCACCAAGGATAACTTGTATTACAGGAATAGTAGAATGATGGCGGAAAAAAAATCAAAACGAGATAAACATGTCACTTACAGCCATAGCTATGCATCCTCTTATCACTATTGACTTGTTAGCCCAATAAACTCTATAGGGGTGTGTAGGTAGTATATGAGACTGCTCGAGTAGCAGACTTGCTACACAAGGACGTGCCATTCATGACTTACGGCATAGGAAGAATCTCCAGAGTAAACGGTTCGGCAGTCGCGATAATCCTGCACTGACCGCCTTCATGACGAAATCTCCAACTGTACCATGTTCCAACCATTCCATTATTATCCATTCATCCCCAATTTTAGGAAGGTGCCTGCTTCGCTTATTCAAGGGATTATCTGGAATTTCGAGCATTTGTACAATATGCACTGGAGAAAGAGTCAGTTCTCGTGCTTCTGAAAAGGGGGTTTAGGAGCCTTAAAAATATCTCGGCAGCAACCACTCCTCTATTTTTGCGAATGAAACATTCTCGCTCCAAGATAATTAGGCGAATAGGGGTAACTTACTAGCGCCGCGCAACCTCTACATATGTCACCGGGTTAGCCGATATACATTCGAGTTCGTTTCTCTATGGTTTCTTCGAAAACTACATACCTTAAGATACTCCCTCTCTTTCTCTAGTGCCTCTGCTGCGCCTTCTATAGCGAAAGCCTTTTTAACTAAGAACTGGCTAACAGTTTGGTTTCTGGGGTCTCTATACTTTACACGGAACGCAGCTCCATAATTTCCATGAGCAACTAGGCCGCGGAAGTCAAATCGTGGGTCGTCTGAAAAGTACTGCTCGAGGAGGCGGGCATCCTGTTGAGACTTTGTGGCCCTAGACGTCATTTTTGATATGTGAAGGTAATTACCTAATAATATTGTCCTATTCTCGTCGAAGTGAATTTTACCGTCATACATGTATTAAATAGACTGACTATCTACCTATATACTGAAATGGATACTCTGTAACAAATACCATCTTCTCTAACAAAGCCATTGTTCTAGTACTATAACAATCAGCTCTATCCACGCATGCGGAACAAAGACCTTGGTGTAACAACTCTTCATTAAACAATGAACTCTTACACTCTAGTTGAATAAGTGGCTATAACAAGTCCTTGAAAGTGGAAATGGTGATGAAATGGGTGCAAAGATATGGGAAGCTTGGTGGAATATCTTTACGGACTGTAAGAATGTCTGATAACTAACCGTGGTACCTACCTCCATACAGAAGAATCTTACCATATATACACGATTAGAGGTTAGTATTATAAAACGGAGACCCATATCAGCTTGTTGGGTTATGGCTATTAAACAGCACGCTACAAGATACCATCACGCTCACGAGGCATCCGCTGTTCCAGCGAACTCAGGCTAGGTGATCATCATATTACTTCATACCCAGAAAGCTCTACATATAATCTGCCCTTCAATAATCAAGTAAACCCCCTATTTCGTAGTCAACTTAGCGGTCCACTTCTTCGCCGCCAATTTCGCCAGCCCGAGTATACTATCACCACGCATGATCTCCAGAACGGACATCTCAATGGTGAAGCGGAGACGCAACCAATTGCGCAACTCAATAGCAACGAGCGAGTCGATGCCCAAAGTCGCAAGCCCGGCCGTGACGTCGAGCTCCTCAATCGGCTTCATCATGAAACTGAAGAAGGCGACTCCGATGCTGCGAGCGATCTGCTCGATGAAAGCATCCTGCTCTAGGACGGATGGATTGGCTTCAACGGCAGCTAGCAGCCTCTTTATCACCGCATCTTCGTCGTTGTCGCCGCCGACCGCTGCTCCCCCGGCCGCGCCACTAGTTTGGCTGGTTTCTGCGGCAGCGGCTTCGAGATTACGGTACAAGCTTAGACGAGCGTCGCGTCTCCATACATTCCTGTTATTCGGAGACGACAATGGGATCGTTGACCGCATAGCTAGCGTAGTCTGGCAATCCGACATGAAAAATCCGTCTGTCTTGTGCGGCTTCGGGGTCGAATTCCGGATGGCTAGTTCGAAGGAATCAAGGACGTCTTGTTCTCGGAGAAGATGGTGCGACGTCGTCTTAAAGAATTGAATCAGATCCGGCCGCTCTGCCACGAAACCCACGTCGGCGACGGCGCCTACGTCGAGTACGGACGCCGGCAAGCCCAGCCCATGGCGGAACTGCACGAATGCGTCGAGGAATGCGCTGGCGGCCGCGTAGTTAGCTTGCCCGCGCTGTCCGATGAGGCCGGCCAAGGAACTAAACAGGACGAAAAAGTCTAAGGCCTGGCCTGCCAGTACCTCGTGCAGGTTCCACGTCCCTTGGATCTTGGGTTTAGTCACGGCTTCCCAATCCTCGAGGGTCATGTCAGTGAATAGCTGGTCCCGCAACACCATGGATAACTGAACCACTCCGGCAATGGGCGCACGGACCTGGTCGAGAACGCGACGCACGTCTTCGATATTAGTGACGCTACCTGTCACGACATCGACAGTACATCCGGCACCTTTCAGTGCTCGAACCAGCGATGCTTCGTGGGGTTTCTGGCCGCCACTCCGAGAAAGGAAGATGAGATTCTTAGCCCCACGCTCAACCATCCACATCGCGATAGAGCGGCCGAGGCCTCCGAAGCCACCAACAAGCAGATATGAGACATCGGAGCGGAAGGAAAAGTCCAACCGTGCGGGGCTTGCGACGATATTGGATGCATCTTCGGGGATGCGGACGACGAATTTGCCTATGTGCTGCCCCTTCTGCATGGTTCGGATGGCCGATTCAATCTCAGTTGCATCAAAGACCCGGATCGGCCGAATGGGCTGGAGAGCCCCAGTGCTGTAGTATCTCATGAATTGGTCGCCCAGCCTTCGGATGCGCTTCGGCTGCGTTTTGACGATGGGCCACATTTCGATACCAAAGAAGGCGCGGTTGCCCTCGAAGGATTCCATGTCTAGGCGTCCCTGGCCGAGAAAGTCACGTTTACCTATCTCAACCATGCTCCCAAACTCGGCAACGCACTTCCACTACAAGGATCATCTGATTAGACGGCGAAAACATAATAGTCTTTGGCCCTGATAACTTACTGATGCATGCAGTAGCTCCCCGGACAGAGAGTTCAAGACAACATCGACTCCGCGGTTGTTCGTTTCGCGCATGATTCCAGATAGAAACATGGCGTCCCGCGAGGAGAAAATATGTGACCGTGGAAGCTTAAAGGTGTCCATCAAGTATTGGACCTTCTCCTCGCTTCCCACAGTGGCGAAGATCTTATCGACACCGATCATCTGACACATGTACATGGCAGCCAGTCCGACACCTCCGCATGCCGAATGGATCAGAACGGTCTGTCCTTCCTCCAGTCGTGCCAGATGGACGAGTCCGTGAATGACGGTCATGTAAACGCATGGCATGCTCGCAGCCTCCTCGAAGCTGAGATCATCCGGCATCTTCACGCAAACGGACGCCGGTGTCCTTGTTGTGGTGGCATATGCGTCGCATGTAATGGCCATGACCCGGTCCCCGACCGAGAAGTCCGTGACTTCAGGCCCCACGGCGGAAATTACACCTGAGCACTCGATGCCGAATCCATCTCCTGCTTCCGGGGGCCCATTGACGATCCCCATTGCAATAAGGGTATCCTGTAATTATTTGTTAGCGCGCATAGGTACGAAGAAGAGTGGTAATAAAAGGAGGGAGGCGGTTTGGGGTTTATAAACAAGCCAGCGAGTGAAAGTAGAAGTTTCAGAACGTGAGTAATGCATGCGAGTAAGAAATAGTAACATATAGTAAGATATTAGGGGATTTCTGAGAAACTCTATGTGCTTGCCGTTATTACTTACCTTGAAGTTCATACCCACAGCCCGAATATCAACATACACCTCCTCGCCCTTCAAGTCATCCGGCAACGGTCTCTCAACCCAATGCAATGACTTCAGCGAGCCTCTCTTGCCGATTTCTAGGCGCTTATACATGCGTTGCTCTTTCGGTCGGGCGGCAAGCTCATTGGCCACCGATATCCAGTGGAACCGCGGCAGGTAGACGACACCGCCCGAGTAAGCAAACTCGGAATCAGGGTCAGCCAGTTCGTCTCGCTCTACGGCGCGCATGCGACGTATCTTCTGGTAGACATCGAAGACGACCTGCCACGTATTCGGAGACGTCGTGTCGTCTAGCTCGAGCGAGCATAGAGGGGCGCTCAGCTCGTTGCGCACGACGCGCAAGAGGCCCAGTATGCCGGCGTATTGGGGCTCTGAGCAGTAGACCTGTCCTGGCCTTGTAAGCCATAGCATTCCGGCCGGGGCTAGGCTAGGCAAAAATTCCTTGAATTGCGCGTAATCCCCGGGTCCAACGTCTTGTAGAAATGGTTTCCCTTCCAGATCCAAGATGGAAATGACGGCTCCTTGGGGCTTATCTGAAAGTCCGATCTTCTCAACCTGGAGGCCCAGGTTATGCAGTGAGGCTGAAACATTTGCAGCAATTTCACCCTCTTGTTTGCCAGAGAGGAGATAGACTGTGGGCTCCGGCTTCCATGTGATATCAGGCGATGCGATTATGGTCACATTGGCTTGGAAGGGCACCTCGTCATCGAAGACGGAAGCCTCCGGGGCCTGGAAGCCTGCAGCTAGTAGCTCCTCGCACCACCTCTGGGGTGACACATAGGGCTCGGAGGGTCTTCCATCCTCGACGCCGAGCCACCAGCCGGGGAGGTGTCCCATGACGAAGTTGAGCCATTTAACCGTCATGTACATCTCCTGCAACAGGAGTTTCCCATCAGGGCGTAAGAGCTTGCGGACATTGGCCAGGGTTTCTTTAAGCTTCGGTGTTGCGTGGAGGACGTTGGCCGCAACGATCAGGTCGAATGAACCGGCCTTAAACCCCTGTTCTAGAGGATCCGAGGAGATGTCAAGCGTCTGGAAACGCATGCGGGGGTGAGCATGGCCGAAGCGGTCCTGCGCGGCAGGGAAGAAACCAGCGGAGACATCGGTATACACATAAGAATAGTAGGTACCAACATCGCGGAGAACCACGTTAGTAGTAGCGCCAGTTCCAGCGCCGATTTCTAGAATGCGAAGGTGTGGCGTGCGATGGCTCAGGAGACGGAGCCAGGGCGAATAGTCCCACTCGTTGCCAAGACCGTAGATCTGCGCCAGCGCGTCATCCTGCCGAAGAATTTCTAGGCCGTCTATGTCGCCGCGCAAGATGCCTGGGAGAGACTCATATATACGACAAACAACCCTGCCGATCGTTGCATATTCAGTCTCCAGGACGAGTTGGAGATACTGAGGAATACGGACAGACCGTTCTTCGGGAGAAAGTTGGAGTAGCTCACGTACTTCATCGCTGCTGAGAAGTGGATACCCGTCCCTTTCAGTCTGTTCAACCTGGTCAGATATCCATTTCTGGAACATGGCCATCTGGGGCTGACTAGTCGGCGTCTCGACACCACTAATTTCGTCCCGTGCAGCGATGCAGCAGAGGAGCACAAGCTTCTGTAGTCTATAATATGCCTCTCGGACTTTCTTGCTAGAATGGATCAATTGACTGGCATCCTGGAAGTCGATATCTGGCTTCCATTGCACCCGCCCGCCGGCGTGGGGGTCCTTGTCTGGAGCCTCGCCGTCGTCTATGGGCGTCAGCTTAACATCTTTTAGCTCCATAACAACGGTCTTGGTATCATCGACGCCAACACAGTTGCCCAGGATTGCTCCGTTGGGCATGGTATCAGCCACTGCTTCAACGGTAACAGTGCCAGTGGGACTCTTAAAGTAAGCCTCGCCGATATATGTCGGCACCGCTTTTTGATGGAACAAGCGACCTTGTCCCCGCGCGGCAGCAGCCGACAGGAGTTGCAGGCAAGCATCTGAGGTTGCGGGATGGAAATAGTAGATAGCTCCATCCTCGGGCTCGGGCTCAGGGACAGCGTCAAGCCGAAGGTCCGCGACGGCGACGTTGTGTATGAGATGCGCTGAAATGCGACTTAGCCCCTGGAACTGGGGACCATAGTTTAAGCCGACGCTGCGCATTGCTTGATACCAGTACGCCGTATCGACCTCCCTGGGGAGGTGGGCGATATGCTTATTCTGCTCTGGCGGTTGATCACTTCCCGCTCTGACGAGACCGAAACAGTGCTTGGTCCATGAATTCGACCTCTCATCATAGGACGAGATAGTAAAATCATACCAGGGGGAGTCAAGAGTGTTCGTCAGCTTATGAGGGTGCATGGAAATGATGGTTTCTGTCGTTTCAATCCCTAAGATCAGGGCTGAAGCGATCGTGACTTGGCGAAATTTGACATCTTGGGCCCCAGAAAGCTGTCGCATAGTCTCACCTGCCATTGCGAGGTATCCCGTACCTGGGAAGACCACGTCGTTGCCAATTTTGTGGTCGCGACACCAGGGGATATCGTCAAGCCGTAGCAAATTCCGCCAATTGGGATGAACCTGGCTTGCCTCAATAACGCGGTTGCCGACTATGGGATGCTGCGGGAAGAGGCGTCCTCGGTAATCCCGCGACACACGACTCTCGTACCAATACT
Organism: Hypoxylon sp. PDH2405; assembly: GCA_023628415.1. Lineage (NCBI taxonomy): Eukaryota > Fungi > Ascomycota > Sordariomycetes > Xylariales > Hypoxylaceae > Hypoxylon > Hypoxylon sp. PDH2405. The sequence goes on from JAMAKT010000010.1 coordinate 504,762, forward strand.
TTGTGCTGTGGTTCCACGGATAGCTGGGCAAATTGGTGAGGACGCGGCCGGTGGGGTTGATGGAGTCAAACCGGACTCCTAGCCCCTTGCAGAAAAGTTGACCTGCCGTGCTGAGCAGTGCCCTGCTGTCGTCTTCGTTACGAACCAATGTTGGCACGTACGAAGTTTGCTGTGCCTTTAGATGGCTGAGAATCTGGCGCACCGGTCCTGAAAGCGCAGAATGCGGTCCGACTTCCACTAGGACGGTGTTCGGGCCTTGGGATTCAAGCAACTTTTCCATGCCTGTGGTAAAGAGGACCGGTGATTCAAGGTTGGATTGCCAGTATTTAGAACCGAGTGCTTCGTCTAGAACCTTCTCACCGATCACAGTTGAGAAGAAAGGAATTGACGGGGCGTTGCTGGACAAATGCGGCGCAAGCTGGCGCTCATATTCTTGGCCTAGCCTTTTCATGTGGTCTATGAGGTAAAGTCAGCGAATACACTATTAAATGTGAATGAGGAAATCTTACGGGAATGGTATGCCATGTCAACCTGTAGACGCCTAGCGAATACGTCTGGGCGATCACCTTTAATGGCCTTAAGGACTTCCACAATCTTGTCCTCGTCTCCGGATAAGGTCGTACTCGAGGGGCTATTCTCACAGGCGACCACGACACCATCAGGAAGATATGGCTTGACATCAATTGGACCGAGGCCGACCGCCGCCATAGCACCTGCCGTCTCCGCCGACTTCCGCGTGGCCCTCCCGCGAAGATAAGCGCAAATGATGGCCTCTTGCATAGTCAGGGAGCCACAGGCATAGGCGGCGGCAATTTCTCCACTCGAATGCCCAATGACAGCTGCGGGCATAATACCCCAGCTTCTGAGAAGGTTCACTACCATAATCTGAACTGCCGTGCAGAGAGGCTGGGAGAACTCAGCCTTGTAGACCTGGCTAGTTTCCTTGGGCCTCACAAGCTCCTCTGTCAATACTAGTTAGCCGGCAATAGATGTGAATGTGAGTAGATTACTTACCCGAGAGAGACCAGCTTGGAGCAATATCTTGGCCAAGCCCTGAGAGTGCCATTTCCATGAGCCGAAGGTCGTGCATGGCTGCAGGGTGTTCCGATAATAGCGTTGAGCCCATAGTCGGCCATTGGGCTCCCTGGCCAGTGAAGACGAACGCCACGTTTGGTACAGTTGGGGCAGTCTTCACCGGTGTCAAGAACTCCACGTTTTTGCAATCTGTCTTATTCACAACAGCAAAAGTACGGTGGGAGAGGTATTCGCGGCGTAGTCCTAGAGTGTAGGCGGCGTCATTAAGTTCTTCTGGATGGTCAGCAATAAAGCGACTGCACTCTTGCGCTCCACGGCGGGTTGAGTCAGCATCATTGGCAGTAAAGACTAGAAGACGATTCCCTGTTAGGAGGTTATTGGAATTTTTTTGGATCCCGAATGAGGCGGCGGAATCCAATATGACGTGCGCATTGGCGCCCCCGACTCCAAATGAATTGATGCTGGTACGCTCATGGCGGTCATGAGGCCATGGGACAGGGTCAGTGGGAACACGGAGGTTGCCCTCCTTAAAGGGAACTATTGAAATGTCAACATTCCGCTATCTCCATTTAGAGGTCTTTGAATCATTACTCTTGGGATTTGGCTGATTGAATTTGATATTTGGTGGGATCACTTTATTCTCTAGTGCTAAGACACACTTGAGAAGTGAAGTAAGACCCGAGGCGCCTTCAGAATGGCCCAAATTTGGCTAATGAACAGAACTCAGTCAGTTTCACGCATAAATTGGCAAATATGGGTCGAAGACTTACCTTAACTGATCCGATATACACGCCGCCCTTGTCGCCAAAAATATTCGCCACGGCTTTCGCCTCCTCGGGGTCACCACTTGAGGTACCTGTAGCGTGGCATTCAAAGAACCCCGTCTTCCCCATCTCGTTCTCGAGACCAGCGGCCCTATACGAAGCACGAATCAGAGCTTCATGCGCCTCGCTACTAGGCTTCGTAAGTCCAGGAGTTTTGCCGTCGCAATTGCTTGCAGTGGCGCGGATAACAGCCCGGATTGGATTTCCATCTCGAAGGGCATCGTCTAGCCTCTTCACATAGATCATGTTAACGGCCTCTCCGCGGGCATAGCCGTTGGCACTAGCATCAAAGGACCGCGATGAAGCGTCCTTGCTTAGTACTCCAACAGTAAACATAGTCTCAACCTCTTATTTGCAGGTGCAGTTAGCATTGACCTCAGAATCTGGGCGTGGGCAGTTCTATCTCACTAAAGCGATTCATGACCAGGTTACTTCCCCCGACAAGAGCACTAGGTATTTCACCAGCTTGTAGGGCCTGGCAAGCTAGATGGAGGGCGTACAATGCAGATGAGCACCCTGTTCTCAGCACCATGCTTTAACTCTGTTAGTGAGGTTTCAAATGGCACGCAAGGATGAGGTTTTACCTTGGCCCTTTCAAGTCGTACTCATATGAAACTCTGTTAGCCAGCACAAAGTCTCCAGCGCCTGAGAGCTTGTAAAGATGAAGATCTTGTCTATCGTGGTACTGCAGGTCGTTCCACTCCTCCCCAAACGAGCCGATGTATACACCGACATCCTTACCACGCCAACGAGTCTCACCAGCGTTCTCAAAACACTCCCTTGAGTTTGAATTGAATTAGCTGAAATACGTTCAGGATATGAGAGAACAATTTACCAGGTCAGTTCTAAGAGAAGACGTTGCTGTGGATCCACGATGCCCAGCTCAGCTCGCGTCATGGAAAAACGAGCCGCATCGAATGCAGCAAGGTCAACGTGCTTAAGCGTGTATCCATGCGTTTTCCAGTGAGGCTTATCCTTGGAAGATGCATCTTTGGTTCCATTCTCATCAGAGCTGAGAGGAGCAGTCGACGGGACGGTATTGCCCTGTGGTCCATGGGTGGTATACCGCTCTGTCGGGATGCGGCTGCATGCGTCACCCTTGTTAACTAGAAAATCCCAGAGCTGCTCAGCTGAGCTGATGTCTCCAGGAAGGCGTGTGGCCATGCCACAGATAGCTATGGGAACAGGCCCATTAGAGCTATCGTCGTCCGAACTTGAGTCGGCATTGGTCGCGGATAGGCTCGTCATGGACCCACTCTCCATGATGGAAATGTCTGGGGGCAATAGACCATGCCCGTAGATGTCGACTTTAGGGACAGCAATCTCAGCCATAATGTCAAGGAGCTGGTACAAGGATGCGGAAGGGAAGCGTTAGTGGCAGGGGCGTAGTTCTGAATAAGACCAATAATTCGAAGCTTGTATACTTCAGTATAATAAAATACCGAAGTTCAAAACCAAGTGAGAGAAGAGAGCGACAGAGTATGACGAGACTATTATCCTCTTGCTGCACACAATGTTCACCTCTATATGTATGAGAAGCTGCTTGGCAGACAGAGGCTTTGCTCGCAGTTCAAAGCTGGTTTAAGGTCCTATTCCAAGACGTAAAAAGGCCGAGATAGATAACCCCTTTCTCCCATGGGTAGAAAGGTGGCTCTTCCTTGCTATGGACAGCCGCATCATTGTAGATACCAGTCGTTCGGATGTTCCCCCATATTGACCCGCCGCAAGTGAACATCTCAAATCTCGCGAGTCTGTCATCACAGTTACATAGCCCGCCGCCTAACTGCAGCGGATTATCACTCGTTTCACCGAGAGAGACCTAGGTCTGGTTAGGGTAGGTAGCAATAGATCTTCCATCGCTAGGTAGGCAAGGCAACAATATGCTTGTGTACCCATCAACTAGTCCTATTATCACAGCCGCACTTGACGGTGGAGGTGGAAATCTCACATAATATCGTTACGTGAAAACGTATTAGACACCGTATGTGTTCCGTTAGATACATCCCAGTCGTCTGTCTGAATTGACCCTTACTGTATCTATGCTCCAGTGCGGCACAGAAGGCCTAGATATACTTGAGATGCAAATCAACGTACGATAACAGACCACCGGGCGTTAATCTTTCTCGGCGCGCTTTATGGGATAGTGTAGTGTATCACAGCACGCGTTGTCCTGCATACGAATGTGATTATTGTAGCATCGTTGCGACCGGCCCAGCCCGTAGGACGATGGACGACTCGTCATACATGTAACAGCCATATGCCGTGCACTTGTACTTTTGAATCCCATAATCCTGGTTGAGCCTCGAGTTAAATGAATCCGAAGGAAGCTTGAGTCAATTTACCTAACCGTTTCGAGCTAATGTCCTTCGCAAAGACCTCCCAGTGTTACCCTCCAGGGGCAGGACACGAGATCTGACGCCATCAAGCTAGGTAGAGAATGCCGATCGAACGGTAGACGCGGGAACACCCCGTATTTGGGAACATCCAGCGAGGCTAAACCCCTGAAATGGTAGATAAGGTTTATACCGCGATCGATGTACCTAGCTAGATCCCAGGGAGCTCCCGGAGAGCTGTTGCGTAGTAGTCCCCACATGTTCAGCTGGGCGACGATGGTAACTAATATCCATAGGGTATACACCCATGTCGCTATACACCAGTTCTTTTGGAGGTATGAAAGATCTTTCTCCACGAGAATGTGGGAAAGAGGCACATGCAACATGTATCCACCAATCTATAGTAACCCTACCCTTGCCTGGAGGATTGACATAGGTGGTATTGAGGCAATCAAAAAAATAGGATACATAATATATAGAAGTATACCAAATATCAGCATATGCCAAGCTCGCAATTAATTATGGGAGTTTCTTTTTTGCTCATGTCCTTGATTTCCAATCAAATAGTCATCGTTTAGATTAGGGACTTGGGAAAAACTGTGCAACGTGGGACTAGGATCGAAAGGTACATACAGTGGATCAGCCCGACACTCCGCTTACCCCTTGCTCCCCTTGTCTGCAGGGACAAAGAAGTTCCGATGTAGCGATAGGACATCGATCCCGGGTCGCAAGCGGGCGTTGACGAACAAATCTTTTGGTTTGCGATTGAGGCTTGGCTGATATTGCAGCTTATAGTTTGGATCCACTAGTGAGAAATCGAACTTCTGGAACAGGACGGCAACGGCCACCATGGCCTCCTGCATGGCAAAGTCGCTCCCGATGCAGCTCCGTGGGCTTTGTCCGAATGGCTTGAAAGCGTTCTTGGGAAGATTCTTGATATTCTCCTCTGTCATCCTCTCGGGCCGGAATTTTGTAGCATCGTTGCCGTAGACGGCAGGATCCCGGTGGAGTGACGGGATAGAGATTAAGGCTGACTGGCCCCGGCGTATCTGATATTTGTTCCCAATGACGATTGGGGCATCGTCTTTGACCAGAGGCGTGACAGCAATCATCTGTGCGGGTGGTTCGAGTCGCAGAGCTTCATTTAGACAGGCCTTTATGTATGGTAGAGCGTTAAGGTGATCAACCGTCATAACGCCGCCCTCAAGTACACGATCGACTTCCTCCTGTACCTTTGCGTAAGCTTCTGGATTCCGTATTAGATGATATATGAGAAACGAAAGTAGGCCGGCCGTAGTATCGTGGCCAGCGAACAAAAATGTTATCATGTTGTCAATGATGACCGAGTCGGCAAGCTGCTTGCCCGTGACGGGGTCGCGGCGGTGGAGCATAGCTGTGAAGACGTCCTGCCTGCTGACGGTCCCACTGCTCTCGAGGCGGCGGCGGCGTTCGAGAACGTCTGCGCAAAATGTGCGGAGAAAGTTGCTGTCCTCGTCGAACTGGCGGTTAGCCGACCAGTGCAGCCACGTAACCCACGCGGGCCTATTCGAACGCCGCTGGATCTCCGCAAACACGGCGCCAAAGTGCTGTACGAATGGGTGGAACTCATCATGATAGAACGAGTTGAAGCGTGTGCCCATGGCAGTTAAGGCGATGGTGTCTAACGTCAGACGCGTAAAATCGGCCGAGAGGTCAATCGAGCTCTCCGGTCCGTGTCGTGCCCATTTCAACGCCAGCTGTGATGTGATATCAAGCATTTCGTCAAACATGTTCTTGATGGAGGCTGGTGCAAATGCTGGGTTCAGTGTTCGGCGGGCTTGGCCCCAGCTCTCCTGAGCCGTAGCGGCTGTGAAGAGGCCGTCGGGAAGCACTTTAGACAGGGCGCCTATGGAGCCCATGATATGCTTGGAAAACTCCTTGCGAGAGCAGACATCATTCACCAGTTCTTGGGAGTTGAGGAAGATCCTTTCCGAACCAGCCATATAAAGCTTGTAGATCGGACCCCACTTTTCGCTGAGAGACATGAAGCTCTGCATTGTGTTGTTAAGGTCGATATCTAGCAAGTTGCCGATGAGCGGCCATGCTGGCGGTCCAGGAATGGGCTCCATGTTGAAATATGCAGGAAAAGAAATAATGATAATAAAGGGCGATGAGATTCACAAATAGTATGAAATTGGTATAGGTGCAACGAGGTTCGTGATGCTCATAAGAACGGTTGTGGGGAAAATCCTTGATGAAGTTAAATAGAGAACAAAGTGAGCCAACATAGCTGGAAAGTAGCTACGTACCTCTTAGGTTGGGGGCCAACCGAGGCAGTCAAATGGATGCAACTGGGCCCGTGATAGCGCATTGCTGATAGGGTGAAAGTAACCCTGAGATGCTGAGTGGTACACACATGGTTGGAATTTCCAACATGTCCCAATTGATACGACCAGCAACAACTTACACACCTATTTTAGGTAGGCTCTGGCACAGGATACCTCCCTTCCGTCATCCGTATCTTTCCATTTATACCAAACACTTTGCCACATTGGCGAGCATTACACAAGTGCACAATGGTGGATATCAAGACTTGCTTATTCCTCCGGTATATCCTTACTCGCGCGTAAATCCAGGAAATCGAAAAGTAAAACACCATGTCTAATGTTTCTGGAAACGATGACTCGTCTAGAGATAGAGCTGAAAAGGCTCAGAGCGAGCCGGCTGAGTTGGTCACTGTCCAAGCCCCTGTAAATGAAGTCGTTTTCAAGGCTGGAAAACGGGAGCTTCTAATACTCGGGACAATGGCTGCACTTAATGTCATTCTTGCCCTAGATGCTACGGTTCTACCTCCTGCACTGCCGGTATGCTCATGTCATTTATTCAATGTGAGACTTACACCTAGACTGATGCGCAAGTTAGACACTGGCCAAAGACCTGAACGGCACATCCATCGAGACGTTTTGGACCGGTAGCTCATATCTTTTGGCGAATGCAGTCTTCGTGCCATTCCTTGGGGCCATGTCAGATCTCTTCGGTCGGCAGGCAGTGCTGTTATTTGCCGTCATCATGTTCACCGTCGGAACAATAATCTCGTGCCTTGCGAAGAACTTCACGGAGCTACTATGCGGGCGTACCATCCAAGGCGTGGGCGGAGGTGGCATCTACACACTCTCGTACATCGTCGTGTCCGACATCATTCCTCTCCGTCAGCGGCCGAAGTATTTGTCATTCATCGTGGCGGGCTGGGCACTAGGTACCGTCATTGGGCCACTCACAGGCGGTGTTGTTGCCGAGCACGCACAGTGGCAGTGGATATTCTATATCAATTTTCCGTTCTGTGCCCTCGGTTTCATGGCCGTACCGTTTGCCTTCAGAAACCTGAAGATGAAGAACCAGCCGCCCTTCCTTACGGCTTTGCTTCTGGTTGACTGGATTGGCAGTTTTCTTTTCATCGCCGGGACTTCCAGCTTCCTAATTGGCCTAACGTGGGGCGGAGTTCAGTACGAATGGAGCGCGTACGAAACGTGGCTCCCTATCCTTCTTGGGGGGCTTGCCACGATCTCCTCGCTCGTATACGAAGGCTACATCCCAACGAAACCCTTTGTTTACTTGTCGGTGTGGAGGAACCCGTCGGCCTGTCTGATTTTTGTGTTGACAATCTTCGGCGGGTTTGAGCTCTACACGCATCTCTACTATCTCCCGTTCTACATGATCTCCGTCAAGGGACTGAGCACCACCCTGACAGGTGTTTACATCATGGCAACAACGCTGCTCGTGGTGCCAATAAGTGTAATTTCAGGACGACTGATGACGCGCTTCGGATCGTTTCGATGGTCGATCCAGCTTGGATTTGCCTGTCTTATTGTGTCTAATGGCGTCCTCCTCCTGACCAACCAGTATCGCAGTCTTGTAGCACATCTGTTTCTTATATTGACAATCTCATTTGGCCATGGATTTACTGTGTTATCTCTCAGTATAGCGACGCAGGCCATCTCCTCGACGCGCGAAGTAGCCTACGCCGTTTCCATGTTTACGTTCGTGCGCCAGTTCGGAATCTGCCTGGGGGTAGCTGTGGGCGGGACCGTCTTCGATAACGTATTATTGCATGCCCTCGAGCAGGCTGGATTCCCACATGATGTGGCCCTGGCTACTGCGCGCAACGCGTCCGCCTTCTCTGGGTCGCTGACTGACATGCCTGATGGACCCCAGAAGACGGCATTCTTAGACGCCTTTGTCAAAGGCTTCCACGGCGTCTTCTACCTCCTATTGGCCCTGGCTGCTTTGTCACTTGTTCTGTCCTTATTCGTCAAACACCACGACATGGACAAGCAGCTTGAGTCGGATCATCTGTTGGAAGGCAGGACTTCCAGAAGCCCAGCGTAACATTTTCGTACTGGAAGACCTACTACGTCATCTTGAACTGTCGAAGGTATTGCTGCTGCTGATTGCTAGGATGCTATCTCTTGGTTGTATTGACTGCCGCAATTGGACCGGATGGGATTTTCTTCTCGTAACCCCAACGAATTAGGGCGAAGGACTGTCTCAGTCATTACGGACGCTGATTACGAGTACCAAGAACCCGTCAACTTGACATCTGTATCTCAATATGACTGGTCAAATGAAGTTGAATGCGTGTCGCGTAATCTAACCCAAACGGTATTCATTTGGTACCTTGGGTGGACAAGACCGTAATCAAGTTCGTTGCATTGGAAGGATGCGGAATACTTCCTTGCATGCTTCCGGAGTTGCGATTTGCCAAAGTCCGGGCTAGGACGCTAGCACTGCGGGGGTAGAAACCAAGCAGGGGGCTGGAAAGGGGTGGGGGCGGTTCCCCCATAAGGCTGCGACCACCCTGCGAGCCTGCAGTCCCGCACGTGCACGTGTCAGCGGTACCCTGTAAGCTAGACGACAGCTGTACAACAGTACCTAAACCTTCCGTAACGTAAAAATAGGGGCAGCCTAGAATTGAAGTCTCACAGAATATGATTGAGTGCTTAACCTAACTTACTTGAGTTACCGATTTAATTCATGGACTTCAATGATTTAGTCCGATTCAATGTGGCTGATTTTAATTTCTTTTCATGGCCTACCTACCTAATCCGCCACCCACCTGCCTCGGTAGGTAGGTAACGGATTACGTACTATCATCAAAGTAACGTTTTGAGATCGTTACAACTTCGAATGGTAGCTGGCTTACTGTAAGATTTATATGTGCTTTTGGCTTAGGCTCACGCACCCTATACGCCGAACCGCAAGTAAGCGACATTTGGGTCGATTCACTTCAGCTTCGTGGAACTAGACTAGTTCTCCCGTGTTGAATGCCTACACGAGGATGAGACGGCTATTTCAGATCCTTCGGGAGAGCGGGAAGACCCAGGTATACTATTGCGATATATATCTTCCGAGATCTTTTCAATAGCTTCGATCTCATCGTATTCTTGGTACGTATCTAGGCCATGGGATTTTGCAGCTAGAAAGAATAAAACCATAGGCACACATATTTCGTATTTCACTGACGAAACCAATGTGTTCTGATGCTTTAGTGTTGAATCGTAGATACGAAGGCTGTAGGTCTCGACAGAAGGATTAAAGATAACTATAGCACCCCGTGTGCCCTACCATCCGCTGTAACCCTCCCAAAGCCTTGTATATGTCAGTCTATGACTGCATGCGTCTTAGGGATGTGTATCGGGCCATGTCTAGTGGCGACGGGACACAGTCTTGGTTTCACGTATACTACCTCAGCTTGTGGAATAGGGGTCGAGACTGAGTTAGCTATAGATATTGCGCCACAGTGAAGAGAGTGAATTACACAGAGGCAAGAAAGTCTGTTACACAATCCCTCTATTAGTTTTCTCATGCACATTGAGCATTTCCTTCTCTTCTCCGCCACCGTATTGGTGACACCATATTAGAAGAACTTATCAGATTATTATAACATCTACTCCATCTCAACCCAGGCAATCACAGCTATCGCAAGAACGTAGCTCCTGTGAGCCTATCTGCCTAGGTAACCCTTCGCTTTTGCGATCATGTCAACTCCCCCAATGTCTTCAACTGACCTGGCCGCGGTGCTCAGGGCTTACCCAGAATGTGGCGTTAGTCTTCCTTCTAAGTAAATCCGTGTCTTCTCCCACCACCATACTGACGACCTGTTGGCTCGTAGCTTAACTGCCTCCTCAATGCCGTCACCACTCAATCTAACTGCTCCCTTACGGATCCAGCATGTGCTTGTGCCAACCAAGCTGTACAGGGGACAGCAGCTTTGTGTGTTGCGCAGTCGTGTACGATACCCGACGCGCTCACAACCGTGAATCTGACCAACACGCTCTGTGGCATCAAATCCGAACATGATCAAGGGTACATCATAGTTATATACACCTTCGTCGCTATCTCGTCCATCCTCGTTGCGTTGCGCTTCCTCGCTCGATTGACTAAACGCAATCCGCTATGGTGGGACGACTATTCCATTCTCCTCTCCATATTCATCACCATTGGCTTCACTGCCGTTTGCGGAGTCTGTACGTCAAGTCCGTCACATTTACTTAGTTGATGTCTAACTCTTTGCAAGTTGACACGCTTGGGGTTGGCCTCGATCTTTGGGCTGTACCGCAGGAAAACCTGCAGACTATCTTTATTGTATGTTCCCCTAACTCTTCTTAAGAGACATTCTGGCTACTAATGTTAATTCCTTCATAGCTCCTCTGGGTTGCCCTCATGTGTTACATCACATCGCGATGCTTTGTGCGTATATCCATTAGCCTGTTCCTAATGCGAATCTTCCGCGTGTCTGGCGCGCGGCCCCTCATCCTGGCGACGCTCGTCCTCAACATCCTCATTACCGTCGCCTTCACGTTTTGTCTTATCTTCCAATGCACGCCTGTACATTACTTCTGGCAGAGATGGGACGGCTTGCACGAAGGATTTTGCATAGACCAATGGGCTGTTTTCCTCGTTGGCGGCATCCTTTCGACCACGCTGGATGTCTTCCTCGTTCTGCTGCCCGCACGTTGGATCTTCCAACTGCAATTCTCGCTTGCCAAGAAGATCACCACCGCTGGCATGTTTTCTCTGGGTGTGATGTAAGTCTCCCACTCCTGGACAGTTCTGGTCTGCGTACTGACTTGTTGTGTGCGGTAAAGCGTCATTATAACTAGCGTCATGCGCATCGTATCCCTATACACATTCACACACTCACAAGACGCGACGAAGGACCTACCGAAAATCGTCATCTGGGGCGGGCTGGAGCTCTACGTTGCCACCATCTGCGCGTGTCTACCAAGCTTGCGTCCGCTAATGAAGATTGCCTTCTCGCGAGTCCGCACTTGGGCGACGCGCAGTAAGGGCACCAAGTCCTCGAAGTCAGGTGGCTCAGACCCCCGGATCTATAGTGACGGCAAGCAGAGACTCCCGAGCAACGACATAAAACATGTTGAGATAGGCAAAGCTGTCGGCCGGCCCTCGGATATCTGGCTCACCAAGACCGTGCAGCAACAGCACCAGGAACTTCCGCTGTCTGAGTCCCAGTTGAACCTAACAACGGTGACGATGAACGATATTGAGTTGTATGACCGACGAAAGGGCAACTCGCGGGGAGACGCGTGGGCATAAAGGAGGAAGTGTAAGATAGTTGGACTGCAAGAAGAACAGTGTTTGTGAGGTCCTTGTAACAGTAGGTGGTATCATTTGGATACCTTGTTTTGCGATGAACATTGCTACGGAATTATGATTCATATATTCCAGTATTTTATTCCAAAATCACGATTGTATGCAATATGTATAAAAACGAAGTAAATCATCGAATGCACGTCCTCCAGTTTCAGCAGACTCGATATATCATTTAGCAACTTCAAGCACGCCATTGACTTCCCTTTACTATCTATTGGAATTCATTGTTTAGTACCGCGACACTCATCAGCAAGTTATGTTATACTCCTTGTTCAAAATGTCGATTACCTCCTTAAGAAAGACAAGTGTGGTGTAACGATTTAATTAGATAACTAATTATAGAAGGCCTCTGCGCTGTAATGCGCTATAACGTATTGGAGATATAGCGCTTTATAGCGCTATATACCTGTAATTATAGCGTACCCCTATTAAACAGTGGGTCCAACGTCACAGTTTTTAAGGAATCCTCTCCACCCAGTTGTCAGATATACCACTACACAAAAAGGTCACTCTTATTTTCTTGGTACTTCATTGCCACTTATATCTGACACCAGCCCGGGGTGGTTATAACTCGTATCACAGCTGTTCAGCAGAGCCTCAAAATACGACAACTTCAGAGCTCTCCTGTAACACAAGAGTATAGGGGTAGAGGACCTATAGGATGTAAGGGCGGAAGCTCATGCATGTGGACACCAGCATATATACTAGAATACGAATTGTAGGATTCAAAACAACCAACCGCATGCCTTAAGTCATCTATTACACAGGTTGGAGTCCGCCTATTGGTGGATCTCGGTATTAATTCCCAAAACCACCCCTCTCCCTTTCAAAGAATAAGGGCTCAAGAGTGGTGCGAGTTTGTGTAACCAACCACGACATGCCGACCTCTTCGTCTTTGAACGGCGCATGTCTTCTCAATCTACATTTCGTTTGTCTCCTCACATTCTGATTCACCTAACGGTTGCACTCTTTTAACCCAATATGAATGTCAACGGTGTAGCTCTGGTTGTTGGCGCTGGTATGTAACACGCTCTCTCGATGTACTCTTGAGACATAATCAGGTTGACAAAGAATGGATAGGTAGCGGCATCGGCCTCGAGACAGCCTTGATGTTTGCAGAAAGAGGCGCTCGAGCCGTCGTCTTCGCAGACCTTGCCTTCGATGCAGCCCTCGAGGGTTCGAAAAAGAGCAAGTCGATAGCAACGGCTGCGGATTATCAGACACTGGCTATACAAGTTGACGTCCGGGATCGAGCGTCCGTAAAAGCGATGGTAGAAGAAGTCAAGAAGCGATTCGACAGGCTCGACTATGCCGTCAACAGCGCTGGGGTCAGTACTTTGGCCATGACCCATCAAACAGCATGGTTCTGCAGATATCATTTAAACTTTTGACTAAAATCTCACTTGTGCACTATTCTAGATCCCAAAGAAAACTGAAGCCGATACTACGAGCGTTGATGAGTCTGAATACGACCTTTTGCACGATGTAAATGCGAAGGGTATTCTACACTGTCTCCAAGAGGAAATTGCCGCAATGAAAGATCAGGAACCAGCTTACGTCGAAGGGCGTAGTGGCCGTCGCAGCATAGGTCCCGGCTCTATTATAAATGTTACCTCTCTGTCTGCCTATGTCAGCTCAGCCGATTCTACCACTTATACGGCGAGCAAATTCGCTGCAAGGGGTATAATAAAGGGCGCCGGTGAGTTCGATTCAGCTACTCTCCGACAATGACCCCGTAGCTTTTCAATGAGCATGACCGAGTTAACCCTGTTTTTTTAGCCCTGGAGAATCGGAGATCCGGCCTTCGCATTAACGAGGTGTGTCCAGGCTTTACAGATACGCCAATGATGCGGCATAGCTTCCAGAGAAAGCCTGAGTTGAAAGACTTGATTGCTAAGTCGATGCCCTTGGGCCGGGCTGCTGCACCTGAAGAAATCGCGAGCGTGATCCACTTCCTGGCTAGTCCCGGGGCGAGCTTCATCAATGGACAATCCATAATAGCAGACTCCGGAGTGTCAATCGCCATCGTGTCTTAGCAGGCGAATTTTGGCGTACATGTAGTGCTTATCTACGCCTTTGGCTACGCATGCTGACATGTCACTTATGCTCAACTTCGGCACTTTGAACCATATAAAATCGTCTTATCCAATACAGTCATGTTTGGTATTGACGCCCATATTGCATTCTGAAATTGTTTATATTAAGTTTATAGATGTACGGCGGAGTACCCTATTCCACCTCGGCTTCTGCGTACCTCTGCCTATCGCTTCCAAGGCCCGTAGAGCAATGACGCCTGTGATCAAGAGCGCTTCCAGTACCAAGAGTCCAATCCAGAACTCGTCTAGAGTCGTGACCTTGTATCTCCCTAGCATGCCCTCGAAATTTAACTTTAGCAAGTTGCCAGGTATTAGGTGTAGCATCGGGGATCAAAAATCCGTCTTCAACTCGTCGGAAACAAGGAGAGATCAGAGTAATCTGGTTGGTTAATATTTTGCACGCAAGGAAGGGAGCTCACTATGTGACCTGAAGCCTGTTTGCAACCACTGAGATAGGTAAAAACACTTACATCCCCACACTAGATAGATAGTAAAGGGCCGTGCCGAAATAGCTTGCAGCTAGGTATAGAGTTGTACGCATCTCAGACGTCAAGCAGAAGTTTAGTAGGCAGGCAAGGAAGGTCCAATGTCGTCCAATTGAGTGAGTCACTGGATATATGGGATACTTGAAGAGCTATGAATCAATCAAAAGGGCACAATCCAGAAGCCACGTTATACACGGCTGTTAAATATCTATGTACGCATCCGTACCTACCTATGTAATTGGCCACGTTGGAGGATCGGTGGAGGATCTTGATGAGATCAGAACACGTCACGCGAATCCCAAATACACTATTCAAAGAAATGTGCGGGGAATTGGCGAATCCAATCTATCGGGAATGGCATTTAAAGAGTAAGGCATATTTAACAAAGATTCGCGATTAATCCTCTGCCGTTATCTGGAAGCGTCGGTAGAGGGTGAGCCATCATGGATTTAGCCGGCTCGTTAATGACTTGATGAACACTTTGCAGCGGGGCTGAGAATATTATACTTGTATAATCTTAGTATTAGTCAAGTACAATATATTCATTTGACTTCTAAATAAAGGCCTGATCGATGGACCGGGAGATCGTCTCCTGGAAAGATCCATGGCAACTTCAAGACACGTGGCCCATTACTCTCTTTTCGGCGAAGAGGAGATGCTGGAAGCTGTAAACTATGGTACAGGAGAATAAAGGCAACGTACTTCGTGAATTCCGAGGGGTCGTGATGCATTACGGTGCTCCTACAAAATTGCTGAACATCCCACATTAATAGTACACCCTACAAAGCAGATCAAAACTCCGTTCCCAATTAATGTTATTTATGACAGTATTCAGTTTTCGCATAGCTGTCTCATGATTTTGGTTTGCTCTGCTTTTCCCGCTCGCGGGTGTCACCTCCTATTGCTCTCCACCATACGTCGCACCCCCATCGTAATGCTCTCTCGGCCGCTCCGGTCGGTGTCATTGCCGGTCGTACATCGAGGTAGAATACTGGCTCGCCTGTGGGCTCGGGCTCCCCCGAATAGTAGTCGATAACGTAGCGAACTTCTTTTCGCTGGCCGTTCACATCTCGAGATACGTACCAATCGTGCCGATCGAAAGGTGGTTCGGTTCTACAATCCGGATTAGTACGACTTATATCGAACAATAGCACGATCATCTTACCCAAAGGCCCCGGGGTACAGCCAGCCCATGACCTGGAACATGGCTGCCTTGGGCGTCATGTCTTTCGGTCGGCCTTGGAATCTGACCAGGCTTGG
This sequence comes from Hypoxylon sp. PDH2405, assembly GCA_023628415.1. NCBI lineage: Eukaryota > Fungi > Ascomycota > Sordariomycetes > Xylariales > Hypoxylaceae > Hypoxylon > Hypoxylon sp. PDH2405. The sequence goes on from JAMAKT010000010.1 coordinate 520,445, forward strand.
GCTTATATTTTCCAGCTCCTTGTCGTATCCGTACTTCTTGGCCATATTCTCGAAGTTGTGTTCGCCGTGACTGCACAAGCGCCAGCCCTTGTAGAGACCACCGGCGAATCGCTTCTCCCAGTCCATAATCTCGGCCCACGCTCCCTCATTCAGGAAATTGTGTACGCTCACCATGCTCTCGACTGCGGTGACATCTGTGTCTGTGTAGCCTTTGCGCAGGAGGGCATTGTACATCTGTTGTGGGGAGGGATATTCCCAATTGCCGTCTCCATCGCCCCTAGGAATTGTCGAAGGTTCGCGCGATGTGGGAAGGACGTGCGTTTGGTCCGGGGCGGGCGCTTGTGATAAGTCGCGGAACATGTAGTTGAGCGGGTTTAATTTCGACAATGTAGATTGCGATTCATGGTCCTTTTTCCATTCTCTCTTGCACTCTTTCTTCCACTCTTTTCTATGTTCTTTGTATTCTCTCGAGTCGTGGGGTACGGGACATCCTGATGGGCGTTCGGAGACGGCAGCATCGTGCTTAACGGGGCAGCCCGAGGAAAACGTCATTGCATCCGCGGACTTTTGGTGTTTGTGCATCGGACATCCCGGCTAATAAAATCAACAACGCTTAGGATCACCTGGAGTATTTGGTTTCCATGTGTCAACTTACAGGAGGTGATCGTGCTCCATCTTGAGATAGGGCAAGAGGGTGATGCGATAAAGCCTGTGATTGGACTTTCGTTTGAGCGCCGTCTGCCCAGAACCAACCCATGGTTGCGATTGAACTTGTTGGATGAGAAGGTATTAAGGAATATAGAACAATTCGGGAATAAATAAATCGAATTTGAAGCAAAACTTGAATTCTGTTTTCCCGGAGGATTATCTCGTAGGTTCTCTTGTCTTTGGCTGGTGAACTTTTTTTTTCTTTCTGAATTTGCCGCGCTGGGTTCTCCAAGGCCGAGTCAGTAGTGGGAACATGGAGCCGGCACAAGGCGGGAAGTTAAAGTGGCCCACTAGCCCACTACACTTGGTTGCATTAGGTAATGCGCTATTTGCCTTATCCAGCAATCAGAACCGGAATTTGCCGGCTTCGGGTTTGAATTGGATGTATGTACTACGTCACATTCCGTGCAGATGTTTCCGCGCGATCCTCCAAGATTCAACACCATCAAATGCTCTTCCTTGCATGTGTTAATGGCGTGAACGTTTCCCTGCAGCAGCATCGCGAGACTGACTAACACAGTAAATGGTGTCGCCCATCATGCTCATCTATTCTATTCCCTCGTTATAATTATAAGTTTTAATAGAGATGCGACCAGTCATCTTGCTTGGCCGGTTTTGCGCTCGCCGTTGCTTCTCTAAAGCTCCCACAACTACTACAAACCTTGCTCGATGGCATTCGACATTCCGGTCCCGCCTTTCCGGGTCTTCGCCATGGCGGAGCTCTCAATTCAGAGGTAGAATACTTAGAGCTACAGCTAACATAGCTCTCGGCACCGCAGCATTCGTCAAGTTGTCCGAGAAAAACGATGAAAATGCGGGACAAACGGCCGAGGCCCGTATGCTCGAAGCGTCGCGAGCCGAGTTGAGAAAGACCGTCGATGATGACGCGAGAGGCTTGTACCGTCTCGGACGCGAATTGGTTATTTTCTTGGACCTCTATATCTGGGAACCTCTGTGTACTGGCGTAAGATTTGTCGAATTGGTGTTCATATTCATCCCGGTCATATTAGCGGTTCCGGCTATGTGGATTGGGCCTCGCCAGCCGAGTCGTGATAACGAGAGATCTGGTACGCTATGGTGGTACCAGTTACTTGTGAGGACCATGGAGGCGGCCGGTCCAGCATTCATCAAGGTGTGTCAATGCCCAGATCATCGCGTTATGACGCCAAACTAACATATGCGCTTGACAGCTCGGTCAATGGGCGGCCTCCAGAACCGATATCTTCCCCAATGAAATGTGCGATATAATGTCTAAACTTCATTCGAATGCCCCGGCGCACTCCTTAGAAGAGACGATGCGAATAGTTGAAAAGGCATTTGATGGAAGAAGGTTTGAAGACATCTTCGAAGAATTCCAAGAGAATCCCTTAGGCGTGGGTGCGATTGCGCAGGTATACAAGGCGAAATTGAAGCCGGATCTAGCGGCACCGGGCGATGTTGATGTTCTGGAGACTCGAAGCAACCTTCGACGGAATGTCCGTCGAAAAGTTGACACCGTCCTGAAGAGTGTGCCTAAGCGGGTTCCCTCCTCTTACGTTGCTGTCAAGGTTCTACACCCGCGAGTTGAACGAACGGTCCGACGTGATCTCCGGATCATGTACTTTTTTGCTTCGGCACTCAACATGATACCCACTATGGAGTGGTTGTCTCTACCTGATGAGGTTGCCCAATTCGGAGAGATGATGAAGCTGCAGCTTGACTTGCGCATTGAAGCCGCCAACCTAGCGAGGTTCCGCAAGAACTTCAAAGACCGTACGACTGCTTGGTTCCCATTCCCGTATCTAGAATTCACCACTCGGGAGGTCTTGATCGAAGAATTTGCGCAAGGCATACCACTAGAGGACTTCTTGCAGAATGGAGGTGGAGTTTTCCAGCGAGATATTGCCCAGGAAGGACTCGACGCTTTCTTGCGTATGTTGCTCATCGACAACTTTGTGCACGCCGACTTGCATCCCGGCAATATCATGGTCCGCTTCTATCAAGCCGATCAACCAGGTCTCAGTCTTCGCCTCAGTAACGGTCAAAAACCACATCCTGAAGAGCGGGCCGACGTTACGGAGCAAGTGCTTGCGCGGCTCCGTCCGTTCCGCAGACGGAAAGACAAAGCAGCTTGGGAGGCAGAATTGAAGAAGATTGACGAGGAGGGCTTTAGACCGCAGCTGATCTTCATCGACACGGGTCTCGTGACAGAGCTCAACGAGACAAATCGTCGCAACTTTCTAGATCTCTTCCGTGCTGTTGCCGAATTCGACGGATATAAAGCCGGTCAACTAATGTGCGAACGCTGCCGACAGCCCGACGCAGTCATCGATAAGGAAGTGTTTGCCCTCAAGATGCAACACCTCGTTTTGAATGTGAAAAGCTCTACGCTCGCTCTGGGCAATGTCAAGATCGGCGATATTCTAAAGCAGGTGCTCGATATGGTTAGACAGCATCATGTAAGACTAGAAGGCGATTTTGTCAACATCGTGATCAGCATCTTGCTTCTAGAGGGTATTGGACGCAGTCTCGATCCTAACGTGGATCTGCTGAGCAGTTCGCTGCCAATCCTCAGACAATTAGGTGCGCAAAGCGGAGCCGAGATGATGAAGGGCGGCGATTTCTCCATGTTCTTCGTCTGGGCAGGATTGGAGGCGAGGAGGTTTATGCAGGCCAGCATTGAAGACGTAAGTTTGGTGCATATTCCATATACTTTTACGATACTAAATTTCTACGCAGGTGGAGAACTGTGTCAAGTACGACTTGTTATCACCAAATATCTAATCCATGTATACGGTCGGGCATAGATATAGAGTTGCATACGCGGGCGTTGGTAGACGGAAACAGGTCTTGGAGCAATGCCTCTCTTCACAGGAAATTATTCATTATAGATAAACGTCAATTCGAACTAGCTGGGCTCATCGCCTTGCACATATTACAGTATAACCCGCAAGGGTCCCTCTATGCATGGCACTAAACGTCTCTCTAACTCAACTGCGTCGCTAGCTGCGTAACCTGGTCGCGCAAGCTCTGGGCCTCCTTGGGCGCATTCTTCAGCACCTTGTCCCGGAGATGGTCGACCTGCAGGCCGGCCGCCGTGGGCGGGTTGCCCTGCGCCGTCTGGATGCGGCTGACCTGCATCTCGAGGAAGAACTTGGGCACCTTGATGGCGAGCGAGCCGCCCACGCTCCGGATCCCGGCTTCCGTCGCCTGGTACACGTTCAGCATGTCCTGGAACGTCTGCAGGTCGGTGCTGGAGAGCGGGTTCGCCGTCGCGAATTTCGATAGCGCGAACTGCAGAGGTGTCTGGCTCGACTGGCTGAAGTCGATGGATGAGAATGTCGTCGATCCTGATGTCACATCCGGCACTTTGGCGATGGTCGTCGCGGAGTTGTCGCAGGTCACCGTCGATGCTAGGTTCGCCGCGATGTCGGCTACTTCCTGGGGCAGCGTCTTGGAGCCGATAACGAAGCACGCTTGGTTGGCGCTCTGCCGCGCGCTGACGGCGGCGGTGTTGGTGTTTTGTAGTGGGATCACGTCACTCGTTGCGACGAAGGGGATCTTAGGTAATGCCACTGCGGTGCCGGCGAGGGCTGCAGCGATGGAAAGTGAGGCGCGCATTTTGTTTGTTGGGTTGAGGTGTATTATTGGTATTAATGCCGGTATGTACAGGGCAGAACGATCGACGGAGAAGCGAAGTCTAGTGCCAGACAAGAACGAACGAGTAGGTAAAGAAACGAAAAGACCCCTTCCCAGAAGGATGACGATATCAGAAAGTGAGAAGTGAGTGATGGACGGCAGAGCGGCGATCATGTTTAGACGGGGATCCCTCGTGCTTTTTATCGCCAGCATACCCGTTGAGAAATAGGAGGGGACATCCGAGAACCGAACTGTCAGATGTCCACCATGACGGAATTTGGGTATTTCGTCTCATCTCGAGTGGGCTTTGGTTTGAGACTTAACCTGGTATTTACATGCTCCCCCGAACGTCCTCTTCGGCTACAATAGCGTCCTTGTCCCATTGGTCAACCACGGGGCATCGAACCTGGGTAAGGTAAAAGAGCCTCAAGGCGATCTCCTTATCAGGGGATGCTGGGTTTCACTATAATCCTCAGCCAATTACATGGCGGCGTTATGTATGATTTAGGGCATCCCTGTCGTGTTGGAGACCCCGCCAAGCCCGCTATCTCAACCCTCCCATCTCTCATCCCGCGAAGTCTCAACGTCAATGCTAAATTCTCATCTTTTTCCTCGTATTTGGTGACTGCCTATGTCGGGACTAACTTAATTACTAAGCATTCGCACGCGAAGTTCGTCAAAGAGTCATCAATATTGGTAACAGGAGTATTTTTTCGTTGCTCATTTATTTAAAGAGAAAACAAATCAGCATAATGTATGTACCTAGCACGCCGAACATGTATATCGACGTCAACGATCAAAAATTGTTCATATACCCATTCTCCACACTCTTCAGTCGACTGATCGGTTACTCCTTCTAATCAGAAGAGTTGCTCGTTAATTGTCTAGGGGAGGAGACCCAGAAGGCCAAGGCCAACAGCCTTGAGAAGATCATCGACGATGAACTTGACAGCGATAAGCAGGCCATCGACGACCTTGTCGAGAGCCTTGAGTAGTTTGACGAGGGCAAGAATCAAGGGAACCAAGTGGATCAAGACGGGGCCTATAGTACTGTTAATTCCATATTCGAAGTCGAAATGCAAATGTCCGTCTTACCAAGGCCGAGCTTGATGAGGATGAACTTTACGGTTCCAAGCAACTCATATAGGATGAGAGACACGGTCTTGAAAATGTCCTCCTTGACATATCGACTCTCAACGATAGCACGCTTGGCGATGCTGGAAGACTTATCCAGGAGGTCCGCGATAGCCTCTAGTTGGGGAGCGATAGAGTCAGCGGCAACCTGGGCGTCGGCCTCAGGGGCGGCATCTTGAATCGGAGTCAAGGTAGCGTCTAGCTCCTTGTTAGAACATTGCTATGATTGATTTCCTAAACCGGCACTTACTGATCTTTGCAGTCTGCTCCTGAATCTGGGTGAAGAGAGTCTCGAGACTAGTCTCAATAGCATCGATATCCTGACGCTTCTCCAAGCTGGTGTCAACAGCGAGGGGGCTGGCAATGCTGGTGGCAAGAAAGCCGCCAAAGGCAAAGAGGGTCAAGAGAGAGGCCTTCATCTTGAGGATGAGACGATGTAGGATTTCTGATCAAAGTTGAGTTTCTGGGATCTAGAAGAATGAAGATGGAAGAGCTGAATTGTGGCAAATCTGTCGAATCTACCTATTTCTGCCGCTGGCGAACAACAAAAAGAGGCATGTTTTTCGAGGGGACGAAGGGCTCTATTTATGCTTCCCACCACGCACCTGTTTTGCTTTGAAGCTAATTGCCGGTCAAAATTACGTGCTTCGCTGAAGTCGTAGTTGACATACACTTTTTCGCCCTCCTCTACCGAACAATCTTCCTAACGGCTGCAATAGAGATCCTGGACGTGCAATACTGTGAGATGACGTCTTTTCTCCCAGGAAACCCAGTTTATCACTCCTCACCTGTCGACGTTTTTAATGAGACATCTTAATATATATCAACAATATCAATAGCCGGAAATAAAACCCCTTGCTAACAGGACACAGCTAAGTCGTCTCATTGGATGACTAAGAAGGCTCTACTACTCACCCACGGAGACTATGTCCGGAAGCCGAACATAGCTCTACGATCTCGGAATAGCCTTCGCGGGAGACAGACAGCAACGTGGTAGAAGATATTAAATATCTATCGCGATGATGGAGGTGTGACCTGTGTTCTCATTGGTTCTTGCCCCTTACCCCTGACTTTGCGTGCTGGGACGCAATTGTGACAAAGCTTTCCTCGGGAATTAACCTTACCAGTAATTGATTCGGAGATGGCATGTGTTCGCGGCAGTCTAGAGTCGACGTGGCATTCAACGTATTTATTATATGCCCGATGATGTCACGGCTTTCTGTGAACGAGATAACCTCATTTCCTCGACGAACTTCGGCTAGATTTGGGACCTGACGATCACAGCTGTCAGCTTTAAGCTTCTTTTCCTCCCCACCGGCGATCTGATCGATGCCCGCCGATCAGCTCGCTAGACGGCTCGCGTGTGTTAAGCACCATATTTGAGTAAACAACTTCAAAACGATCATGGCGATCATTCTGAAAACGATATCGATATTTACCATCCTCCAGAGTGGTAATCCTTCACCCATATTGTTTGTACTACTATAATAAGAGCGCTATTGCTAAATTTACCACTTGTAGCGGCCATTTCCGGGCCGCCATCAGGAAAGACAATTGAGATGCTGGATTGCAGGCCCCTTACCCGCAGCTCATGTAACCAACAGCATCAGCTACCTTACGCACGAGCCCCTAGTTATTGGAGCCTCGAGTCGTTTTAAAAACACGATTCTCGTACGTAACACATTGAAGGTAATATACTGTGCCGGGGAGCCGCATATTGGGTATCTGTAAATTGTGCAATTTATCCAGCCCCCCCTAGCGAATTGAAAATCTGCGGGGTGCGTCAGACCTGAAGGCGAAAGTAACCTCAAAACAAGTAACACGAATTTCTCGCTGCAGACCGGGTCAAGCACATTCTTTGCCGTACCATGGTCTGTCTTATATTGGCTCTGAGCACGCCTTGTTGCCATATTTTTACATCAGTTCAACTCAATCTTCAAGCGCCTGGGAGGCACGGTGGGTGAGAAGAGTGCCTTCATGGGAACTTCTGGTCTGCTCAGAACTAGCTATTTTAGTAGCCTCGACATTACAGAAGCTTTCGATAACTTTAATACGATGTAAGTCCTGATATTCAATTATAAAATTTATATAGACGCAAGCTCTATACTGTCCATGAGGTTAGGGGCCACGGATATGACAGGGGTAAGCGGGACCCGGCTAATAACCAACAGAGAGGCTATCCGACCAGGAATCTCCACCAATCTATCGATCGATCGAAGAGCCTCCATTCCCTGGAATCTGCGTGCTGGGAAGCTCGGTGTGGGCCCCTATACCTTACAGGCCGCGGGACAAGTCGCTATTCCTTACCTCCCGAATTCAGCCAGTAATACATCGCGTCTGATCGTTTCTATTGGGTAAACTCATTAAATAGTCAAGTACGATAAAGCGGCGTTACCTTTCTGTCACGGTAATAGTCGACACTTTAGGATGTCGGCGACTTACAGCACTAGGGCTTGACCATAATGGTTACACTACGAGAAGTCAACAAGGCTTGTGTACCTGCTGCCGGACGGGTAAAACCCAAAAATAGCAACAGAAGCTACCAAACAGAGCTTCTATCGGACTCATGATTATATCAGATCATGTACATGGAAGAATAGGTAGGAAGTATTACTTGAGCTCTTCGCTGTAGCCGCTGCCGTTCAAGGGAATCCGATTCTCGCCGAGCCCGGAGATTACAACAATGAAGACCATTATTAATTCACGTCACGAATTCCAACGCTCCTTACATGATTTAACTCTCTAGATATGTGGCCAGTATTCGGATGGTGGTGTAACAATGACGATCATTCGATATAATCGAACAATATCCTGACTCTCATGCAATGGTCAAAGCGCCAAATCGGGATATTACCATATACCCTTCCCTTTATATCCAGTCAGTTCCAGAAATTCTTCCATGTTCCAGGGAGAACAGCAACTCAACACCTTCTATGACACAAGCTTGTCGACATCGTCAATAGTTTAGTGGCGATGAAAATGTTGGTATTAAAACTAGGATTCCTTCTATCAGTATCGTAGCTCATATATCCAAGAAGCACGAGAAGATTCTCTCTAGTACGGCAGGGTCTTAACACGCATACTCCATCTAACTCGCCTCCTTTGTTTCCTATCACAAAGGTTTCACAATCTGAACATTGATCATAAAACAGGAACGCACGCGAGAAAGGTTTGAGAAACTAGCTTCGTGGAACTCTTCTTTATTGCCTCTAAGAGTACGAATCTATATTAAAAGAGTGTCGATGACTACCCCTTGTATGTCTCATCCTTTAACTTGCGCATACTCATCTGCCATGTAGGTATAAATTCTGGCGATGGTATAAAAGGAGAAGCTAGGGACCAACTGGTGAGGTAAGAAATGCGTTCTTTACACAGGATGACTCTATCCTGTGCTGCCTCCACATTTCTCTCAGCGAGGAGTAGGTTAGGATCTCCTTGTGGCCAATGTTCTATAAGGTCACAGTAGACGGTGAAATGGGTCTTCGCATCTTGTTCGAACAAGTATAGATCTGCATATGCTTTGTATAACTGTTGTTCCCAACCTGCAAGTTCCTCCCTCTCGCGATTGAACAAACGCGACCAATCGCATTTCTCTTCTTGTATGTCCTCGCGCCAGGTTGCTGGGATGGTAACGGAGTATGCGTCCGGCTGCCCGAAATATTGAAGCTGGACATGGTGGTGTTTGATTCTGAAAAACTCGCATTGTTCGGGCTTAGAATCTATGTTGGTATGAGGATCCTCTATGCCATAACAAGCTCGCTCCGTATAGTAGTCTGGGCAAAACTCAATTTCAGTAAGACATACACAGCAACTATGGTACATGCATGGAGGGTATGGGCTGTTGAGCATCCATGCACCCGGTAGTGGTCGCGTTAGCTCACACCGGTGAAATGGCGTGCGCTTTATGTTAGCATAGACGGGTGGGTCGTCACTTGAGATATTTGTGATTATAGGGACTCGTACATCATGATGCATACGATGTGTAAGAGTTTTTTGACACATTTTTGAAACAACAATGTGCTTTGCCCGACGTAAGTAGGGTGTTAGAGCAACTTTGTTTAAGTGCTAGAAATATTAATTCTAGATTACATAAATTAAGCACATGTTGATAGCTAACTAAGAATGCTGAAAAATACGAGATTTCACCTACCTGTAGTAATTGGGGGAAGTATGCTTGAGTGTTGGAATTCAGGTGCTGGGAAAGTTGATACATCATTTCTACACAGAGTGCCTTCGCTGGTATATATAAAAAATATTTTTAGACCAACAAAGGCCTTCTATACATTCCTGCTTCTTTCAAGCTATTATGATAGTGTTCGCTGTACCCAAACCTCTGAAAGACCCAGTAGTTCTTCCATGACAAGGGCCCTAAATGACTAGGTTCCTTTATACTATCAAAAGGATACAATGACGTAAATACAATATGCCTGCTTTCGGAAAGTAAGCTACTAGTACGTATGGAAAGGTATATCTATATAGATACGCTCGTGCTAATACCATTCATTAGGTTGGGATGTATGTACAGGCGAGTAGATGGACACTCAAAGGGGGAAAGTAGAAAAAATATAGACAAAGAGTCTTAGATATGATTTGCCGCAATCTTAATGGCATTAAGCTGACTTAGCATGGGCTAAGACTAGCTGCGCTCCCAGCATCCTTGGGAATGATACCGGCGGCAACAGCTGACTTGTAGCACCATCGCCATTCGTCCATGCCACTGATCCAGTTACACTTCCAGGCCCAGAAGACCCAACCACCGGACTTTTCAAAGATCTGTACCTGCGCCGCCCAGTAATGTATTTTCTGTACCAATCAACCTGGTCGGGCCTGTTCTTGATTCCGAACTCGTCGTTGGATTCTACTGAGTCAGCGACCGAAAGTGACCACTCGCCCACGATGACGTCGCTACTGCCTCGGTTATCCTTGCGCGAGCGAGCGAGTAGGAGAATTCCCGAGGCTTATGCTGAGATCAGCAATATCAGCCAAGGCCCTGGATCCTAAATTAAAGGCTCTCGGCCTACATAGTACCAAGTAGATCACACGATCTCAAGTAACTGATACAGATATCTCGATAGGATCCCATTTCCCTTAAGTCAAATGCATAAATAGCATCAACCCTAAAAGCAGTTGAAGCGTTGCGGCGTTATCCTTAAATCTGTAGGAACTAAGTTATTGTTCGGAGGAATGAACTACTTGTTGAGCCCTAATAGGCATCTTGACAAAGGATTGTAGATACCTAATTTTACGGACAAGGAGTGAGGGCTGATTGAGATTGATTGATCAATCAGGATTCTATTTTTATACGCTGCTAGTGTGTAACCGTTCCATTGGGCTGAACTACCTCCTTTTTCGAGATACTCCACAATGTCTGCCGTACGGTAAGCTTGAGCTCAGCTTTGGGTACCTATTAGTGCTCTTAGGGGGTATGGTAAGCCTCAAGCTATTTTCAGTTACCATGAGGACTATATATATCCAGGTACCTAGGTCGCCTGCTGAAGGCCTAGAGACCCGTTCTCAACGGAGTTTCAGTTAGAGTTCAAATACCGTAGATGTCTATCAGGGCCATTTGGTTCTTTGGTCTTGCTTCTATTAGCAAGTTATTATATCTATCGTTTGCTGGCTGGAAACCCTTAATCTGGTTGGTCTATTTGGGGCCCACCTACGAGACGACCCAATGAAGTAATAACCTTAAAGCTAAATCTATGTATAGATATTTCATCCATCGAAGTTCCCGAATATCTTTTCTCCTATCAGTACCGTAGAGTGAATGATAATTTTCTCTCTTAATGTTTCAGTGAACAATTACCACTTTGTATATGCGCATTTCGATCGGATACAGTTGGCTGAGAGGGCTCTTAGAAAGAAAAGGGGGCGCCGCCCCTAACCCCGCGCGGGGTAAACCTGAACGCTGATAGAAAATGCAGGTATGTCTCTTTGGATATTCCTTAGTAAGGTTTTCGCGATATTTCATCTTGTTATCCATTGGCTTATTGAAGATATTACTACGAAATCTCAATTTATAAGAACAGAATACAACATGGTATCCATGTAGCCATGGCCGTAAGTTCTCCCTACCAGTCTTCCCGAGTCAATAGCCATTACTCCGTTGTCGCGGGGGTTTGTGGAGGACCGCGAGGCGCACGGACCGTACCCTCCGTTAGATGCTGGTCTCCTCCATCTACTATGAAGCTCTCTTCAATAGTGGAATGGTGACTGATATGGTCCTCATTGATTTGAGACACCCTTCTAGAGCCTGATTTGACTTGTGTGCCGGATGTTGGGCTCTGCGCAACATTGCCTGTGGTCGTCTCATCTGAGCAACCGTCCCCCTGCTCCCCATTGCTTTCCTGATCATCTTGCTCGAGTGTGGGCGTCTGAACATTATCGGCCGGATGAACAAAAATGGGATGATTCAAGTCTGTGATATCAAGACATGCCAAATGGATATCACAGTCTGTAACAGGGACCGTTTCTATAGAGTCAGACCATTTTCTCAATCCGAGGCTTTCATTTGCTAGTCGGTAGAGCTGTAAACTCGTGTTGCTGACCCACTCGAGATGTTCGTACTGTCTATATTTTCGATGTTTATGGAGCCATCCTAAAATAGGCTCAAGGATATAGGAAACTGTTATTATGACAGCGCCTGTAACGTATGTGAAATAAATGCCAAACAGGCTGAATGAGGTGTATGCCGTACTCCTTATTTTCTAAGGCGCAGAATGTTAGAATGAGTCCACTCCTTCGGTGTAACTTTATCTCAAGGGCAAGAGTAAACAATGAATTAGATTTTAAAATAGCATACCTGACTCTCGCACATTCTCTGCTCTTCCGTATTGAGAGGGAGCCATTTAAACGGATCTACTTCAGGGTCATTATACCCTCGGGCAGTGTCGATATACGATGCTTGAATAGATGCAAGAACTGTGTTCCACCAGTGTATGACATCAAGCTGCCACTGGTTCGTGGATAAACCTAATTGTATACCGCTATTAAGTTGAGACTGAGATATCAATGATTTGGCACCGAGATGCACCAGCGCGTACCGTATCTGGTGAGGGTTTCCAAGGAATATTAACGCAGGCCAAATCAATTGCGTTCCGATCGCCGTAGGTGAAGAGGGGCGATCCGGAACTAGGTCCTCGACGGTCATGTTGAACAAGGGAGCAGCACCAAAGAGAGCATCAAGACTCCCAGTCAATGGCCCACAACCGGTCTCTGGTGGGTAAGCTGAGTTACACCATTGCCACCTCTCCACGCAACCCATGGGAGATGCGGCCTCCTGTGGTCGATATCTTTGATGAGTTTCATTAGCAGCCACATTGGAGAATGTCCCGTCTGGCTGAGTTCCACGGTACCATTCATCGTCCGCTAGCTGGGAAAACACGACGCCGTCTCCAGACAGAAATGCTATCGTAATATCTCCGTTCAATTCACTCATCTCTGGAAGGGGGGCAAAATCAGACTCTGGCGACAATTGCCCTTGAGAAGAAATCGCAGTAAAAGGCCTGTATATATAGTTTAAGCCGAAACCTTTAATCTTTGGGATAGGTAGCCTTACACAAGTCTGAAGTTTAAGCCAGATAATTCCTTAAGCCTTATAGATGGATATTGATCGCTAATGCCGTTGACTTCATATAAATAATCCTTTGTTGTTAGGTTGTCACTCGTTCCCGAGAACACCGAACCATAATTGTAGCTCACAAGGCTCTTATTAGTTCCTTGTTGAATAGTGTGGGAAGTATAACCTTCTGTCTTCAAGGGCGCGCACTGCAAAACATATCTCCAGGAAAATCGTTCGCCTGCTGGGGTGTTGAGACCCAAGTGACTGTTGCTATCAACATAGCCAGTATCAAGAAGTATATTCGAATCAGATCTGCGGCATACTTGCCCTTCGAAGGGGCAGGTGGCATTATAGTCAACCCTTTGCGTCGGGAGACGTTCAGCTATGAACCTGTTGCAATCTAACATGCCAGGGTCTTCCGTGTTATAACACTGCTGGGCGTAGTTGGCTGCGTTGTTGGATCTTTCGGCATAATCTTTTGCAAGCACCGTGTATGGTATGATAGCTGACCCGGGTAATAATCCACAGGAAGGGCTCCGAATTAACACCTCGTCCCCCATAGCAGTAGAGATATTGGCAGAAAATCCTCCGGCAACTGTGAAGGCGACGAGTGAACCAACCGCAAGCAATATAGGCGGCAGAATAGCCAGCAGCTTTCTCATCGGAGCTTGACGCCATGCGTATAGAATGCATATGAAAGACCAAAGCCCGGATTCGGCGGTCGGGGAGTTACACAGAGTAATCTGGCGTTGATGGTAGATTGCATCTTGAGGTTCAGGAGTCGAGTACCATCTGTGGAAAACAAGACAAAATATTCTCCAGAAGCGAGAGGCTACGAAAGCAACGAAGAAAGCTGTAAATGCGATAAGAAGATTGCCGTGTTCTTTCGTTGTTGTGAGCGTTCGACCTAGGACTGGGCCACGGGACCAATTCGTCCAAGTTCCAAGGTAAACATGGTCGTCCATTGAGTTTCTTTAGCTCGCATACGTATGGTCCTTGAAAACGTGGGAATTAAAATTCATTGGTGATGGTTGCCTTCTTGTAGACACCTCCTGATCCCATTATATACCACTGAAGCCAACCAAGTGCTGAATTAAACAATCACAAGGTTGACTTTCTAGTCCTACGCAAAACAGCCCAAAGGAAATAGAGGACGTACCAACATATGCTCGCTTCTGCAGTACTACCAGCATATACATAAATCCTCTCTTAAATACGACGTCGTATTCATTTTTCCATGCCTCTGAATCGCTCAAGCTGGCATTTGGCAGATACATTTTAATTGGGGGGTTGTTTGGGTTATGCTTACTGCCCTGATGCTCAGGCAGTCAGGTAATGCGTGGGTAGAGGGGTACCCACCTGATAAAGTTGAATTTAGCCCACCATGGAGCCCCTTAAACCTCTGAAGCCTCTAAAAACCTTCAAATAGTCTTACAAACCCATTTAATGATTGAGTCCAAATACCCCCTGGAAGTATTCAATTCAGTTTCTTGAACAATACACGAAGCCTTATGCGCGATTTAATAAAAGCTCTGGTGGAAGGATGGATAGGACTTAGAAATAAGTGGGCTTCTGTAACAGCCCCCCAAACCCCCAACTTTTATCATAACAAACCGGATATAGTTGTTATTCGTGTAGCCCAGGCTGAGTCGGTATCGGTCTAAATTATATTAATTTACGGAAGGCTGTCTCGCAGCCATCTCACATTTTCACTTGATTCAACCTCCATGTAACTGAGATCGCACTGCAATCCGCTTTCGTTCACTGTTACTCTGCTGATGGATCAAGTTCAATGAGTTTAGAGCGATGATTGGCTTCAACCCTGTTGGATCCCCGATTGCGACCACAGCCGTAATACATAGCCTTACTAGCCGCACTGCTTCATTTAGAGGGATGTAACTCTAGCTGCACCTCATTATTTTCACGCATCGGTCTGCCCGAATTTCATGATATAATAGCTTCTCTCCGCCTCGGTCGAGACCTCCTGGTCGCGTTATATCTCCTAGAACTTCCACTAGTGTAGGAATCGGGGGCTGTTCACCGAAGTAAAAAAAGATCCAAATATCACATGCTCCCTCGATGGAGCGGTATTACATATTCATGTATGTACCAACTTAGGTAGCCCTTAATCTAGTGTTGAAGTCAAAGGAGTTCGGGCTGTTAGTGAGTATAGGTATTGTGTCTAGTACGAAGTTGGCGCTTCTGTAGCTCTACAATGTCCTCTAGAACAGAAGAACATCCCTTACAATAACGGACTGAACTGTTATTGATCTGACTGCTTGGGCGAACCCTCTTGGGGTACATCCATTGTAAAGATGCCGGCAAACAAATGCGGGGCTATCTAGATGTTAACCCTAACCCTGGAGATTCTCCAACCCTGACCCTAACCCCAAAGCTTCTCACTTTGTAATTTACCGGGCGTTCAGATAATGATACAAGCAGACAAATACGAACATAAAGCTACCTAGTATCAACTTGAAGAAACGTTATTGCCACCGCGCCCAAAAAAGAACATTTTTCTGACCGTATCGCTTATTGCCGCCTCATTTACGCACCCCCTTAGATTCTAATGGCTCCCTCTTTTATGTGCCAGTGGGAGCTCTAGAAACTACAACCACCTTATTTGCTGTTCTGCCTTCGAATCGAACCATGCGCCACTCAAGGCCTTTTTAGCATGGCAGGTTGTTTGGTGGTTACGGCCAGGGCGCAATGCAAGTTGCCGTGAGTCTAGCTCTACGGCATTAAGACACTGAGATTTTTAATTATTGCAACTGCGCCGATGAGGTTTTGTTATAATATGATACCTATTATCACATATGTGTCTTCCCCCGTAACTTCTAACCCATGCACATTTCTTTTGAACCGAGCTAAGCCCGTTGCTATGAAAACATAGAGGTCGGCGTTGTGTTATCTTAGGTATAGCTAGGAGGTATCTACCCATCTTTACTGCAAAGCAATCGAACCATGGTCTTATTCTTAAGATTTTTGAATACGCTACCTGTCACATGTACACGTAAATCTTCGATATCAAATCATTAGAGACAACATAGATAAGAGCCTTGAAGATCTTATGTCCTGAGAGAGTCGTAGTGAGCAGCTAGAGCGCGTTTGCCATTGTCACTCTGACCACCCTTGCGATATTATGTACGTCAACCCAATCTGCCGGAACTTTAGATCTAATGCCGTACGAAATTATGTAAAGAACAGCTGCCGCGTGGAATGACGTTAAGCCTTTCTCCAAGCCTCACCGTATAGTAGCAGGTATTGTACCCATCTAAGATCAGCCGTCGTTAGAGAAAATCATCTTCAAACACGTACCTTGTAGGTAGGGTCTGCTTTACTTAGACAGGGTTCCTACTGTACGGCGGAGTGTAGAAGTCTTAGCAGAGCTGTTTGGATGCTATACACGTTAGAATATATGCACTTATAGACATGGATGGATATAATTCTGTCACGATAATTCTATGTATGAGATGGTTCGACCTCCAGTCTACCTTGACTCCCAAATTTTCGCGTCGAGTACGTAAAAGCGTAGCGTATGTAGAAAATAATCTCCAACATTGCTCATTCGGATCGCGTTTGCAGTGGGGTTGCTCTAGTCCTTCAGACGGCTAGTTCCCGCTGTATGCAGGTTCAAGCTCAGGTAAGCTCTGGAACTCAAGTGCCGTATCCAATGCCTGTTGTTAATATACTGAGGCGATTTTCGCTTATTACTTTGACGAATCTGGCGGTTCTCCCCTTGTAACTCTAGTGTACAAGTTTCTTCATCCATCTCCCCTTTTCAATATAGCCAACGGTGGAACTTAACTAACAGCGCCACAAAAATGCTACCTCACGGACCCGTGTCCGAGACCTCAAATCTCGGTCTGACTCATTGGCAATAGAGATTTATTCATGGAGAACACCTCAGCTCACGACGTTATGTCTGGTCCATAGTTGTAATTTTCCCGTTGCTTTTCTTGTTTCGTCTTTTTTTCCCTGTCTCTCTTTGCCTCAGATAGAAGAGATGCGGCCGCCTGACGACGTTCCTGTTCCTCCAACCGCCACCGGGGCCCTAGCGCTCTCCACCGTCCAGGACTCCGCAGCGCTCGAGAAAGCCAATAGTCAAGAAGCAGCCATGCAATCCCGACACCAGGACACACCAGCTGCTCGAGGCGCGCACGACGTAGAGAAAAATGAGCCCACTGTCAATGTTGCCGCTGCCGACGCCGAGCAGGAGTATCCTTCGTTCTGGAAGCTGGTCCTCCTGACCATTGCCCTCTGCATGGCCATGCTTGTCGTATCGCTGGTAAGTTGCTCTCATCAGAAGTTATCTATCTCTGCGCATAGGTAAAATCCCTGATTCTTCTGCCTTTTCTAGGATGTAACCATTCTTGCCACTGCCATTCCCCGCATCACCAACGAATTCAATTCCCTTGATGATGTGGCATGGTATGGCAGTTCGTACCTCTTCGCTGTCTGCGCCTTGCAGTTGATGTTCGGCAAGTTCTACGTCATGTATCCAGTGAAATGGGTCTTCTTAGCCGGTGTCGTCTTGTTCGAGATTGGTTCTCTCATCGCCGCTGTATCCCCATCTTCGGCCGTCCTGATCGGTGGGCGAACCGTCTCCGGAGTGGGGGCTGCTGGGATTTTCGCAGGCGCCATTATCATTCTAGCGACAAACGTCCCTCTGCGACAGCGACCCATTTACACGGGTTTGTTGGCGAGCATGCATGGAATCGCCAGTGTCGCTGGTCCTCTGTAAGCAATTCTCATCTCTTCTCCCCGTATGCGGACGAATTTTAACCCCTATTTTAGTTTAGGAGGTGCTTTCACAGACCACGTAACATGGCGATGGTGTTTTTACATCAACCTTCCACTAGGCGGCATCACGGTCGTATTCCTCGTTTTCTTCTTGCCGAGTAAGCCAGCCACGCAACCCGGTCTAGCCTGGAAGGAGAAAGTCAAGCAATTCGATCTCCCCGGTACCTTTTTCCTCATCCCTTCCGTTATCTGCCTACTCCTGGCCTTGCAGTGGGGCGGAGCCGAATACCCCTGGGACAATGGTCGCATAATCGCTTTATTCGTCGTTTTTGGTATCCTGGGTATTGTCTTCTGGGGCATCGAGTTCTGGCAGAAGGATCGAGCTACAGTGCCTCTGCGCATTCTGAAGAACAAGAATATTCTGGGTGGTGTGTGGTACGGCATATGTATCGGTGGAGCTCTATTCATTTTCTCCTATTACCTGCCGATTTGGTTCCAAGCGGTCAAAGGTGTGTCGGCGACTCAGTCTGGCCTTATGAACCTGCCTAGCATTCTTGGCTTGGTGATATTCTCTATCATCGGCGGCGGTCTTGCTACTGCACTGGGCATGTACACCCCATTGCTGATTGCTTCTTCGGTCATCACCGCTGTTGGCTCCGGTCTTCTCAGTACTCTTAAGGTCGATTCTACCATTGGCTACTGGTTCGGGTACCAAGTGCTGCTTGCGGCTGGGGCTGGCCTAGGTGCCCAGAACGTGATGCTCGTTGCTCAGGTTGCTGTTCCGATAACTGATATGGCCATGGCTATTTCCATCTTGACTTTCACGCAAACCCTGTCCTCCTCCATATTCTTGGCCGTGGCGCAAAACGTCTTCCAGAACCAGCTGATCAAGAATCTTGCCGCAAGCGCACCCGAAGTCGACTCCACTTCTGTCATTAACAACGGCGTCACAGCGCTGAGAAATAGCGTCACTCCCGATCAACTTCCCGCTGTTCTGCAGGCGTATAACGACTCTGTAACACAAACCTTCTACGTGGCCGCCGCTCTCAGCGCCTTGTCTATCGCTGGACCCATATTTATGGACTGGCTGTCCTTGAAGCAGCCCGAGAAGAAAACAACGAATGACAACATAGACGGTTCCTCTGTGGACGGCAAGTCGGCTGAGCCCGAAGTCAAAGAGAGTCAGAATAAGGACGGATTATAGCAGTTCTTTCGGTGCATATCTTGGATGGGGCGGTACTAAAATGGGTGACTGCATATTTATTGAAAATTTACGCATTCTTTTCTCTTTCTTGCTATTACTCTCATTTATTGTTTCGGCGCATTTTATATACATAATCCGACTATTCGATTACATACCTATTACCACTAAATATATACATACCTACCTCAACAGACGGTATGGAATGCACGTTTATGGTTGATTGGAATACCTAATAGAAAGGGGTTCTTTGGCGGGGTAGATTTAGGGCATTATAAGCCATAGCAGCTATACTCTAGGGCTCCGCAGGGGTACATCACGGCCCTAGAAGTTAAATTTCAGCAGCTACAATCCTACAGCTGGACATCGCAAAGGATGTCGCGATCTAAGGCGCCTCGGTACCTAATTTTACGAGATTTCTTTAGCTCTGAAGCCAAAGTATAGAACACGGAGGTAGTCCCCTCGCCCCTTGAGGAACCCTAACAAAGAGAGCGTCGTGTATGTTTTGTAAGATAGTATAGTCGGGGTATGTTCTCTGTCGCATGGCGTGAAAGAACGGTTGGTCATAAGCCGAGAGATTGTTCATCGAACACAGTGGAATCTTCACAATACTTTCAGTAACATGGCATGGTTGAACCATCGTACACCAAAAACCAAAGGTGCCTATCCCTTCTAGTTGTATCTCAATGCAGCCAATCAGATTCTTACTCGTTGTTAATTATTACCGAATGCGGCAAAGATTTGGGGAGACTTGCGCTAGTGATGAGCATAATCGCAGGCGGTGCGGCGCCCCCCCATGGGAAGCGCTGTATTCGTTTCCCCTTTCGCGGATCAGAGGCCTGCGACCTACTGTCTAGACTGCTACCCACACCTGTCTAATCACCGTGGAATCGTGCATCTTCGTGAGCCTCGGTGTTCCTCAGTATGAGACACCATAGTTTCACTGGACGCATTGTATGAGAGGGAGAAGTTCTGGCATTGAGGAAAGAAGGTATTCTTCTGCTTTGCACTACAGGTACATCTCTACATCTTAGCGCACTTGCAGGCAGTCTTGGCAAATGAGAGTGGGTTGATGCAGCTCGATAACATGCTAAGATTGAATATTCTCGGAGTGGCATAAATTGTTAAGATCGGTACACAGAATATGATCTCGCGTAGATAGTAGATGTGGCCTTCACACAGTGATCTGTGTCTTGCAATTAGCAAGTGAGAACTGATGGGCCCGGGATCTTGTACGCTTTGCCGCCCATGTACGGGTTTCCGCTGTTGTCATAGATGTTAACCTGAATACCGGGGTCGTTCGCCTTGTACGCTCCAGGGAAGCTAACGAAGTTGGAGCCGGTGTTGGTCCCTGAGCCAGTAATCCGAATCCTGCATTATGTTAAAAACATTTTCAGTAGGGATGAAATGGGTGTCTTACTGGGCGCATTCCATGTAAAACTGAGCTTGTCCTTGCATTTGGGCACCGTGAAGGGCAATCAGCTCGACTCGCATGAGATAATCGCCAGGGGCGATGCACTGTGGCATGGTGAAGTAATGCCAGCCATTATTGGCGATCATCTTGTCAACCGCCCATTGCCCGTTGCTCAGCCCGTCTTCGGCAACCTTAAACCACTTGAGGCCAGTCGTCTGGGCTGTAGCAGCGTTGTCCACCTTAGCAAGATATACAATGATTGGACCTAATAAGATTAGCCGTATCTCTTAATTGCGGACCGACCGCATGCTCCTAGCTGGGGATACCTTTGTGGCTCTTGGCAATTGGATTGTCGGCGTCATTTGCGGATTGGGCACCTCCGATAACATGGCCCCACCAAGCACCGACTTTCGCCCCAGCCGGAACGGTGATAAGGGTGCTATCGAGATGCTTGAGGTCCATGTTACAAGCAAAAGCGGCATCGTTGACGTTTTGAATGGGATAATCGCTATCGGGAGCGCGAACACCCTTAAGCTGACCTTGGTCGACCCCATTGACGGACACCTTCTGGAAGATGGAGTGGCCAGAGGCCAGAGCTGCAAGGCCGAGGATAATCGATCGCACCTTCATGTTTTCTCGAGTCCACACTTGAAGTATTAGGGAGAGGTCCTGTGAACTGGGAATTGTACACTCACTTATAGGCAGAGCATCGCGAGACCAATTAGGGGGGACGGCGCCTCCAGTTCCGTGATAATATAGGGAAATTAAGCGGCCTGTAGAAGAATGAGTTAACTCTACACGGTATAACATATTGCCGTATTTGCCTTCCGTTACTTTCTTCCCCATGGGGTCGGTAACCGACGTCTGATATCTGTCCTATTCCTGTAGCATACATGGTATAGGTATATGAGGGTTAAGGTCCACTCGCGTTGATTAGAGAGGAAGATATCAGATCGCTGGTTTGACTGATATGATGGCTTGCTGCATTATGGCCAGCGCCTGTCGCCCCTCCGAGAGCTACCCATCGAAACGCCATTCTCTTATTAGGTATTCACCTCTCTGGCCCTAGAGGACATTCCAAGCTATTTAAAATGAGATCTCCTGGCTTCAATCAAGCCCAAGTAACATCAGCGGCACGCGATGAAAAAAGCTCCCGAGAGGCTGCGGTATGTCGATACCTATGGCTTCGTCTCATTCATATCTCTAGTTGAGTTGCACTAGACATTATTCTCATGGCGGCACACTAAATGCCATTTATTACAAGCAATACGACAGGAAACCGAAGTTGAAGTAACACATATAACCATGGACACCTTGGGAAACTACGAACAGATAAAGAAAGTAGGATTTCTTCTCCTACAGAACAGTGTTAAGGTTCTCGTAAATGAATTCACCACCAATGCTTCAGCGCTAAGACCTTGAAGCTTTGAAGCTTACGAGGCATGTGCGCATGTACCTTGGCAGCTTGGTCATACAATCACCTTTTTGACAATTGCGATATATGTGAATCGGAACATATTTTTTGTTGTCAGTATTTCGAATGGAAAATCCTCTTCTATTTTGTCCCAGAATCGCCTTTCATAAGTATCTTTTATATGGATGTCCTTATTCATAGCACATCCATTTCTTTATTTGTACAAGTACCTGCGATCTTGGCCTCGTGGTAAGTGTGGGACCTACGCCTCTATGCAGCTTTCCACGCAAACTGTGCAGAAAACCTTACCTAACATTACATTACATAATCAGCATTACGCGACAACGGAGGCGCCACTCGTTGCTTTAGGCCCATCGTACCCATCTTAAATTTTCATTGTTACAACCCAACCTTCTCCACCGATTGTCGAGGAAGACAAGCATCAATCATCAATTCATCCACGATGTATAGACACAACTATACGCCGTCATCATCCTCGTCTGGTCCTCCTCCGCCCTCTTCATATGGCTACGGAGGATACGATCGAGCGCCGCCGCCTCCGCCTCCGTATTCGCCGCCCGCAAACGGATCATCGCGACCGTGGAACGATCACCACCCCCAAGACCGACGAGACGAGTACCAGTTCCGAGGCCCTTATTCCGATCTGCGCCGAACGAATCAAGACGATCGCCGCAGACCCGATGGAGGATACCGCGATCGTGACTGGGATCGCGACAATTATCGTCCCCCTCAGGGCGATTTCACTTTTCGCGTAGAACCCCCTCCTGGCCTTGAGCCTTACGACTCGTACCGGCCGAGAGAGAGGGATCAACGTGGCCCAAGACAGTATGACCATTACCGCCCTCAGCAATGGGCTCACTATACTCATAGTAGTAGAAATAGTTACGGCGATGAACGAATTGCGTCTCATCAATCGCGTCGGGATGAGAGGCCGGCCGGCCGGAGCGGCCGCCCCCACCGTAATGACGACCGTAAACATCAGCAACGCCTTCAACGTAATATCGACGGTGGACGACGCGATAACAAGAAGAAGAAGCCATCTGATCGACTCCTATTAATCAAGAAGCATGATGAGAACCCAGAACTAATGCTAGGAACCGCAGCCGGACGAGTTACTTATAGAGATGTCGATGAGCTTTCGGATAGTGACGAAACTGAGATGGACATTTCTGAGAATTCTGACTCGGATGTTGCCGAGCCTGCAAGGAAACGTGCCCGCACATCTAATGCAACAACAACAAAGCCAGAACAGGATGTGCCGAGATGGTCAAATCCGGACCCGTACACTGCACTTCCCCCGCCCGATGAGAGTACACGCAAGAAGAAGGATATGGTTCAACTAATCCGGAAGGCACGTGTAGAAGCTGAAAGCAAAAAACCCGCACCACAAATTGAAGGGTTGGATTTTATTTCGTGTGATTTCAATGACGACGATGGTGTCGACCAAAACAGTGGTGATAGCATGACCGGCAAGTCACAGAGCTTCACGAACAGTGCACAAGACACGTCTTCCACGCTACGTGATGCTTCATCAACAACTTTACCACCTAAACCACACTCTCTGCCGGGTCCTCATACAACTTACTCTAACAGCACAGACCGCAGACGTGCTGCCGAGGGCAATAAGGACAATCCCATTGATTTAACAGCTTCTGCGTCTCTAGGTAATCGCAAACGCAACATTGACGACACCATCAAGTTACCAAAGAAGTCGCCCAAGTCCGCCGGCAAGATGCGCCCCTCCGGAAACATTCTGCCACAATGGCGACACAGAGATGGTAATCCTTGTCCTTGGGCCGTCAATGACTATCGAGACACTCCGTCCATGGCCACGCGGTAGGCGTTCCTTCACTCCGATAATTTCTTCTTAAGGCTTTCGCTAATTCCCTCCAGTCTTCACAAGGAGATAGTTGACTTCTATCTATGGGTTCGTCCTCGCAAGTTCGAGGAGCACGTTCGTGGTGAGATGATCAAGAATCTCCGAACACTGATCCAGAAGAAATGGAAGGATGCTGAGTTGTACCCCTTTGGTTCCTTCATGTCTGGACTCTATCTGCCTACTGCAGACATGGATATCGCCATCTGCTCGGAAAGCTTCACTAAGCATGGTAATCCCAAGTACGATAAGAAACGTCATCTCTGGAATCTCCATGCCTACTTGATCTACCACCGAGTCCCTCTGGACAATGACATCGAGGTAATCTCCAGGGCGAAAGTCCCTCTTGTCAAGTACACAGACGACAAGACTAGTCTGAAGGTTGACATCTCATTCGAGAAGATGGATGGTTATCGGGCCATTAAGACGTTTCTAGACTGGAAGGAAAAGTATCCCGCAATGCCCATTCTAGTGTCTATCATCAAGCATTTCCTACTAATGAGAGGTCTCAACGAGCCTGTCAATGGTGGCATCGGCGGCTTTTCCGTCATCTGCATGGTCGTGAGCCTACTCGACCTGATGCCTCAAGTCCAGAGCCGTTCAATGGTTCCCGAACACCATCTTGGCGAGATCCTCATGGAATTCTTCGATTTCTACGGCAATCGTTTCCAGTACAAGACAGTGGCGATTCGTATGAATCCTCCTGGTCTTGTTCCAAAGGTAAGTCATACAAAACAATCCCAACGGCATACATGCTAATTATGAATTCAGAGTCAAGTTAGCAACATCGTGTACCGCAACATGGATCGGCTATCTATTCTAGACCCCAACAACCCTGAGAACGACATCGCTGGTGGGTCCGCGAACACCGAAACGATCCTGAGGCAATTCTCAGAAGCCTATGAGATCCTTAAGTCACGTATGGCTATTCTTGCCTGGGGAGGCGATGGCACGATCCTTGAACCCTTGTTCGGTGGCAACTATTCCATCTTCCAGCTCCAGAGAGACTATTTGGAGCGCTTATCACAACAGGGTGTTCCTCAGTACCAAGGGTACACTCTTGATGATGAATGGTAATCCGATCAAGGGTTGCCCAATCAAGGGATGACAACTCTGCAAGGATTTGAGTTGTTTTTAGGAGTCTCATGATGGAAGTCATATCTCACCAACGATACCGTTAGTGGCGGTATGGATTCCAGAGAATTCTTTTCAACTATACGTTCACGATGCATTCATTGGCGTTTAATTAGGACGGCCGGTCATGATGGAGAATGCACCGATCCCAGGCTCGAGACTCGATGAGAACACATGGCGTTCCGGAAGACAGATACCATTTTCTTTATTACCGCACTTTCCCGTCCAGAAGCTTACGAGGAACCATCCATTAAGGAGAGGATGGTATGATGTATTTTAGTAGCCGGAAACTTATTTCGACATTCTACGTTGCTTTCAAGTTCCTGGCCTCACGGTTCAGGACCCCTTGCTCGATTGCGGCAGCCAACCTAGCTGGAGTAGCCAAGTGGCAAGGGTAAAATCAGAATTCGCATTTTCCATATTTTTCATTGATTCTCTCCAGTGGAGATTGTGAGCGTGATTTGCCAGACTAGTTGTCTCTGCTAACTACCAGATGATTCTCAGGAATTCAATGAGCTCGGTCTACGGCGCAACCAACAATTTGAGGCGTCTGGCCGACGACACCCTGCTAACTTTTTCCCAGATTTTGCTCATTCGAAGCACCCTGCTCACTTCCCATTCAATAGAGTCGTGTTACTCATAGTTAGGAAGACTGGTGCTGAGCGTGGCTCGTATACGACACTCGTTTTCTCACTGTGCGCTCGGCTTTACGCCGGGCCACGGAGAGGATATCACACAAGGTTAATTCAGAGCATTCCTTCATACATACCCCAGTATGATTGCGTGAACCGTAGTACAGCTACGATACGAATAATAGGGCGGTTTGGTGGCACGATGACCATAGTACACCCGTCGTTATCTTAATTGTTACCCGACCTTGAGCTCTGATAGATAATACCTGTATCACGGCCGCGACGGCACTTTGTTGAAATCTGGCTTCTGTCACCCACGTCAGAATCTGTCATGTGCCATATCGATTCTTGATTCGGTTCAAGCAAAGCATCCAACTTATCACCTGAGTAGGTAATCAGGTGATGAGTTGGCCATTCGCTCGGTGGGTGATAAGTAACGAAGTTGGGAGCTCGAGAATATCCAATGGAGTACCCGATCACCCGCTCAATTCCCGAGGAAGAAAACATGTAGATCTCGGTCGCACAACATAGTACAACTTGGAATCGTACGCGAGGTTGGCTGGATTAATATCGTTCTTGAATTTCCGTTGCTGAAACAAGGTGGAGGTTCAAGCTTGTGTTCTATGTTGTTACGTGGTCTTTAGAAGGTTATGCTATCTGTCCTTGGGAACACAAGGACACAGACACGAACACATTTATATTGCGACCAGACACAAATCTGTCCAATTCTCGGCTGTATCGGAACTGTAACAATGGCTAGAGTCAGTTTCCGACCCCCTGACTACCGATGAACGCCTCGATTTTATGCATATCCCCGAGGAGCTTTCCAATCTTCAGTCCATGGAATTTCTCCCGGCCGAAACTACAGACCCCGCGTTATGCCGGTGCTTTTCTCGGAGCTTCTAGACGCAGGTATCAGATCATCACATTGTTGGCCGGAGCAAACATGGTACGTAGCATGAGGGTTTCCGAGTAGCGCTGTTTCCCCAGGTTGTCGGGTCCTGTGGCTCGGAGCAACGGCACGGGCGCGCGGGATGGCGTTTTCCCCATGAGTATTGGAAAACATCGATGTTAGACATTTATCACAATATGTTCGGTAAGTCGTATAAGCTGATCCCAGCCGTTGTCTGTAAGGGGGAACGGGTGTTCCTGATCGTGAGGTCCGTGGTGAAGAGAATTAGCATTCGGGAGTCCTAAGTGACCACTAACGAATACGAGATAAGTTCGCCTCCTTTTTCCCTCTGTTGAAGAGATCCCAGGGATTTGGGTGAAGGAAAGCCCACCCAATTGGAACTTATAGGTTGCATCTGGTGGCTCAGTCACCCTCATGTTCTCAGGACTTCCAATGTCAACAAGTCCCTATTGTTGAACATATTGACAAGTAGTAGAGGGAGTCCAATAGTCATCTAACTCAGCCAGCTCCCGGAGATATAAAGGCACAAAATTTTTCAGGGGACCGGGTTCGTGTTTAAACATCTGGTGGATCGGTGCAACCTGAATCGACATAATCACTTTGGGAGCCCTCGACTATGATGTCGTACACGTTCGAGGGGAACACTCTTTGATCAGATTGAGCTTCGGTACTTATTAGCGCATAATGACAGTAGGTATTAAGAATCTTTTCTCATTCGTCATGAAAAGAATTTTTCCTCTAACGCCAGGTGCTCTAAAGTTGTGTTCCCAAAGACCTTCGTCGCCGAGCCTAAAGCGTGGGGAATCTACCGATAGTCTGGTAGACGTCGTTCTACAAAACCCTCGGAAAGACAGCTATGCGTTCTTATTAGGTAAAACCTAACTCAATATCTTAGGCTGGGGGGACATTGTATGGTTGCCAATAGGTTAGATCGCCGTCCTTAATTTCGAATTACAGATGTAGTACGGACGAAGGAGACCCCTTTTCGCCTCACGGCTCGGAATACGCACCAACCGAGAAAATGGTATCTCCGGCGCAAGCAATTTTTGGATATTACAGCGGTTGCTTGGTAATTGATGTATCGGATGTGGTGGACGATATTTCTACCGACCCCCACGACAGACGTGGCACAGTGTTGTGTAGCAGGTTGGCTTTTATTTATGATTCCGGTTGAGGCTGACTGAAGTCTAAGATGCTTTCCTGGACAACTTTCGCATCACGATACGAGCACCAGTTTTATCAACGAAGCTTTGGACAAAGCAGTTGAACATTCATCTTCTTTTCCTGCCACTGTTAACAATCCTCGGGCGCTATTCGGGTAGTCTCGGTAGAATATGGTTATGTATCAAGCAAGCAATGTGTATTTTATATGCGGCTTCGCCGCTATCGGTCTGTCCCTCCACTTCAGTCCTACATGTAACTGTCTGCAATGGCCCACCTTGTTACTAACTTGGGAAATTGTTGACATCAAGGCGGTGGATTATTCGGCTTCGATATCAGCTCGATGAGCGGCGTTATTGGAACTAGTGCGTACAAGAGATATTTTGGCAATCCCGTGTCGTATCATCAAGGTGGCATCACTGCGTCCATGCCCGCCGGCTCACTTGTGGGTGTGTAGTAGCTTGAGATCAATAGGAAGACGGTGTTTCACTGGAACTAATATTTGGTAGGCTCGCTCGCAAGCTCCTTCATTGCGGACAGATTCTCTCGAAAAGTTGCCCTACAGGTGGCTTGTGTTCTCTGGATCATCGGTTCCACGTATGTACACCCCTGGATCTTTACAGTCTAACGGTGCGACGACCTGACTGCCCTTATTTAGTGTACAATGCGCCTCCCAAAATGTCAGCATGCTCTGCGCTGGCCGAGTCATCTCCGGCCTCTGCGTAGGTATCACGTCTTCGATCGTGCCTGTTTACCAGTCCGAAATAGCACCTAAGGAAATCCGAGGTCGAGTCGTGTCTTTCCAGCAATGGGCCATCACGTGGGGCATTTTGATACAGTACTTCATTCAATACGGCGCGGCGCAAATAGGCGACGGTCCAGACGATCCCAACCAGCCAGAAGCCGCCTTCCGAATCCCCTGGGGCATCCAGATGCTGCCGGCTTTCATCCTCTTCATTGGCCTGCTCTTCTTCCCCTACAGCCCGCGGTGGCTTGCTTCGAAGGACCGCTGGGAAGAGGCTATTAAGGTGATGGCGGACCTCCACGGCGGCGGTAATGTGAACCATCCCAAGGTCCTCGCGGAGTACAAGGAGATTGAAGAGGCCTTGCGATTTGAGCGCGAAGAAGCACTGTCTAGTTTCGGCGCTCTTATTCAACCTCGCATCTTCAAGCGAGTAATGCTTGGCATCAGTGTGCAGATGTGGTCGCAGGTAATTGTCTTTCGCGGGCAAGGCAAATAGACGGGTTCGTACTGATGTCTCTAATCAATAGTTATGCGGAATGAACATCATGATGTACTACATCGTCTACGTTAGTGAGTATTCTCTGCGGCTCAGATTCGTGTCGAGCTAATATCCCTATTACAGTGGAGGGAGCGCAGATCGGATCTCCCCTTACGACCGCTTCGATACAGTACGTGATTAACGTCGTGCTAACTCTGCCAGCAATTGTATATCTGGATAAGGTTGGGCGACGTCCCATGTTAATATTCGGCTCTATTTTCATGATGGTATTCTTCTTCATCTCGGGTCTGTCCCATTTTGGACTTTTTACAGACTCTAAAACCTAACAAGAGGGACAGGAGCTCTCCAGGCCAACTATGGGCAGCCGAACGACGACCAGGGTAGCAACGATATCACATGGGTCGTACTGGACAACGTCCCCGTATCTTCGGCGATCGTCGCCTCTTCTTACCTTTCCGTGGCCACCTTTGCCACAACCTGGGGTCCTGCTTCATGGACATACACTGCCGAGATCTTTCCTTCGCGGGTGCGCGCCATGGCTGTTAGCATCAGCGCGGCATCCAACTGGCTCTGGAATATGGTGTTAGCGTTTGCCGTACCACCGCTGCTCTGGAATATCAACTGGAAGGTTTATATGATCTTTGCGGCCTTCAACTGTTGTGCCTCCATCCATATGGCCCTTTGCGCGCACGAGACCGCGGGGCTCACCCTGGAGGAGATGGACGACGTGTTCGATTCAGGACACCCAGCCGTATGTGTTCCTTATTCGATTTTAGCTCGTTATATGAGTCAGAACTTTCTAGTCGACCTGACTAAGAAACTATTACTCCGGAGCCATGGCTAAGGTCCCAAGATCCCTTGCTTAGATCATTACTAATTGCTTTTTATTGTAGTGGCGGCCACTTAAGAAGACTAGCCGACTTGACGCCTTACAGAAGGATATCGAGCAGGGCAGAGTCCGCATTTCTGCTCCAATTCAGGGAGAAATTGGAGCTAAGGGGAGCGCAAATAAAATATTTGCACTATCAAATCTTGGGCGTCGGCGCGAACTCCAGGTATTTGAACAATAATTAGATGGAAATAATAGGACGCCATTCAGGCAGCATTCTTACGTTTTCGTTAAAAAGGGATAATCATGCCCATGTAGCCATATGTACTATATTGCCGTAATCTATCTATTGTCTACCGGCCTCCACACCGTACTTCGACTATCGCGTAATTTAAATTTTAAAATACATGGAATACGCAGTTATGCTCCCTAGCCATGATGCGCCGTCCGTTCTATGCCATCCAAGCGCCTCATATGATGGAATTGGTATCTCGCCATGTATTAACAAATGCCTATACTTTAATCCTGCCCTATAGCCTTGCATGAATGGTCGTCATGCGCCCAAATACTACACCATCTAATACAGCGTATTCTATCGCTAAACACGCCCAAGCCCATACATCCGCTGTAGAGGCGGCCCAAAGCCTTACCATCGCATCCTTGCTCTGACGCTTCTGAAAAGGCGTACCACCGGTAGATACCGTCATTTGTAGTCGACGTATATACACTGTTGGAAGTGTTATCCACTTTAAGACGTTATTAGCTATATCCTCCATACCATGTTGTGGTCGTGTAAGACTTTTTGAGAGTATCCTCAGCGAGAAACTTTCCTGGTGAAAAGGATGATGGCTGGTGCGAGGCCATGCCTTCCAAAAGCGATATCAAATCTGTGACTTACTATTGATTTGCCAGTATTGCGGCTTCAGCCCTAAGCTCGCATGATTTACCCATCCGCTACAATCGTTTGATTCGAACTCGATCGCTTTGAAATCTTTGAACGCCAGCGTTCCGGGAATTATGGCGAGCAATGCAATCGCACTCTTCCAATCCTTCATTCTTCCCGTCAAGGCTTGGCTACCTCTTGGCTATTGGGTATTGATAAATTCGACTGTCGGTATTATGTTCGGGTTTGGAGCAGCAGGCGTAAGTTGTTAACAATAGTGGTGGTGGTCCCCCTAGGGATTATCTACCGATGTAAGGGATGCCGAAGCATCCGGTCTTTATTCCGTTTGAAAGACATAACACTCATACACGGGCATTTGTTGAAAGTAACTACATAGACTCTATTGATTAGATCGTGAAATATGACATACTATTACAAAGAGAGACATTGCGGCGAATACAATGCGAACAAAGCAAGCCAATACAAAGATCGACGCGACTTTGACGAAGTTATTCAGAGCAAAGCCTTTCAATATCTCATGGTGCAAGATGGACTTGCATTTTTACCTTACGCTTTATCACAACCCTCGTGCTGAGTTGACCGTTGTTGGTCCAGATCATAAGAATGTGACAGCTTCATTACTGTCATAGATGGTAGGAAGGTATCCACGACTTTAGCATGGTTATAAGATGCAAGGTATGTATGCGAGCTCGTTTTCATTGTGAGGTGTCTATTGGCCTAAACTAATAACCTCGGCATAAATCAAAGTATGTCACCCGCATTCTGACCCTTTTATCTAGTAATAGGTCGAATCACTATCTCTTTAATCTCTGCTCGTTTCCTCGTATCCATCGTACTATTCATCGTGATCTTTATCCTAACTCTTGTCGTCGTCATCGCCATTGTAATTAGGTGATATTGACAGTCCTGTGATCACTTGTGTCCTCGGTCATAAGTTCGTCAAATTGCTGGTCCGTTAATATGATATTTTCCGAACTGTCGAACCATTCAGGTACAGGAAGATTGATCGTCAATGACACACCTGCCTCTCTGGCCGCCGTTCTCAGCAGATCCGTCATGCGCCAGTGTACAAAATCTTGTCCTAAATCTGGATATTCTCTAATTTTGATTGTCTTAACCGCAATGATACCTCGACGGCATCTATCTAGAAGATCAAGTAGCCAATCGATGTTGCGGCCGTTGAGTCTCTTCAGCCATAGTAGGCCGAATGTTCCACGGTTTCCGTGCTCTTCCAGTGCGTCTGTTGACCAGAATAGACCCTGGAGCCAATTAAAATGCACATTAAGCTGACATAGGCCCGGCGGTAACAACTTCCATATTTCTCGCGGCCATGGGCAGCTGCTCGCACTATTTTCTGGGCCAAAGAGGAGACGGCTTTGTAGGGTGAGAGTAGATAAATTCGTAAAGGATGACAGGTCGAATCGAGATCCATCATGAGAAGCAGAAAGGAAATCATCCCCAGTTATCACAAGGGTTTCGAGGTGCTCGGCTAATGGAGCCAATATAGTCGAATAAGACGAGGGACGTAAAGTCTCATCCTCACCATGGTTCATTAAGAATGATTCCCGGTACCTTTTGGGCATCATGAGTGCTAGTCGTTTCAAGTTTGGGGCTCGTGCAAGAATCCATTCCAGAACCTCAAAGTTAACATTGCTCTTGTCCATGTCCAGTTCCGTAAGACATTTAAACATCCTTTCCGACGGAGTTGTAGTAGTCCGGAAGCCAGTTACCCTCATGCGAAGGGCGAGGATGTTGAGAGCTGGTAACTCGCATAGCTTAACCAGAAAGTCTGCAGGTTGAGATGCCCCAGCCTCGAAATCGACTTCTGATAGACAAGGGAAACTACTACTGTCAGATTTGAACAGAGCAGGCAGATACTCCCAAGTACCGAACACGGCAAGCTTCAATTTCGCTAGAGATGTCGATTTTGCTAAGTGACCGAGGATTTCGTTGCATAGCTCAGCTTCCTTTTCTTTGCAGGTAAGGAATGAGGAGCGAATACGGTGTACGAGGGCCGGATTCTCCCGGCAGCTATTGCTCAGCGCACGTGCGCGTATCTTGTCTCTAGCACCGGCACTGAGGGAAAGTTTGATGTGAGAGTAGAGAAGTGTAATAGCCACGGGCGAAATGTATCGACAGGTGAGAGCAACTGCGCAGAGGTCGGGGCGGCCGTTGTCTCTAAAATTAAGGTAAGTAGGGAGGCGAGAGAGAACCTCTCCTAGGATCTCGGCCGGCAATTGATCTAAGGGCATTTTCGTTGACGTGGTTGGTATCGATTCGTGCTCACTTCCTGGAGGGAAAAATGTTGTGTGAGTTTTGGATATGAAAATTCTGAAATAAACACAAAATCATAAATACAAGATAACCCAGAGACGCTTGGGATAAAAGCAGGCCAGTGCTTGGTGTTTGCTCCAAGCAACGCGACATTCTTTGGGGAACTACACAGTCTATGGGTGCCATGAAGGAGTGGCAGCTGCAAGTTACTCTGGGCAACATGATGCCGCCAATTATTCACTGTTTACTACTAGGTACGTATCTTAAACACGAGAATGGGTGCTAGAGGATAATAAGCTGTGCCATGTCTGAGCATTTTGTGGTTATCCGCTCATCTCCCATTGATGATTCAAAGTACTGTTTGAGTTAATCTTTATATAAAACAGAAAGAGCTGTGAAAATAAGAGGATAAAACGCCAAAGTAGAGAGTCAAATGGTCGGACCTAGGATATGAATATTCCCAACGAATGAAGCAATCTTCACACTAGAATGCTTGCTAACAAGCATTAGGTGGTTTTTATAAGGTTTTCATTATTGACAATAAAGGGGTACGTCAACGTATCTCTTCTAAGGCTCCAACTTCGTGTGATGAGAAGACAAGACGTTGGGCAACCCCTGCAGATCTGGGGTGACACTGGAAAACAACCAACAACTTGACTTCTTCTCTTAGCCGCCAACTCCGACGTCAACTCGTCCCAACATATAATGCAGCCCCAATTAAAACCAGCCTTGTCGCCATCCTCACCAATCTTTTTTTTTTTTAGCGAATTTCATTTGATTGCTTTACTTCTCACTCTGCTTTGCTCTAAGTACCACTGAATGTGCAGACAAAATGTCTATTATCACGAGATACTCTGTTTTAGCTGCCTATTGCCTTGGTCCTCTAGTGCGTGGCCCAACAGTCCCAAACCCATCGCGAAAGGTCGCTAATATTGTCAGGCTTTTCTCATACTCCTGTACAGATTCAATTCCCATCCATTAAGCAAGTTTCCTGGGCCAGCGCTGGCCCGGTTCACTGATGGCTATGCCGGTTTCCATGCTGCTCAGAGGCAGCTTCATTTGGCCACATATAGGGATCATCAAATATATGGTACTCACGGTCTCGCTCTGAGCTGCATCCACCGCTGATTAGAGTAACAGGTCCTGTTGTCAGGCAAGGACCGAATCGGCTTGTATTTAATACAGTAACAGCTCTACATGGTAAGGAACATATCACACACTCTAGAGCCCCATTATCCCTAACGAAGACCAGATATCTACCTCCGCCAGCGGGTGACCAAGAGTAAAGTCTACCTAAAGTCACTCCGCAGTACCAACAGGCTAAGCATGTTCAATGCCCTGGACAGAGAGGAACACAGCCATAAGCGGCGAGTAGTGGGTCAGCTCATCACGGAGCGCTCCATGCGACTCTTTGAGCCGACCATGGCGCAGCAGCTTGACGTATTCCTCCGCCAACTTCTTATTTCCAGCCAGAAAAATGAAATTGTCAATATGACGACGCGGTGCCAGCGCCTAGGTGCCGATGTCGTCGGACTCCTCGCCTTCGGCTACGAGATGAAAACGCAAACTGAAGACACAAACAAAATAATCCCGGCCGCCATGAAGTCGATAGGCTATCGCATCAGCTTGTACATGGCGTGGCCTACCATCTCGTTCATCGACCCCGTGATCCGCTGGCTCGGCCGGAAGCAGATCCCCAAGTTCTACCAGGAGCTGAGGAAGATGATCGGCAGGCGCATGAGCATGCCCAAGGACGCGGCACACGACCTCTACGCGGTGGCATCCGGGGACGTCACGCCCAGTGGCGACAAGGGGCTCCAGGACACCGACTTGTGGTCTGAGGCGTCTTTCTTCGTCATGGCCGGCGGTATGACTGTGTCCACGCTCATGAGCGCCATTTTCTTCTACCTCACCCGCCACCAGGAGGTGTACGCACGTCTAGCCGCCGAGATCCGTACCACCTTCCTCTCGGGAAGGGACATCGCCAGCGGCCCGAAGCTTAGCTCTTGCAAGTATCTCCGCGCCGTCATTGATGAGACCATGCGTGTCGCGCCCCCGACCACGGCTACGCCCTGGCGCGAGGACGATATCTATTCGGCCACGCCGCCTCGGTCGGATGGACCTTTGGTAGTGGACGGACACGTAATCCCCCGCGGGGTCGCCGTTGGCGTGAGCCTGTATAGTATGCTCCACAATGAGGCTTACTTTCCCGAGCCATTCGCCTTTCGTCCCGAGCGGTGGCTCGACCCCGAGGACGGTAAAGACAGCGCTTTTGACGAGGAGACGCGGGTGACCATGCGCCGAGCCTTCGTGCCCTTCGCGTTGGGCGACCGCGCGTGTGCCGGCAAGGCAATGGCGTACCTAGAGACGAGCTTGACCATCGCCAAGACGCTGTGGTACTTCGATTTCGAGACGGCTCCTGCGGAGGCGGGGAAAGTAGGGGGAGGAACGCCGGGGAGAACAGACGGCAGGGATCGGGTGGACGAGTATCAGCTCTACGACATCTTCACGGCGGACCACGATGGGCCAAACGTGGTGTTAAAGCCCCGTGCCGAGGCTTTGG
Organism: Hypoxylon sp. PDH2405; assembly: GCA_023628415.1. Classification (NCBI taxonomy): domain Eukaryota; kingdom Fungi; phylum Ascomycota; class Sordariomycetes; order Xylariales; family Hypoxylaceae; genus Hypoxylon; species Hypoxylon sp. PDH2405. Next base: position 555,789 of record JAMAKT010000010.1, read on the forward strand.
ACGAGTTGGGGTCAACAAGCGATGTACAAGAGAGGTACAAGACGAGCTGAATGGTATCCTAAGAAATGCAGAAACTCCTGACAGAGAAAGCCGATAAGCAAGATCGTATAAAGATAATGAGAGGAAGTGTATTCGTTGTGTGTTGTACCTTTGATGGTGAGGTATCAGGTGACCTTCGTTTGCCTGGTTTACCACCAGATCACATGATTACTGATTATCTAATAAGACCCTGTGCAATCAACAACCAATGGGGCAGTCACGTGCCTCCGAGGAAAATTCGAGGACTTTTTCTAAACAGGTATTAAGATCATACCGGTAGCTAGAATAAACATCTTAACTAGGTAGGTACTTTTTCGCTGCTTGGGTTCAGTTGCTGGCGAACCTTGGTAAAGAAGTTGACGCAGGCGGCAGCAGTGAGGTGCTAGATAATCAACAGTCATGTGACCTGGTGAGGATGAGTCAGGTGACCTGATATTCCACCTCGCCCCCTGAACAGAAATACTTGGTCCACAGTAGCATTGAATGGCTGCAAAGCCGTTTCACATAGATCAGTAATAAGTTGACTTCCTATAGCGCAAATATACCGCAATGATTCATTGCTACAGTAAAATGAGTGAGGCTAGCGATTAGCATGAAGCTCCCCACCAAAGGAGGACAGGTGCCAAGAGAATGTTGGTAAAAGCAAGGGTCTTGGGATCAGCGGTACAAGAGGGCTGGGGTTGGCAGCATCCTATTGGAAATTAGAAGTCGGTTGATGAATGCCCAAATGCAAGATGCACCAACACCAGTTCACCGGGGATTTCCAAGAATAGAATATGACGTAGGTAGAGTAAGGACCTTAGGATCCGAGAGAACTGTTAGTTAAATTGAACCCTCTGTTCTAATCCCTGTTCAGCCCCTTTGACACTGGATCCAACACATTAGCCTGCGATATATAGTCTGTGTCAAATCTCAACTTTCTTCTTTGCTTTTCTGAAGTGGCACAGGTGAATTAGCCTCGATGGCTGAACATTTCTATAGTTGAGAGTAATTGCGGTTGCTACTTTGTGTCTCCATCTATGTTCGTCCTGCCCTTGGTAATCCTCCTATCTAGCCGTCAGCGGTTTGTAGGGTCTATTACTAAGGTAGTTCAACTATTGGATGAATGGTAGTGTGGTCGTTCTATTAATTCTGTGTTGATCTATCTTGACAAGAGATACAAACAATAAAGTTCTTCCATACTCGAAATATAGAGGATGTTGCTGTCCCGGACATACGTGCCACGTGGCGCACCTAGGATGAGGTAAGAGAACACGTTGTTCCGCGAGGGACTACAAACTATCTGGCTAGCTCAAGGTATACATACAGAATGCCTCTTTGTCCATCATGTCTTAGAACACCCAAAGGTGAAACATCTGACAATATGCCAGCTGGATCCAATAATTTTGCTTGTAATGAAATTCTCGTGTATCGTACTGTTGGGATTGATTTTAAAATTGAGAATAACACTTAGGTAGACATCTCAACTGTTGCAAAGAGGGCTGTGACGATAGCTGTAATTAGCAAGATGCCTCACATCGGCAAACATCGTGACCAACGCCCACCCTCCGCAACGGGCTCCTCTTCTGCGACAGATTCCTCTTCTGCGACGGGCTCTTCTTGTACGGGGCCGTCTTCACCCAACGCCTTTTCATCGGCAAGGTCAAGCAGTCGCTTTAGATCTCTTTCCGCCCCCTCCAGGTTCCAGTTATCGGGCCAGCCATTGTCGAGCATGATTTTCATGCGTTGTTCGTAAGTTAAGTTTGTATTGACTAAGTTATCCATGTCGTCAATAAGAATGCCACCTTCACCACCATCCTCATCCATACCGGGAAGCCACCCTAGCTTCCTTAGGTTACGCTCACAAGCGGCGAAAAAGGTGGCGATACGAATAGGGACGCCATAACCCCGTATTCCACATTCAACGAATAGGTCATCGTATGAATCATCATCAGGCCAAATGCCATCCGCAGGAGAATCACCAACGCCTGAAAATTCAACCATGCCGTGGTAATTGCCAAGGATAACATTGCCTAACTTCGTATCCAGGAAGACTGAGTGTCCATATTCTCTCTCCTGAGGGCGATGACCTAGCCACACAATATGTGGCGGTATGTTCAGTTCGTCTTTCTCTGCGGTTGCGCCGTTGCGCAGAGCTTTGCCCCTATATGCGGCGCTTCGAATATACCCTTCGCCGATACAACTTACAGGCTCCACATCTGGCAAGATCTGAACCATGCTCGGCATATCAAAGTGCGGAATGTGACGGATGAGCCTCATAGCCTCTTCGTTATAAAACAGGCCGGCGGCCACGTCGGGGTCGGTTAGTTGCGGCCAGCCTTCCGGCGGTGGATACAAAAGCACAGAGTACGACGCAATGCTGTGGGCACGTGAGACGAGCTCGTAGTAGGAGGTAATTGCTGCAACTGTCTCGTCGTGAGAGTACAAGCTCGTGCCTGTATTTTGGGGTTGGTCAGTCGTCGTCATAATTGCTGAAGTAAAGGAAATGTGGGCAAGAATGTAGAAAGTTAGCCTGCTTGGAGTGTGTTGGTTCTATGTGGATTGTTTTATAGGTACTGTACGTACGCGCATTGACCACGTTGAGCACAAACGCATAATCTGAAGTAACAAAAATGTAATTTATATATCGCATCGACACCGATCACGTCTCCAACTACATATCTGGAAACGCTGTTGGGAGTGGGTTGCACTGCTAGGGCTGATTATGCATGTGGAAGAAAATCCTACGTTGTTATTTTGGTGGTGTATTAACCGCCAACATGCAGGTATGTGATAAAAGTTTATGGAGTTAGCAAATCCAGGTTTTATAGATGAAACCCCATTCCAGAAATTCTTATTCCTACTTCAGTAATTGGTATTGATAGTCGTTAGTAAAGGGTAAGGCGTCTCAGAAGTTGGCCAGCAGTAATAGGACGATCACATAAATATCTTAGTCAGCCAAATGCACAACCATCTATTATCAAACACTGTATGTCCAACATTATATCTACTTATGGCAGTTCATAGACACTCATGGTGTTCATGTGGTACCTTAGTGTGCCATAAATAGGCAGAATGAAATCCAACGAATATCCGATATCACTCGGACCGGCACCACTGGTCATATCCCTTATAGAAGAGGATTTCTGGGCAAGGCGGCGCTTTCAGCATTCCCATATAGCCCTTTAATTTCCTATATCGTCAGAAGGAGCGGTGGCTTCTCACCAACATCATTGCGTACGATGCGTTGGTGATAGTGATGGTAATAATAAGGGGGAGGGGGCCAGAAGTGCTATAACCGTGCCTCAGTGGTATGGATAGAGGGACGATCACAGATGATATTTCTTGAGGGTAACATCTAGCCCTCAAATGAATGGAATATATAGAAAATGTAGAGTATAAAGAGTCCGCCTTGATGACCATCAAATGACAATATTGAACACCTCAAGCATCACAGTCTACACTAGTTTCTCTACCATGAAGGTTCACTCAGTTTTACTGCTCTTCCTCGGCATTCTACATGAAGCCACGTCCGATTCCAGTCTCTTAACTCGAGATCACCAACCTGATTCGCAAACCATTGCCGCCTATGAGGTGACAGGCCAGTGTTTTTACTATTATGTCAACGGAAAAGCCAACTGGAATAAGGCGTTACAACCTTGTACCAAATATTGTGCCACCCATGGAGGGCACGGCTACGCTCAAGTATGTACTGGCTCCATCGAACGCCGCCTGACTTCTACTTATCGGAATTCATCCTGAAATAGTGTGATTCGAGCTCATTCAAAAACATTGATATTGAGAAAGCCGGTGGAATGACAAAGTATGTTGATGATGATGGATTTCCGTGGGTGCCAGCACCGTGCAAATGCGAGAATGAAGCCGTGGAAACAATTGCAACCGAGATAATCGAAATAGTCGCCGAGGCGCTAGCCCAGCTGGACAATATCCTCTGTGCCGTGTTCGTCTCTGCAATCAAGGAAATAGCAGACATCGGCCTCATGTTCGTGCCTGGTGGTCAAGCTGTTAGTGGTGTCGGCAAGGTCATACAATACGCAAAGTCAGCCTATGAGAACGGGAGTACGTTCAACTTACCCCTTAAAGCAGACTAAACTATACGCGACTGGTACTGATTACATGTTACTTTACTTAGTGGACGCGGCTGGGTTCTACACCGATTGGGTCGGTAAAGCGTGCGGCGTACCGAACTGGAACTTCAGTCTTGAAAACATGTTCAGTGAGTTAAGTAGCTTTGTAGATGACCTTGAAGCACTCAGCTAATATTTCTAATTAGTGGATATGGTGAACGCTCCAGACTCGATGATGGGACCCAATGTTGCTTCTACTGGCTGCTTGCGCAAGAAGAACATGAGCAAGTGTAACAAACGCAACCCAAAGCCCGATCCAAAGTCATCTAGTCAAGTCCACGGAGGAACAAGTTCTAAGAACGATGATCCACCTAAGACGTCGAGCAAGAAGGAAGATCCATCTAAGACGTCGAGCAAGAAGGAAGATCCATCTACGACGTCGAGTAAGAAGGAAGATCCGCCCCAGTCGACAAGCAAGGAAAATGACCCACCAAAGACGACAGAACACCCCAACGTCTGTAAACAGAAGCGCGCCCCTTACGTGCCAGAGCCGACGAGATTGGTGAAGAAGTTTGGTGATGTTGAGGAGAGGACAGAAGAAGAGTGCAACAAAGGGAAGACGACAACTACTGTGCACCGTACCACTACCGACCCAGCTATTGGTTACTACGTACAAGACAGAAAAGATATGCCCAAGATTACCTGCAAAAAAGAGCACACTCAAGCCTGCTACCACTACCGGTATGTTGTGTTAATCACGCCACGACATTCAATATCACTGCCTCTAGCCTTGGAAAAGGGTTCTTGCTGATGAATTATTTTAATAGTTCTGTTATGTCTAGATGGTCCAAAACAAGTAGCATGACCGAGTGGACATGCCAACAAACAGCCTCAAGTTGGTCAAGGGGGATCAACAGTAACTGGGGGAAGGACGGATCTGCTACCCAGAGCTGGGGTGTGACGGCTATAGCCACCCTTGCGGGCAAGACTCCGAATGCGAAAATAAAAATGCAACATTGGTTCCCTTGGGCCAACGGCTACGTATACAGAGAGAATAAGCTAGATGGGAACGGAAATATCATGAGAGATAAGTTTGAACGTGAGGAGTTTGACGGATGCGATAGGGACGAGTTCCCACCCAGGTATTTCTGGCCGGGCGACGATAAGGCGCCTAAGGATGGTGAGTATGGCCGATCACATCCCTCGCCATCTGGAGAAACTTTGACTGCTAACTCCCGATACTTTATTAACAGTGAGACAATGGGTACGCTTCGTTCCACAAAATCAGAATAAAGGCGCCGGTCAAATGGTATGTACCACCCCTGACATTGTACCTTCAAGAGTTACTTCGCCCAAATCATGTTAACCTCGGGGCCACATAGTGGAAGGGATTTTGTAACGACCATAACGCTATGTCGACGGATAAAGGAAAGAAAACATATGTAGTAAGCTCGAATTTAAAATCAGATAAGCCGATTACTCGGGTAGAGCAAGCTCAGGGAAAGGATAAGAGTAAGTTTCACCGTCTTCTATTAGCATGCACGACGTTTTTTACTAACGCTATTCCCGACCCGCATAGCCATACATTCAACTGTCAAAATCAGCACACTCCGGGCCATCTTCAGCATATCCGAGTTTGAAGGACTTAAGCCCGATGATGACGGTCTGAAAGAAAACCCATGCTACCCGAAGGCCTTGATCGATGACCCCGGCTGGGCGATTTTGACTGATGACGAATGGTACAAAGAGCACCCCGAAAGCGCGAAGAATGTCGGTAATTACCGCAAAGCACCCAGTAAAGCCCTGGTGGATGCAGCTAAGGCAAAAGTCGACGCTGCCAGAAAGAACGGAGAGAAGCTTGATGCCGCAGGACCCCGTGACATTGCCTCGATGAAGAAAATCTTCCGCGCGAAGTCTGACCAAGCCCTGTGGAACAACGTGGTGGGTACGGGAGATGGCCAGATCCCGGAGGAGCTTTGGGGAGTCTTGCCGAGCATCCCCAAATTCTCAAAACCGAATAAGCGCAGCTTCCTTGAGCTTGCCGCCTCAAACGATACCCTAACACTAGAGGATCGTGACGCAGACGATTTGGATTGGGATGGTCACGAGGACGATGTTGACCAAATGGACGACGAAGAGCTGCGTAGATGGTTGGAAGACTACGAGGAGATGGTGCGTCGAATGTACGAGGACGATGAAGATTCTATGGAAAGCCGCACAACGCCTGCAGAGGTCCCTGCAGAACCCACTTTGGTTCCCAGGGACGAGAGAGAACTTATCCATCAACCTACTCCGGCTACTGCAAGATCGAACGCCTCGGGTAAGATGCCTGTTCCAACTCAGGTGTGAGTCTCTCACCATCAGGTTCGAGAACCGCCGCCGCTATATATCATACAGATCTAGAACGTGATTAGCGTGCGTAGGTTCTGGCCCTAGGATGGCATCGTTTGTTTGCGCGGTTATTCCTTGTATTATACGGGGTCTGGAAATTCCATCCATTTCTATGATGTTTTATGAGATATATTCTTCGACATGACCTTGAATATCTGCTTTATATTTACATTTACAGAACGGAATATAAATTAAGAGCACCTTTAAACATATATTCTCAATTTAGGATGTTTTTCTGTTCTCCCGTTTATCTTCATCCTACCCAAGCATTGTGACAACCTCAGCTCTGTTGAAGCACTTCTCCTCGTCTGGGACTACCGTCGTGAGATAGTCTTAGTCGGTGAAGATCTAGTGATCATTTTCATCAGCCTGTGAGAAGAAAAGGGTTAGGTACCTAGGTATTCTCTGATCGATATTACTGGTGAAGCCAGGGATCGTTAAGAAGCTGCTTCGCAGTCTTCCTATCTTCGGGACGCCATTGCAACATTCCTCGCACGAATTCCACGAACGCCTGTTTTTCATTTCCTTCCAGATAATGTACAGACTTCTCAAGACTTGCATCTTGAGGTACATCGACAGCAGCTTTCCATTGCCCTAAAATTGCCAAATGTGGGCCAGTGTTAGATATCAAATCATATATTAACACATGTGTATATTAGGAGTTTGTCTTACCATCGCTAGTGAAAAATTCCTCACTCCTCACTCCTCTTTGAATTAGATCAACTGGTGGAGGGCCTAGTAGGCCTATCACTTCAGCGAGATGTGCGCGAGTGGAATATCCCTTCCCATCTGGATCTTCTCCGTGGAACAAGTGCCTTCCTTCATAAAGGTCCCAAATCTAGACGGAGAAAAGAGCAAGGGTAAGTAAGATAGTTAATATTCTTCAGTCAAGGGACGAGAAATAGAAAGGCAACTAACCATAACTCCGACATTCCATATATCGACAGGATAGCTCCATTCAATTTTCAACATGACCTCGGGCGACCTATACACGTTTGGCTGGGCATCATGGTTTCGTTTTTCATCCCCTGAAACGGCAGCCCCGAAATCACTTAGCAAGACATTTCCGAAGACTTTGGGCAATTCGAACTGGCGAGACAAATAGATAGTGTTGTCTCCTATAATCTTCCGTGGCGTAGGGGTTTCTATCTCGGCTCTTGTGAAATACTCGAGAATACTATCATCCGCGATCTCATGGAGTATATTATCGGCCTTAATATCTTCACAGGTAGAAAAGATTGGTCAGATTGTCTCGAGTGAAGGGGTCATGAGTGCTGCGATACTAACCTGTATGAACGATCTTACATTCAGTATGTAAAAAGTCGAGAGCGAGGAAGAGCTGCTTGAGTCCTGCCTTAAGAAGATCGTCTGTAAAGCGGTTGGAGGGGTTTCGAAGTAATAGGTCGCGCCAGCTATCCCACATAGGCTTTTGTACAAGACAGTGGTGGTCACCACCAGGACGCGGCAATACGAAGGTATCCAAAGCAGCTGCAACATGGCGGCTACCGGGATGAGCACGATTCCCCTCGCTCAGGCGCTTGTACATTTCAAATTCATGCTTATACCTGGCTCCTCTCGCATATATCTTTAGAGCAACATGGCTATGTTCTCTAAAATCGGTTATTAATTAGAATTATGATACTGGCGGGAAGTTGTGAGAGGTGTAGGCTAACTCACTGGAGATTCTGAGCAAGCCAGACAGTAGACGTGCTCCCAAACCCAAGTTTTCCTAGTACTTGGTACTTTGACGCATAAACATCGCCAATTCTCACAGGATAGAAATAGCCTTTTCTGAACTCATCAAATTGTTCCTCCTCGACGACATAAGAATCGTCAATTATATCGAACCCCGTTGTCGGGAATCGTAAAGGGGCTAAGGGTACACGGCGGGAGATGCCACGAGCCCATCGCAGAAGAGAAGCCATAGGTATAACCTGCCTGAACAATTCTCTTCGTTAATAAATGAGACAGTGAATGGGATGGGCGATGATGATGCAAGCTGCGCTGGCGATCATCAGTGGTACTGTGAATGGAACGACTCGCTGCCCACGGCGATGTTGATTGACTCACAGTGAACTAGTTTCGGTACATCCCGCATTGAAGTAAATGTGAGCAAATATGAACACCCTATACTGTAGTGAAGTTAGGCTCCGCCATATTTAGGACCTGTTGATGAGTGAGTACTCCAAGATCGATCAGCTACCTGTGTTGGCGGCTCACTCTACACAAATTGTTAGGGGCTCTATTGCTTAATACCGTATATGCTGCTAAACAGATAGTGAGTTACTAGTTAAACCGTTTAAAACACACTCGCCTATAAGCAAACGCTAAATGGGCCACAATCGTCAAAACAGTCTGCTATAGATCAAAAATAGGCACTTACTAAACTCATCTCCTATGTTTCTCCTCTATGCCTCAGTTAGCTCATGTCTGGTGTCCTCCGAAGGCCATAACATCCGGCGGTAAATGATTAGATTTGTACCTCAGAAGCAGAGATCGAACGGCAGCTTACGACAGGGCGTATGAAGTGCAGGATAACTCGTCAGCGTCTCCTAGTAAGTTGTACAAGGCCTTTCGATTACCATTTTGTCGTCTCACATTATCGTATATTTTCTGTATCACTCGCATTCGCAAACGGGGATAGTCCAACTATCTTAGTCCACTCGGAGCCAGCGACAGATCCCAAATCCACCGAGCTTCATCACATCACCATGCGTTCCGCCTCATGAGAATCACTGTAGAATTCCTTGTCCCTTCATCCTATTTTGGCGCAGTGAGCAAAAGCTACTATTCATTAGTCCATATCTAGTATGAATATCTACCTTGCTAGTATAATCATGACCAGGCTTTAAAAGGAGTCCACAGATTGGTTGGCCTACGTGAGTGCGCCGCATTGGGATGTTTGAGTTATACCCACCCAGGATCTGTAGAATCTAGGGTAGTAAGTTGTGATGCTTATATTCAAAAGGTAGGTCTTAGACAGCCTCGCGAGGCATTTCTACATGCCGGGATTCGCCCCGCTGAAGCTCCGTGAGCTAACAAGACTCAGGTAGGACTTGAGGCGAACAGGCAGAATCGGAGTTCAGCTCAAATCGGCGAGGCAGAGTCAACGGTTGCGTTCTTGGATGTTAAATCTTGACATTGTGCTTCAGCAATGAACTTCCAGTTGGAATATCGATATCTCATGGAATGTAGTTGCATAGGTAGCAAAGGAGTCCAACGTGAAACGTTGAATAGATAAGCATCTTACTAATGAAACAAGAGTCAGAATGAAACATATAAAGCCGAGAATTTCCCGTCGTTAAGGGGGGAAAAAAATCAGCATACGTCATCGTTCTCTTCGTCAACTGTTTCGGCCCCCAAAAGTAACAGCGTTATTACTAGGTAGAGTCATCTGATATTGATACACCATTCATCAATTTGGTACCAGGAACCAGAATTTGAAGCAGATGAAATCTGTTGATTTCAACACGCCATCAGAATCCATCACCCGATTTACGTTTGCTAGAGCCTCAGCCTTTAATTCCCAACGGTGTGGTTTCCTAGCAAACATAGACAGACATCGTGGCTTAGTCCTTCATCCTACCATGGCTATGCCTAACAATGGATATACCGATTATTTTCCTGGACCCAAAACGGCGGTCACTAGTATAGCTAAAAAGAAAGCATCGCGACAATAGCTTGATGGTGATTGGGTCTAGCAGCTATTAAAGGTGACAAAGATCCAGGCTGTCGGGTCGCTCTACAGGCTGCATGACGGTCCACTACCTAAGACGAGCGGCGCAGCGAGCCACGCAAACAACCACGGTTTCGCGTATCGCTTCTATATAATAGCGCCGGTGACAGAGGCGAAGACGGGGCCAATATCCCTTTCGCTATTTGGGTACGATCGAACCAATCAGCTCGCAGTTCGTCTAGATCCTTTAGATACTCGTCACCGACGGCATCAGCAACGCGCGCTTACATAATGAGGATGACGGGGGAATCGGTGAATTGCAACAAATTAAAAAAAAAAAAAAACATTCCGCCGACTTCCAATCCCATCATTAGGGCGCAACACAGCTCCTTTCGATAGTCAGCGTAAGGGAAATTAAAATAAGGGAGGTTAATAAGCCGGCAGCGTCGACGATTCAAATCTGACATACCTAGGTAGCTTATTAGATCCTGCGGCTCGGTGTCATCAACAGTTCTACAGCTCTGCAGTACAGTGACGTAGACAGGTCGTCGCTGAGGCCGACTTGTAACTTTCACCTACCTATCCTAGAGGTAGGTGAAGGTAAAAGGACCTTTCCAGGAAGCCTTCTTCGACCTCCCCCGAAACACGGAAGGATCTGTAGAATCCGATCAGCAGTTTCGAGAATAGTGGACGGTCCGCCTCGTCCATCCTCGCGGATCTTCCTTGTGGAGACTCGATCCAGTTGGTTCTTCTACATGCCTATATGCCTATCTTCCACATCGTTAAGGCAAACCATCGACTTGCCCGTTGATCGAGGTGTCCCAACGCTCGTGCCGCAGTCTTCAACGCGGCCATCCCTTGTTGGCGGCGAGCGGTGAAGCATGCCTACGTACAGCGTCCTTGTGCCATGCGACATATCGAATTCGCATTCTATTCCTGGGGCCGAGCGGGCTATTCCCAAGGAGGCACAGTATTGAATCCACAGCGCGAGCCGCGCCTCTGCGTATCCTTTGTGCCTTAGCTAGCTACCTCCTAACAGCCACCTTGCACGAGCGCGAAGTGGAAGAAAGCAAATATTCTCGAATATCAAAATATCACATATCGCACAAATATAGCTAACGCAAATCTTTATTCATAGCACTTAGATCTCGGCGGATCTGCCTCCGGGGTAGGTAGGTTGCACAGCATGTATCGTTCGTACGTACCCATAAGCGCGGCCCCCAAACCCCCAGATAGACGTACCTAACCTAACGTGCCTATTTCTGGAATCCTTCCAACCTCGCCTAACATGGGATGGAGGGCCAAATACCGAGGGACGTGCATTGCATCGGCGGATCGGGGGATCCGAGCAAAACGTTACCTAGACGTTAGGTAGTAAGTGGGCACACCACATATACCACATACTACATACACTACATCACATACCTAATCTCGTACTATAGGATAGGATAGAAATAAGAGTATCCAATGAAGACACGAACGATGCGATCAAGTCGATCTTGCATATCTATAGGGGACTATTATGCATCCAAATATAGGCAACAATAATCTCCATCGTTCGTTCGTACATCCGTCCCCAGTGAGGCCGAGGAGCGTCATCACGACGGTGAACCAAAACAACAATGCTGCCCGCCCATAATAATTAGGCGCGCAAAATCCTACGTTCCCATTGCCCGAGGTAAGTTAGGTACGTACATACCTACCTCTATACTCACCGCACCCATAATTCGTACTCAACGCACAAACCACAAGGTTCAAAAAAGAAGTCTCTCGTACTTGTGTTACCGAACATAGAATTTCCATTTCAGTAAGCTTCAACTACCTATGTATTTTCTTTCTACTCTATCGGTCCGACCGAGCAAGTTCCATCGGTGCTATTAGAAACCCGTACCCATGCGAGGTAGTACCTATCAAGCCCGAAGAATTTGTCACTTTTTTTGCTTTGCTTTGCCTTGTAACCTAGGACACCTAATGAATCTTGATGTGATGTTGTATATTGCCCTTGCCCTCTTTCCCGCTATGCTTGCAGAGACACTCAATGCCAGAATGCACATGATGATGCCACGCACTTCTCCGCCAACCCTAGATCCCTATTATGCCCGTGCCCCCTTTCCCTTGTAAACCATGCCTGATCGCCTAATGCCCATTATTAGAAGATGCTGCGAGTGTAGGTATCATGACGATAGGGTTCTACCCTCTCTAATGGGGAAAAGAAGTAACAGAAGTCACGAATTCCTCAGACCCCCTTTTTTTTAAGCGTATCTCGATTCGTAACAATCTACGCCCCTACCCTGACCCCCAGAACTCCTTGCTAAATGCAGAAAACCCCAGATTACAAAGGAAATGATGTGCCGAATGATTCAATCATCGCACTGTAATGCTGCCACAGAACATCCGTCCCCACATGCCCCTTCCAGTTCGAGCGCGCTTCGCCTTAGCGCTGCCATCCTGAAGCGCGCGAAGGTCGTCCGCGCTAATCTCGTAGGGAAGTAGTTGCTTCGATTCCTTCGCGGAATATAGCTTGCTGGGCGGGTCCATGACGACCTCGACAGGTGAATCGTAGAGTGAGCCGTCGTAAGATGGGTAGCTATCCTCCGGGTCTGTAAGCGGCGTTGACGACCTTGAGTGCTGTCGCGACGAAATAGATGAGGCGTAGGAGCTTCCGCTGCTGCTAGCAGCTGAGCTATATACCAATCCAGGAGGCGGCGACATGTCGTGTACCATACGGATGGTCTCGTACGGCGGCGTAGCTTGTCTTGATCGCGAGCTTCCACGAGAACTGGGAGGCGTAGGGAACTGCGAAGCTGCCCATTGAGCGGCTTCCTGCTGCTTCCGCTGCTTCTCCTTGCGCTGCATGCGGCGGGCGTGCGAAGCTTCAAGGTTCTCGCGGATAGGCGCCAAGAAGGGGTCTAACTCGCGGTAGAGATCATCCTCAGTAATCCGTAGCTCCCAGTCCAGCAAGAATAGCAACTGCTTCTCCATTAGGTTAACCTCCGTACGGCTAAATCCAAAGCTGAAGCCCTCGGTGTTCATGTGGCTGTAAGTGGCCCAATGCTTGTTCTTAGGCGAGCTGTCATTGAGGTACTTGGCTGAGAGAATGAGAGCGGCCAAGAAAATTCTGTGTGTTGTGCAGCGCAGGCCTTTAGCCATGGGCTGTAGTCGAGACTTTAATCGGTTCAAATAGACTAATGTGGACATTAAAGTCGGCACCTGCACGTTAGAAGAGCGGACCAGTTGTGTGATAAATTCCTCTAACGTCGGTAAACCACTGTCGTCGCATCGGATAGCTTTGGGAGATGGCGTCCGGGGTGGTGTAGGATATTGCGACTTATGAGCTGGGGGAGGCATCATATTAGGATCGCATTGGATGACATCGCGCGCAGCACGAGCCAAATATGCGATCATTGCCGGGCTCACTGGCTTGTAGACAAAGTGCTCGAGAGCGGCGGCGTTGAGCTCGCTCATGGGTATCCTGGATGTCGAAGACATTGTGTGTTCCAGGGTATGTGTTGCTAAGACGAAGTGGCGAATATAAAAAGTTGATGACTAACTTTTCAACACCGACGAAGAAATATATTCCGAATAATGGAATATAGAAACAAACGGCAACACAAAGCGACGTTAAAGACCCAACTAGAAAATCCGGGGAAACGATGATAGTTGGGGTGAATAGTTGATAATATATCAATATTATTAATACCAACAAGTCAACAAGTGACTAGGGTAAGAACAGGGGTAAGGGGTGTGGGAGTACGCGATAGGATGCAGGATGGTGGAATGGGTGTATCACGAGGCGGAGCCTATGGTCATATCAAATTGACAGTGACTAGTTAGGCGCAACACAACACAATTACTGTGAAGGGTATGCGTAAGAGAGCGTCCGTGTGTGTGTGACGTGAGGAATGGTCGAGGCTGAGCCGAATTACTGGGCTAAATCTCGACTTCCTTGCTAAGATTCCTTGCTAAGATCGACGGCTGATGCGCTAGGTTCGCCTGGTCTGGGCTGGATTCGAAAAAAAAATAGTGGATGGTACGAAGGTACCAAAAGTGTGTCAGGGGTTCGAAATTCCAAGGTTATTAGTGCAAAGCCTTCCAAAAGGAGGTGGCAGCCGCTAGGATAGTGGCAGGTGCTAGGTGCAGCTGCTTGAGCGGGTGCCTATGCAGGGGGTAGGGGAGGGAAGGCAGGTTGCAGTGCCAATCTGGAGTTCCGGATGTGGCCGTACAGGGGGGTAGTGAGCAGTTGCCCAAGTAAACTAGTAGCACACGAAAGGTACCTAAAGTAGTACGTTACTCCTCGGTCGGCGGTCTTCCCGGGTTGCCTCGGAAGATCGGAGCTCGCTTTGCTAAAATTCGATTAATTCTGTCTCGCCTCTCGCCGAAAGTGGAGGGTGATGGAATAGAATCGTGGTAGAGTGGAATATATATTCTTTTTCCTTCTTGAGGCGAAAAGAAAAAGGAATACCAGGGTATCGAAATCAATTGTCGGGTGTCCACGCACTCGAAATGTGGCTTCGTTGTGAGAAGTGGATGTCTCGTTTTTCCTTTTCAGGCGTTGTAAACGTATTAATGCAATACGAATGCGAACAGGGCTTTATGAATATTAATGCCTCCTATGGTGGCTGACGTGGACAGGTTTCCGGAAAGTGTTTGATAGTTGCTAGAAGACTGCCGAATCGATTATAGGGAAGGACTAAGTCAACTAAGCAGCTAAGCTCCAATGAATGTCTTGCTCAGTAATGAGTGGCGAACGTTTTTAAAAAGAAGGCGAGGTTCCCGAGCCGGCGGAAGACCTGGAGTTGGCTAGATTGGTTGGGAATGATCGGAATGGTTCGAATTGTTCGAACTGCTAAAAACGATTGCGCCTTGGTGTCAAAATGCGAAGGAAAGGGAAAAAACCTCCGAAACAGTAGGGTGTATGCGTCTTGCGTAGGCTGAATAGTTGTGAAGTGAAAGACTGACGAATCTCGCTGATGCTGACGAGTAGTAAAGTGGCTCCCGATTGCTCCGAGCCTCAAGGCGCAGCTTGTTCGGGGAGTAACGGGGGTCTTATAAAAGAGAAAAGACTGAGATGGATGAATCCGAGTCACGAGGACTTGCGAGATGACGTGCGAAGAAGAAAAAACCTCGTAGCACTTCGAAATGAATAATAAGTCAACCAAAACACCGCAACTTCTTGTCGGCTAGTTGTGTGACCAACTGTGTCTTGTACTGTATCGTGTCTTGTGTCCCGAAAAAGACTTGATGAAGTGCGCAAATCAGGCCTGATATATAATAAGATCTACCCGAGTTTTATTAAGACCAGGGAAGCTACGTCGATCCTGTCAAGGAGGTTGTCGTGGAAAAGAGGGGCTGGAAATGGCAGGTTGAAGAAATGTATAGTCATTAATTGCCGAATAGTCTGTGGAGGGACGGCGGTGATAACGATAGACTGGCCGGAGTCTACAAGAGTGGGTTCGTATCGTGGAGTCTCGTATCTGTCGTCAACGTGGGTGGCTGTCTGTCGTAATGAAAATAACCGGTTCCCTTCAATACTGTCGAAACAGAACCAAACTCATTCCACACAGTAGCTTTTCTTTTTTTGCTTCTTTCTTTCTTGTGCTCGGCTTGTGATTGCTCTAGATGATGGAAGGGAAGATTGATGGAAGGGATCTGGGGAAAGGAGTGTGCGTTTCCAGATCTATATCTACTTTTTTTCACCTCTCTTCACCACAGGGGGTTTTCCCAATGGGGTTCATCTGGATGCGAATCACAAGTATGTGGACGTGGATAGGGCGTGGGAGGTATGTAGGTCGCCAGGGACCCCATCCAGCCCATCTTGCGAATTCACCCCTAATCTAGGATGTATACAAACATAGACCCCCCAAAAGGCTGAAGTCGCGACCATTTGAATGGCTAACGCTTTACAACTCATTCACGACCCGCCCGCCTACAGTATGCGCCGCATGATCCCTTTGGTCAAGAATGACAGAGGCGGGTGAGTAGTTCATTGGTGTAAGTGGTTCATAGGTTCGAGACATGAAACAAGCGAGTGAGGGGTCGGTTCTAAGGCCAAGATACTCGCTGGAGCCACCCGGGCCACCCACTAGAGGACAGGGGGGGCTAGTCGCTAAGGTCCCTCTATGAAAGACACTACGTAGCAGCGAGTGGTAGCGCTGTTCACAGGGCCACAAGCACTCGCCAGTGACACTTGACACGCATGTTCAGGTTCCAGTTAGCGCATTCATCTCACCCAAGGGCTAACCGCAAACCAATGGTTCTCTTTCATTCAACCAATAATCTTGGAATAACAACCTCGACCAAGAATTGAAACGGTGCTGCAAAAACATGAGCAAATAGTAAAGAATTTACTAGTCGCTTCCGTTGCGACCCATTCAAACATCAAGCTATCTCTGGTATACGTTCTACGCGTATTCTAAATGTTGATAACGTTCGATGAAGGGTATTGTTGTCAAAATAGTGGCCTACCAATTGGACCTGCATCGAGACATGGATTCGATTCGGGAAAAGCAAGCCGCAAAGATGACTGGCTGGTTACACCTGATCGAGACCAATCAATCTTGCATAACCAAAACCAGAAAATGGGCCAAAAACAAATTGCAGACCCTTGAGAAGGACGAGTTTTGACCCTCACGAAATATTGATTCGCTGTATCCCCATGATCTCAACAATATCTTAGCTTATCTTCTAGGTTATATGCTTTTACGCATCGTCATCTATAGTCGAAATTGATAAATGTTCTGCTTTCTTGAAACGAAACGGACGTGGTCGATCACCCCAGGTTGCCCAGTTTTTCTCCAGTTTTTGGATTCTTCATTACAGGGTACATTTGAACCACCTATCCACCTATGCCTGCTGGATCTTGACCGACTCTTCTTACCTAGGTAAGACGTTGACGCATCCTTAAGCAGCAAGGCGTATCGAACCCCTCAAATTGTCGCTAACTGGTGGAATGTGTTCCTAGCATAGAGGATCCAGCTCACCACGAGTGGCTTGCACCCCATCTGCTGCTGAATCGTGGCAAGGTCCACGCAATGAGGCGACGGACAACCAACATTCCAGAGGATGGATGCTAGCTGGCTAGATAACATTATCGCGAATGGTCTTGTTATGATTGGCCTCTCCGGCCTCTCCTGCGCCCCCTATCTCAAGTGTAATCCCATGGCCATCAGATAGTCGTGGATAAAGATATGGAATCAACAAACATGGCCTGCATTGAGTCGCTAGCATAATAGAAGAGTGTGATTCTCTCGGCGGAATCGTATGCTTGTTAATTCTCTCAATTATTCGTACACAATTACGCATCTGGGCAGATAAACCCCTCCAATATCATGCACTATTTCCTATTTTAGACAACACGACGCCGTTATGGCGTTTCAAGATTTATCCGAGATCTCACTCCCGCAACTCCCTTCAAATCAGAATTGACATCACCTGCGTACGATATCACTGGAATGGAGCTGCCCTCCTGTCGTTAATACCTTGGCTAAGGGAAGGGGTTTTTGCTCTCTTGCCCGAAGCCACACATTCCATAGCAATGAGGCGTAATTGTCTTGCGCAGCCCTAGCAAAAAGATCTTAACCAGTGTCACAGACCAGATCATTATCATCGCTGTTATCATCCCTGGTACCCTAGAAAGCCCACAGCTTGATCCAGGGTAGCATTGAACCCCAAAAACTTAAAAAGCAACTGCAACGTCACCTATAAAACTTCGTATTAATATCATTAAAGGGGATCTGATGAATACAGCAATTCAAGTTGTCCGGCAGAAAAGGAATGCATTGCATTTGACAGACTGCAGACACTAGGCAACTAAGCCAACTTGTTCATGGCCAAGACTTCACCGCCGTTCACCAGAAAATATTTTTCCTCCAGACAGAAGCCTAAACTAAGCCAGGTACCCGTATGCATATGCAAGTGTGTCATGTACCTATTTGTTGTCCGTACCTGATCCAGACCAGGAAAAAATCAGGGTCTACCTAATCGCGACTTGAATGCCGCCATTGGCCAGAGCCGTCTAGAATCGAAACAGACCAAGTCATTGTTGGCGGTCCAATAGTTTGCGAGTGTTTAGCCATCTCCGGGAACGGGTGCCAATTAGGCCGTGTGGCTGAATCGGACAGGACATTTGCTTCTCGGTAGGCCAAATGGCAGGTGCAGACCACTTTAGGTATGTAAGACATTTATGCCTCGGCCTCACGAAGTTATGGAGTTATGGACAGCACATCCATACACACACACACTACATGCAACACTTTACATACGAGAAACAAACAAACAAATAAACAGGGTCGGCATATATTCTAGACGTTGCACTATTGTAAAATACGATATGGTCGACTGACGTGACGTTGCGATGCTAAAATGTCTTAGATAGAATGTGTGCCTTGAACGACAATAACAAACCACTCAGCACAACCTGCTGAACCAAGTAATAATTCGACTACTTTTTTTTCAGCAGCACAAGGGGGGGTGGAATACCCTCGGTCTAGCTATCCCGTCAGATATGGGGAGAAAGAGTGTGGCTTATCAGCACTATACGCAACCACTTCGATTAATTCGATCACTCCGCTAACGAATTGGCCGATCCACTTCCCGAATGGGCAGGGCCAAGATGTGGCTTACTGCTGTATGTCTTGCCCGTCCCGCTAACGAGGGCTCGTTTCTCATTCACATAGCAGGTTTTTCCTCGGGCCTTCTGAACTACCGCGGTCTTGTTGTGCAGAATCTTATGCTACCACTTATCCTATAATCTTCCGCCGCGGCCGTTATTCTAAACTAAGGGTGCGCCGCTGCACGTCATATGGGATAGTGCCGACCATTCAAAGCCACCCCGAAGCTGCTACTAATACATGTATGTTTCTCTGAGCCGCTACCTACTACCTAATAGATATGTCGATGTAATCCGCTTGCTCCGTTCCCTCCCATCGGCCGATGTAGGTACGGCCGACACACACACCCAACAGTTGGATCGATCTCCGATGCCTATAAGCAATAACATTACGGCGATATATTAAAGATATTATTGTCTTGCGCTCTGACAAATAGCGGCTACAGCAGGTACTACACCAAGCCGTGGAGCTGAACTGCATGTCTCGAGGGAAATGGAAGGGCAGACTAGCGAATTGTCAACAAAATAGGCTATCCGGCACATTCTGTGTGTCGAAGGTTTTAGTCACAAGCTTCAGACAACAATAACAGACGGTGCGTAATACGCTTCAGTGAAACACGCATCGTAATCAATCTCTCCACCTCGGAAGCAGCGCTTGCGAGCCGGAGGCCTGGCGGCACTTCGCGGGCTGAGGCGGCTACCGGTGCCCTGGACAGCGCGGCTACTGATCTCGGAACAATAAGCGAATCCCATCTCCCTCGCTTCTCCCCGTCCGGCGGCTAATTACTACCTACATGTCGTAATGCTAATCAAACCTTGGAGCCGCCCGTTTCAACAAGCGCAGCGAAATAAATGTAGTATAGTATGTAGGCACGATCCGCTTCGATCCCCATCATCCTCCCGGGCAATTTCACCAAGCGCCGCGCTTCGCAATTCGTAGCTATCTTGAGATTAAGGCAGGAACACACAGTACATGCGCATGATGCCGTATCGCGCGAGTCCCAGGTTCATTTACCATGCACTATCAATTCATACACTAATTGAGGTATTTGCTTTATTACTCTTTTACTAGGGAGTCACCCCACGGACGCTATGTGAACGCGCTTAATCCCGCAGCGAGCCAATGGCATTTGCCGCCGGGGGGGCCAAAAATAGCCTATCCCGCGATTCTCCCGCGGAACCGAAGATATTGGCGGCTCCATCCTTGGCTATGAAAAGAAACAAACATTGTTGAAAAAGTATGTACGTAGGAATAGCACTCTCTTCCTGCGATACAGATCATTGAATCCTCATCAATCCGCCCCGCCGACAGCGACCCGTTTCTTCACGCTCGGACGTCGAGGTTCCCGATGCAAGAATGGTATGTCGTGGACCGTGAGGAAGGATTCGACTGTATATAGGTATTTTGCATTTTTGGTGTCTAAATAAGGCAGATCACTGTGCCATTGGAGCATATAAACGGCGTATCGGGTGAGATCCAACATGGTCGCATCTTAAGCAGTGTGCTCAGACCGCTGTTTCGAAATCTTCTATCGAAGGCTAAACTTGTCTACAACTGTAGAGCACATACACACATACATATATCATCATGGAAATTCGAGCATCCGTTCCTCAAGATAGATTTTAAGAGCAAAAAAGAGCATATTATGATTGCAATCAGCGCTACTGCAACTGAAGCTTTGAAGTTACCTACTGTAAATATCGAGCCTTCTCTAATTACCGTGCAGTCTTCTGCATGCGCTCAGACATTTACCAACTATAGATATCATTTCGGCACATCGCGGTCCGTGTTAAAAAAGCATGTCTACCTACCTACCTAATGATACGTCATATTTCCTTAACGCCAGACAAGTCTAATTTTACGCTAATATCCCACACGATTAGATTCATCTCATTTTCCACACCCTAGCGGTACCGACAGCCTACTATGTAGGATAGAAACGCCTGGTTCTTGGTAAATGATGCAAAGTCGCAATCACCGAGGCCATCAACTCTAGTCGCCGAATGAATCATTGTGGCTAACGCTGTTATCTCGGGTTTAGAGTAGGTAAGCAGCAGCCGAGGTCCATTGATTCTATACCTTGCAGTGCTGAACTGCAGCCTAAGATTACAATATCCTAAGAGGCAGTGCCCGGCCATTGCCTCCCGGTAAAGTGGGCCTATTCTCTGCCGGACCCCGAGGCTCCCGGAGTGCTAAGCCCGATTTTGATGAGAGGCGGTATGGCAGGTGCGACTCAATAGCAAGAATGCCTATGTAGCGGTTTAGGTAGGTACGATGGGCATGGATTCGAACGACGCGCCACTTAAGCCTGGTACAGCTTCAACTCTTCTAGATAGACGTATGAGATTGTCTATAACGAAAGTATGTACGCTTAAACACGCTGCCAAAGGACAAGAGCTGTATCAGCTTTTCTCTTCCCAGTGAACCGGTGGATCTCATTAGAATTATCATTGACATTCGGAGATTTCAGCTTCTGTTTACAATATTCAATCGAAGTACTTCCACCATTTGACCATGATATAAGTTCATATGACATATTCACAATGACTAAATACTAATAACTACAACATATAAAAAAATTTCAAAGTCATCAATTGATAAATGAAGCGCCACCTACACCAAATGAATCATAAGCCCCTGCGTGAGAAGTAAAATCTAGGTATCTTAAGAGTCCCCAAGGCATTTCATACGCAATTTCATAATTGCCCTTCTCCTCTTCTTCCCTAACCCTTCAACATGACCCGAGGACACCCGTACGCGTCCAGGTTGACCTTAACGTAGCTTATCCTAACAATACCTCCTATTTATTCCTTCATCTTGACATAATTGCTAGGGAATATGCCATGTCTCGAGCCGATCATACCAGTCCTATGCACGTGAAATATCAGTATCAAGCTCTCAGCTGCACAAGCAAGATCGAGTACTTACCACCAGTCGTTATCGCTATCCGTCTTCTTCAGCACCGTGATAATCTCGCCTTTCTTGAATCCCAAGTCACCAGGCTGATCCGGCTCGAAAGTGAACAGCGCAATCGCCTCATTCTTCTTCATCAACGCCGCCTTGCTAGCGAAATTCGGCTTCGGCGCCGCGGGTCTCCCAGGGCCTATTTTCTTCTCCTGGAAGCCGCCGATAGTGGACGCAGGCCGGTCGCGGTGGCCAACATTGCTACTAGCTGGGCGGTCGTACACGTCGTCCTGCCAGGTATGCGCACGTTTCGGTCCGCCGAATTCGGTTTGAACACCAGTTTGAGTTTGAGGTGGAGGTTGGGGTTCACCGTACGCACTTCCTCTTTGGCCGTTCCATACTACGTCATCGTGACGCTCGTCATACACCGGCACGTCATTGTACATGGCATCATCGACAGTGCCCTGACGCATACCTGCGAAGACCCTCGAGTTCAAGACAGATAGCAAGGGAGCGGCTTGGGGCGGTGGTGGAACAGCACCCGTGAGGAGTTGTGCTGCCGTCAAGCGTTGGCCATATAGCTTCTCGTTCGCATCTCTCCGTTCCACAATGGCCGAGCCTTCTAAAGACACACCAGCGAACAATCCCTTCGTCTTGCTGTAACTAAACACACCAGCCACACTCTTCAGAGATGCAGCACCGGCAGCTTCTGCGTTCCGACCGACTGGCCCAGCCGCTATGGAGACATTTCCACCGAGTGTGATAGAACCTTGCTGCGAGAATGTCTTGACGGCGTGCGAGTCGTTGAGGATGAAAACGAAATCGGTCAATTCGAATCCTATCTGGCCACCGAAGCCACCACCAGCCGTGATAATGGCAGACGGGGCAGACCACGAACCGTCGGGCAGGCGGGCAACAACGAGGCCGGAGCCGAAACGCGCGGATCCGAGGAAGCCGGCTTTGATGACGGTGAGAATTGCAAGGCCCTAGGCAATTGTAAGCTAGGCTGTTGCACATACGCACGGATATAGCTCTGTTCCTAGATACCTCCTAGGTCAGGTTTTAAGCTAGAACTGACTTACTTTTGCATTCGCGAGAACAGACGGGGGAATAATCTTGTCAGGACCGAATGCTTGGCGTGGATCAATGAACGAAGTCAAGATCTTTCCGCACTTTTTGCATTCCGCTATTAGAAGTATGAGCAACGACTTGCAAACGCCCGTAGGCAATTAGAGGCACTCGGCCGAGCGGGATTGCGCCGATTCGGAATGGGAGACTTACACGCCATAGACGACGGAAGAGGGTTGTTGATACCCATCTTGAGAGATAATCGTTGCTATCTCAGGACCAAAGAAGATTGAATTCCGGACTTTCCGAGGTAAGAGTCGTTTGCGACGAAGAGAGCCAAGGCTTAATTATCGCGTTGTTTGCGAACACAACTGCGGGGGTCGAGGCCTCCAGGGTAGAGACTGCAATTCGTAAGCAGGAGATGTCAACTATAGAGTAGGTAGGTGTCTGGATTTTCGTGTCTGTATCGCACAGCTTTTGCCGTGGTGTTATCGCAAAGTTTAGGTAGAAAGGTAGTAGTAGTAAGGCAACTGACTAAGGTCGGCAACTTGTGTGAATCGGTATTATTTTGTTTATGGAAAGATCATTGCTGGCGTCGTCAGCTGCGAGAGCTCTGCCACCTTGGCGGGGCAGGCGGCAACGACGGCAGCTACTAACTGGAAGCTACCTGGTACAGCTCTATACTTTGTAAGTACAGACGATGAAGTCACTGGGAGATGAGACCCACCTGCCAAGAGTGACGTTTTCCGAGCTTGGATTGCCAACGTGGAGCTGGGGTAGACGTCTGTGCGGATTGATAGGCGGGTACAATCCTAGTACTGATACAATAGCGTGGAACTCTACTAGCCACCTTCAAGTGGGATTTATGTGGCGTATTTGTCCATAGTACGTGCATAACTTGTTACCAGCCACACCGTGCGTCATCTCGCCTTGTCGCCTCCTTTTCTTGTCACGGACACATCTCGTGTTTCCCCATGAAAGCCGAAATTTGGGTAAGAGGCATGACACACTTGGGGAAAACAAAGACGAAAATCACTCTGAGCCCACAGGGGCCCTGACATTAATGAAATTCTAAATACATATACATACTTGTCAATCCATACTTATTACCGCGTCGGGGACTTTTGCTTACCTAACGATTCAATTCCGTGCTCGCATTGGACGACTACGAAACCCGAATAGTCCGTTTCACCCTCCCTCTCTATCGGCTTTCCGAATATTTGTGAAAAAAAGGACATATAAAAGCAAGATGTCGGAGGCATACGAACGCGAGCGCCAGAACAATGCGCGACTGGAGGAGCTGTCTGCCAAGGTGTCGTCTCTGCGCGGTGTCACAGTCGATATCTACGACAACGCTAGAGCGCAAGACGTGATTGACCATACTGTACGACTCAAAGCCCGCCTCTTTCGCATCCCCATCTTTTTGCAAGCTTGCTGACCGTGACCTTAATCCATGTATAGTCCGATACATTCTCCTCCATGTCAACACAGTTAAAAGGCTCCGCCGGTCGATTGGGCCGCATGGCAGCATCGGGAAACAAGGTTGCCATCCTTAAGCTCTCCGCTATCTTAATCGGTACCTTCTTAGTGATTTACTATATCCTAAGATGGATATTCTAGATGGTCACTCCAAGCAATAGTACACAAATCAACGAAACGAGACGAAGCCGACTAAGCCTCTGTGGGGTGAATCAAGTTATAAGAATGACGTACTACGGACCTACTCCGCGAACTCGATGACGGAGAGCTCTTCATGGGAGCGAGCGTTTGGATAGTATATGAATTCAAGGGGAGGGAAAGAGAGAAGGGGGGGATTGGGAAATCCAGATGACTACACGATTGACCGACGTAGAATATATGGTTATGAGACACCAGGGACAAGGTTGCATTAATTTTGCCTTCACATATCTAGACGGTATTGGCAGCAGCTCTATAATACAGGAGGGAGGACGGCTTGAGCAATGATTCACTTGACGTTGGACTCAGCAACCCCCAAGCATAGCATAGGCGTTATGGGTTTCGCCCTGTTTACACGAAATAGATGGTTTGCAATTAAAAGCCCAACTATTTATTCATCTTGACTGGTCTCGTGTGCTGAATCTATTTGACAATAAGCCTTGGCAATCAGCTTGACAAGGCTATAAGTAGCGAGAAGCCATACGGCTATGTCTGCAGCGCATTTTTCACAGTTCTATCCCCTATCCTGTCCAGAATTCCTGGCATATAAGCCGTTGACCAGCAACTTACTGCCAGACATTCGAAAATAGATCATCATTTCCGAATCCACCCGTCGACTTTGATCCTCCGTTGCTGCCAGAAGTCCCACCTGTGCTGCTAGTCCAACCACCGAATTCCTCATCGGCTGCTACCTTCGGCGCAGGGGTAAATCCTCCAGACGTGCCCGGTACTATGCTCTGACTGGCGAAAGAGCCCCCAGTACTGCCCCAAGCTCCAAGATCATTGCCACCGCTAATTCCAGGAGACGTAGCGGCCAGTGGACTCTTCGCAGCAGCTGGAGCGGGGGTAGGTTCAGGATTACTCCATGCATTTCCCCAGACGTCCGAGCCGCTGAGTGCGGATGTGGTGAGAGAGGCTGTGGTGTTCGTAACTGGTGCGGGCTTCGGTTGGGCTGCGGAGAGGTTGAAAATAGAATCAGTAGTTGATGATTGCGCAGGAGCTGGCTTAGGAGCAGCTGGTGCGGCGGCCGGTTGAGCAGGTGTAGACCAGTCAAATAGGTCACCCAAGGCTGCCGAGGACGATTGCGCTGGTTTCGGCGGAGCGGGAGATGTGCTAAATGCACCGAAACTGTCGGAGGTTGAATGCTTCGGTTGGTGTTGTAGCGCAGGCTGCGCAGGTTTAGGATCAAAGAAACTTCCCCCACTCAAACTCGAGAATGCCGAAGACGCGGGTTGAGCAGTAGACCGGTTGCTTGACATCGCTGATAAACCAGCAAAGGCATCCTTCTGAGGGCTCTTTGGTGAAGCCACATTCCCGAAGCTTAAACTAGCAAAAGCGTCGTTGAGTCCGCCACTAGTCGAGTCCTTCGGTTGCTGTCCCATTGTTGGTGACTGCAATGGAGATTGCATTCCTCCGAAACCCCCGAACGATCCAGAAGAAGAGTGCGACGGCTGTTGAGGTGGTGGCTGAGGTCGCGGAGCCGATGCATAGAGAGATAAGATAGACTGCTTGAGGTCGGGTCTTGACTGACCACCCACACCGCCGGCATTGTTTGTGCTTGCTGGACGTGGAGGAGGTGCTGGTGATTCGCCCAAGAAATCCAAACCTAAGAGCGAATCTTTGGGGTTGGACGCCTTCGGCGGCGCTGGAGCTGACTTCGGGGGAACTTGTGACGAGGCCGGGCCGGTTGTGCTCGCTCTAGGAGGGATATCATCGCCACCGATAAGGTCTGCTTGCGGTGGTGGAGCGACTGCACCGCGCTGCGTCTGCTGTCCGACAGAGCTCTTTCGAATCGACTCTTTTCTATCTATGCTCTGCTTCTCCTTCACAATGCTTAGGGGAACATCGTCGTCACCTTCGACATCCAAGGTGGCGGGATCTGGCATTGGGCCATCCATTACCCATCGCTTCAGTTCGTATTTGGTTCTGATAAAGTTCTCGATCTTGGCTTCGGATGGGACATGGCCTGCGGCCAGCTTGGATTCCCAGTACTTATTAGCGCGCGCGTTACCCCAGCTCAAGATACTCTGTAGTTGTTCATCGGTCCACGAATCTAGGTCGACAGACTTGACTCGCGATATATGGGTGCCCATTCCTCGGTGGATTCCTGAACAGCGAATGCAAATAAAGACGCCCAAGTTCCAGCTTGCCCATCGTGGATCTAGAAGAACAGTGAGTACTACAAAGAAATATTTGGCTCGTCATGTCGCGAAGAACTCACGCTTGTTCCGCTTGCAATCGGCGCATATCTTGTTGGCTTCCAATTTCAAAAGACTCTTAATCGTTTGTTGATTTTGGGCCGCTCTTTCAGCAGCCGGATTAGGAGGCCGTCGAGACATGGTGTCGCACAATCCTCCTGTCGAGGATCAGGAAAATGCACGGGGAATTTCACCAGGTTGACAAATCTTAACAGCTGAAAACGTGGGAGGATTGATGCAAGCAGGGTAGGTTGTTGTCGTTGAAAGGGGTATGTAGAATAGGTAGGTAGAGAGTGGGAAAGGGATTATGCCGATAACAGAATTGTAAAGTTGCAGTCTGAGATGAGAGCCGCGACGAAACTGTGGCTTTCCTTAATTGGTCTAAGCGTCACAGTGCGTTGTGGACCTCATGTACCTATGCAGGTGCTCTGTGCTTTGAGACATACGCCGGAGACCGCTAGATTCAGTTAATCCGTTCACTTAATTGCCCCTATTGGTGGATCTACGTCTCTGGTAAAGCAGGAGGGGGTGTGCAATTAGTATGACAAGGGTCGAGGCATGTGGGGGTTAGTTCCCGTTGTCTGACGACATCGATGGCTTCGGCGGCGTGCATTTATCAAAGGTTCGCTCAGACTTTGATTCCAAATCATGACCTCCCATCTAATATGATTCCAGTTTGAATATCCAATTTTCCTCGAATCACCAGATATAAATATAATACCTCATACTCATCGAGAACTGATGCGATTACCTCCATTTTCCAACTTTTTTCGTACCTTCTTCACTTTCTCTCACCTCACCAGAGTTCGTCCTACAGCTCATCAATCACTACTACTCAAACCATCAACTTTAAAATCTATGCCAACAATCCCCTTTTTGGGTAGTCTATTCGGCTCAGGCTCCAGCCAATCTAGCAATATGTCATACCCAGACCAGAGAACTCCTGATGAATGGCGTGCCGTTCTCACCAAAGGTGTGTCTAGTCTACTCTCATATCTGCTTGGAATACTTACTAACCGACTTAATATAGAGCAATTCAGAATCCTCAGAGAAAAGGGTACTGAACCACCAGGCTCTGGGAAATACGACAGGTTCTTCACCGAGTCTGGAGTGTATAAATGCGCAGGCTGTGACGCACCTCTATACAAGGCAAACCACAAGTTCAAATCTGGCTGCGGCTGGCCAGCCTACTATGATAGTATCCCCGGTGCTGTTGTAAGGCATGAAGACAACTCCTTAGGAATGGCAAGGACTGAGATTTGCTGTGCCAACTGTGGTGGTCACCTTGGCCATGTCTTCAAGGGCGAGGGATATCCAACACCGACTGATGAGAGACACTGTGTCAACAGCATCAGCTTGAACTTCTCCCCCGAAGATAAGCCTGCGCAGGAAAGGACGAAATAGTATATGATTTAGATCCTGAGCGCCGTAGAATTGGGTGTTCTATATTTCATTGGATGAATGGGTTGGGTGAAGGAGTGAAAGGCGAACAGGGGTATTTAAGAATTAACTTTGCTATTCCGTATTATCTCTCCTACTGAATTAAAATTTATCGTTACTACCATGGGATGATTGGCCCATATTTTGCCTCAGTTCGTTATTTGACTATCTATTCTGCCTTGTTCCTCGAATTTACCCCTAGCATAAGCTCAAGCAGTACTCAACAGAGGCCAAGACATGTCTCATATACTTGAAATATGCTTAACACAAGCTAAGAAACTTCATAATTTAGCTACATCCAAAATCGGCACTAAATGCGGATGGCTTCAACCTAATTTCCACGCGTAGTAGCTAACCTTCCTATTTCCTATCAATTCCTTATAGTATACGCAGCTCTATCGCAACATTTCTACCCTATATTGTCAGTTTGTATAGAAGACCCTTTCCTTACGTACCTAATGTATATATCAACACATAAACGCAGCGATACAAGCAGCATAAGCTACTTTACGTATCCCAAAAGACGTCAAATCTTGGCCGCTTTCTCATCAGTTTTATTTTTTGTTTACATGCTGGTTGTGGAAGAGCTCATATGGTTTTCATGTGAGTCACAAATTCGGAGGTTGCCATCCCCCCAAGGGCCGGCCGCGAGATACAGACTGCCATTCATGGATGCAAAGAGATTCGCGAGGGTTTTCATTTCTATTTAATCACACGACGATGGCAACTACCGAATAACGGAGGTTTACAGAGAACAATTCGAGCCAATTCAGAAGAAATATTCGAGCCAGTCACATTTCTCCTAGTTCACGTAGAGTATGAAGCCGCTTGGTAACTCTAAACTATAGCCTCAAATTATATTTAACGAGCTGTCTCCGATGCCACTAGAAATTCCTTTTTATAACGAGCACTCCCAAGATCTTGTGTTGATCCATCCATTCCATCTACACAATCACTCATCCGCAGACTTTCTCTGCCACCATAACTCATCACTCCAAGAACTATTAGAAACCCTCGCTCTCTACTTACAGTATCGCATTCATCATTCAAAAATGCATACCCAAATCGACAACGCTATCGGCACCCCAAGCCCCCCTTCCCAGGCTGAGGACGGCACCATCACAGTGTCGCCTAGAGTGTCACCTAAGCAGGTCAAGAAGGTCAGCGAAAGAAAACTGGGATCCAAGAAGGTCAAGCTCGTCGGCAGCTCTCTTAAATACCTTACCCGAACGGAATCTGCCCAACCCAAGAAGCCTCCTCAGGTTCAGCCAACACAGGGAAAGCCACAACACAAGCTTCCACGGTTCATGAAAATCTACCAGGATGGATGCCATAATCGCCTCCGCTCAATTTACGACCACAAGGAGAAAAAATACGTCTATCATCACGAGAGGGATGCCTACAAGCCTATCGAAATGACACTCTCTGACGACAAGATCGTCGCATTGCGGAACATCCTGACGGGTGAATTCATCTGGATGAGCAGCATGAAGTAGTATGAATCGACAACCTTCACATTGTAACTTGACACAGATACATTGTGGATCCTATACTATTAGGACTATCACGAATAACGACGGCGACGCTTTGGCATTCGAGCGAACCTCGCATCACACGGATTCGAATTACGGCATCGGCATTGACACTATTTTCACATTGCAAGACCGGCATGGCATTGCAGCCTCTAGAAGCTCAGGGATATTTTGATCTAAGAGATCATCCGAGATTGGAATAAACGTCTGGTTATCGCTTGGCATGGTCACATTATTGATTTGAGCTATTATTTTGATTGAGGAAAGTTCTCTGGAAATCGGCCTGGTTTTTCTATACAAAGTCTCGGAATGCAACATTTTTCCTAGTGTTGAGTAATTGTCTTTATTATCCCGTACGTGACTATAGCCATATTCAATCGTGATTATCAACATCATTTTCCCATCTAGTGATAAGTCTCGACTTAAATCCCAAAATCACGCTGCTTAATTGTCGTACTACGGATACATTATCTACTACCATCATGCATTTACCATTCTGCAATCCTCAGCTAACACTCTGCCAACCCTTATTCTAGAATGCCGACAGCTATTGAGATTGCGTCAACTCCATACTGATTAAGCCCATTCGCGACGGAATATTGAATAGGTAGGCCTCGTATTTTCTGGGGGATGTGCCCAACACCGCGATCCTAGTAACGTTGCGCTTGGACTTATGTTTGCATTTAGCCTCAACTTACATACCTCACTAAACAGCGTATGGCGCCAAAAGCACCACTTTGGGGGCTAAAAATAGCAGCGTAAAATTCCGGCCGATCTGTTGAGTTAGAGATTAGTCTGTTTGACGTCGATGCACGAGATATAGACAAACTCTAATCCATCACCATGCTTGTCAAGATCCTTGTTTCAGTTGTCGTTGCTGTAGCAGCAGAAATCCCAACAGATAGCATATCATCTTCACCGGCAGAATATAGATGGCAGATAACGAGTTGGCAAGCTGGTGAGTCACACGGGAACCCTGTTGATCCGGTAACAGGATGGTACAGTGAGTATCCCCTTTCTCATCCTTTGCGCAATCGATCAACAATAGGCCAATCAACCTCCTAGACTTCTTTGTTTCTGGGGATGAGGTCAGCGTTGGATCCGTACATATCCCCAGATTCGCTGTCCATTGTCAAGGATTCGCCGATGGATGGCCCCTGAGCTCGACCCTCACGGCGTGTGAATCTCAAACGGATGCCTCCGTCTCGCCGCGCGTTCTTCCTTTTCTGGATACCCAGGCCCATATTGCCATCTACTACATATTTAGTGCCATGTAAGTTTGGTGAGGCGGCTTTCAAGAATGTACACACTAACACAATATCTCAGTAGCGTCACCGCACAGAATTTTACAGTCATGATTATGGAGGACTGGGCAAGAGAGAGACCACCGCATGACTTCACTGTAACGCCGACTGAGACTGCTTACCTTGGCTAGTCTTTTGAGCCAATTGGAGTTTATGAGAAGTTACTTGATATGTGATGTACCTATGTGGCTGACGGGAGATTAAGGTTACGACACCTCAAATCCTGGGTATTCTTACGGACCAAAGACGTAGATCCATTGTTCAAATATAGCTACTTCTGTTATGATTATAGAAAATACCTTTGTCTACCAACTACTTGTTGTCTGGCATATGAAGTTATTGAACAGTACATTTGGTAAACGGTAACAAAATATATTGTTTCTAACCCCTTTTTAGACTGGTAATGTGAAATCGAAACGTCAATTGGGGTCATCATCGTATTTCATGCTCCTATAAGTATTGTTCCAGATCCTCAGTAGTAATAAACAGATATAAAGTACGGGTATTAAGAATGGTTGAAATTTCGACTAGCTCTGCCTCATATCGTTCGTGACGTTACTTGACAGCAGAAAGGTTATGTATACATAAGGGGCTTATTCGACTCCAGGGTCTTGAGTGGAAAACCAATAATCTAAACAAGAATTGACGAGAAATCCGTATACTAAGATGTGGCGACATATTTTCAATTGCTATGGGAAACTAACATCTAACAACCACAATCCTACCGGATCTCGCAATCGACTATCCTCTTAATAGGTATACCAATGGCTAACATTACCATACGGAAGCATACCTCATAAGCCGGTCTTTCCAAACCCCTTTATCCTCCTCGGGGTCTGTCAAATGTTTCGCCACGTATTGTAAGTCCGCAAGCTTCGGGATCATGATGTATACTCTAATCCACAGTCGGTCAATAGCAGCGACGATAGTTTGTGATTCTTGCTCGTCTCTCCACTCGCCAATTAGAGCTGCTTCAACCTGGTCTATCATTGCTCTGACCTCGTCCACAGTCTTACTGATGTCGTCAAAAATGCCCTTTAACGGAAACCAAATATTTTCGTCGGATGCATCGACGACCTTTTCGATTTCATCGAACAAAGCAATGAACATGTTTTTAGCTTTAGTTAAACAATACGACATTTTGGTCATCCTATATATGGCCCAAATTCCGGTCTTGCGACGGACGTCAGCCGGGTCATTATCATCAATATTATGCCGCCCGAATTTGGTATCAAATTCGTCTTCCTCACTAGTCCGTGGGGTTGAATTTGATCCATGACGGCTGCGCTTTCTGTATATCTCATCGTATTCTGATCTAAGCTTGTCATCAGACAGGAACCCGTAGGCGGCCTGGACTCGAACAAATTTATCGTGGCTTTCCGAGCCAGGTCTGTCTAGATGAAGTTCAAAAGAAAGTCTTTGGTAACGAGTCTTGATCTCTCTGGCATTCGCCTCTCGGCTCACCCCTAGAATCTCGTACGGGTCAAATCTTGGTAAATTACTGAAATCCATTGTGAAGGAAATGGTAATAACTGTTTCTGCTGAGAGAATGATTTATTAATAATTAATAGAAAGTATCGAAGAGGAGGACCTCTATTATATGTAAATATTACACGGGGTCTTTGTGCGAATCATTGGAAATGTTCACTTACAATCAATCTTTTTACAGTATCTGATCTATTACATTGCAAGATCTCTAATATTATTTATACACATAACTGGATAATAGTCGAAGGCAAAAACGGACCGTTAGCCAACACAAATTACCATGTAGGTAAAACCATCCGACAGGAGCCATGTCTCGTCCCCAGGGTATGTCAGATGTTTCACCTTTAGGTGTTCTAAGACATTATGGACAAAGGAGCTTCCTATATGTATACCTAGAGCCTAGCCTGATAGCTTGTAGTCCCTCGCGGAACAACATATTCTGTTCCCTCATCCTAGATGCGCCACGTGACAGGGTATCTATAACGCCTCATGAAGTGGCTGGATAGGACAGAGGTAATCAGCCGACTTAGACAACTGTCAACTCGAAGCTGATAAGTTGTCAGATGTAAGTGACAATAAAGTACCAGAAGAATAAGAATGAGCCTTTGGCGTAGTGGTATATCTGACATAAGTGGAAGTAGGATTGATATGGTATCGGAAAGATGGAACACGAGACTATGAGTACCCATAAATTCTCTAATGAGAGCGTAGCGAGAAACTCCACGACAGGACATTGATAATTTACGTCGAGATGCTGAACTTATCTTGCGATAAGAACATACATTGTTCACCAACATTAGGCTGACATCTAGTTAATGATGAGTCAAATATAGCATCACTAAGCTCTTATATATAATATATACCTTTGCATTACATTACAGCCGACTCCGTAATTACCTCAAGGTACCTCGACACCACCATCCCGGCTACCTATATACGACACACGACCACAAGCACAGTTCCCAGGACCAGACAAGCCTTTACCATAGCAACAACAACGTCCACTTCGCCAGAATGCAGGCTCGGCGCCTGCGACTTCTGATCCTAGCTGCGCGGGGCGCGGCCGTTGTAATCGACGCCCTCCTCGGCCGTGTAGTTGCCGAAGCAGTCGTAGTCGAAGTCGATCTCGTCGATGCGGTCCTTGAGCACCGACACCACGTTGTCGAAGGAGCAGAGACCGTGCGGGTCGGATGGGCAGCCGGGGTAGGAGTCTGCGACCGGGACGACGGCGTCGTTTCTAGATGGGGATTGTGAGCATGTTACAATTCCACCGCGTATCAAAGTAGATAGGCAGATATCAATTAATAGACATGAAGCGGGAATATAAAAAGGGGGGCTTACACAAGGAACCTGATCTGCTTAGTCGGTTGGTAGGTCGAGCACTCGAGGACTTGGGCAGTGAAGTGTGTCGCGAACGGCACGAGCTTACTAGCTACGAAACTGTTCTCTGTTTTATTCTCGGCGCTTAGCGGCGGTCCGTTGAATAATGCCGTTAGGTTGAAAGCCGTGAGAGTGTCAAGCACGACGACCTCGTGGGTAGCATCGGCGTAGATGGACTGGTTCAGGGGGAAGTAGGTGGAAGAGTTGTCGAATGTCTGGTTCAAAGCTGACCAAGCCTCCGGGTACTCTCCGGTGAAGCGAGCGACGAATTCCTGCAGATAACCCTTGCCTTGAGCGGCAGAGACGGGAGAGCCGGGTCCATTGTTGTAATAGAATGCCTTGGGATGGTTAGCATGTCTGGCAAGTTCTCTGGATGAGGGGAATAGCTGCAAGAAGGGAAGTAAAACTGAAGAGATTAGAAACGTACAAGATCGTAGAAATATTCATAATTAAGGAAGTCCTCCTGGGTGAAGAGTCTACAGAAAGCAGAGTAGCCCAGCGCATTCGTCTCGTAGGAGCAAAGTTGAAGCATAGCGAGAATGTCGCTTGTCGAGAATTTAAGACCAGAAACCTGTACTGACACCATTAACAACCAATTGATTCCCTTTCCCTTATGTTTATTCGACGTGGACGAACCTGAGAGTTCAGGCGTTCAATAGTATCATTGAAAGCATTCTTGGCGAACCTCGACGCCATCGTATTCCCAATACCTCCCCGACTATCGACATTGGAATTGGTGCAGATCTCATACGGCGCGCCCGAGTTGTTAACACCGGAAGTCTCGACGAGAATCTCAATGCTGACTTGATCCAGGTATTCCGGGACACCGAAGAAGCCAGCCGCGAAATTGTGGGTCGTCTTGACCATACGATCCTGAGACTCGGTCCGGAAGACGGGGATGGTACCAGCTTCGGTGAAGTTATTGAGGAGATGACCGTAGAGCTGTCGGTGCTGGACGCCGAGGAGGAATTCCTGGCTCCTACCGAACGGGGTGAGAAGTTCCCCGCCTAGCTTGTAGGTCCAGTCCGACAGGAAGGTCAGATCGCCGCTTACTTCAAGCCCTTGCTTAGTAGCGTTCGCGATCTTGTCAGCGAATTGGGCGGGCGCAGCGCCGGAAGTCGGATATCTAGCACCATGGCGATATAACAGATGCACTTGGGTGACGCTACAGCCTTCTGGGGCGAGCGGGCTGGTATTCGGCAACCCATAGTCGGCAGAGGACAGAGAATACCAAGGCGATAGGTTACCCCAATACTTGGTGATGTCAAACTCATCTGACGTCGTGTCTTGGCCATGTGGCTGCGGCGCAACAAGCGGGAATTGGTTAGTTGGTCCGCGGTTGTACGGGTAAGCTGCCGCCGTCTGGATGGCGGCAGGCTGTGCACCTGTTGGCGTCGGCCCCGGGAAACCGACTTCGGACTCTGGAGGGAAGAGTGCCGAGTCGACAGAGGCTGGTTCCGTGTTAGCAGCTAATATCTCTACGAGTGCTATTTAGGGTGGTTTAAAATCGTAGGTATTTAAGTAAATTAGGCCAATGGCTACTACATACTGCCCGTGGGAGGGTAGAGATCTGAGGTGGCTGATCCTGCGTGGGGCGCCGCCGTGACGAATTCGGCATCATCAGCAGCCGTACTGGTGTGAACCAGCAGCGCTGATAAGAAGGCGGCGGTAGTCAGCTGCATGTTTTCTCGTCTTAGATCTGCTACCTAACAATAACGACTGGAATGCCAAGTGAGGATCTCCAAAGCTTGACCTGAGCTACCGAAGCTTGATTCTTATAGGTATCAGACGAGGTACAGCGGTATGAAGGCGTGTCGCCGTGGATTGGCCTATCAATTGGACGGATAAACACATGTGCTGGCAGACCCCTGCCTGTTGATCCTAACTGAAAGGATCACATCTCCAAGAACGGCCTAGCGACCCAATAAAAAGCCCGACATCGTCCCAATTGCGTGGGACAAAAACCTACTAGGGAGCTGAACGACCCTGAAAGACGATGCCCTGTTCAATATATCCGGTACTTCCCATTTGCGCACCGCTTAGAATCTACAGAGATAGCTATTACTTACGTAAATAAATGATGTGACGTAAAAAAAGATTTATGATGATTGATCAATCGTAACATGATTAAAAGCACTCGATCAAGTTGGACATTGTCTAGAAAGCCGGAACCTAAAGGCGTTGTGCTGTATTAAGGTGGTATCGTGCTGTTCTATCTACCTTAGTTAGGTCCACTACCTTGATAGACATCCGCACCCCGCATAGCTCGGTCCGACAACCACATTGGTCTTGGTTGGATACCTACCTAGGTAGATAGGCATCAGTGTCAAATGCAAATCATCCATCATCGTTCATGCTATAGTCACCTGCAATTCGAGAGCTCGAGCAGAATAAAAGCAACGTTCTTTTATTGGCAATAACATGCCATATACCGACTAAGTGACTAAGTCGGTGTTGCGAACTTGACTCGCAACCAAAGCACCCTGATATTGCTCAGAGTAGTATGTTTCGGTTCGTGGAGGAACATGCCCATGAACCGAAGATCTCGCGAAGAGCTTTACAAGATCTGGTAGTTGTAATACTTCTGGTGGTTCGCCTGCTTGTTGAGCCGCCATTCCTGCTGTCGAGCTGCCTTATGCTCTTGCTTACGGCTTCTCTTCTCAGCACGAGCCACTTCTCTCTTCTTCTGGTCCGTGACTCCAAGCATGCCGGTTCCGCCATTCGCACGGCTCACAACAGCACCATTACGTCCGCGGTCTTGGCGTCGAGCAACTTGACCATTGCCATCCTTAACATCGTCGACATCCATGGCATCATCATCGGGTGACGCGGCCTCGATTGCGAGTCTCTCGGCACGCTCTTGAGCGGTGGGATAGTTGTGGAGATTCTGTCGATAATATCTCGCTAGAGATCGGTGGCCAACCGCACGGCCTGAAGGAAGGTGTAACTCGGTATCGTCATAGTAAATAGCACGATGCTTGTGAGCATGTGAGTGCCATCCATCCATTTGATGGTGATGGCGGGGATCATGAGACGAGTGATGAGGGTGCTTGTCGAGTCGTTCATACTGGCGGAGATGGTGATCAACCGGAATAGGGCCCAGGTCTTCAGATCTACAAGACGATGTAGAGCTATCCGTCTCCCAACCATCCTCCTCCGTAACCTCGTCACCATTTTCACCTACTGCCTTGGCTGATCGTTTGGCTCCTAGCTTAGCTCCTCCGTTCTGTCTACCATCCTCAACATCATCATCTTCCGACTCTTCACCATCTGAGTAAGTGCTTCTGAAGTCGTAGTAGTCACCAATTTCAACCTGCTCATCCTCGGAAGTATAGGGTATCTTGCAATGGCCCTTGTCGCGCATGTGTGTCTGGACGGCAAGTGCAGAGTTCTTAACTTTCCCACAGTAGAGACATTCATGGAACTCCTGGATCCGCTGCTGCAATGCACCAATAAGGCCTTCGAGATCGACCAAATATTGCTTCTCCGGGATGAACATGCTGTGAATGCGCTCCATATGGACAACATTCAGAGGAACGGTCGGGGAGTCGTAATTGCAGAACAAGCACGACTTGAGTGTAAGACTAGGAACAGGTGTGGACGTGCTAGAGGCAGCGTCACCAGGTTCCTCTGATACGGGATGTTCCTTCTTGTGCTGAGCTTCGGCTGAAAGATGGGGATTCGACGGCCGCTTCACCGGAGAAGAACGTTCAGCCAGGCTAGTCTTCTGAAGACCTTCAACTACTTCATTGAATTCCTCTTCAGCATCAGGGTCAATTTCTTCATTGTTGCCATTCGCGGGAACGGCGTCACCGAGAGAAAAGGTAGAGCTCATAACGGAACTGGCATCGTCCTGGTTCGGTCCCCGGTGTTGCAAAGCAACCTCTCTTGCCTTGTGTTTCTGACTCGAGATATGATTTCGGAAAGAATTCTCGCTGTAATATGTCCGTTGACAGACTTCGCAAACTTGTTGAAAACCAGCACGGTCTGCTTCGGCGCTCGTAGCAGCGCGGGCCTGGAGAACCTTTTCCGTAAACACCTCGGACGAAATAGGTGGTAACGAGGCGACACGACGCTTGAGGTTGTACCGGCTGTGAAAAGAGTACAACACATGTTAGATTAATAACGCTGGATATGCGACAGCACAAAGGCAAAGGCAAAGAAAAAACTTACTGCCAATCACTCTTCATATGACCCTTCTGGGTATCAGCGAAGCGAAATGCTACCTGACATGTGTTGCAAGTGAACTGGTGAGAAGACGGTGCCGGGTCCTGCTTGGGAGACAGAGCAGCAGCAGATGGCCGATTCCCTGTGATGGTAGCCATGGCTATGCCACTACCAGAGTGCACGGGAATATAGATGGAAATCTAGGGGATTGATTGCAATTGCTCTCTGAGCAATGCGACGAAAAGTCGGCGTTTTCTTAAAAGTAAGAAACGACAATGACGGAAGGTCCGGCTGAACAGAATTCCTTGTTCTCGAGTCGGCGCAAAGTGAAATAAGTGAAATTAATGAGGGGGAGGGGCTATGAGGCTTTATCTGAAAACCCAGATTTCAAGGAAGCCGTGACAGACAAATCTTTGCGATCGCAAACCACAAAATGATGATGGACCACGTCAGGTTAGACTGGGAATGAAGGACGCTGTTGGCATGCGGTCGGACTTATTTGTCAGGAAGAGTTGCACGGTGAAGTGGAAATGGGATTTGATCAGTTGATGAAATAATCGTCGAAATTCTGTTTGGATCTGGTGGCACTGGTGGGGCTATTTTTTACCCTTTCGCTTTCGCCTTACCGTAGTATTTCGTCTGCCGAGGAGTCAAAAAATAATAAAGGGAATTTTTAGTTCACTAATACGTCAGTTCTAGGAACCTTCACAGTTAATGAACTTTATTAATCAGGGTTGAGGCTTCCATACTAGCAGGGCTTAGCAGGTACATTCTAGTTTTCATTGGAAAATGACTATCGATAAGCACAAAACAGATCTTTACTGCATTACATCGTTTCAATATGATTGGAAGTCGTGAAGTGATACTTGTGACAAACTACGAAACATTTGGCTGATCCACCTGCTCAAGGTATACATATGTATACCGATGCAAGCGAACTTTCCATCAATCTCAACTGCACGATCTACATGTACATATATAATATGGGTACATTTAGAGCGCCAGGGTGATTCCTGGACATAAGCTTTTGAAAATGTCCAATTTCAAAGTGATGTCTGAAAGACTATTTCAAGGTTTCTGTATTAGTCAAGAGCTGGTCTTAAACTCTATTATTCATGTCCCCTGGCCTGCCTGACGCGATAATGTAGGCATCTGAACTACATATATTTACATATGTGCTTTTCTTATGAAAGTAACTCCCGGATGGATCCCATGAGAGAGTCAGTTTTACGTATAGCCCAAATTTTGCATGAATCACTTCTAATAAGAGTCACACGTATGTAGAGTCACAGACTCGGTCCAAAATGTTCGATGTTTCCTGTAACTTGGCTCTTATACATACCTACATGTATGTACGTGATGATTAGAATCCCGTCTGTGCGTTGTATTGGGTTAAATTGTGGAGAGAGCCACATTGCAGGGATAGAGGCTCCACAATACGTATAGTCGTAGCAATTGTAGTGTATATCAGATGTACAAGAAACTAAATCAGGGAAGGAACTAAATCAGGGAGACCCGGGATAAGCGGGATTGGTTGGGTGGGATGTACCTTCTCCACAGGGGCTCAGCCTTGGAAGACTTCATCGCTTGCGGCTCGAGCCGTGTGATACCTGCCAGTACTACACTACCTCAACTTCCTCACCTTATTTTTGTTGCGCATCTTCCCGCCAGCTGAGTACATATTTGCCTCATCAAACCATACGACGCATACTTCCTTGGTAACTTAGATGATCTGAGATCATACAGCCTGAAGTTGCATAATCTCGTCACGATACCCGATCACCCTATTTCCAGTCCTTACCTGTTCCTATTCCTCTACTACTGACATCCGACACCTTTAATCGACTAAAGCTATATAAACACACGGCCATTAGGCCGTGATCGAATATATCGTTCCAAAAAAAAATCGAAGCATCCTCCGTCTCATCGGAATCCTCGTAACCTACGATTCTCCATCCGCTTCCGCTACGGAAGCCCGTCTGCACCATATGTCATGACGCGAGAAGTCAGCCGGCCGGCGGACAATTGTCCTGGCAACAACATCCTCGAGGATGACATTCTAGCTGCGCTTTGGGAACAGGTTCCCTTCCCGCGGCTACCTGCAGATGCACCGTGCGAGATACAAGACCTTGTCATTGATGTCGAGAACCCCAAGAGGGTTTACGCTATTCATCACGCCTTCCGCCGTCACGATCTCCAGCTTTTAGTCGAGAAGTAGGTTCCATAATCGCTCCCAAGCCCGCACGCATTTTCTGCTTACAGTATCTGACATGCAATAGGTTCATCACCCAACTGCGATACGGATGCGGCTTTAGTGCCTGTACTACCCCCTCGTGTTTTAGTTGCCGAAAACGACTAGCCGGCAAAGCTCCTATCCGTCGATACAATCCTACCAGCGCAAGAACCCTAGCCGTGTTTCTAGCAAGTCAGGATGACGCCGATAGTCGACTTTGTCCTCATCTCCATCCCCCAACGGGTCCTAGCGATGCTGTGAAACCACTAATATTTGGCCCAAGATATACGGCACGTTCTAACGATGCGACGAACCCGACTTACGCCGGCCCAGGGGCCAAGACCAAACCTACTAAGGGCGGTACCGGTCGTGTTGCGTCAAGAAAGGGGCAGGCAAAGATAGCAAGAAATTCGTCACCATCACGAACAAGTCGTAGAAGAAATAGCCAGGATCGTAGTAAAGACCTTGAAGGTGGGTTAACGAAGAACGAGACGTCATCATCAGCTGGGAGCCCCCATGGAATTCGAATTACGGAAAAGTCGATCAGCAAGGACTATCGCTCGTTTGCCGCCAATGTTTTCGGGACTGTCGCATTCAAGATGCTGGAATGGTTGACGCCGAATAATATGGAAGCTATGTCAGAAAAGGTTGCAGCGATTGGTGATAGTCCAGATGATGCAGAGGGATCACGGACAACCCTAACTCGATCGGGTGATCAGAGTGGAAGGACTAGTCCGACGTCTGCTCCCTCGGTGCCTAAATCGGACAATCAGGCCGCCATTAGAGATGCCCCTGAAATCCAACGAAACTCTACATCGGGACTCCCCCCGAGGAGTGATGTCACCGGATTCTACCAGCGGGCGCACCCTGAACATCAACACGCCTCCAACCCAAATTTTCAAGCTCTACCCCCGCCGCAAAGAAGAAATTCGAGTGCTCGAATCCGGACGCCCTCCATCTCGAAGCCACAGGCCAAAGTTGCTCCTGAGCCCTTAATTGAGTCGATTGCAGATGAAACGGGACCCATGTCACCAAGTATCCATGCTCCTCAGCCAGAAAAGGTCTCTAAAGGACTCGTTCGGCCTACATCGACTATAGCGCGAGCTACGTCTCCGGTAATGGAGAATGAAGAAGGGAGACATCCGGAGCCTATGAGCCCTCCCTCTCATGGGGATGAACAATTCCCTCAGATAGATGGCGCTGGCGGCGAGGAGACCTCGAGCAGTGCAGGGACAATAAGGTCCCTTGACACACCAGACGAAAACCAAGACACACCGGTATCTTCTGACAAGGCGGAACTAACGTCTGAGCTGGATATCTACCTTCCGCAGTCTCTATCTCGATTTAACATCCAAGCTATCAACTTTATATGCGATATTCTACAAGAAGATGCTACTTCTGAAAGGCATCTCTTGGAACCACCGACCATAAGTGGATCTGACAGACGGTCGTCAAATCGACTTAAATCATGGAAAAGAAAACGAAAGTCACAAGCTCCTTACCCACATGATCTGAAATTACAATGGAAGCTGTTCGCCGAACAAAGCATATTCCACGTTTTGAGTGATCCTCAAGCCTTATTAGATTCGTTTACTAGTTCGAACGGAATAATCGATTCTCAGACACTCTGGTATTGCATGCTGCGCTTAACAAGGGTAGCACCCAGCCTCGTGTTCGATAGCCTCTGGATTGCTTTGGCGGGTTTATTTGCGCCGCCAAAAGCCTTGCAATGCATGAGATCACCGACTTCGAAGATGTTCCCCGAACCTAAAAGGTCATTCACGAATGCAGAGGCTGCGTCGGTCATGTCTGTGTGCTTCCACGCCCTGATTGCAGCAGCTCCTTTAGTGACTGATCCGAGAGGACTTAATGATATGTCTCGCATCAGGGCTCATGGACTATCGCTTGCAGGAGGTGGAGCGGTCGCAAGGCAACCGATATCGTTATGTCTACAATATGAGGATGCTTTCACCGACGACATGGCACTTCGATTAGCAAGGAGGTTACTTAGGGTCATCCCAACACGGCGACACTTTGATGAGCTAATTGAGCTCGACCTAGACTCGGAGGACGGTTTTAAAGAGTCAGATGTCATAGGAATATTACTCTCTCACCTGGAATCCCCGGCACAGTCGCCATTGAACTTTTCAAAAGCCGAGCGAAGTATACACGAAAAGAGACTTCCCATCTTACTCCTAGATTGGGCGAGGGCTGTCATGCTTCACGAGTGGGAGGGGAAGCCAGAGGTTTCTGGAGATGGCCCTTTTGGTGGTGCTCTCTCACTGATCGCAGCCATGTGTTAGTATTCCCCTGCACTTATGATGTTTCTTAAGCTAACGATAGAATAGACCAGAAACGTCAGTCCCTCCTATTAGGAGACGTGCATTTCCGTGCCGAATACTTCGGCGAACGGCTTGACCCTATTCAGATGCCAGTTTCCTGGCTATCGTTCACCTCAACTAAACAGAAAGTCCATCTCCTGGATTATCCGTATATTTTCAGTCCGGCGTCTCTAGTGTCATACTTTCGCGCCATCAACTTTTCGCGAATGAGCCGCTCGTATGAAGAATCTAACTCTTTAGAAGCTAGGATTAAAG
The DNA here is from genome assembly GCA_023628415.1 of Hypoxylon sp. PDH2405. Taxonomy (NCBI): domain Eukaryota; kingdom Fungi; phylum Ascomycota; class Sordariomycetes; order Xylariales; family Hypoxylaceae; genus Hypoxylon; species Hypoxylon sp. PDH2405. The sequence goes on from JAMAKT010000010.1 coordinate 598,559, forward strand.
CTATTATTGCTCATGATAGCCTTGTCACGGAGACACACCAGAAGAACGTGCTCCAAGACTTACTGAAGGTTCCCTCAGCAAAGTATTTGATCTTGGATATCAGCCGTAAGAATGTGCTCCGAGATGCTTTTGATCAACTCTGGAGACGACAAGAGCGTGAACTGCTGAGGCCGTTGAAAGTCCACCTAGGAGAAGATTCAGGGGAAGAAGGCTTTGACTCAGGTGGCGTCCAGCAGGAGTTCTTCCGTCTTGCGATTGCCGAGGCTCTAAACCCTGATTATGGGGCCTTTACTATTGATGAGAGAACACGTATGACGTGGTTCCAGCCCGGTTCTGTACAACCAGAGTGGAAATTCGAGCTCATCGGCCTCCTCATATCACTAGCTATCTACAATGGGCTTACCCTACCAATCACATTCCCGAAGGCCCTATATCGTAAAATTTTAGGCGAGCCCGTCACCGAATTACATCACATCGCGGATGGGTGGCCGGATCTTGCTAATGGACTTACCAACCTTCTCGAGTGGAATGAGAAAGACGGCTCTGTAGAGGACGTCTTCGTTCTCACCTACGAATTCTCAACATCCATGCTCGGCCAGCCCGTTTCCCGCGAGATGGATCCGTCGCGGCGCACATCATGGCCGCAGTTCTCCAGCCACCCAAACTCTGATCCCGCCTCGGCATCCAACCCGAGCCACGCCCCGCTTGTTACGGGCGATAACCGCAATGCCTACGTCAGCGACTATATTCGCTACCTGACAGACGTCTCAGTGGCGCCCCAATTTGCCGCCTTCGCCCGCGGCTTCCGAACCTGCCTACACCCGAAGTCCTTGCAGCTATTGACACCATCACTGCTTCAGAACATCGTGGAAGGAACCCAGGAGATCGACGTGGCCGAGCTACGCCGCGCCGCGCGGTACGTCGGCTGGGACGCGTCGCACCGCACTGTGCGCGACTTTTGGTCCATCGTTAAGCGCTATGACGACCGAATGCGCCGCAAGCTGCTCGAGTTCGTCACGGCCAGCGACCGCGTGCCCGTCGGCGGCATGGCGAACATCCAGTTCGTCGTCCAGAAGAACGGCGAGGAGGAGGGCGAGGGCGGTCACCTGCCTACCGCGTATACGTGCTACGGCACTTTGCTCCTGCCCGAGTATAGGGATAAGGACGTCCTGAGGGAGAGACTCGCTATGGCGTTGGAGAATGCGCAGGGGTTTGGATTTGCGTAAGGGGGGAGTGGGAGAAAGGGGGGTGTGGACGTGTAAGCACAGGAGGAAGAAGGAAAAAGGAAGGGGTGATGATTTTTAGGGGATGCTAAACCTAGATGATTAAAAGGAAAGGGGGGTAGGGAAGAGAAAAGGAGAGAAGCCAGTCAAATTTTGACAGTCGAGATCCGGGTGTACAAGGGCGAGGCTTGAAGGAGGGTGTATAACAGTGGAAGCTCACACACGGTGTTGGAATGACCCCGGACAATCAAAAACAGAAACACCAGGAAATAAATGGGTGCCGTGTCTTGTAGGATACATGAAGGACAGCCTAGCCTAGGACAGGACACTGCCTCCCATTTTTGTCTTACAGGACTTTTGAAGTCAGGACGGAATGGAATGGAATGGAAATCGGGGTTCCCCCTTTCATATACAGACTTGCCTACTCAAGGTATCTAAACTACCGACTAAGGCAGGTCCTGGATTACGTCGTTATAGTAACCGTCGTTTAGCGTGCGGGCGATAAAAGTTGGGAGCGGTCGCTTTTGAAGTCGTACATATACCTAGGTAGTTTTAGATGTTGAATTTACTTGTGCTTTGGCAAGATGTATGGTTGCTTCAACTATTTGTATATTCATAAAGTGCCTCGAGCAAGCTCACGTGTAAGATTGTGTACTTGTACGAGTGGTCTCTGTATTCATTCTTTTATTGGCGACTTTGGAAGAGGTATCTTGATTTTGACCCTACAAGTCCGTCATTTGCATGCCTATCTACCTCCTATATCCACGACTGAGCCTTTTTCTCGCCACTCTGCTTCCAGAACACGAAGAACATGACAGTAGGGTTACACCTGAGTAGGTAGGTAGATAGCCTGAAACTTCCATTACCGTCGAAGAGGTTAAACACCTATCTAAAAGTCCTGGTCCCCAGAGCCGCTAACAATAACATTATTGACCTTGAGCACCATGCGGCAAAGCTGGGTAGCCAACATAAGCTGCTGGCGCTTGCCGATCAATGGGTCGATAACGAAGGCTTGCTTCATGTCATTGCTTCCTCTGTTCATGCAGTCCACGCCCAGCTTACCGCGAGATTCGGGGCCAGCCTTAACCTGTTGCGACTTGATCTCAGCCAACGTCGCAATGGGGTTCAGGCCGCTGTTCTCAGCGAGCGCCATGGGTACCGAGTCAAGAGCCTCGGAGAAGGCTCGCATGGCGTATTGTTCCAGACCAGGGGTCTTGACAGCTGCGTCTTCGACAGCCAAAGAGCAGGCAATCTCGGCCGCACCGCCACCATAGACGACGCGGTTATCGCGTACTAGGTTTCGTACAACGCAGAGCGCGTCATGGAGTGATCGTTTGGCTTCATCGATAATCTAGGAGATCATTAGACATTATTGCGAAATAGAAGAAGGGAAGAAGGGATAAACTTACCATCTTGTTACTTCCCCTGACAAACACCGTCACAGCTCTAGTGTTGGCGCATTCCTCGATGACAAGCATCTTCTCTCTGGTGGTACCAAATGTCATCTCCCTTACAACACCAGCTCTTCCCAGCTTCTCCGGCTTCAGGTCCTCAAATCGAGGTACTATTCGGCCGTTGGTAGCAATAGCAATGAGTTCGATCTCGGGACCGCCCACCCATCTCACAGCCGGTAGCTCGTTCTGGAGTAACAAGTGATTTGCCTCGTCGTCGAAACCCCACTGGCAGATAGCCAAGTTGGCACCGGTATTCTTTATCTGCTGGATCATCTCGACGAACTTCTCACGCTCGTAGTTCTGTAGCTTCTTGAATTCCTCGACCGAGGTAATCTCGAGCTTATGCTTGGTCTTCGGCTTCGGCGGCTCGAACGCGCATGTTAGGATGGCGATCTTGGCGTCCCTGACTTCGGAAGGCATTTGAGGGTGAGAGAAGTCCTTGTCGATGATCACGCCCTTAACTAAGATGGAGTCCTCCAACGAGCCACCGACCTTGCCGTCTACCTTGATCAGCTCAAAATCGACATCTTTTCGTTCGAGATCGGCAACGGATAGAACGGCATCCACGGCGATGTTGGCAAATTGGTCATGTGCTTTGGACACGATCTTGCTTCCTAAACTTGTCCGAGCCACCTTGACGAGGTTCTGTGTGTTCTCCCGGCTGAACTCGATGGTGTCTGATATCCGGTCCAGCTCCGCCACGGCGATATCACAGGCCTGGTCGTAGCCATCTGCTATTCGGATGGGGTGGATTCCCTTGTCTATGAGTTCGGCAGCCTGTTCTAAGAGAGCACCAGCCAAAACAACGACGCCGGTTGTACCATCACCAATCTCATCATCCTGGGACTTAGATAGCTCAACAAGCAGCTTTGCTATGTGGTTCGAGATTTCCATCTGTTGTAGAATGGTAGCTCCATCGTTTGTGACGGTAATGTCGCCATCGGGGGAAATTAAGATCTTGTCGAGACCGCGAGGACCTAAAGATGTCTTGACGACGTTCGCAACGGTTCGGGCGGCGAGGATATGCGATTTAACGGCTTCGTTGCCGTACTGGCGCTTCTTCTTGCCTTGACTAGAGGGAGGGGTTAGAGACGTCCTTTTTGTTTAGGCATAGACTATAGAACTTACTCTCTAACTACAATGAAAGGCCGCCCCTGCTCATCTTTCATAATAGCAGCTGTAACGAATAGAGGTTAGTGGCTGGCATTCCAGAAACCGTGTTCGCCGCATACCATTGTTAAGATCGATATCTAAAGTCATATGTTAGTAAATATCAACATCATGGCGGGGTTATAGTTGCATACTTAACGCCATTTTGCCTGTTATTGTAGCTCTTCTGAGCTTTTCCGTGGTGTGGGAGCAAGTGTCTCTTCCGTCCGTAGCTTCGCCCGCAGGAATCTGACAAGAAGCGTTATAGTATGAAGCTATTTGCCCGGTCGAGTTCTGCCTTGTCACTGGTACCTATGTCGAAATTCTGAAATTCTAAAAGCTCTAGACCCGCATTTGCCCAAGTCGGAAAATTCACCAGCCGACGTGCTACAAGGTTCCATGAAGAACAATGTACCTAGGTACACCCGCTAAAGCTTTTATCTTATCAACGGAAATGTAGGTACCACCAATGAGAGCAAACCACTAATTAAAGCAAACAGCAAAACCAATAGATCGCACGGTTGGTTTAGGTAACCACAACAGCCACAATCTGCTAAAGGCTTTCAATAGTGATAACCACTGTAGATCTTGTTCTTTTGCACATATTATCCGCTTGAACAGAGCCGACATATACACCTATACTCAGTGGAATGAAAATAATAAAAATAACAATCCACGTATAGGTAACGTAACTTCAACCCCTATGTTTTAGATTATTACAATTGAGAATTTTTCAATGCCTCGGTACCTAGGTATCGTTTATGATCCAAGTTCAGGAGGGCCTGGCTGTGTGCTCCATTGTCCACTAAAACTTCTCCTGCATGACGCAGGTTGGATTGTTAAATGACCAGAAGCAAAAGATCACACGGAATTTGACCATCTGTGCGTACCGAGGCACGGGTCAGACCGTCAGCCTGGTAAATACAGAAGAAAAAAAAACTTCTCATTAATAGGCATATTCTATGACCAAACAGTTCCACAACATGCGCATTTTCAACTCCTAATTCGAGTTACGCCGAGATAAATCAAAATCTGGATACGTCCGTAGTAACTGTATTCCTGTAAAAGGATTATATATTCACCTATGCCCCAGTTCCGTCGGGCGATGATCTTTGATAGGCGCCTGGGTAGCCCCGCTGACGTGTGAGGGCCCTGTTTAGACTTAACCTTAAAATATCCTAAGCTCCAGCTTACAAGCTCCCAGCTTTCTCAATCCCGACTCCGACCTCCCAGTTTATCTTCCCAAGAATCAACAAGATCATCCCTGTTCCTCTAACGCTTGATTGACATCACTCTCTTTCCGCCTTAATCATGGCCCTTCCAACTCAATACGATGGCGTTCTTCCGCTCCATATGGTGCAGAAGCCACCGTTTATGGTAGAGTCACCCGGAGCTGAAGAGGTTGAAGGAGAGACGAAACCACACAGACATTTCAAGGCAAAAGATGGCCTTATCACTCGCCCTGCATCTCACATCGCAACAACCTACGATATATTGATCGATACCGCAAACAAACATGGCGACAAACCAGCTATAGGTACTCGCAAGCTAATCAAAACCCACACCGAGATCAAGAAGGTGCCGAAAGTTGTCGATGGAGTCAAGAAGGAGGTCGAGAAACAATGGACCTACTTTGAGCTATCTCCCTACTCATTCCTTACCTACAACGAGTACAAGACTCGAGCACTACGTGTTGGTGCCGGTTTAAGGAAGTTGGGTCTTGAAGCAGGAGATGTGTTGCACATTTTTGCGACTACGAGGTAAAGCGTCATCTATTTGCAAAGTTGGTGGAAGCTAAACGTATACATCCAGCTCGAACTGGCTATGCATGTCTCACGGCTGTGCCTCACAATCCATTACGATCGCAACCGCATACGACACCCTCGGTCCAGATGCCGTCGAGTACTCCCTTACACAGACAGCCGCAAAGGCTATGTATACGGACCCCCATCTACTCAAAACCACTAGCCGTCCGTTGAAGAACGCGAAAGACGTCAAGTTCTTAATCTATAATGATACATCCAACATTCCCATCTCCGATAAGGAATTGGAGGACTTCAAGACCGCAAACTCTCATATTAACATAATATCCTACTCCGACCTAGTCACCCTCGGTGAAGAGAACCCTGTAGATCCAGTACCGCCGAAAGCCAGCGACCTGTGCTGTATCATGTACACCTCAGGTTCGTCCGGGACACCAAAGGGTGTGCCCATCACTCATGAAGGCATTGTTGCGGGTATCACCGGTCTCTACTCTGTTATCGAGGAAACGGTCTCGCACCGCGATACCATTCTCGCGTACCTCCCCCTTGCCCACATCTTGGAGATGGCCGTAGAGAACCTAGTGATGTTTATTGGAGGTACACTGGGTTACGGATCTCCACGCACATTGGCTGATTCCTCGACGCGCAACTGTGCTGGTGACATGCGAGAGCTTGCACCCACTATCATGGTTGGTGTGCCCCAAATATGGGAGACCATCAGAAAGGGCATAGAATCGCGAGTCAACGGCGGCGGTGCACTAACCAGGACCGTATTCTGGGGTGCTTACAACTTAAAGTCCCTGCTCGTGTCAGCCGGCTTGCCCGGAGGAGGATTGCTGGATGCTTTAGTGTTCAAGCAAGTTCGTAACATGACGGGTGGAAACGTGAGGTTCCTTTTCAACGGCGCCAGCGGCATCTCGGATGGAACAAGGCAGTTTGTGAGCTTGGTCCTCGCTCCAATGATCACGGGCTACGGTCTGACGGAGACATGTGCCAACGGCGCCCTCGGTTGCCCCTTACAATGGACGCCCAATGCCATCGGTCCCGTGCCCCCGTCGCTCGAGATCAAACTCGTCAGCTTGCCGGATCTAGGCTATGACGCAAAGGCTACTCCTCCACAAGGCGAAATTCTACTTAAAGGTCTCCCCGTCTGCAAGGAATACTTCAAGAATCCCGAGGAGACTGAGAAGGCATTCACACCGGACGGATGGTTCCGCACCGGTGATATCGGCGAGTTCGACTCGGTGGGACACATCAAGCTCATCGACCGCGTCAAGAACCTCGTCAAGATGCAGGGCGGCGAGTACATCGCCCTCGAGAAGCTGGAGGCCGTGTACCGCGGCAGCGAGTACGTTCACAATCTAATGGTGTACGGTGATAGCGACCACCCGCGCGCTATTGCGGTAATAAGCCCTAACGAGAAGCCCCTAAACGAGCTGGCGAAGAAGCTGGGCGTTGATCACGCCCACGCGCATACCGATCCGAAGGTGCTAGAGGCTGTCCACAAGGACTTGATTGCGGTCGGCAAGAAGGCCGGATTAACCGGGCTCGAGATGGTTGTTGGCGTCGTGCTGGTTGAGGAGGAGTGGACGCCTGCGACTGTAAGTTTCAGTTCATATTTCCTTCATCTTTGTCCCAAATTAGATTGGGATCTGATAATAGTTGCTAACAAACGCAATAGGGTCTCGTCACAGCAACACAGAAGGTAAACCGGAGGGCGTTGAAGAGCCACTACAAGAAACAGATCGAGGAGTGCTTCAAGCGGTGTTCTTAGATACCTATTTCCTCTTTCTTTTTTTCCGATACCGTACGCAATAAGCGAATCCTGTAGGCGTTCAGTAAGGTAAATTTTCAGAGACAACTGGCTTCGGGAGATTCGGAACTGGTTATTGTAGAGTTAGGTAATGTTATGATGCGTCGCTTTTTGCTTTTTGGTCCTTAGGTAGAAGTTATAAGACAGACATGTGGTTTTTGTTACTTTCGGGCTTCTTTTGATGCGTGATGTATTATATGCAATAGTTGTCGGTGAGAAGCTTACAGAATGATCAAAGTATAAGCGAGACGTCGAGGGGTATAACGGTTTCATTTAGGTTTGTTTCGTGGCGGTCAATATATCCCTTACTTCTCTTACATCCGCCTAGGCCGGTGAGCCTGCTTAGGGCTCGACTTCTCCTCAAGCATCGTTTTACTTCAATTCCCACATAAAGACTTAGGGACAAATTGGAGTATATATTGTTTAGTTCGATCCGATTATCCCTTTGTTAGTTAGGCTAGGTGTAAGTCTACTTCGATACAGACCCGGTCAAGTCAGCGCTTCTCCAGACGACCCGCACACGTCATATCACATCGTCATTGCAGTCAAAGTTGAACCAGAGCCAAGCCCTATCTATATAAATAGGGTTGATGTTCGTCAGAATAGTCAGGTAAAAATTAAATTATATACAGGATATAAATATGCTATAATCAATTTGAAAAACGAAATTTCATAAATGCGTAAGCCGCCTTTCTATTCATGATCTATCCTCATACGCCGTCATCTACAAACATGCGACGTTTCCCAGGATGCCCAATACCGTATATCCTCTATATACACGCTAAACCTTCATATGCGAATGATCCGCCAGAAACGGAGACTCTTGTCTTTAATCATTTAAGCTACTTACTTCTGTCTCTGTCTAGAGAAGTAGCCTTAAATCATTTCTTCCTCGGCCGATTAAGAACTCGACCATGGGGCAGGTACGTCTTTACGCCTGTAGAACAATTGGACAGGCGTTCTTAGGTGGGGGCAATCGTAAAGCTCCTTGAGATGCGACTCCCAGTCTGCACCCATGTGGCTCTTGACCGTCTCATCATCTAACGATATCCATTCGCCTGGGTTGTCTCCTCGGGCCCAGGACCAGTAGTGGCCGGCGTCTGTGGCTATACCATGATGGACTTGTATCGCGTATAGCTCGTATTTCGTTGAAACCACGAAGCCGTCGTTAAATGATCCGCCCACTAGGGCGGCGACTTGTCTCCGCATGTCCAAGCTCCAGGCGTATGGTTCAAGATCCAGCTCAAGAGGAAATTGAACTGGAACGAATGTCTTGACAGTCGACAAGTTCGTCTTGTCGAAAGCATATCGTCGGAAATATACACGAAGTAACCGAGGTAGTTTTACAAGCCTCAGGTTTACGTTCGCTAATTGATCCGACTGACATTTTTCGCAGTGCATGGTGATATCCTCACCCGACCATTCGTCTTCGATCATATCTGTCAGAAGAACGCGTTTTTTATCTTTGCGTTCTTCCGGAGTGAAAATGTAAGTATGGTTTGAATCACTCAGATATGTTTCGTTACCACATTTATAGCAACGTCTCCGGTTTACGTTAAACCCTGAGAAGTGCTTATCGATGAATGTAAATTTATTTTGGCCAACCCAAAACTGCATAAAATCCCTGGCAATTTTCGCGGGGAGGCCGTCTCCTTCTGGAAACTTCAGTTGACCAAGATCAATTGTGCTGGTCATGTCAGTCTCCGCTGAGAGTTGCGTGAAGATGAAATTCGTCAACTCGTCGATATCGTGCTGCTCGCCGTCGCCCAGTTTATGTACCTTATTTCCGGTCATAAATCCCTCATGGACAGAATTCATATAGTGCTATGACGTATGTTAGTATGAAATCAGAGAGCTTAGGGTGGAAACACACTTACCAAGAGTGTCGTAATTCGCATTACTTTAAATTCTCTCTTGTGCATCCATTGAAGTAGATTTTTGAGGATTTTTGCTAATAATTGCGGCCTAGTGGGCTCCCTCTCGGGGTTCGCTCGCCACACTTCAGGCCATTCACCCTGGATTATTTCATCAATAAACCCAGGTGAGGCCAGGAGTGCCTGTACGGTGGAGTTACAATAGCATGTAACACCATTATTCCAAAGCCCAGTCCGTGGTCGTGCAAGTCGTGCCGCCTCAGAAGATACTTCGGCGGACGACACCATAGCAAGGCCACCGACTTCTGAGTGGTCATCTCTAGAGTCCAAGCCGCTATACCTAGTTCTAGGGATGGTAGGTGCCGGACGCCTGGGAGGAGCGGGTGCAATACCAGCCAGCAAGGCTTCTTGCTCTTCGATGGGAGTGGAAACCATCGATTCTGGGCCGCCTGTAATGCTCGGATAGCGGCGAATGAAATCTTCTCGAGTCTTTATATAATCAAACTCGGATACTCCTGTCTGATCCTTCTTGATGAGGTCCTCGAACTGATTTATCTCGTTCTGGCTCAACGTCCTAGTCTTAGCTCGGTACCGTGCTTTATCACCATAACTTCGTGTAGACCTCGCACTCATAGGCATGTGCTTTGGTGCTGTATTAGAGACCTCGACGAATTGCTCTCCGAATTCATAAATCCACGAGCTTAGACCACCTTTCAATAGCTTTGGGCTATTTTTGAGAGGCCGGTTATAGCTGTAGTATGACAAAGCTTGCCGCAGATTGTACAGAACCATTTCCAAGGTAACTCCAGTTATTCTAGATGGCACTGAATCACTATCTTGGTCGTAGATAACTACCAGATCAACTTTATCACGCTGCTCAAAGGCGAGTCTCTCGTTTGAAGGGGCAAGCACCATACTATCCGCGATATCGTCTGCAGAGATGTTCTCTCGCATGAGAATCTCAGGTTCAACGCAAATTGTCCCGGGATAGTTGATGTGGCCCTCATCGAAGGACTCACGATCGCGAACATCAATGATTAAGATCTCGATCTTTGGGTGCTTCTGGTCCATGAGGCTTCCAAGGGCTTTAGGCGTGATAGTATCTCCCGACGGGATCTTCGGTTGGCTTTGCGTCGACGGCTGAGGGGTCCGATAAGCATGAGCCGTGACGAACTGGTTTCTGCTGAAAGATGCGATCGCATTGTCCGTTGATGCCCAAGCAGCAACGCTAGGTGCCGAGGTCATCGAATTTGTCCGACTGAACATGCCGCGGGGAGCACTTGATGGAAGGTTAGCGACCTCACTGGTTACAGTCCCTCTTGCCGGACTGTATATTGCTTCGGGGAGCTTCGGCATACTTGGCACGGATGTATCAAGCAACGCCAACGGTCCAATCTCTTCAGTTGTTTTCGTAGAAGTCCTAGGTCTTTGAGAATCGCGTAATCGCGCAAAGCGACTTGCAAGATCTTGCGAGGCGTCGATTGAAGTTTTTTTGATAGCCTTCCCATGCAACGCCTGAGGTTTCGGTTGTACCGGCGGTTTTGACTTATGTCCCTTACCAGCATTGGTATCAGCTCCATTTGGAGCATCCGTGGATCTGTTCGACGAAATTGGACTAGCAATTTCAGAGGATTTCTTCGAAGACACCGTCGGTTGAACACCGCTGCGTCGATTATCCTCCTTAATATCCTCCTTAATTTTGTCGAAAGTAGAGCCGGCACTACTAATTTTCGTCTTGAGGGCATTGTATAGACGATTCAAGTCTCCCCGATCAGATTTTAGCGACGGATAATCTTTGTGTCTCGGTACTTTATCGACAGCAATGGTAAACGCCTTGATATACTCCTGGAGAGCTAAGTCTGGACGCCGGAAATCGTTATAGGTAGTCGCTTGTCGCATATGGGCATCGCCAAGCTCGAGGATCTTTCGCAGCGGCGTATGGGGGTCCAAGTCGACACCAACTTTTATTAAGTCGTCTATATGGCGGAGCGGCGCTTTCGTCGGACCCGAGCCATTACTAGAAGCATGTCCACCAACACCGTTCGTAGATAGTATAGAAGTCATGGCGCCGGTTGCCAGATTACTTGAGGTAGTCGTAAAAGCAACAGAATTCATGATATCGTTGTAGTCGTGAATCGAATCGACGAGGAATGAGGATGCGATTTCAGAAGCGCAGGGCTAACAAAGGGATTTAGTCTATGCGAAAAGAAGAATAGAAGAATCTCTTGTACCAATATTGGTCTGAAGCCAGTGACTGGAATGAAGTTGCATTCTTTCAAGAATAAGCTTAAACCTGTGAAGACGTAGCGGTATAAGTAAAAAATTGTGTGATAAAGACGAGAACGGAATTGTGAAAGGACGTATGGAATAAAAGAAACGGAGAAAGAAACCGTGAATGTACAATTAAAAGAATAGTTTATTAACTTCCAAACGGTATATAGGGTATACGAAACGAATAGCTTGACCTCTCGGTCGGCTGAATGAATGCGTAACTATCATCTGCGAAGGTTGTTCTGTCTATAGGCGATCAATATATTGTTCGATGTCGACGGGTTGCTTTGAATGTCTTAGTAAGTTATTAATATGTTGGCGATTGGCGGTTGGCGGTTGACGTCGAAAGAGGCGCTTAGGTATTGAAATCTTGGTACCTTTACGTAACCTAATAGCCGTGCATTCACCTCTTACTCAGGTATGTATACGGGATGTACCTACCTCGCCCTGACCATTTGAGGGGCATGGGCCAAGCTCAAATACGTGCATCCATGCATCCAGTATAAGGTACATTACGTATGTACCTTCAAGGGCGGTAGCTGAGACGATCAATTGTGGCGCTCTCAGTCTCCACTATGATTACCTAATACAAGTAGGTACACTTTCGATACTTTTATTATACGGCTCCACTAGATGGATATCGTGTATATTTACATGTAGACGAGGTGCAGGGAGGGCCTAAATACTTGAATAGAGTAGAAGTACATGTACCTACGGGGTTGTAGTGTACACATTAGGTCCAGTTGGACGCCAAGTACATCAAAGTACCTAGTTCTCCAGGCAGTTTGTTGCAGCCTAGCAGGTGGAAAGTGTAAAGTAATGGGGGTATCGCAATGAACTACATATCCACGTCCGAGCTACTGATGCATGATATCAATCAATACATACATCTGACATGCATCAACTGTCAACATACCAACATATCAACACATAGGCATTTCGATGTGTAGTTGCGCAGTTCCTTTTTGACCACACCAACTACCTCTCTTCATATTCTTGCCTTATACCGTTGACGAATCCGCGCCAATTTGATATCGCGATTGCGTTCTACTGTTGCATAGCTCTCAAACCTTAGTAACAAGATGATGGGAGGCTGGTGGTCGTCCTCGGCCAACAGCGCCTTGGACGAACAAATCGAGAAGGCAACCAGTAGTAGTTTGTAGGTGTCCTTTGCACCTCTGCCTAAAGGCTTACAAGACTACTGACGTACTGGATTATAGGGAGGATATTCCTCTTAACCTCGAGATTTCCGATGTCATTAGATCCAAGACGGTGCAGCCCAAGGAAGCCATGCGCTCGCTGAAGCGTCGCATTGGTAATAAGAATCCCAACACCCAGCTAAGCGCTCTAAATGTCCGACCGCCCCCTCGTTAAGATATTAGTCCTTGCCGCCGAGCTTCCCTATTGCTAACATGTAGTCTAGTTAACCGACACTTGCGTCAAGAATGGCGGTTCCCACTTTCTCGTCGAGATCGCTTCCCGGGAGTTCATGGACAATCTAGTTTCTCTCCTCCATGCAGTCGGGCCTGCCGCCGTGAATGCCGAAGTTCGAGCCAAGATCCTTGAGTTGATACAGTCCTGGGCTGTTGCCACCGAAGGGCGCTACGATTTGAAATATATCGACGAGACATACAGAGCCCTGCAGAGAGAAGGCTTCAAGTTTCCACCGCGAACGACCGTAGCGAGCAGCATGATTGACAGCAGTGCTGTATGTGTTCCGCGTGCCACGCTATTATAATTATACCAATTTCTGGATGAAGCTGACTTGGTTTGCCATAGCCCCCGGAATGGATCGATTCCGATGTTTGTATGCGGTGCCGTACGCCATTTACCTTCACGAACCGCAAGCACCATTGCCGCAATTGCGGTAACTGTTTCGACCAACAGTGCTCGACCAAGACGCTACCTTTGCCACACCTGGGCATTATGCAACCGGTGCGGGTTGACGACGGTTGCTACGCCAAATTAACAGACCGATCCAATAAAAGCGGTTTTAGCAGACAGGAACGCTCTCCCCAAAGCCCATCAATCCCCAACAATAATCGTACTTCTTCTGCTATGCAACCCCGAAATGCACGGGTTGACGACGCCTTTGATGAAGATCTCAAGAAGGCTCTAGCTATGAGTCTGGAGGAAGTCCAGGGCCATTCGAAAGGCTATGTTCCCCCTACGGATAATACACCTCCAGCCTCGCATGCCAAAACCAACGGCCACTCTTCCACAGCACCTGGAACCGCCGAAGAGGAGGATGAAGATCTCAAAGCTGCCATTGCTGCGTCTCTAGCAGATATGGAAGAACAAAAGCAGAAGCATTCTGCGGCCTTAAAGCAACAAACGAACAAGGCCGAGAGCACTTCGGTTTCTTCATTTGCGTTGCCCAAAAATGATTACGAGCTCACCCCAGTCGAAGCTGAAAATATCAATCTTTTCTCAACGCTGGTCGATAGGTTGCAAACTCAACCTCCTGGTACAATCCTGAGGGAGCCGCAAATTCAGGAGCTTTATGACTCGATCGGGGCGTTACGTCCTAAGCTAGCACGTACATATGGTGAAACGATGAGCAAGCATGGTAAGCCATACCCAAGATCCTAGACCTAGATTTTGGCTCCTCGCTAACCACATTTCAGATACGCTTCTCGACTTACATGCCAAATTATCCACTGTTGTCCGATATTATGACAGGATGTTGGAGGAACGCCTTTCGAAAGCCTATAGCCAGCACAGCATTGGTGGCTATAATCTGCCCACTACTGGGCAACAGTCAGGCCCGTATCCTTCGATAGAGTCGACCACTGCTAGGACTTCTGCCTCGGCGGAAAATTTCTACACAGGAGAACCACTCCCAGATCCTAGCAGAACACCCGTAGCCCATCAATACGTTCAGCATGTTCAACAAGGCCCACAACAGCAATTTGCAGGCTACGATAAGCGGGCTTCCGTATCAATACCTCCAAACAGCCAATATCCGCACCATGCAGTCCAGAGAAGCGATAGTTGGCAGAACCAACAAGGGCCATCCGCGCCAGTTCAGTATCCTACCCAGGCAAATTTCGCTTCAAATGAGAATCCCTCACAACCCGGCCACGCCTCTCATCCTTCTCCTCAAACCCCCCTTAACAGAGGCCCCGAGACGGCCGGGACGTCAACGGCTGACCCTAATGCTGCTTATTACTATAACAATATACAACCGAGCAACGACATCAGCACACCCAGCGTCCCAGCAGAAGGGGCGCCGTCACCATATCCGAATCTTCAGCACAGTTTGAATTACACGGGCCAGTCTGTCCCTCCAACGCCTGCCTCAGCTCCAGCGCAGCCATCTCAACCTCGGCAGCAGTACCAACAGCCCGTTCAACAAACGCAACAACCGTATTGGCAGCAACAGCAACAGCAGCAGGCAGAGCAAACACCGCAGGCATATCAGACAGGCAGCACAGGATACCCCAGATATACACAGGAGTCGTTCCCTGCTGTCCCTCAGCATGCACCTCAGCAGCCTGCCATAGAAGAGAGTTTGATTGATCTGTAGGATAAGCAGGAGACAGTGCAGAGGTCCCTAGAGCATGAATTGTGATGAGGTTAATGGTAGTGTTCCTGGTTTGGCTATCTCGTGGTCCAATGAAGATTCAATCAAGTTGACTAAAGCAACCCCGGGACTACGAGACAAAATGTACAGTACGTATGATAGGCTGCTCATCTACTGCTTTTAAGCCTTGCTACCTACCTTCTTTTCGAGTCGTGCGTAACGAGTAGAAGATACATACACGTAAGTATGAAACGAGAACAAAATGTATCCAATTTTTGCCTATACAGTGGCGCATCGTTTACATTTCAACGTTGTTCTAAATGCTAGGTACATGTGCATGTACTTACTGACATGGATCCCAGCTGCTCTCAAAGGTACTTATCGATACGAACTGTGGAGGTTACGTCATTTATACAGTACAAAGATACCTCACAAAGGAACTTGACCAAAAGTGAACCCCTCCTGCCCCTCTTCAGCTTTGTTCATTCAATCAAGCAACGCGGCTACTTGGCAGCTTGGATCAACTTTAGGTGATTCACGAGAAGTTGAGAGTAGAGCTTATATTATTTCTCGTTTCCTCTTTCTTCGAATTATCTTGTAATAAATCCATACTTATCTACTATTACAGCTGTCAATACTAACAATCCATTCATTCATTTTGCTTAACCGACACAATGTCCCGCCACCAAGCTTACCGTAATTATGATTACGAGAATGACCTCGATGAATATGAAGGGAAAGAATACTCGGACGAAGAGGAAGAAGAATTGAGCCCCGAAGATCGAGGTACGCGCATGATTCGAGTCTCTGATCATTTCTATCTATTGATGTTAACCAAACAAAAGCCCAAATGGATGCTGGCACTGCACAAATTCGAGCCGCACTCGGAGTTGAATCATCCAAGGTCACTACTCAGCAAATTCAAGAAGCATTATGGCATTACTATTACGACGTCGATAAGTCCTTAACATATTTAACGACCAAGTTCATCGCGCCCGCGCCCGCGCCCTCGAAAAAGAAGAAAGGATCAGGTAGGTGCACTGTTTCTTATTTCACCGTCGCAATACACAACACACAGCGCGTGCCGATGTATCAACCACAGGACCAAGTCATCTCATGATTCCAGGTGCGTCTTGAGTGTACCTGTTTCGAGATTTGAGCTTAGCTAGTTAGCTAACACTGCACATTACAGCTAGTAAAGGCGAGATATCCCCGCAGCAAGTCTCATTCGCCGCTTTCTTCAGCGATATGCCGTGGTTAAATATCCCAAAGGCTCGAGAGACCGTATTCATTGAGCCACCCCGACCCCGAGGTGGCTTACTAGGGGGTGCTAGTACGGCCGGTAAAGTCTCGAAGCTACAGGCTCTTGCTGCTGCCCGCAAAAAGAAGGCAGACAATCAGAAAACAGAGCAGAAAGAAGTTCAAGAAGCAACGCAAAAATTGAGCAACCTCTCTACCAGTACAAAGCAGACCGAATCCGCGAAGGAAAATATCCGACCGCCAACTATAGTTCCTGAAGAAACTACGGGCATCGGAGACGTCGCCGCACCAAATACTTCCCCACGAATGGAATCAGAAAACGTAAAGGTCGGGGACCAGATTCAAGGTCGATTCGATTCAACTACCGATCGGCCAGCCGATTTACCGGTGCTTACTAGCCTTCCATCGATAGCGGCACCGTTTGAAACTGCTGCACCATCTCCCTTTGCCCAGGCTCTCCTCGGCCCTATTAACAGTCCTACCATATCCACACGGAGGAATTTCGCGTTTCCTTACATGAATTTGACTGCGTCAATAGCTGACGCTTTCGCAGCGCCAAGTCCAGATGATGTAGTCTTGAAGGCACAATCCCAAGGTTCGCTATTGGCGAGGAAGGTGACCAAATGAGAATACTAATACTTTAAAATCAGCAAGCAGCAAGAAAATCGCTGCCAACACAGCTAAGAAGAAGGCAGAGTCGGGACAGAAGGACGAAGGAGTTACAGATGGTGTGAAAGGCCTCAAGATCGACGACACGCCGTTACCGAAAAGCAAGAATCTTGATGTGCTAAAGGAATTCGACAAGGCCAAGGGAAAGAAGAGTGCCAGTTTTGTCGTCGTCGGTGAGCCGTAAAACAAGTATAACATTTATGATATCTATGCTAACTTGTTAAGGCCATGTGGACGCTGGCAAGAGTACGCTAATGGGACGTTTACTACTGGACCTCAACGTTGTAGACCAAAGAACCATACAGAAATACCGTAAAGAGGCCGAAAGCATAGGGAAGTCCTCATTTGCGCTTGCGTGGGTGCTAGATCAACGATCGGAAGAACGATCGAGAGGAGTAACCATCGACATTGCAACAAACAAGTTCGAGACAGAAACTACGTCTTTCACGATCTTAGATGCCCCCGGGCATCGAGATTTCATTCCTAATATGATTGCAGGCGCAAGCCAGGCGGATTTTGCAATCTTAGTGGTTGACGCCAGTACTGGAGCTTTCGAGGCAGGACTCAAGGGGCAGACAAGGGAACACTCTCTACTAATTCGCAGCATGGGAGTGTCGCGCGTAATAGTCGCCATCAATAAACTAGACACTATTGGGTGGTCACAAGAAAGGTTCGACGAGATATCCCAGCAGGTGTCCGGCTTCTTATCAGCAACGGGGTTCCAGCTTAAAAATATCAGCTTTGTCCCCGTATCCGGCTTGCACGGAGACAATATAGTAAAGAGGTCCACAGATGCGGCAGCAAGCTGGTACGAAGGGAAGACGCTCGTTGAGGAGTTGGAGAGCTCGGAGCCACTGGCCCGAGCATTGCACAAACCTCTGCGCCTTACCATCTCCGAGGTTTACCGATCAACACAAAGCCCGGTGACAGTTTCCGGGCGGATAGATGCCGGGTCATTGCAGACAGGCGATGCGCTTCTTGTTCAGCCTAGTGGCGAAAAGGCATACGTCAAATCTTTAGAGCTTGATCAGGAACCTGTGGAGTGGGCCGTGGCAGGACAGAATGTGGTCATTCATTTGAGCAACATTGATCCGATCCACGTCCGCGTCGGCGATATCATATGCGATACAAAGCAGCCGATTGCATGTATCGACACGTTTACGGCTAAAGTCCTAGCGTTCGACATTCTGATGCCAATGCAAGTAGACGTGCACAGAGGTCGTCTACATGCTGCAGGGCAACTCCAGGAGATACCTGCGCTCCTCGATAAGACCAAAGGCACGGTGCTGAAGAAAAAGCCTAGGATTGTGAAGCCGGCGAGCGTCGCGAGGGTGGTGGTTAAGATGGCGACTAAGGTGCCGCTTGAAGCCGGCCAGCGAGTTGTGCTGAGGAGTGGAGGCGAGACTGTTGCGGCAGGGCTATTAGAGTGAGCATATCTGGCCTCTCTACCGTGCAGGGTTTTCAGGGTCACGTTGGAAGGTGAAAAGGATCGATTGTGGCCAGCTATATGATTAGGAATGCTATAATGCTTGGCCACATGTGTCAGATAAGTGGCAATGTGAGTCAAGCAAATACTTGGAAGGGCAATCCTTGGTGATGCAACGCCACGTTTGAGGCTCTGTCAATAGGCACTAGCCGCACTTTATTTAGATGGAGGATACAATATAAGCATCCTTGAACGGCATTTTGTATGGGTCAGAATGAGAACTACATATGCCAGATATAAGGAGACAGATCTTCTAATCTGCATTTGTTTTTATTAATTGTATTAAGAGATGGTCTTTAAAGATCTAGCCATTAATGAAGGTTGGGGTAGACAATTATCACACCTGCCATGTTACCAATTTGTAGGTACCTTGAAATTCGTTCACATGGTGCCATCCAGACAGCGGCAGTGGTCTTCATCCATGGCAACCTTGTGAAAGCCTCGAAGAGCTAGCAGGGATGTCCCGCATCTAGCGGGGACATAGGTGGAGAAATATAGTTGGGGCAATGTGGCTTTTGCACAAAGAAAAAGAAAGAGAAGGTTCCAGTACCTACTAAGTGCATGCGTCAACCGCGAAAGTAGACTCTGATAAACCTATGTGCACATTTTGAGTTTTCGGGATGCCTTTAAACGCTGGAGAATCGGTACTCGTAAAGTACATAGTTTATAGTACATTTCATCCGATTTCATTTAGTATACTTACGTACCTACATGGGTGATGCAACAAAACGAGCAATCCATGGGACACCTTGCCTTCACTGGCTGGCTGGGCTACTTAGCGCCTGACCCACACTTTATTGCAATGTGTTCTTCTTGCAAGCTGGCAACATCATCTTGATCTTTTTTCTTCTACCCATATAAGAAATTCCCAGACACGCCATTGTGTTTAGAGAAACTCTCCTCCCATTCTTCTTCACAAGCTTCACTAATTCCAGTCCCATACCAACTTAGAAAGAGAGGTTGTAGGGTGCTCTGGCTGTAATACCTTGATTTCTTTTTCTCTTTCCGTCTATTTCCCCACCCTACTGAAGAGCGACTCTCATTGTGACGGACCCTTTCACCATGGCTCGCTCCCAGAGCTACTGGGCTATCGCCTTTGGCATGATAGCCTGGAGCCTTCTTTTATTCAGTCCTCTTGCGTTTGTCGGAACTGCGAGAGCAGATGATGTTGCCGATTATGGTACTGTCGTCGGTATTGTAAGTCATTGTCCTGGGTCTTCCCCACTAAATTTGAAAGCAATTGCCTCTAACCCACGATGCGCTGCAGGATCTGGGAACCACATACTCTTGCGTCGGTGTGATGCAACATGGAAAGGTCGAGATTCTCGTCAATGACCAAGGAAACCGAATTACCCCCTCCTACGTAGCCTTTACCGACGAAGAGAGATTGGTAGGAGACGCCGCCAAACAACAGGCAGCTTCTAACCCCAGGAATACCGTCTACGATGTCAAGTAAGTTTAGATCCAGACTCCATCCTATGCGCCGGAGACAACTTGGACTAACCATTCCCAATTTAGACGATTCATCGGTCGGAAGTGGAACGAGAAGGAGGTCCAAAATGACATCAAGCACTTCCCTTACAAGGTTGTGGAGCAGGATGGTAAACCCGTCATCGAGGTCAAGTTCCAGGGTGAGAACAAGAGATTTACCCCCGAAGAAATCTCTGCCGTCATTCTTGGCAAGATGAAGGAGGTTGCCGAGTCCTACTTGGGCAAGAAGGTTACTCACGCCGTCGTTACTGTCCCTGCCTATTTCAACGACAACCAGAGACAGGCCACTAAGGATGCTGGCACCATCGCCGGCCTCAACGTGCTGCGCATTGTCAACGAACCTACTGCCGCGGCTATCGCCTACGGTCTGGACAAGACCGGCGGCGAGCGCCACATCATCGTCTACGATCTCGGTGGTGGTACTTTCGATGTCTCCCTTCTCTCAATTGAGGACGGCGTTTTCGAGGTCTTGGCTACTGCCGGTGACACCCATCTTGGTGGTGAAGATTTCGACCAGAGAATCATTAACCACCTGGCTAAGAACTACAACAAGAAGAACGGTGTCGACATTACCAAGGATTTGAAGGCCATGGGTAAACTGAAGCGCGAGGCCGAAAAGGCTAAGCGTACTCTGTCTTCCCAGATGTCCACCCGCATTGAAATCGAGGCTTTCTTCGAGGGCAAGGATTTCTCTGAGACTCTTACCCGAGCCAAGTTCGAGGAGCTCAACATCGATCTTTTCAAGCGAACTCTGAAGCCCGTTAAGCAGGTTTTGGACGACGCTAAGATCAAGAAGGACGAGATCGATGACGTCGTTCTCGTCGGTGGTTCTACTCGTATCCCCAAGGTCCAGTCTCTCCTCGAGGAGTTCTTCAATGGCAAGAAGGCCAGCAAGGGTATCAACCCTGATGAAGCTGTTGCCTTCGGCGCTGCTGTCCAAGCTGGCGTTCTGTCCGGCGAGGAAGGTGCTACGGAAGTTGTCCTTATGGACGTCAACCCGTTGACTCTCGGTATTGAGACCACGGGCGGCGTTATGACTAAGCTCATCCCCCGCAACACCCCTATCCCAACTCGCAAGAGCCAAATCTTCTCTACGGCCGCGGACAACCAGCCCGTCGTCCTGATCCAGGTCTACGAAGGCGAGCGATCCATGACTAAGGACAACAACTTGCTCGGCAAGTTCGAACTCACCAACATCCCCCCGGCCCCCCGTGGTGTTCCCCAGATCGAAGTCTCCTTCGAGTTGGACGCCAACGGTATCCTCAAGGTGTCGGCCCACGACAAGGGAACCGGCAACAAGGAGTCTGTCACCATCACTAACGACAAGGGCCGACTCAGCCAGGAGGAAATTGAACGCATGGTCGCCGAGGCTGAGAAGTTTGCCGAGGAGGACAAGGCTACCCGCGAACGTATCGAGGCTAGAAACGCGCTAGAGAACTACGCTTTCAACCTGAAGAACCAGGTCAATGATGAGGATGGTCTAGGTGGCAAGATCGACGAGGAAGACAAGGAGACTGTAAGTCAATCCCCTCCATTTCGAAATCCCTAAATCCTAAACATATGCTAACCTACAATTAGATCTTGGACGCCGTCAAGGAGACAACCGAGTGGCTGGACGAGAACGCCGCCACGGCTACGGCCGAGGACTTCGAGGAGCAGAAGGAGAAGCTCTCGAACGTGGCGTACCCCATCACATCTAAGCTGTACAGCGGCGCGGGAGGTGCCGCGGACGACGACGAGCCGTCGGGACACGACGAGTTGTAATTTGATTGAATGATTGATCCGATAGATCTCGGTTGTTATGGTTGTGGTTTCTTTTTTTTATACTAGTACCCTAGCATACCCAGGCGCATGAAATCGTGCACGAAATAAAGAAAGTTAAATAATGAATGAACTTCTACGAGACGAGTTTTTTTAAACATCGGGTTTTTTTTCGTCGCGGGCGAGACGCGGCGTTTGTATTATTGATTGATTCTGAATGAATGATTGGTTGGTTGATTGGGTTTAAAGTGTTGGAGGGAAACGAAATGAAAGGAAAGGGAAGATAGGTATGTTGATGGATGGTAGGGAAATTACCTACTTGTACCTAGGTAGGAGAATAGAGGTTTTGAATTAAGTCTCCTGGTCTTTTTGAAACGTGATATATGAGTCTCTTTCGAGATTTTGAAGTAGTAGCTGTGGCCATTCTGAAGTGCCGCGTTGGAACACTGAGGTAGCGGGTGGCGTGATGTTTTCTAGCTTCGGCAGTATGAAGGAGGCTGGCTAGATAGCATAGGTACCTTAGATACCTGAGTTTACTGACATCTTACATAAGAGGTCACTAAAGTATTGAGGAAATGATGTTAATCAAGTAATGCAATGTATCTTATCTTCGCATGGAAGATCCTGCAACTGTGGTCGCAAGATAAATCAATGGCAAGAGATGAAAATATACATCATTTAGTTTCTACTCATTATCCAAAATATAATAACGATATTACCCCAGGTATCTCATTCATCATCCAAAAAATGGGGTATCCAACACAACACAATTCAACTTAACTTACTCTCCCAACATCCAACCCACCTTAACTTTGGTCAGCCTTAGTGGTTGGCACAGCAGGATCCTCAGTCTCTGACTGCAAGGACTCGATGCTCTCGCCCTTCTTGAGGCCGAGCTGTCTCGTATCCCAGCCCCTGCTCTCGAGATAAGCCCTGAACTTAGCATCTTCCTTAGTAATAGTATCCTGGTCGATGTTGGGAAGCAGCAGTGCTAGCGCGGATGCGAATATGCACAAGCTGGAGCTGACGTAGAACTTGTACTGGGCCGACTTAATTGGGTCACCATCCGGCGAAGTAATATGCTTAAATACGTACGTCCCGACGAAGGCGCCAATCTTACCCATTGCCGCTGCGATGCCGTAGTATTGTCCCCGGACGCCCGTCGCACAGGTCTTGGCGGCTAGCAGACCAATGTTGTTTCCCGGGCCCAACTCACCAAAGGACAGGAAAATACCATACACCACGGCGAAAGCACCGACCACTGAAGGGTGAGACAATTTCGCGTAGCACCCTGCCATGATGAAGCCGACGATAGCCTGTAGGACTTGACCTAGAATGAGCGTATAGCGGGGTCCGAGGCGGTCGCTGATCGGAGCTCCGAGCATGGTCCCGGGAATGTAGAACAGGTTAATGACGGTGTTCCATCCGAAGATGGTCGTCAAGACACCCGTGTCTCCATAAATATTGGAGAGAATAGCACTCGAGTAAATCGAGAATGAATAGGCCGAGAACTTGCGGCATTGTTAGATTAGAATGGATGAACTAGGGCGCGAAGACTTACATCGTATATGAACCAAATTAAACTAACGATTAGTAGGCGGAATCCGTAGTACTTGAGTATGAGAAGATATGGCGTCTTAGCACTAAATCATAAGTTGTCAGCTATTCATTCGGTCGTTTTAGTTCATAAATATTAATAATTTTATATACTCATAACAACGAAGCTAGCTCCAGTAGACCCGCTACTTAGTGGAGTAATAATGCATTAAATAAGTAAAAATATAGACTTACTGCTTCATAGAGTTTCGAGAAAATTCCTCGGGCTCCTTAAGCTTGAGACGGAGGACGAAGAGAACAAGTGGGAATGCTACACCGATTCCCAAGCTCGTTCGCCAAATGGTGCTGTAGTGGCTATTGTGGGCAGCAGCAGCGACGACATAGGGTATGAACGCTCCGAAAACAAATCCCCAGTCAATCATGGAGTTCGTGAACAGAATAAACCAGGTGTTCCGTGTTCCGCTCTTCAACTCGCCGCTAGACTCGGCGCAACTCACGCTGCCAGCCGGATACTCGCCTACATAGAAGATTAGTTAGGTTACACCAAATACTGGGTGTTTTCTTACCCCCAATGCCGATACCGACCTTTCGCACTTAGTTAATACGATATTCTATTCTAAATTTTGAGTTGGGGTTGGGATTAACTTACAAAGAATCTCCAAGCGGTCAAAATGTTGAACATGCCTACAGCGTCGCCATGGTAGTAAGACCCAGCAGCAAGGGCCGTGAAAATGATCAAGATGAGGGTTGAGATAAGAAGAGAGTTCGTTCGCGACCACTTGTCGGATAGGTATCCGAAGAAAAGTTGGCCAACCACCTAGATATTTGTAAGCTTCGTTTTTCATGAAGAGTCAGTGACTTCATACCGTTCCCGCGAAGGCAATAGCTGGGACTATGCTGGCGGCATTCGAGTTATCGTAGACATCTCCGTATTCATAACCGAGCGTCGTGCTTACGGAGCCAATAACCTGCGCGGCGCAAAAGTAAGCTGGGAGAGCGCGCGAGGGGAGATGGTGGTGAGAACAAAGGAAATGTGATTTATACGTTGTTGACGTAACCGTCAGAAAAGAGACCAGCACCGCAAGCAAGGACAGGCCATATCGCTTGCCGGAATGGCTTCTGATCGATCGCGGGGACTTCTAGAGGAGTTTCAGAAACTGCTTCTTGCTTTTCTTCCTTCTTGCGCCAGAACATCTTTGCTGTGATGTTGGTCAAGGCAGCCAGAGAGTGTCGGTTGTACTACGTCGGGATAAGCTGATAACGATGACGATAATAAATGTTACTCTAGTTTACAGCAGAAGGCGATTAAAGAGAGAGAGAGAGAGATTATAGGATCTAGGGATAAGGACCAAAAGATGGTGAAGCTAATATAGGTAGCATATCGTCAGAGCCTTCAGAAGTAAATAAGAATAATCGAAAGAGTCAAATTCCTGGTATGGGAAGAAATAAATACTCTTCCTTGCTGGGTTACTCTTCCTTGACCGCGCTCTGCACGTGGGCAGCCATGGAATAGTTGGTACTATGACCCCGGCTAACTAACGTTCGGGCCTTCCCTATCAGTGTAAGGCGTATCTGCAAGATAATAAGATTCAGCTCCTCTTCGGTCAAGTTTCGTCACTTTTAAGTGGCCTGTCCAAGATAAGACATTCGAACCAGGTCCATCCAACGTCAAGTATACTTCAGCGGGTTATGTGAATATTCAACTATTCAAAGTCTAGCAGAGTCTACCCAGCCAATTAGAGGTCGAGGATATACCCCGTGCCAAGTGCCACCAAAGAGCTTGTTCTTTCCTGGCTTAGAAAGCGCCAGCATTTTTGTGACGAAACCGTACGGTTAAGCTTTGATTTCGATCTTAGACTTTGGCTATCCGAAGCCTTGGCCTTGGCTGCGCTGGGCGTCTGCGAGGTCCCTGAAAATCATTTTCTTAGTCGCATGCCTCTAGTCTGTTATGACCACTTCTAATACATATATTGTCACTATACTTCCGCCGTAAAAATGTGTTGAACATTCCCGGTCGGGTCTTAACTTTGTGCAACTTTTTTACTCCAAATCGAAATGCTTTCCTATAGACGTCATATGTCGGACCCGCCGATTTCTACTTAAGTGCATTTTATATCAATATCCTATTATACCAACATATCGATACAGCGAAGATGTAAACTCCTAGGAGAAAGGGTTTAATGGAATATTCCAAGTTTTTGCGTGAGATGATCGGTTATACCCGCTGGTCTATCTACCTTTGGTTAGAATAAAAACAGTAGCAGTTTGATAAGGAAGCTTAAGGAAGCTCAAGTTCATTGGCAACAAGGTCTACTCCTCTTCCCGTTGGAATTTGAGAGCACATCTCTACTAGATACCCAAGCACCTAACATGACTTATCCGTACATGTACTTCCCACACCTTGCGCGCCTTGCAGAGGCTCATTTGAATCGAGATTCAGATAGGGAAAAATGAGGCTACCGTTTTCATGACAGCCTTAGCCGCCGACTCCATTAACTAGCCCTAGCTGTACTAGACATCGAGGGACTAAATAGACCCAGGAGTAAAAGGGGGAGTCTTGACATAAGTCATGTTGATCCTGACAATCGGCGGGTTAGTCATGAGTACCTAGCTACGGGGGTTTATTAGAACGCCAATCGAACATACCATGAAGTCCCTTGGGTAGCGAAGAAATTGGCGAGCTGGAACTGCGCGGCATCCGCGTCGGAAAGCTGTTGTGAAAAAGCAGCACGCTTGCTTGTGGTAGCTCCCGGACCACGGTTATGGTACTCTCCGAACAGGACCCCACCGGTCTGTGGATTGGTCTTCGACCAGACTGACCAACCCGCTGGCGATATCGAGTCGTCCAGGTACGTGTTGATGTATGCAACCCGAGAGTACTCGTTATACGGCCGGCCCAAATATACAGACCCGGCACTAACGGTTTGCGCGGAAGCGACGGTGCATTGATCGAAGACGAGGCCTACAGGCTCGGTGCTAGATGTTCTCTTCATAGCTGCGATGCTGCCGCCATCCGTGTTGGGCACCAGGGTAGAGTTGAGGAAATAAGCTGCACCGGCGCCCCAGATGAAATCAATGGAGCCTTGGACCAGGGTATTATACGCAAAGACGCTGGTTCCCTTGTTGAGGTCGAATGTATCTTGATTGCCGGTGATTTGGCATCCGTAGAAGGATGTATACCCGTTATTGCCACTTGCAAAGCCGAGTGAGGCATAGTTACGGGTTTGGCCGAAGATATTGTTCAAGTTAATGTTATGGAGCTGGAGGTATTTAGCTCGAGAGTATAGGGTTGCCGAATCGGAATTGCTTTGATCAGCTTGTGTATCGACTCCATGGTTGTTCTGGAGAATGACTTGGTTCTGAGCGTAGTTATATGGGTCTTCCGAGTAGCCTCGGAAGATAGTAGTGCCAGATCGGTTGAAGACTATTTGCTCCTGATAGACACCAGGGTAAATGAACACTGTCACGACTTGTTTGCTCGAGATGCCCTGGATGGCTGCTATCACCTCAGTGAAGCTCGAGTAGACTGTCTTGCCTTTGATAGGGGACTTGGATACAATGTAGTCACCATCAGCCGGAGCCGTGGAATCAGCTTCCGAAGAACCGGCGGTCGATGTCAGTGAGAATGATGGTCCCGATGGTATCGTCCTGACCAGATTCCTGGTCTGTGAAGTCGAAAGTCCTGTTGGCACCCTGATACTATCCGAGTACGTCGAATCGATCCAAGAAGTCGAATCCATGACGCTAGAAAGGGGATAATTGTCAGACGTCAGCAAAGTTGCGTGACCGAAGCTTTTACGGGCGGCGGCATTGTTCTGCCAGTTTCCAGGTCCGGTATTGTTGAATTCAGCGAATGTGACGTGGTCAATTCGAGGATCAGTAGCACTCCAGTTCTTCCATCCAATCGGCTGTACTATAGAATCCAAATATGAGTTCTTGTAGACGACCTTTGCATACGCAGAGTAAGGCCTGCCAAGGTAAACCCCTGATTTGAGCGCGGACGCATAACCAGCCGCGGCGGTCACGAGGCACTGGTCGAATACGTAGATACCGATGCCGGTGTTATCCTTGCGACTGTGTGCTGTAATGCAAGATGACTTTCGTTTGGCAGCAATGGTACATCCCTTGAAGTAAGCAGCAGAGTAGCCCCAGATGAAGTCAATAGCCCCTTCTATGTAACAAGACTCGTAATACTGGTAGCCGTTGGTTGATCCAGTGAGAAGAGTATCCTGCCAGCCGATTAAGGAGCATCCATAGAATCCGATATGGTTACCATACGTTGAGCCAGCGAGGGTTACGTAATTCGCAATACTGCCGTTAAGGTTTTCCGTGTTGATAAAGTCGATGTTGTAGAAAGCAATGTTTGAGGAGGCGGTGGAGATCACAGCTGTCTCGGAATCAGAGTGCCCAACAGGAAGAGGTGAAACCGAGAGGCCGCGACTGTACGAAACGGTCACTTGATTGCCAGAATATCCTCTCCCAGGATCTTCTGTGGTATATCCAATAATAACGGTCTGACCGGGACGGTTGACTGTAACTTGTTCAATGTAAGTACCAGGCAGTATGAATATTGTTCGGCACGAAGAGTCACTAGGGAGTGATGCCAAGGCAGCAGTCAAGCTAGAAAAGGCACCAGCCGTCGATTCGGTTAAATCGACGACGACAGCTCCTGCCGGTGCTTTTGAAGCGCTCGTGGGATGAGCACCGCAAGTAGCAGCAGCTATTGCACTCGTTGATGCAGCAGCAGTGCTGGATACATAGGCTCCAGATGCCGGCAAGGCAGAGAAGCATAATAGATGCCCTAGGGCGGGGATTATCCTAAGCGCCAACATCTTGATGGCCTCTGCGTGTAGGTGTCAGGTTTGCTGAAGTATCCCAATCGAATGACCCGGGAACGGGAGCAGCTTTATGAACCGAGTGATATAACAGCTCCATCTTACTTAAAGCAAGTCATTCTCAATTTGGCAGGAGCGTAGGCCTATGGATACACTCTTCCATGTAGGTGGCTTATTTCGAACCGTAGTAGTCATGTCCGTTGAGACCTCATAGTCGGGCATATGTTTCCCAACGACACTCGCTTAGACTACTAGACATGACTGAGGAGCCACCATGTTGAAATGGTGTGCCAATACCACGAAGAAAGTCCATCGTTCTAGATCTTTCAGATCTTAAATGCTTGTTGATTTGCTGATACTGTCACAATCCTGGTATGACCCAGAGTGGGGTGAGGACACAACATCTGATATGCATTTTCGGTGAGCCGTTTATTCTAGCTTGAGTCAGAAGCATTGCAACGCCGGTGGGCAGAGAAACCAGTGAATATCTTTAATTATCAGGTACCTTAGAACTATAAGTGAGTTAGCAGATATATTTGGCTAGGAAATTTCCACGAATCGCTGAATGTGGTCAGCGAAGCCTATTTCTGGTGGTTCCTGTCCAGTGGTCTGTGCACACGCTTACTAATGATCTAATACTCCCTCTTGATATCTACAGAGGATTAAGTGATAGTCATATTTATTCTTTAATCATACTATAATGGCACTTATGATATTTGAACACCATCCTTCTGAACTCAAAGATAAGTCCTCGGGTCTTTAGTAAGCTAAAACCCACGCCTGAACACTCATTGAACATAAATAGGGGTAACCAAGTCAAGTCGACAACGTTAGGGAGTGGCTATTGCCCAACGGCAATACGTAAGAACCTTGAATTTCTTACGAAATATTGGCCAATTAGTAAATGGGTAATGATATATACGATCAAGTAAAATACTTACAGAACGCAATCAATACGAATACCTAGACAAATTTGCCTCTTATTTTAACCTTGGCTTCACAGTTACTCTGGAACACCATAAATAAAATCATACTACGGTACCTAGTCATAATAGATAAGTTGATTCTAGCCAAAATGCATAGCCCCCAAAGAGACTCGGATCTGGAATAATGGAAAATAAGCAGGTTTTGACGAGCTATGTAACGCTACGCAGCCAAGATCGTATCCCCGCAGCCCAATATATACCATAGAGTCTAAAGCTACTGCAGGGACATTCGTTCGGTTCAAGAGAGACCGAAATCTCCCTACCAACAAATATGATCTCTTTCAGGCGGCATGGATGTCGCGAAGACGGGAGGGTATGTCCGTGAAAGGTGCCCATATCCTAGGCTATGTCAAATTGTATGGTAAGGGAGGATAATAAGTAGGCGAAGACAGCTGACGATGCATTTCTCTTATAATACTCAATACACTTAGTTTATTCGTGGAGCTACATTTGTTTTCGATATAATGCTCTTATTGAGGATACTAACTTTTGCCTTTCTTGCATCCCAGGTGACGGCATTCTTGAATGCGACTGAGACTCGCGATCAATATGTTCTGCAGAATGACGACCTGTACGTGGCTGTGGGAAAGAGCAGTGGCCAAGTCGTTAAGATCCTCCTAGGAAAAGAGGATCTCCTGGGCACGGGCAAGGGGCCATATCTCGATTGCTCCTGTGTCCCTAGTGGTTTCTGGGCCCCTGGCGGCACCGCGAGATTCCAATTAATTCGCGGCACCGACTCAACTGGAGCGCCGTATGGCGGTATTGTGATGCGGGACACGTACTCATCAACGAACCAGACTTTAGAGCAATATTGGTTCCTGCGAGAAGGTGAAACCGGCTTGCATGTTTTCTCTCGAGTCACGTATTTCAACCAGAGGACGCCTTTCCTTCGAGGGCTCGGCGAACTACGTACTCTGTTTAGGCCTAGCACACGCCTGTGGACTCACCTCTCTGGTAGTGACGGTAATTGGGCTCCTTTTCCTTCAGCTGATGCCAATAGGAGAGCGATCACGGTTCAGGACGCCACGACTTACCTCGGGGATGCAACAAATGATGCCTATGTGAAACAATACTCCGACTTCTTTACGAAGTACGCTTTTGCCGAGGTCTGGCGTGATCATGATGTACATGGGCAATATTCAGATGGATCGACTTCCTCCGATGGAAATACATACGGCGCTTGGCTGGTGCACAATACAAGAGAGACGTATTATGGTGGCCCTTTACACTCCGATCTTGTTGTAGACGGTATAGTCGTGAGTTTCCTCTCAGTTTTCCGATCCTGTTTCAGACGGAATAGCTCATATTCATAACCTGATGCCTGTAGTACAATTATATGGTGTCAAGTCATCATGGTGCACCTGTTCCCAATATTACTCATGGCTTTGATCGTACTTGGGGCCCGCAGTTCTACTACTTTAATAAGGGCGGACCAAAAACAACGCTCGCGGAACTGAGAGCTGATGCTGCGAAATATGCAAATCCGGAGTGGAACAGCGAATTCTACGACAGCATTACCCAGTATGTGCCCAATTACACACCAACATCGAAGCGGACTACGTTCAAAGCCACCATCGACTTGCCTGAAGGTGCAAAGAGGCCAATCGCTGTTTTGGGCGAGAACAAGCAAGATTTTCAGCTGAACGTTTTCACCCAGTCTAGTCTGCAGTACTGGGCTGACATTGATACCAACACGGGAGTTGTGGAAATTCCCAGGGTAAAGGAGGGTACTTACAGGTTGACTGTGTATGCAGATGGTATCTTCGGTTGGTACATCCAAGATGATATTGAAATATCAAAGACATCGAACAAAGCATATTCCTTCCAATGGGAACCAGAAAGCGCAGGCAAAGAAATCTGGCGAATCGGCACCCCCGACAAATCGGCAGGAGAGTACAAGCATGGTTATGCACCGGATACGTCGAAGCCTTTGCAGCCCGAGCAATACAGGGTTTATTGGGGCAACTGGGACTTCCCGACTGACTTCCCGGACGGAGTGATCTTCAAGGTTGGAGAGAGCAAAGAGGCCGAGGACTTCAACTACATACACTGGAGTGTGTTTCCCGGTCGCTCGAATTATTTCCGCCCGGAGCCGTATTATAAAAACGTCAATAACTGGACCATCCAGTTCAATCTCACCAGCGACCAACTCACTGGGGACCAGACCCAGACGGCGGTCCTTACGGTCGAATTCGCCGGTGTTAAAACAGCTAATGGGAACGACAAGTGGGCATCGCTTCCCAATGAGAAGTATTCGAATCTTCCCTACACCGTCGCCGCCAATGGACGTGATCTTGAAACCTGGATTATACCGTCGTATCGCAGCGGCTCATGTGGCGTCAGAAGCAGTGTGGTTTGCCAGAACTTTGGGAAGAAATTCTCCTTTTCGGCTTCTGAGTATTTGAAAGAGGGCTTAAACGAATTCGTTTTGAGTCTGCCGTTCAACGCAACGGATACAGAGACGGCCTTGTTGCCAACCACAGTGTACGTACAATATGATGCGTTGAGGTTCGAGCTTAGTTGAAGAAAAGAAAAATTATCTTCCAGATAAAGCATGGGTTAGGTAGTTAATTCACTTTGGATTGGCT
Source organism: Hypoxylon sp. PDH2405 (assembly GCA_023628415.1). Taxonomy (NCBI): domain Eukaryota; kingdom Fungi; phylum Ascomycota; class Sordariomycetes; order Xylariales; family Hypoxylaceae; genus Hypoxylon; species Hypoxylon sp. PDH2405. Next base: position 630,265 of record JAMAKT010000010.1, read on the forward strand.
CGTTACTAAAAATTATCCTGGCATAAGGCGGTTACTTGGTATTGCGTGTCTGTTATGAGATGCGAAAATTAGTAGGCCTAATGGTATAAAGACCCAGTAAATCTGGTCTTTGTCAAGGTTCTAACGACTTCAATACCGGCGTGGCCGTAATTATATAAATTTAAGCAATGAGGGTAAAATGAGTTGACCACCTGAGCACTATATGAAGGGGCTCAAAGGACCCCGAAAGGGTTAAATTCCAAGGAGTGTAATTAGCGCCCTCTTAGAACTTAGGACTTGACGTTGTTGCTTCTTCGCGGGGGTTTGGAATGTACTAGGCATGTATTTATAGAAAGCCCGAAGCATTGGGACCGTTGATTGGTGGTTAATGCATGCTGGTAGCGCTGTAATTCCCCCTCGTTCCAGGTTACATACATCTTAATTACCTGTATCGATAAGGATTAAGTTCTTATTCCGAGCCGCGTTCACCGTGACATGACGCGACGTCACAACTCCAACGTCCATCCTTAAATCCTCACTTGACTTCTTATTTTCTTATTTAGACACACCCGAATTGCGCATACCCTATTTCCCGCCGTCCGCACCGATGTTGTGTATAAGACTTTTAAGCGCCTTAATCCGTGCAAGATCTAGAAGTCTTTAACACGGCAAAAGCAGCTGGCCAGGTCGAGCAAACGGCGCCCCCCGGAAACCTCCGAATATAGTGTTGCCAATTCACAAGAGGTCGTACGTCGAACGAATGGCTGCAAACAATTATGACGAGGTAGCAGTGATGGACGAAGACATGAAGGGGGAGAGTCACGGAAATAATGGGACCCACGGAATTGGGATAATTGAGAGGTCTCCGCTTTCAAAGACAAGAAGTCTTTCGGATGGAGGAGGTACCCAATTGTCGCCTTCACCTCACATTCTCGAAGCCTCACGGCAGACATCGAAGGACGACACAGACAGCTCTCTCATTAAGGATAGGAACCAAGATATGCCTGCGGCCGCCGTAACTCCCGTCACTCCTCGTCGACCTGAATTTCCCATGCGCGGCCTGTCTCTTCAAATGTCACAGTGCGACTCCGTGTCTCCAGCCCAGACGCCCAACCACGTCAAACTCGCCCCTCTTTCACCGAAACTCGACCACTCTCAGATTTACGCATCCCCTACCAACATTTTACCTCGACGGTCACGCGGCCTAGATTTCTCAAGGGCAGCCACGAGCCTGCACCACTCCACGCTCGCAGAGCAGTCATCCCCTGATTCCTCACCAACCATCGGCGGGCGCGCTATGAACATTCCCGGCCGAGGAAATGGTGAACATGGACAAGAACAATCAGTCAATTCGTTATGGTCCATGATGGGCAACCAGGAGCGCATGAATATCTCTAGCTCTGTGGGAAGCACGAACCCCCTTGCATCGGATTCCTCCTCGAGCTCTGGCGATGATGACTTTATGGATGAAGAAATGGAGGATGCCATTTTCAATACGCCTCAGGTTGCTAAGGGCGGCCAGCAGCTTGGCAACGCCAGTAACAACGTCGTCCCGTGGATGCCCAGTCCATCGCCAGCTATCAACAGCCTCCAGAGCTTCCGAACACGGCCGCGCAAGCATCCTAGAAAGAAACTGCGCGGACTCACTGGACTGGGCTTCAGCCCCGCCGCTCCACCGACATTCTCTAAATCACCTCCGAATAATGTCGTAAAGGATATTAGGGATGTGCCTATTCCTCATACGCGCCGGGAAAGCATTAGCTGGGCAGCCAATCAACTGCATATCTCGGGTAGCGAAAGCGAGGAAAAGTCGATGGATGCCGGCGAGACACTCTCGAGAGAAGGTGCTAGAGGAGTGATCAAGCGCGCTGTAACCCGAAGGGGTAGTCTTTTGGTAGGTGTTGTTCTTCTATGATAAAGTAGCACTCACTAACCACGCCTTCAGCCAAAGACCAAAGGCTTTGCCCGTATCCGTGCCGCCCTTGCGGAAGAAAGTGCCCCTATAGATTCGGAAGTCCGCAGGGAAGCAGAAGTTATTCGCCAGGTGCGCGAGAGTGATATGGACCTCGAACCTCGCATACCACCTGGTCCGCCTCCCGCCTTAGATATCCCGAATATGTCCACTGCTCAATCTTCACCGAATTTAGCCACTGCGCAAGAATCTCTTGATGATATTCCCGAAGATGATATGATGACTGACTCGGGCTTGTCAAGTAGTTTTAAGCAGCAGGCTATGAGGAACTCGAAGGGTAAGAACTTCTGGGAGACATTCTCTGAGACGAGCAGCGTTGCAGGTAATCGTGTTACCCCTCCGCCTTCCTCTTTTATGCCTAGAGGGTCCTCGTCCGGGATGAGCGAAGACGTGAACATGGATTCGCCGTCGTTGTCAGCGGGATCTAATAATGTCAATCCTTTTGGCTTGGGTCCTGGTGCTGGGCTGCAAACTGGTCCTGGAAGTGAAAGCCAGAAATCAGAAACCCCACAACCTACTTCAGCATCGTTGTCGCAAGGTAGTATTCCGCCTACTGCGGCGGAGATCACCCGTCGCATCAACAATAAGCGTCGGAGAGACGATGATTTCGACCCCCACAGCTTCAAGAGACGGGCTGTGAGTCCCGGAATGAACAGTGTTCACAATTCCCCAATCACACAGAGTCCCCTTCAGCGGGATATGGCCCCGTGGGGCTCACGGCCTGGAAGCAATCACGGCGGAGACAAGGCCTCGGGTACGCCAAGCGAGAACGGAAGTTCCGGTGGTAACGGTGGAAGACCAATCAACGGTGCCAAGGGCCGTGTGGGATTCCAGGGTATGGTAGATACCAACGATGGGCTCATGCGCATGAGCATTGAGTAGAGCGGATAGAAGGATGCGTGTAGCGTGTAGCGCTATGGGCATGCATACTAGCGTTACAATATGGTTATGATGAAAAGGCGCATATTAAGGGATAAGGATATGGAGCGGTCGGATGGAAATGCCGGTCTTTTAGACGGAGGCGGATACAGGTTTAAGTATCCATTTGCACAGCGCTGCTTTTCGTCGAGATTATGCTGCTCAATACCCTCATGATATATGATCAATATTAATAAACAACATTGCTTTCATACTTGACTTTAGTCTGATTCTGGTGAAGATGCGTGCGGAACTGTGGAGTGGTTTCCATGGTGATGGTCATTTACGCGTCGACCTAGGGTCGTAGTAAGTGATTTATAGCTTAATAGTCGCAGGCCAAACTTTAGAAAGAAGTCCGATCACTCAGGATGAGATCGAGCACCTTCAATGCCACGAGCCATCGCCGCCCAAACTTTAAGGGTTAGGGAGGTTTCTTAGTCAGCTGTTGCTCTACAATAAAAAGGTATAATATTACAGGTGTGAATTATGAAGGATAAAATTATTATTTACTTTCTGTATAATTGCTCCTCTAACTACGATTAAAATATTCCGGTATCCTTTTACGCCATGCCTGCTTCCTATTCTATTTCCCCAGCATATATCTTTTAGACAGAAAAGACCATAACCAACTTCTATTCTAAACAAGATCCTGTAAACATTTACTGGCTGCGTTTTCCATATAATAGAAATTAGGTTTCCTTAAATCTTGGTCTATGCTGCTACGCGACTGAGCCTACTCGATCGTCTTCTGCCAAGTTCAGCTGGAGGTTCGGTTGGCTTGTCTTCTTTCTTCTGCTTGTTAGATTTCCGTGTTGCCTTTAGGGCGAGCTTTTCTTCCTCTTCTTCCTGTTCTTGATCCTCTTCTTTCTTTTGTTTGTTGGACCTCCGCGATGTTTTCTGTGTGGGCTTTTCTTCTTCCTCATCCTCCTCCTTTTTGAGAGGTGTCGACTTCGCAGTCCTGGCTTTCTTGCTTGGCCTTTCCTCTACTTGCGCCTCGTCATTTGTTTGCTTCTTGTTTTTGCCTTTGCTTTTGCCCTTGAAGAAGCGGCTCTCCGTCCCCTCTTCCGGAGATGCGGATTCCTCCTTGACGTCGTCTATGGTTGTACGTCCCTCCTTCTTCTGAACGCTGGGGACTATGCAACTTGTTCGTCCCCCTACCGTAATATGAGTGATCTTATCACCATTTGGTAGAGTTGTGGCGGCATCTTTCTTCCCCTTGCCCCAACGGTGCTTGAATAGCCAATCTTCTGGGAATTGATCCGAGTCCCCGAGCTTCTCAACCGCTGTCTCGCATACATATCGGATGGCCTTGTATAGTGTGCTAACGTCAGCGTCGTCGAACTCGTCGCAGTATTGCTCCGGATGAAGCTTGGCTTGATACAAGATCTCATCGCCGACCCAGTTGCCTATTCCGCTGATGGTAGTCTGGTCTAGCAACAAGGCTTTGATGGGGACGTGTCTACTCTTCATCTTTTTCTTTAGATACTCCTCCGTAAATATGTCTTTATCGACAACAGGGTCCGGCCCATTCTCAACTAAAGGCGAATGCTTCCTGATATCCTTGCCAGGACAGTCAACAAGGCGTACGCGGCCAAAGCGCCTGGCATCGGTGAAGGCGACCTCGACCTTAGGATCGCCATCGGTTTCGAGGTGGAACTTCCAGAATTTGGGCGGCCACTGCTCCTTGTCGCCCTTTGTCCTCTCGATGTACCGCGTGTACCCCGTCTGGAGGCCCCGGATTTGGACCCAGCCAGTCATGCCAAGGTGCATAACCGCGTGGGGCGGGCTAGACAGCACCATCCAGAAGTACTTCCCTTGGCTGCCAACTTCTACCACCTTCTTTCCTGTGAGGGCCTTTTCGAATGCGGGCCCGCTTGTCCCGGCTTTGCCAAAGACGTTGTTGTCATCTGGCGCTACTACTTTTTTTATTGTCTTGCCGACTAGGTGCTGGCGGAGAAAGTGGACAACGCGAGCGACTTTGATCTGTCTGTTAGTCCATTTTTGGTCTTTGGGAGATGGGAAAGGGGGTTTCATATGAATTAGTCTTACCTTCAGCGATCTCAGGCATGGTGAAGATCTGGAAGCACAGCAAAGTGCGGAGAATGAGTACAAAGAGATACAGCTAATTGACTACATGCGATTTACTCAAAGCCAATAGATACCTTCTAATTATTGAGTTATTTTCTGGTGTAGGTGGCACATAGATGTCCTAGAAAACAAGTGAAACAAAGGTACGTGCCTCAGCCTCATGTGGTGGTCTAGCCGTGTGACTCAATTAGATCTGGTAGCCTTGGAATTCTGGCGTTGAGATCTGGTGGATGACTAAGGCATCTAATCCCTTACGTCGTCTCTTGGAGAATATCGTAGATCTGAGGATTACCTAGTAAGATTACAAGTACCGTAGACTATTTAATTGCCTGTTAGTTAATATTATTAGTCTCTTAACGGATTATTTGTTGGTGAGAAAGTATCTACTTTTAATACAAAGAACTGCCTAAGGTAATTCTGTGCTTTTAGCTTCAATGACGATGGACCAGGTTAGCTAAGAAACAGATAAGACGGCGGAAGCAGGTATCGCGTGAAGTCGGCAATTTTAGGAGGTGTCTAACCAATAAGGTCAAGTCCCCGAATAAAGGAAGATGGCGGTAAGCCCCCCACAGGACTTACCAGTTATCCACAGGCCTATGAGACATAGCCGGGGATAAATTCTTGGGTCTTCTTGGGTCAGAGGCTCACAAGCCTGAAGCTTAGTGGTTACAGGCTGTGGTTGCAGTACTGCATAATAGGTTGCAGCAGGCGCATGTGGGTGGAACTGACGTTTAGTTTAGCGGCGATTGCCACCGACATTGTCCACTAACATGACTCCTAACATTGATGAGGTCCATTTTGCGTGACCGTCAGACCTAGATGCTAGTGAGGGTACTAGGAGGGTAGCCAGGAAGGTGCTAGGTAACCCGGCAGAATTTTTTTTTTCGTGCAGATGAGCCCCGCGGTCAATTGGAAGAAAATGTCATCCCTCCAATCTTTTTCAAGGTTCTTCCTCCCGCTGGTGCAGCTGCATAACCAAATTTGAAGATTTTACATCCACAAATTGTTATTCTATTTTCATCATGGATCTTCTCTAGGGTTCAATACGAGGTCTCTGAGAGAGAAGCTGTTCAACATTTGCTTCAGCTTGAGACCTTCACTTGTCTCACTTTCTTCCTTGGTCTTGTGACCTGCTCGTACTGGCTCGGCTTCTCGACAGCTGTTGACCTTCTGACTTTCTGACGTCGGCATATTCGACCTAGCGCAATCGGAGCAATTAGGAATCCCTCTACAACAACAGACCTTGAGATCATCTTGAGAGCTAAATTTCATCATATTGACCGTTCACCACCTACGACGCGAGTTATAACACTTCCCTGTCTTCCCTTTGGAAGCTAGTCGTGTGTGTATATCTCATTAAAAAGACCGTTTCCATCCGACACCGCCTTTCATTCCCAAAGTAGATTACCAAGATGGTCAGAAACATCGTCATCCTCTCCGGGAACTCCCACCCGACCCTCGCAGAGTCTGTGTGCAATATGCTTGGAGTTCCTCCTGGGAACCGCATATTGAGCAAATTTTCTGTCGGGGAGACCCGCTGTGAGATTCAGGACTCTGTACGAGGCAAAGATGTCTTCATCATTCAGTCTGGAGGCGGTTCTATAAACGACCACCTAATCGAGCTCTGTATAAGTATGTGCATTTTGAGATATTTTCGTGAGGCTTTGTGCCACCAGAGCTGACTGAAATAAATAGTGATATCAGCTTGCAAGACAGGCTCGGCCAAACGTGTCACAGCTGTGCTTCCATTGTTCCCATACTCTCGACAGCCAGACCTGCCCTACAACAAGATTGGGGCACCATTGTCGAAGCCCCCAACAGAAGTCCCAAAGGACAAGTACACCTTCGAGAGTGTCCCAGCAACACCAGGCCCCGGTATTGTCAAGAGCGCGAGCTTCAACAAAGAGACCGACCTGGCCAGAGTAATGAGCAAGACTTCCCTTTCTAATGGAGTTGGAAACGGTCTTGCTCGTACCAATAGCGAGAACAACTCCAACTCTAATGGAATTAATGGAGTTAATGGAACCAATGGAACTAATGGAAGCACGAACGGAGATGTGCAACAGCATCTCACCCACTCGCGAACAGCGAGCTACACTACTCATGACTACGAGAATCCTGGACTTATCTCAACGTTCCAAGCCAAGCCTGGATACAAGAGATGGGTTGCGCAGGCTGGAACGCTGGTGGCAGATCTTTTGACCTGTGCCGGTGCAGACCAGTATGTGTTTCCTTTGACTTTGAGGATGGATTTAGTTCTTTTGTGGACCTCATCTTTAAAGTTTACCTGACGTCTCAATTTCGGTTGGATGGTTTGTGCGCAAGGATGTGAGCTAACAGATATTGCAGCGTCGTTGCTCTAGATCTCCATGATCCTCAGTACCAGGGCTTCTTCGACATTCCGATGGATAACTTGTACGGCCGACCCCTGCTAAAGCGATATATCCAGCAAAACATTCCCGACTATAAGGAAGCCGTGATTGTGAGTCCGGACGCTGGTGGTGCGAAGCGGGCCACCGCTATCGCCGACAGCTTGGGCATGGACTTTGCCCTGATCCATAAGGTAAGGCGATTGTGCTCCGTAAGTGTCTTCAAACTCATCCGGCCCAACTAGGAACGACGACCAACGAGAATCACGGATCGACAAAATGCGACGATGATGCTCGTGGGCAATGTTGCCAACCGAGTCTGTATTCTGGTTGATGACCTGGCTGATACCGCCAACACTATCACGCGTGCCGCGAAATTAGTGCGAAAGGAGGGAGCGACAGCTGTCTACGCGCTCCTAACCCACGCTGTACTAAGTGGTGACGCCATCGCGCGCATCAATGCTTCGGCTCTGGACAAGGTCATTGTGACCAACTCGGTTCCACAGGACGAGCACAAGAAACTATGTCCCAAGCTTGAAGTGTTGGATGTTGCGCCGATATTTGCCGAGGCCATCCGTCGTATTCATCACGGTGAATCCATTAGCGTTCTGTTTCAGTATGACTGAACAGTCACGGGATTCGAGATAGGATGGAAGACATCCTGCCTCCAAATTCGGCGCCGACCGCGCGAGGTCATTATTACGGAAACGGTCTACCAAGATAGAAGAGAAGATTCTAATGGGCCATATTTCACTACTGGACGAATCCTTTGCGAGCATGACCATGCTGATGACGCATTTCCTATTGGGGGAATTCTTTTGGATCCGAGCGTCAAAACTCGGTTTTAATCGTCTCTCGTTTGGTATGGAATGCATGAGGTCAACGGCGACCTGTTCCAAAGGTAGGCTAGATTTATTAGCTGGTTTGCTTTCTACTACGTCTGCCACTACGACCGGGTACATCTGGTATTGGTTGGGGGTTCTCGCGGATTCAGTTGCATCTCATAGAGAGGAGTTTCTAGGTCGGGAAAGTAACACGAGCTTCTCATAAGCCTGCCTCACCGTAATTACCCACGCAGCGACCTATCCTAAGCTTCGTAACTGTGACTTGCATTGCGGACATTCATTATCACGATGATATCAGAATGTCCTGTCGCTTGTTACCAACATATTAGGTACGTTATAAGGTTAGTCCTAATGCAAACTTGTATATCTACTGGGAGGCCAGGATAAATCTTAGACTTGCATATATTGCGATACGGACTCGGGGTGACATGTCAGGTCACGATGGTGTAATGTTATTTGATAGAGAAAAGCCCAGCAAGACCGAATAAATATACATAAGTTATAATAATCTGTATACGTGCTGTACACTGTAGAGAGAAATATGTATTAATTCTGAATAACTCGGTAGCTTGTGAATGTATTCAGCTATTTTCTTAATGTGAACGAAAGTCTCACCTCAAGAGAACAGGGATTCGGGGTCTAAATTCTTCACCGTAATTGATTTTGAATTCCGTTTCCTCATTTCTGCATCACGTCATGTTACACTCATGTGAATCTGGGGTAGTGTTTGAATTCCGTAATCCGCTTAGGGAATGGTACCAACCAATGAGAAGTCCCGATTAAAATCATCGTCCCAATACGGAAAACCTTGACGGGTAACGGCCGGCAAAACGTTAGCCAAAATTGCCGGCGCAGTTGGGACCTTTTGCTCAGTGGACCTCGGCATGTGCTTGCCTGATCCACTGGGCCCTTGGCTGCTTTATTCCGTCACTTATCCATCCCGTCGGCTGTAGGACAGAGCGTGCTATCTCCATTGTCGTTAATAGATACTCCCCGCCTCTTGTAACAATACGCTGTTTGCTATCGAGTGCCTTTTGATTGACACCCAAGAAGTGTCATTTTGTAGTTCAATCTCTAGATTTAATAGTTCTTTCAATTCGATTGGAACAATTGAATCGACGCCCGAAATCTATCTACACGGCTTACCTATACCGTACCGAGCTTGACCGACGACCGACTGACCGTCAGATATAGCGCAAACTCCCAACGAGCACTTGATCCCGAAACTCACCTACCAGCCATCTAATCTAATCACCGCACCGCACCGCAATCGTACCACACACACATAACCGAAAAAATGGTCGCCGACACCGTCGTCTACCACCCCACGGTGTCGCACTACCTCAAGTTCATCGCGACAACGGTCGGCCGCGACAAGCTGCTACGCACGGTTCAATACTTCTCGCGCTTCTACGCGTGGTACCTCCTGCGCACGAACGGCACGCGCGCGGAAATCGCGCCCTTCGACGCCCTCAAAAAACAGCTGGGCCTCGCGCGCAAGCTACTGCGCTTCGGGAAAAACGTCGAGCACTTGAAAGCCGCGGCGCTGGCCGCGGACAGCAAGGCCAGCTTGCCGGATCCGGTGCTTAGGTACGCGACGGTGGGACGACAGTTGGGGTATGCGGGGTACTTGACGCTGGATGCGGCGACGCTGGCGGATGCGTTGGGGGTGAGGAGGTGGGAGGGCGCGAAGAGGGTGCAGAGGGAGGCGTATCGGTTTTGGGCGATGGGGTTGCTGTGTAGTGTTGTGGCGCAGACTTATACTTTGTATAGATTGAGGGAGCGGGAGGCGAAGGTTGATAAGAAGGAGGGTGAGGGCGTGGTGGAGAGTAAGAGGATTGCGCTGTAAGTTTTGCTTCTACGGGTATAAGGGGGAAGGGTTTGGATGAGTGAATGGATGGGGGCTAACATGAGAAATAGGGAGCGCTCTGCTAGCCAGTTGCAGCTTTTATCGGATCTCTGTGACTTGACGGTACCTACCTCGGCGCTGGGCTGGATCGGCTTCGATGATGGGTTGGTCGGGTTGGCGGGGACAGTGAGCAGTTTGATTGGTGTGTACACGCAGTGGAAGAAGACTGCGTAAGGAAAGATGGTTTATCTAGGCAGATGTTGTGGAGGAAGGAAATGAGAGGAAGGCTTGATAGGAATATATTAAGTATTAACGCGGAGGAAGGCATCTATCAAGTATTAAGCAATACGCCGATAGGAGATGTGTTGTTCATAATGGATAACGCAAAGTCACAGTGTACAAAATTAGAATCTTTTACAGCCAGCTCTAGGTCGTAGATCGAGCTAGAAAGGGCGGGAGTGGGATTACGTTAAGAAGAGACCCCGATGGTGGATTTTCACACAGACTCGATGGTAGATTAGTTTACTGGTATTTAAGAGTTGCGGTTTGATTTGTTAAGATTAGAAGTTTAGATTTGAATATGTCCAAGGGCTCGTATGGTGATATCGTTAAAATCTCCGACATGACGTAGACGGACGCGTTTTTACTGGTAAGCTTCCACTATCTATGGCAAACCCTAACCCTCGATGACTTAGTTACGTGAATATGACACGTTCATATAGTTACGTCTGCAGACGCTATGCCTGCTGATATATCGAGTACTTCCTTCTACCTCGGCTCATTAAATGAAAAAGACGATCTTATAAGGGGTTGCTCTGGGGTTAGTTGCATTGGCTAGGGAAATCTAGGTGGGTCCGTTCTGTTAGTTTAAGGTTGTTACCGCGTACCAATGCATACAGCCGAGGCCGAAGACCGTTTGATTACATTTTTGACCGGACCTTATGTCCTCTCATAGAGGTACTTCGACGAAAGGGGTTCAAAGCTCGCCTTAAAGGCTGGTGACGGAATTATGCAGTTTCATTCAGAAATATGTGTATATCTACCTAACTACACTACACTAGGTACCTAGTGCTCTACCCATTGATTAGGTATCTAGGCGCCCCTTACGAATCGGAAGTCGGATTCATGCTGGATTAGATATGCGTACGAGCGGAGGGATCCTAGTGCCGCCTGAAGAAGTTCCTCCTGCTGAACCTGTTGTATTGACGATTTGGCTGAGACGAGATAGTGCTTCCAAAAGGCGTACGAGAGGAGGTACTTCGGTAACGGTTTGATGAAAACTCGGCCATTCACCCATACCAGGTGCAATCCTGGCATCTCCCGTGAGGGTAATGGCGCGACCTTGGATGAGCTGCTCTGTGAGGGCTCGAATATTGTTGCTCCTCTGTGTAGTCATGAGCCAGAAATGTGGCGCAAGCTTATTCAGCGTTCTCGTCATTAGCTTCTTTCTGGGGGTTTCGCATAGGTATTTTCGGGTCCTTGAGCTCAACTAGGGGTCCTCCAGGGAGCGTATTCTTCGGTGGTATCACCGGGTCTCTGGACGCGGCTGTCATCGCGGGTTTCGATCGAATCTCACCAAGGTCTCCATCGATTTCCAGTTCCTTGCATGTCTTTATACAGTCACTTTCCGCTTTCTCTTTTTGGTTAACTCAGCTAGCCATGTGAACACCACCTATAGGCATCGATGGAGCCTTCAATACATCATTTATTGGCCAAGGGTCGCTGACTGCAGACTGTAGCTCCTCATTAGCAATAAAACTCAGAGAGGGAGAGAAAGAGAAGTGTACGTATCTGAAGCGAAGTGATAAGCATGCCCCGAACTAAAACTTTGCCGAGCCTTCTCCTGAACAATCTTCACCGCATGTATGTTTCGAAGACACACACATATAAAAAGATCCTCGCCAAATCCTTATATTTTAATACTGCTAGTGCCGTCGTCATCATCGGTAGTTCTACTTCCCGCATATGCACTACGATCATGGTGGAAACGTCTAGCGAAATCTCAACTTCAGAATCTAAGCTTAACGGCTCAAGTCTTCCAACGAGAATGGATCCAAGTCTTCCAATGAGAATAATCAAGTTGAGCGTGATGACCAAGTTCAATTGATCGCCCACATCCTCGTGGACGTATCCATCGTTTACTCGCCCCTTATTGCTTTCTGTTGGAGACTGATCATAATAAGCCTCTACATCACATATCATTATTTTCTATTTACGTCTCGTGTACTCCTTGATATTATACAGCGTGGGACTAAACTATTTGAGTATATGTGGAAAGCTATGTTTCACTGCATTGTCCTAGCTCTGTTAACATCGTGTGTATATCGATCACACCTACCCACATTATTACACCAACGCTAATGGACTTCTTCACCGTGCACTCCGTCCATAGAGCCACCGAGATTATATATGATGCCGGAAGTAGCGCAGCAGTCGAGTCAGCAGCCCCTTACTAAGAGGCGGGAAGTGTTCACTAACCTTGGCGCAAGTGTTATTGCCATCCACGGCCTTGGTTCAAATCCAGACAGAATCAAGCTTAACGCTCTCAAAAGCGAGCATTCCCAAGTCGTCCAGAAGAATCGTCAACTGGAGAAAGAACTCAACGCCTTCAAGGCAAACCAATCATCCAAGGCTCTCGACGCGGGGAAGCAGATAAGGGCCATAGACATGCTAGCGGCGACGAATGAGGCCCGCATCAAGAAGCTTACAGCAAAGGTTAACGCATCAACCAACTCTCCCAACCGCGCACCAGCATCCAAACCATCGCCGTCAGCCAAGCCTGCATCGTCGAAAGCCACAACAACTAAACCCGCGCCAGCGCAGCCATCACTATCGTCACACCCCAAGCCATTAACAACACCGAAGTCAATTGACTCAGGGATCTGCTGCCGGCATCTGAGGGTCTACAAGATATCAGAGTTGTGAAAGTCAACCATCAGACACGGTGGCATTCAAATGTTGTCGAGTTGGGACTTCATGAGCATGCATCTGAACTACATATGCCGCTCCATGAGGCCTTGAAGTGGCTTTTACGGAGGTGCTTCAATGACCATACGAGTCTGGTCTCCCAAGCACTCCAGATACTGATTATTAACTTACTAGTACGTAATATAACTACCACTCTATCCCGCCATCGCTGGTAAAGCAGCATTCCACCACTCTACCTGGCAGGTCTCAGATGTTCACAAATAGTCTTCCAATCCTCCAGATTGTTCCCTCCCTTAGTGTGGTCTTCCTTATCGCACTGGCCATTATGGCGCCCGTAATTATTACAATGTACGTGCCACAGTACGTATTCGGTTTTGGCCCATGATGAAAGCCACGTACATCCTGCTTCCCGTTTATCTGTTATGCGGATACGTCTACCCGAGAGCGCCTGGGTGCCCGCTTCCAACGTCGTGTCCTTTCTTGCCAACACTTATACCAGTGCTCTATTGAAGAAGAAGCGATTGGCGGCGCAGCTTAAGAAACATTTTGGTGATATCTCGGGTTCTTTGTCCAACCCCAAAACATCCGGCGCAGATGCTAACCACCTGACTCGTTTGTGAGAGATTTATCTTGAGACAACAAGTAGATATCAGAGGAGAAAGATAACTCCTCTTTGCTGTACTGGAGTGAGCGTCACTTGCCAGCAATCTGGCTACCTAATGTATACTTAACCTACTCCTGGCCATGCTGCGCCGCTGAAACCCTCGCGAGGTCTGCTCCAAACTCTCGCTCGGGCATAAACTCTACCTAAATTGCCTCACTCGCAGATCATTCACTGTCTGCCTTCTTGTCAACAGTATTAATACCTATGTAAGCCCACATAACTTCCAAGGTTGGAAACTGAAACATCGAAACATCCGTTGCGCATCCATAGGCCATTACATAGTAATATTTCTCAGCTTACCAGCACTAGCCAAAATAATGTACCATCTACCCACTATTATTCTTAGATCCGCCTGGAAGCGGCTCCGCGGGAAACAGAACGAGGATACCCCTCCGTCGTCACAGCCGCCGCCTCTGCCGCCGCCTCTGTTACTGCCGCCGCCTCTGTTGTTACAGTCGCCGTTTTTGTTACAGTTGCCGGTCGAGTTGATCCGTCTCGTAGCAGAGTTCCTTACGCCTGCAGACCTAGCCCTACTGTCCCAAGCATGTCGTTCCCTGCGCGTTATCCTCGAGAAAAATTCCAACGCTGCTCACCTTTCCCGGATCGAATACGTTACATATCTTGCTGGCCTTGCCAGGAGCCTTCCTGAGCACTGGGTGTGCGAAAAGTGTATGGCACTTCATCCCATCGACCAGTGCGATACACCAACATCTACATACTCTTTCTTGCGCCACTGTCGATGGCCCCTGCGGTCCGACACCCGCTTTAACTACAACGAAATCAAACTCGGCCACCGCCATGTTCAGCTCGCGCTCAAATACACTCGCTTACAGGACCATAAGTACGAGTCCTACCTCCAGGCTTTAATGACACCACATTATAATCCGCGCTTTGGACCGAGTGTTGCGATTCCACTTAAAACGCATTACGCAGCCTACCCCAAGGTCGTCGCCACCACTGGCGACGACGGAAATCTCAGATTTCTACTCTTCTCTGCCTGGCGATATCAAAAGGGTCAGGAGGAGGACATATCGCTAAGCGACATCGGGTATCTGATAGTCTGCCCCCATCTCGAGGTGAACCACTGCACCATTCCAGACACCCGCTGCGGTCCTTGTCACGTCCTTGAAGCAGCTGTTGAAGAGGCGCTCGAGGCCAGAGGGGACTGCCAAGAGCGGTCTGGCGCTTGCCCTTGTTGTGCCACCGACTTCTCGGTACAGCTCACTTCAGGGCATTTGGACCTACACGTCTGGCAGGATTTCGGACCAGAGTGCCCCCGGACCGATATCCGCTGGGAATCCCAATGCAGTCATTCAACATTCAATGACGTTGAGAATTGGAGGTACGCAGGGCCCACGCTGTATCACGAGCCGGGAAGTGTAAGGAAACTCTACGGACCAGAAGTGCCTGAAGAGGCGGCTATACCGCGCAACGACACTACGCTCTGTCCTTCTAAGCCATCGGCGATATACTAACACCACTACTACTAAGACCGCAGATGGGACACATGGATGCGTGACTTATATCTTGTTATTAACAAGCCTGGGATTTTGCCGTCATCAGGCCTGTTTCTAGGTGTTTTCCCGTGTGAGGAGGCAAACAAAACAAAATCGATGAATATGATTTGTTAGGAGAGCGGCATAAATATCGTCCAATAAGGGAGTTCCCTCAATAGGTAACAGGGGTAGGGAAACAGTCCTATACTCCCGAAATTCAGCCTGGTCTAAAGAGGAGAAAAAAAGAACCTTAAAAAGGAAAGAGACAAAGAGAGGGTCTGACCGGGGATTGAACCCGGGACCTCTCGCATTTAAGGCAGAGAAAATCCAACCCAAAGCGAGAATCCTACCACTAGACCATCAGACCCCTGCAACTATGAGGCTGATGTCTCCGCTGTTGAACAATATGAATGGATCTTCCAGTCATATAATCACACGACGTTAAAAAACGAAAAAGAAGGCGCATTTTATTTAGAAGGACTATCTTATTCTCTTGAGTTTCGCTAATTATCGGAATTTCATAAGTACTTTTTTTTTGTGCTCCATGACGATTGCTCTCGTATGTCTCTATCCCGAGAACCTATTTTCTCCATGTCTTGCCGCGTAGATTATCGTACCATGAACTCCTTGCTTCTTCTAAAACAAAAATGGAAAACACGGGAGACGCCGCACACTCCTCATGAAGCTAGGTAGCCAATAAAACATATAATACGGCGGTTAAAGGCTAAGCTGGAAAGTCTCAGCCTTGGAAATATATTCCCGATACGGCTCCAGCTTCTTCTCGACTACACCCCCCTTGCCACAGTACCTATCAACCTAAATCGTCTCGAGTCAGCATCTACTATGCTCTAGGACTTTCATATGGGAACAGGGAATGAAATAGTGAGGCCGATCCATCAAGAATACGGCTCATGAATAGAGCCAAGGACCCTGTGATATGAATAAGGGAGGAGGATAAGGACTTACAATTGCAGCGCTTCGGCCAGTGTACAGTTTGGGGTCCAGCATCGCATCAAGGTCATCCCAAATGTCCTTGAAGTACTCATCCCTCTTAATGCGCTCAACGAGATCATTGTTGCCGCCCTAGTAGATGTTAGCCACATGCATAACTTAGGTAAGTAGCTTCCAAGTTGCTTTCGCAAATGCAGTACATAAGGGGTTATGTGAGATTTCGACATACTGTAACGTCAGTTAGTATGAGTATAGAAATTTAGTAGTAATCTGAGGGGAGGTTCAGTGTGGAAACATGTTGTTTTCAAACATACCTTCGTGCTTGACGACATGGCTGGCTTCGTGGGAAAGCACTCGAACTTTCTCGTGGGCTTCCTGCCGAGAACCTCCTTTAGAGACCATCTTCATTAAGATCGCTTCAGTAATCATCTGCGACATTTGAGGTTAGCAAATATTAAGGATGGAAAGGATAAATGAGCGGAACCCATATATCGCTGATAAGCTAAGCGAGTGAAAAAGGTAGTTCTATGACGGGCGCAAATAAACGTACAAAGGGAAGCTCCTGTCTGTTATGGGCGTCTATTCGCTTCGGGTAAACGACCAAGCCATTAGTCACATTGTCAAGTCCGATCAAAATAGCATCAGCGAGGAGGAACTAATAATAGTCAGCTCTCATAAAATTCCTTCTGGATCGAGTTGAGTTATCATGTATTACCATTTCCGGAATGTCAATACGACGGATAGCTATCGTGTTTACATGTTAGCGGTGTAAGCCAAAAGAATGACTAGGTTGCTTACCGCTGTCGTCGAGAGATCTTTCCAGCCACTGTGCGGAAAACGTGTTGGAGAAATTGACCGGAAGACTAGCAAGTTTGCGGCCAAGAGAGCAGATACGCTCAGAGCTATGGTTGAATAAGTCAGTGAGATAGGTTATAATAATAAGTGTGAATACTGTTTCTGGACTATCCCGGCTCTCTTGGGCATCGATCTGACACCCTAAAATAGTCTGTACTTACCGCATAGGATTCCTCTTGTAAGCCATAGCGGAACCTAGACGACTGGTGTTAGCACTTGTTGCTACTCGCTTGGAATAAGATCGAGAGAGCCCTCCAAGGTTGCTATATCCCAACGAGACATCGCTCCTTAATTTGGTTCAAAGTAACTTACTTCCGATTTGATCTTTCTCAAATGGTTCTTCCCTAATTATAATAATTAGTCTACTCCTGAAAACCACCTCCGGGGGATTGGACGAACAGTTCCTTGAGGTTGGCAAGATGGCGAACTATCAAAATCAGTCTCTGATATTACACAATTTATCCTGTGGGCTCATTTGATACTTACTGTCAGAGGTGATACGTTGCGCTGTGGCGCCCAAGCCAGCGATAGCATTAGCTACGCGCAGATCGACTTTTCGCGTGTAAGTCTGCGTCGAAATTGGGTAACACTGCAACTATGAGTATAAAAAACACCCCGTTATGGTGTTATAGGTTACTTACACCAGGAAATCCGGCCTTCTTGCACAGAAGAACATTTAGTTCATCGACCTTGGCTTCATCGCCTTTGAACAGCTCTAAGAAGGAAGCCTGAGTGCCTGTTGTTCCTTGTCCTCCTCGGAATTGGAGTTCTTTGCGCACGTGTTCGATATCCTCAAGGTCCATCACAAGTTCTTGGATCCATTGAGCAGCTCGCTTGCCAACCGTAATCATTTGCGCCTGACCATGAATGTCAGTCATTTTGCCCCTTTAAGCCGTTTAAAGATAATAGGGCCGCTACGAATCGCGAGGGCCTCGCCCTGATAGCAAAATTTTCTTTTTTTTTCGAGCCGAGCAGTCTCGATCACTTATGAGGCACTATTCAAGGCTACTTACAGGTTGGTAGTGCGTATAGCCCAGGGTTGGCTCATCGCGCCATTGCTGCGCGAAGTTGGATAGATTGCTATGGAAAATTAGCATTCTTTACTAGTCATCTTACTATTGTAACACTTCTAATTGCGCATTTTGAAACATGGTACTACTATCGTAACTGTTCCTTTACATACTATATTATTGAATTAGTACTCAATTTTCCAAGTGATATAACTTAACCGTATCTATAGCTCTAGAATGATGACTTACCCTGATGACCTTGGCCAACTTGGGGAGGATAAGATCCATGGCATCGCGCATAAGGATTAACTCGGTGTTATCAGTCACTACAAGGCAATTAATAACAATATGGCGCATAAAGGGATACATGGTAAGCTACCGAAGCATGAAGTAGCCTATGTGCGACATTAGCGTATACAACGTTTTACGGATTTATCATGAGCCTACACCAGCATGGATGATACCAGCAGCCGCGGGCGCGACAACGCCATAAGCGTGGACGTGGCCCATTACATCGTGTCGGCGTCGGCGCTCCTCTTCAATTGCGATCTGGAAGTCGTCGTCGGTTACGGTAAGGTGGGCCCGCATCTGTTCGAGCGCTTCGTCCGTGACTATAGTACCACTTCAAATTAATAAACGTAAATTCTACGATATTACGGAAATTCTGGCAATCCGTTGCGGTAATTCATATGCGCGCTATATGCGATAGGCTCAAGCATGGCAGCGACGGTGTAGTGCCATAGAAAGAGTGTCAATTGCTTACTGGACTCGAGACCAAGTTCCTTCTCGGCTTCGGCGAGCCATAACCAAAGTTGGCGCCAGGTGCTGTGTCTACTCCTCTGGCTGAACAGCTTTTTCATCTCCTCGCTAGAGTAGCGGGAGTCGAGAGGAGTCTTGTAATAGTCGTAGCCTGCCATTTTAACAACGACGCTTGCTATAGGAGGTAGGCAAGTTGGAGATGGATTTTGAGCTACGATTTATCGCGCAGTCAGTACAGGTAGGAGGACGAGACGCGCAAACTTATCAATGGGCAAAAGGAGATAGATGACCTGAGGGAAGAAAAAAAGATCTAACCTATTCAGCCTTGGGAAGGTCACACGGCACGAAAATAAAAATAAATTGGCCTGCCAAACCACGTTATGTTTTATGTACGAAACTCCTTATGCAGAAAAACTATTGCGATTCCTTTCTGTTACTAAATAATTTTCATATTGCCAAATAGCGGGGTGAATGGCACACAAAAATCTCAATGGAGGGGTAGATTGACCCGTAAGAGGTAGGCGGTGACGGGCGTGCCAAGCCCCACGTTAGTCCTGGGCTGTATCAACCGAGTTCCAATTGGCCAATTCAAGGCAGTCGCGCATATTCAGCGCATATTCAAGTAGCAGTAGATACCCATGACCATGGTAAGTTGGAGTAGATCCTTCGAAATTGACCAGGCCAACTTAATCAAGCAGGGACTTGCTCGGTTGGATCTAACTAATGCATCGAAAATCATGTGAGCATTGTCTAGAGCAAAAATTGATATCAGTTGAGAACCTCCAAAAGCAACCAATATACAATGTAACTTACATTTACCCCTTTACCCCTATACTGCTTTTGTCGAGAATTTGGACGTATAGTGCTGCCACAGATAATGATGAACCAGACTTTTACGTCATAGCTTTGAGAGAAGACTTGCTTGTAGGTATTTGAACCCTATACCTGCAAAGGTGCGATATACCTCTAGAGAACCACTTTCGCGGAGCAACTCATTGCGTATCTTCTGGTGGCATATCCCAAGTCCGCACGGGTTTCCCATTTTGCTTTCTTTTTCCGAGAGCCGTGCCACCGCCAACGCCGCCGCCAACGAAGTTCATGACCCATTCCCGTACTCTTCTCGTCTTTACCAATTGAGGATGTGCCGGCTTTTTCGATGAAACATCCTTCATGGAATATAAACCGCCCCGGTCATCCTTGTCCAACTTCCTCCTGTTGAGTAAGTCAACCTTGGTAAGGCCCTTCCGTAGGCTGTACCCATGCACCTTCTTCATGAAGACACTCAGCGCAACGTTGCGGAGAAGCACGATGTCCTGTCTACGAAGCTCCCTAAGAATCTTGCTCGAGGACTCGTTGAGTTCTGACGTTAACCAGAAAGTGACACTGAATCCAGATTTGGTCTCGTCTCCTACGAGAAGTTCGATTAGAGACTTTGTTGAGCCCCACCTAGTTTTCACCGTGCGTGGCTCAGCAATGGAGATGATACCGACAATGAGGTTGACTGTCACCGTCTGTGGTGAGATTGATTGTAGATACGCTGCATTTGGTATATCTTCGAGGTCACTGAGATGAGCTGATTGTGCAACCAATGGCTGGTCTTGGGGGGTAGCCTTGCTGTTTTGAGTCGAGTCCTGGGTACTCCTTTCCTCCGTAGTATTCAACGAGGTCTCGTCAGTATTAAAGCTCAAAGTCGGGAGCTGAGACGATGGGATGTCGTCGTGGACTGCCAGAGAATGGTCATAAAATCGGTCCAGTATTTCCTGGCTTATTCCACCGTTTCCTGTGAAACCAGACGCTGACTCAAAGGAGGCGGTCGAAGCCACAAAGAATCTTTCATCTCCATGGTAGTCTTGTCCTACTTGGTGAAGTTGAGAGAAACCGGTTGGTAATGCGGTTCTCTCAAGTGGTATCGACCTCCAGACGGCAACATCTAAGGCGGATCCTAGAACCGTGTTGGCAGCTGCTGAGGTTGGAGGGTCATCGAGGCGGGCGAAAGTTGCGATTGGATCTAAGAATTGGTTTAAGAGGTTCGACTCTGTCCAATCTAATTTATGATGTTCCGGTGCTCCTGCGAGAATCAAAATTCTCCGTACCATGACGACCTGAAAGAGACCATCATGCCAATAGGAAAGAGTGAAGTTGCCCAGGCTATTGAAGCAAAATATTAATCGACAAACAGGCGTAAATCTTGGAACAATTAGAAACTATGGATGAGCGTCGATACTTGACGCAAGTTGTAATCATAGCGCTAATAAGGCAAATACCGGCGGGTCTCTTTTAATGCACCCCACCGCCCCACATGATTGCTGAAATTCGGTTTGTTGACGTCGTTCCACTTGGACCAATCACAGTAACTTGCGATTTGTTTACTTAACCGGGGGATTGGGCACTAACAAAATACAGCAGCAATTAATTGAACCATTCAGATCACAACTTCCGTCACTCCAATTACCAACTTGCATCACACAAACTTTGCGACCTCTTCTTTATCGCTAGAGGATAAGCATTTTCTTTACATTTTATCACCATGTCCCAGGAGACGGGGCTTTGGAGTGTCCGTCGACCGCGAGAGGTATGACAAATAATGCGCGTTAGCGCGCAGACTAAGCGCCCCTTTGTCTGTCGCTATGAAAATGTTGGCTAACTTTTTGCGACCAGACCCTTGGTGGCATCAACGCGAATTCCGGTATACCTCAACCAGCCTCAGCAATGAAACGATCGAGCTCAATCAGTGGAAATGGCGGAGGTTTCTCTGGCAGCCATATGCGATCTGTGTCGGGGTCTAGGCAATCCCTGGCCCTTGGCCGCCCAAGTCAACCTATGTTTTCGCGGGCATCCCTCGGCCCCAATATGGCGGAAGCGGGAATGTCTTCGGTGAAGCGTTCGTCATTTCAGAATCCTCCCGGCTCTACAATCAAAAGCTATGCCTCTGGCGGTCTGCCGATGCGCAATTCGGAGAACGAACGCAGGAGCAGTGTTTACCGCTCCAGAACATCTACAAACGGCCCAGGGACTCATCAGAGCTTCTTCCAACAAGCGCCCCAGGCCGCTGGTGTACCGCGCGATCCACGGCCATTGAGGGACCGCTCGTTCCAGGCAAGAATTGGCCAGGAACTTTTAGATTACTTATCGCAGCACAATTTCGAGATGGAAATGAAACATACTCTATCGCACAATATCATCAAATCCCCGACCCAGAAGGACTTTAACTACATGTTCCAATGGCTATACCACCGCATTGACCCTAGCTATCGTTTCCAGAAGAACATCGACCAGGAAGTGCCTCCCATTTTAAAGCAATTGCGTTATCCCTACGAGAAGAGCATCACCAAGTCGCAAATCTCTGCAGTGGGTGGTCAGAACTGGAGCACATTTTTAGGCGTGCTGCATTGGATGATGCAATTAGCACAGATGCTGGAGGGCTACTCCTGTAATCGCTACGATGATGCTTGCATAGAGAGCGGGATTGACGTTAGTGGCGATCATATCATTTTTGACTTTCTAAGCTCAGCGTACCGGGACTGGCTTGCTATGGACGAGGATGCCGGCGACGATGATGCTGAGAGAGTGCTTGCGCCCCACGTCGAAAACATGGCGAGAGCTTTCGAGCATTCTAACTCGAAATACTTGTCCGAGCTCGAGATGCTCGAAGCGGAAAACGCTCGACTGCTCAAAGAGATTGAAGACCTCGAAAAGTCTACCCCTGATCCTCGAATTCTTGATAACAACTTCAAGATCATGGAGGAAGACAAGGTCAAGTTTGAGGAGTACAATGCGCTTGCCCTATCCAGATCTGACAAATATGAAAACCGCATTCAACTATTGCAGGAAGAACTCGACAAATTGATGCAGGAACTGAAGGAGGCAGAAGAAGAGCGCCGCACATTGCAGAAAGAAGTCGACAACCAAGGCATTAGCATGCAGGATATCGACCGCATGACCTCGGAGAGAGAAAGACTGCAGAAGGGCATAGAAGCCGCTACGCAGAGACTCGACGACGGTAAGAAGAAGGTAGCAGAAAAGGAGATGGAAGCAAGTCGTAAACTTGACGAGTTGGAGAGACTTGTTGATAGATACAACACGGTCGCTTACCAGATCGGTCTCATTCCCGCGACCGCCGTCAACGCCAAGGGTGTCTCGTACGAACTAGCAGTGACAGTCAACGAGTCGGACTTTACGGGCTCCATTATGAAGGGTTCGTACTCGAGCGGGGGAAGCGAACGCCTCCTAGCCGACCCAGTCACCGGCTATCAACCAGCCCACATCCTGAACCTAGACCTGCGCGGACAAGTTAAGAACGACTTCCTAGCCTTGCGGAAGGAAATCTCCGATCGGCGGACCGCAGCCATGGATGCCATGATGAAAGACCACGACCTTCTTGATGGCATTAAGGAGGCAATCGAGGACAAGCGAAACGAGGTCGAGGCTCTGGAGCACAGAGTCAGGGCCGCGGAGGAGGAGTACGACAAGACGAAGGAGGTCACTACGACGCAGAAGCTGGCATCAGATGCCCAGATCGAGAAGATGGAAAAAGAGCTCGCCAAGATGCGTGCCCAGCTCACTGAATCCGTGCAGCTGATGGAACAGAGGGAAATGAACACCAATATTGAGTACGTCTTTTATCATCGGCCTACTTTCCCCCCTTTAATTCGAGTATTTCTTACTAACAGTAGACTAGATACGAACAGCTGACCCTCCGAGCAAACGCACTGCGCGAGGAACTACACTCTGAGATCGAGCGGATGCTAAACGATATCATCAAGTTCAAGATGCATATCCAGAAGAACCTGGAGGACTACGAGAGCTTTGTGGCCGACGAGCTGGAGAAAGAACTCGGTAGCGACGAGATGAGGGAGAATACCCGCAACCTTGACATTTGATTTGCTTAGTACGGTTTGATTAGATGAGTCGGGGTCATCTGCTGCACTGGCGTTTCACGGTATTGCATGGAGTTCGGTTGGACTACTATCGGTGACCGTAATGATGATGATGCAGTGGACATTCTGGATGACGATGATCAGGAATTAAGATTCCCGTTGTGTACGATTTTTTAATGAACGAACGATTGCTATAACACAGATACCAATATACAAGTACCAATAAATGTGTTTATCATGAGGAGCCATGCGTAGAGAAACAGGATATAGGGGCTATCTTTGTCAAGAGGCCTAAGATAAGCTGTTAATGAGGCCTGTATGTTCTGCCTACCAACCCGGATATCGATAATTTAGTATAGCGGGGTCTCAGTTCGAGGGTAGCTTGGCTCAACAATAAACCCCACCAAACCCAAGCTTCCCGTGAACCTGTCTCAACTTCAACCTTTCTACTATAGAGAGACATCATACTTATAGACCGTTATTCCGAAGGATACTACCAAGAAACCTCACGTTACACGGCGCATCTCCTCACACTTAACAAAGCAGAATACCCCCAAAATGTCGCTCGCCTCAGCGTCATCCTCCACGCTCACACCGGCACCCGGATCCGCGACAGCACCCACGTCCTCCACACTCCCCAACTCCCACTCCTCCCAGCCACCCTTCGAATTCCCCCGCGAATACAACTTCCCGCCCTTCTTCACGCGGCAGACGAACCTCACAACCCTACACGCACAGCTCGAAAAATGGTCTTCCCTCGTGCTAGCCTATTGCCGCCACCACCGCCTCTTCCGACTATCCCTATCCTACGAGGGCACGGCGCACGAAGAGCTATTCCGGAACCGGCGGCTGGGGCGGTCTTTACGGCTAACCGACGCGCGGGAGGTGTTAGATTTCATGAGGCGGGAGGGGCGGGCGGAGCAATATAGTGGGAGTGGAAGTGGGAGTGGTAGTAAGGAAGGAGGCGGAGGGGACGTGTTCTGGATCTACTGGAAGACGCCGGAGGAGTGGGCGGCGCTGGTGGAGGCGTGGGTAGAGGAGACGGCGCAGAAGAACAGCGTGCTTACGCTGTATGAGTTGACGGAGGGGGAGGGGACGAGGGGCACTGGTGAGTTTATATTTACTAATTACTATGATATACGTGCGGTTTAAGATGGGAGTTATAGCCTACGGTTGAAGGTAAGAAAGACTAATACGAGTCACATAGAATTCCACGGTCTCGATCCCGAACTACTACAAAAAGCATTACAAGTCCTAGTCAAGCGCGGCAAGGCACAAATATTCGGACAGGAGGACCAACAAGGTGTAAAGTTCTTCTGAGGTGGATTTGTTTACTTTCTTGTTACTTGTTGCTTGTTGCTTGCCCTGTTCTTTTAGAACATTTCAGAGGATATTCACAAGGTCTGGCAAGCGTACCTAGCCACTATACGATATAGCTGGCAGAGAGCATAGTTGCCCTGAGTAAGAAAGCAAAGAGCAACGAGGAAAACCAGAATGCGGATGGCCCCAAACACCACGCCCTACCCCATGCCGAACCCAGAGCCATGCAACGGAACTCATAACGTCAGTATTAAGGGAAATATGGTATCCGCCACCGCAAAAAGAAAAACGCCGACCCCTAGTTAAAGAAATTCGTTACCAAATATTTCTCGTCAAAGGTCACTTCCTGGTTCATGACCACGTCTAACAACCAATCCGCGGCGACAATACGAGGCTCCATGTGGCCGTTTATAGCCATGGTCTCGAACTTCTTCCACAGTTTTCTCTCCTCCGGACTCGTATTGCTCAAGAGGTACACTGGATCGGGACCACCTTCGTCCTCTTCCGGCTTGGTGGGCTTGATCGTAGTCCCGCTCCTCGTTCCATACATCATGAAAATGGCGCCGTTGGCCTCGGCAATAGCTTGATAGCCCGCGGGGCCGTTCTTGATGTTGTTCGTGCAATAGATAGGAATATTCCAGAGAAGCTTGCCCTTGTTCTCACGGGCTCTTTGGACCGAAGTCGCGAGCTTAATACCGAACTTCTGCTCATTCTCCTCATCCTTGAGAACGTAATCCTGTGGGTCTAGGAGCTGCTTCTTATCGAGACATTGCTCAATCCAGCTTGAGGATACAATGGTGGCACCTTTGGACAGATTGCGAAGGAACTTGACTGTCCGTACCAGGTGGGGAGCTACGAGATAGTCGCACGGTTGGCCATCCGGTACAACAGCGATACCGAGATCACGTAGCTTTTTCTATTAAGATATTAGCAAAATCCATGATATGAGAGTTTGGTTGACTTACGCGATCCGCATCTTCGCGATGTTTGTCATTAACCCATCGTTGGAACCCGGTGAGCACTACGCGCATATTGACGTCTGGGAGCGTGGGCCTTGCTTTTTTCGCTGGACGCTTGTCAGCTTTGGCATCCTTCTCTTCACTCGTGGCTGGACTAGAGCCACTGCGGTTGAGATTCTCTCGGTCAATGAAATCAGCCGCGCGCTTTCCACCCCATAGGCCGTGACCGTCCTTGAGCCCCCGTTTCTTTTCCTTCTCATACAGAGCAATATCAGGAGCAAGAACCGATAGTCTGTTCAATGCCTTGTCCTTTGCACTGCGGCTTGCAGAAGAGACCGTGGAAGGGGTCTCATTTTCTTTCCCAGTCCGAACATGGTGGCCTTTAGCCGGTGTTGCGAATTGGTTTGATGCACGACGCTTTGCTGGCGCCGGTACTCCAAAGGCCTCAGTTGTCTTCTGCGCATATTCGGTATCGGTATCCGTCATTACGTTAAAATCTTTGTGTCGTTGACGTCCGATCGTAACACCTTCAGCCGGGCCCCGGGAGTACGAATTCTCGTCGGCCTTGTCCAATATCTTGCGCTTCCGCTTAGTCAACGGGGTAAGTTTCTCTGGTCCGCCAGGGAAATACAGAGTCCGTAGTTTCTCCTCATCGAAGGACGTCTCGCCGATGATTTCCCCAAGATGCGTACAAGCCGGGAAATGCCTATGTTTTTCTTTTGACACGGGTTGAAGCTCGCACTTGGCATAACTTTCTTCGATCCAAAGGTGGTTGACCGTCTCAATACTCCAGTCGGCGGCGGCCTCGCATTTCTCGCCACTTTTTCGGGCGGTGATTAGGTGCGTGTTCTCGGACTTCATCGTCTTCGTATACGTTGCACCAGTCGCATTGATCAGGTTCTCGAGATATATACGAGCCTCTCCTCCGTAGTTAGACACCGTGATTCTTAGGTTTTTAAAACCAGGTATTCCATCGCGTGGAACCGGGTAGTGGAGAAGTCGTCTTAGAGGAGACGTCCACTCGTTTTGGGTGATAACATAATATAGCCAAGACAGATTCCCAACCGTCTTGCCAGACTGCGAAGCGCGTATATACTGTGGACCGTCACGATATTGGCAAATAAACCAGTCGCAAGCTTCGACATCATCTACCATCCCGCCTCCGCCATTCTTTATAAGTCCTCGAATGATTTCAATGAGTCGATCTCTAATCGATAAGTCCGCCGACAGCATGACCTTTATGCCATCAAACACGGTGAGAGTAGGGCGGGCTCCCGCAAAATCTGTAGGGGGCGAAGGCAGATAGTCCGGGCGAGCAGAAGTAGCGCCCTCGAGATGTTGGCTCGACGGAACTTTTATCGCATCTTCGGGGTTGGCGCGGAGATACTCGGGATCCGGTAGAAGATACGGACCTTCGTCAATCCGCTTTCCAAGTTTAAAACAGTCATCAAACCTGGGGCACATTAGACCTAAAGCCTCACTTCAGACGACAAAAATTGCTTACCAATGAGGAAGAACGATCTTGCATTTGAGTTTCTTTTGCACAGCCAACTGACATTTCGGATGGTCCATGGAAAGTGCGCAAATATGGGTAGTGAGCTTCGTGACGTTGTCCGAGTCCATTCCACCCATTGCCATTGTGGCACCAATGATGGCCTCTTTGTCGGTTGGCGGGATATCGGCGCAGGACAGGACCACTTCAGAGAAGATCATTCGAGGATCGGGGGTAAAGGGGCGTATCTGGGCTTGTCTTCCCTTCGCTAGAGATGCAGAGATCCACTTCGACTTGACAACTGGAATCATCATCGAGGTCGCTTCGGTGTACTGGGGAAAGTCGATCGAATTGGCGATGATGTGGGTAACATCCCTAAGCGGCACGGGGCGGCCGCGTTTGGCCGGCAAGACTTTACCGCCATAGTTCTCAATACTCTGAGAAAGCTATAATGGAGTGAGCATGGAGACAGTTCACAGACACGTATTCAGCTGTGACATACCTCATTGATTAATCCTTCAGTCAGCTCTTTACACACAATGAAAGTGAATAAGCAATCGCTGAAAATCTTAGGTTTCTTTTCCTCCTCCATTTTGGCTTTCAAACGCGACTTAATGTATGCACGTCAGTGAGAGCAAGTCAATGCATTCATTCCCCTGTAAAAGTCAAATTACCGCGCCGTAAAAAGAAAGAATGGGAGAGAAAGAAAGCTACACAGTAAAAGATGTGGGAAGCGTTTGCGTCGGCGCGCGTATTTGGAGTTTGTTACCTGGCTGGTAAACGAATGGTACCAATTTCGGGGATTGACATCAGTTTACGAAAGGCGGGACGGAATTTGTTTTCTAATAGAAATTATTCGACGCGTTTTACAGCATTGTAATTAACGCGAGAGAGAGTCGCGGTCAGGTGATTTTAGTGGCAGGTTTAAGTGCATATCCCGCGATAAGAACTCAGGCAGTGGGGTGGGGGGACCTTCCACTGTACTTCGAGTTTTAAGCGCCGGGAGGATCCTCTGTAACCGCGCAACCTGCCAAACTTGTACAATACATGTACCTACCTAGGTATTCAACCCGCGAAATCACTGAGGAACGAAGCCTCTTTATCTTCATTGTTGGTTGTTACTCATTGAGGGAATATAATTCAATAGGCTCCCTTAGGTTGACTATGAGTCATCCAGATCTCCAAGACACCAGACACATTGCAATCCAACCAACATCACCCCGTCAATGGTGTGTATCCTCAATTGTGACTCAAGATCGCAATCCTCCCATAGTAGTGTAGGTATTTATTACTGGGTATCCTGCGGAAGGTTACATAGGCGCTTCTGCCTGCAATATGGGACAACTCGGAAGGAGTATTATAGGTAGTCTACACACATTTCTCGAAAAGTCCTCCTAGGTGACCTCGATGCGGTGCTCTCCACCCGTCCCTTGGGTGACGGACAGTTGCCTATTGCCCTCCGCGTTGGCAGCAGTCTGCCCTTGATTTACTGTCACCACATTTCCGTCTACCTTGATTCTGTAACTCTCATCCCTACTAGGCGCCGGGAGCACCAGTACACCGGTAGTACCCTGTGGCACACTATACTCCAGGGCATAGCCGCCGTCACTGCTCACATTCCAGCTTGCGAAGTATTTGCCCAGGCTGGTTGTGAAACCGCCCTCGGCATGCGAAAGATCTCCGAACTGAGGCGCAATTTGCCAAGTCGAACCAGCCAGGCTAGTAATGCTGAGGCCAAGGACATACTCAGTCAATGCTGTGACAGGACCTGTAGCCCATCCGTCTAGAGTAGCCCACGTCAGTATATTTTAATCGCGGGAATACTCGGGAACCAAGTGGCTTGAGTCAAGACATAGGTGGGCGACGATCAACGACTAGATCTATACTCACGGGAGTGGGACGTATATGAATAGACCTCCTCATATCCAGCGTCGTGGCGATAACCCCAAGTGCCATCCACCAGATAGCCCTCCACCATGGTAGACTGCGTGCCATTCTCATTGTTCAGATACCAACCCCAGCTAGTTCGGATCAAGTCCAGAGCACGCTGTGTCTGTCCCGCTATTAAGTGCGCTTGAATTTCGAACGAGGAGATAAACGTGGAAACTTCGCCGGACAACTCGGGACTTTCTGCCCCGATTGGGGTCCAGTTCTTCGTAAGTGACAATGATATATCCTGGGCTTGATCTGATGTAGCGTCCACAACTTCGAAGAGTATGGCCAAGGCGTTGCCATCCTGAGGATATAGACTAGTGCTGTTCTCCCGCTTCTCGATGCTATCATCAAATGCGCCAGCGTTTTCATCCCAAAGCTGGGTATTTATGGCGCTTTTAAGATTTGCAGCGGCTTCAAGCCATGTTGAATTGATTCCAGTCGTGTCACCTATCCAAGTTGCCAACGCGGAGCCGGTGATCAAGGTCCGATAATACAGCATTTGCGCTGAAGCTTGCGTGTTATCGACATTGAAACGGCCCCAGTCATTCGTGTAGCCCGTAATATTGAGAAGACCTAAGGAGGAGTCGAGCTGGTTGGTAAGAAAGGCCATCCCTGCGAGATACTTAGCCCATATTCCTTGGACGAAGTCCACATCTCCGGAATAAAGCACATAATTGTATGTTCCAATCATGGTCCACCTGGTAATATGAGTCAATTTAGTGCAATCGAGCCATGGAATTAGGAAAGTTCAGGGTCAATAAATATATGGTCTCACATGTGATACGTATCACTGTCTACCGCGAGAAGGGGCGGCCCAGAAAACGGGAGTAAGCCGTTGTCTGCCTATATAAAACTGATCAGCGGAAAGCTCCACGTGTATGTGTGGAAGGTTATACTGACCTGAATGCTGTACAACGTCGCCAGTGAGTTTCTTACGCTCCTAAAGACGGTGAGTAAAGAATTATGAAAACCTATGGATATGCTTGAAAACTGACTCGATGTCGCCGGTGCTATAGAACGCGGCCGGGATCGCGACGCCCATATCTCCGGGCCACACCGTCCGATCACGCTTTGCCCCATCAGTATTGATAGTATCACCGACGCCAATGTTGCCGTTGTTCGCCCATTGACTAGCCGGGGCGGGCCAGGATCTTCCAGTTGAGGGATGAAGTGCATTTGTTTGGATAGTCTAGAGCAAGAGAAGTCAGTAGTTGTAGAATAGTATCGGGGAGATCTCAAATCATAGACTATGCTTCTCAGGAGCAATGGGAAACGATGAGAGTGATGATGCACATCTCTTGAGCCGTACTCACATATGCACCACTATACCATATTTTATTAAGCAAATCGTCGCTGCTATGGAAGTATCCCTGATAGGCCTGGAGATTCGACCAGGTCGGCTGGAATGATAACTCTAGACTAATATTCTTGATCGAAACAGAGGAGGGAGTTCCAGCAAGGAACAGGGTCATATAGCGGAACCCTCCACGAAGTTGTTCATCCGGCATAACGTAAGTATAATTTCCCGTCGAGGAGAAATTGGCGTAAAGTGCGCCGTCATTTCTTGCATAGACGCCGCTAGACGAGTCAGAGATAGGGCCAATCCAATCCTTGGCTTCCGTGAAAGCCATACCGAGGGCGCCATCGCCATTAACAGATGTGACGGAGAAATTAATCGTAACGACTCCTCCAACTTCGAGGCCGAAATCGAAATAAATACCTGCTTCGGTACTGGCCAAGGAAATGGAGCCTACTAAAAGACTTCCTCCAGTATCCAAGTTGTAGACTAACTTGGGAGTGACGGTTCGTGATGACGGGGAGAAGAGGTTTGATTCCCATTCGCCAGGAAAAGCTGCTGTCTGAGGACCCGTACACTTGGTATCTCTCCAGCAGTTCTGGGCGAGGACATCCCCAAGGAGAAACAGAGCACAGACCGCCAAGATGAGCGAAAGGTTGAGAAACTGAGCCGCCATAATGAGAGATTGGGCAGAACTAGGGCGCCCAGTGTACTACACTAGGAGGAAACGAATGTCAAAGGAATGGGACACATGGAGAATATATCTAGACATTCGGGCATTCGGTCCCCTGTGGAATTCGGGACAAAGGCGTGACCTGCATAAGTGGTGAAGGTGCAAGCCACTGGTGATGTAAACATTATATGGTACCTGTAACGTATATGTCGTCCTCGTCCCATCTTCCTGCCGAGGCCACCCACCCCGCAAATGAGATCTGAGCCTAGTTGGGGTCCCTTGAATGAGACTGCCGATAGGATGACAACATCGTGGAGATAAAGTGCTGAGCAAGTCGGGTGAACCGGGTTAGAATGTGTTAGTCTATATTGATGCTTGGGTGCATTCCAAATGTTAGGTAATTAAACTTAGTTGTGCCCTTGAATATGCGGGGTGCTTTGTTCGGTGGCTCAACAGGGCGTATATTCACTCCGGCGAATCCGCCCCGTCCCAGGCCCGCTTGTTACCGGCATTTCGAATATCTAGAGCGGCCTAGACTCCGAGAATGTCCCACTCTAATAATGCTATAGATTTACATAATCTTTGTTGTCGGAATAACAATGGTAAACCAGAAGAGACAAGCTCGTATTTAGAAATCTTGATGTAAGTCATAGTAAGAAAAGGGTCTTCCTGCATACGAGATTAAGTTTGGGGATACCCAAGCTATTGGATTCTAGTAGCACCAATCATTCACCACGGATCTAGTCAGTGCTGAAATTTATACCTATTCAAGTGACCCTTTGCGCCTATGGCATCTAAGGGTCCGGGTAGAAGTTTTCGGCGGTATGACGAGTGATGGCGTGAAAATGAACCAGAAAGAGAAGGCACTTGTGAATTCCGCAGGGGGATCCAGGTCACAGCTGATCTAGCGGGCGAACTCTATTGCTTAGCTGGGTTCGACAAGTCGAGCTAGTGATGCGTCTCCAAGCCACTGGCGTAGTTTGCTGCGTGTATTTTGCGGTATAAATATCAAGAAATGTCCTAGGTATGCATGCCATATGACCGTCCGCGTCTTCGAATTGGCCGAGTTTCAACTCGTATTGAATAACATTCTTTGGAGGCAGGATTAAATAGAACCAAGCAAAGTGTAACAACGATTACTATAATCGCCGAATGCCGTGCTATGTGATACGGAAAAAATTGATCTCTAGAATGAAGTCGCTATAATATACCTAAGGTAAAATACAAGGCTACAACACTCTTGTCAGCATTCAGCAGAGGGTTGTATTCGGCGTACATGTTAGATGATAATGTGCATCTCTAACAGACCTAAAGGTAGTAGGCAGGTAGCCTTGCATGATACAAAGAATATATCTATTCGCATGCCTCAATCTAACAACATTAGGATGAACACAGAGATAAGTGCATTAAGAGTATCACCAGTGCTTGAATCCTGTAGACTTGCAACACGCGTGTTTCTACAGATATAACTCAAACGAAAGGAACTCCTGCGAAATTATTCTAGATTGTCGCAAAAAAACAGAGAAAACTTGAGAGTCGATCTTTAGACGTTTGAATTGTCTGAAGGAGATGATGAGATGATGGGAACAGAGGTTGGATACGACAAGTATCTTGATGGGAAGAACCTTGCACTTGGTAAAAATGGTGGAACTCGTAGGAATTGACGAGCTACCGTATTGTGAGGACGACGTTCATGGTCATTTTCAAAAAATCATTTCTCATACGAAGTTGACGGCTTTACATAATATAGTTCTGATATAGTTTCGATCTGAATAATCATCAAACCACATGTCGTAATAGACAGGCAGGTACGCTGGCGTTGCTATTCATATCCGTATAAAAAATGCATTGCTAATCGCTTACCTATTTTAGTGTTCCGCTAGGCTCGGAGTTGATGCAACGGGACGCGGTACTTGGGAAGGAATTGTCTCCGAATAGCGAATAGACTACACCTATTTAGTCAGTGGTTCTTCAGTGGGATCCAGTCCCTTTGTTCCCCATTCCGGGCGCCTACACGTGACATTTCCAGGGGTTCACCTGCTGTAAATAACCCTACGAGAAAAACAAGGCCAGGCGCTTGGTCTCTGATGGCGCTAATGCAACGTTCTAACTTCTAAGAGGGAACAAAATAATGGGACATCGATGATCTGCGGAATAAGAATGGTTGTTCTCCATCAGATCGATAGACGAATACCGCTGTAGGATTTTAGGACTCTGGAAGGGAAAACGACTTAGCACAAGCGACAAAAAGTGACGAGACAGTGAGACCATGTTTTCGAACCATGCACCGCTAACTTCGCTATCTACCTAATAAACAACCAACTTCGGAGCCCAACAACTCTATACTTGCAACTTTCGGTCGGCCACCCCTTTATTTACCTTAACCGACTTGCCCGCCATTACACATTCACAGTACTATCGCAGCAACGCCAGCATTGTCACCCGATACGAGCCCCGATTCGTCGATACCGAAATCTAACAAACACCGGAACAACACAACAAACTCCTTACCTCCTCTCCTGAATCATTCTATTGTATGCATCTCAGAGGCCGGCCCTATTGGATATCGAACATCGACATCGACATCGACATCGACACACACGGCGACGGCGACGTCGAACCCCCACCGAATATTGCCGCCTCCCATGATAGTGCCGCGACTCGGACGACATTCTGCTTTGTACAACCCGACAACATTATAAGGGGAATCTAGGAGGTTTAGACCTCACTTGAGGTCGCCGCGAACACCCTCGATGATGGTACGTCATTCTGCCTAGTATACCTGGTCGCATGTCTTGGACCAAGCCTGGGAATAGCCTATTTCACCTTTAAGAAGGCTACTGTTTCAATAATGCCGAAATCTCTCTTCGTCCATCGTCAGGTCATTCGTTCATTCCCTTTGTTTAGAAACCCTTAGCGAACTAACCCTTGCCCGATACTTAGACCTCTCATCGGCCTCGCGATGTCGGTGGAAGCTTTGCAAGTCGGCGTGGCCATGCCAACCAACTCTCCATATCCGATCCGACTCATCACATAACCGAAACCATCGGGACCATGTACGGCGATGACGACGACTATAATGATTCGCGCCCTATGAGTTTTATATCCTCTCCCCAAGAGGGAGAGCAAATAGCCCAGGATGGTGAGGCGGAACATTCGTCAGATAAACAACGGCTTCCACTTATTCGGACAACCTCAGACAAAAGTGGCTTGCAAGGCTCATCTCCCGTGACGAACGGAAATTCTGTGCAGAAATCTCAGACGCTTCCCAGTCGGATGCCGAGCCAGAGAAGTACGACGTCAAGAAACAACTCTTTCGAATCGGGCCCTAAGTCACCTATATCACCTACACTCCGTGATATGCGCGAAGATGCCCAACAATATCCGATAACCAATATTGATAACCCAAATGATATTGCCCAGGAGTTAAGCAATTTACAAGCACTGCGGCGAATGTCCATGGACGTCTCGAACAATAGCGACCCCGATTTGCTCCCCTTCCAAGCCATATCTTTTATGCCATCGATAGCCCCAAAAGGAGATGACGACGCCGACCCCTCAAGATTGTTATGGGTTCCTGCTAATGTGCATCCGGAGCTAGCACCTACCGAGTTCAAGAATTTTGTCGAGAAAAGAGTGCAATCAATGAAACGGCGGTCTGCAGAATCAACACTTTCCGTGGATGGTTTGGAGAGAAGCGACTCAGGCGGGCTACGGAGGAAGAAGTCTATGCTTTCTAGGCAGATTGACAATGCTGGTGGACACGGTGCGGAGGGATATGTCGATGGTGCCGAAAGGTTAGAGAGGCAGAAATCTCAAAGAAATTCAGGGCAGGGACCATCAGAGCTAAGCTTGGATGAGCTTGTAAAGGATCCGTCCAAGATTGTCCAAAAGCTTACTCTTGAGTCACAACGTCAAGATCCGAATGGCAAAGCATCAAATGCGGACGATATGCCTATACTTCCCGTTGCGCCAGGAATGGGCTTACGTCGGTCAACCCGTACCACATATCGAAAAGGTGGCAGTCTGAAGAACCGGCAAGGTGGCTCACTTAGATCTGACGAACGGCTTCCTTTTTCAAAGCGCATAGCAGCAAAGAAGACTGAGGAAGAGCCTAGTGGGTTGCAAACTGAATCAAGCATTGATGCCCCGCCGGGACACGGCTTGACAAGAGTACAATCAGAACCGATTTCCGAGAACTTTTCGCGGCCAACAAAACCTGTGCGCCAGCAAACCTTCAAAGAATCCACGTCAGATGCGTATGAAAGCTCCGGGCAGCATATTTCTCAAGAATCAAGCCAAAATGCTCCCACAAGACCGCAAGGACCGAACCGTACACTATCTGCTGAAGCTGTCAGAACATCGACTCCGACATCAAATATGATAGAGACGCCTATAACTGAGGAGGAACATTCTCATGCACAGACTATGGATCCAAACAGACCTTTTCCTGAAAGGTCATCCTCACAAAGGAGTGCAGCCCAACCTGTGTCTCAACCCTCGTCTGTACCTGCTGAACCTCCTGCTCGCTCAAACAAAAGACCGAATTATGGGCAATCGCTTCAGAATTCATCACAACCACCAGCCACCGGCCGAACTCCACAACAGAACAGGACATCAAGTGGTTCTAACCGGACGCTTAATGATATGTCACAAAGTCCTTCACCATTCCCAGGCAGCAGCGCTACCAGTACCGAGTCTTTGACATTTATACCCACATTTACAACCTCTGAGGATAGGAAGTCGGATAAGAAGAGCAAGAAGGAGAAAAGTGAGAATGAAAGTGAAAAGTCCAAGGCCCCATCCTGGAAATGGTTCAACAAAAGTGACAAGAGTGATAAGAGTGAAGAGAAGGAGAAGAAAAAGAAGGATGACGAGAATAGGAAGTCCAAAACCAAAATGTTCGTGGAGAAAGCGCATGACAATGTCCGTCTTGACGTTCTTCAAACCTCGATCGATACAGCAATCCACAAGGGACGAGAAAGCTTGCTTCTCGACCGTGACAACGTCGACAACAAGCTAGAGGAAGAAAGAAGAAAGGAAAGCAGCCGAAAGTCTGGTGAGCAGAAGAAAGAAAAGGATGGCTTGTTTGCCTCATTTTTTGGAAGCAGCAAGAGGAAAAGTGAAAGGGATTCAGGCAGTAAGAAGCATCAAGCGCAAAGATCACTATCACCAGAGCCAGCTCCGTACCGACCCCTGCGACCAGACGTTGACTACCACTGGACGAGATTCCCCATCCTGGAAGAACGCGCAATATACCGAATGGCACATATCAAACTCGCTAACCCTCGCCGGGCTCTGTATAGCCAAGTCCTGCTCAGCAATTTCATGTATTCGTATCTCGCGAAGGTTCAAGCAATGCATCCTCAGTTACAAGTCCCTCAGTCACCTCAACAGAAGAGATTACAAGAGGAGGAGAGGCGGCGGCGGGAGCAAGAGCAGCAGTACTTGGAGCAGCAACAAGCGCAGGATAGCATTGATCGATACAACTTTGAATACCACCGAGTAAGTTAGCATAATAGCTCCGACCAAGACCAGTTCTAATATAGCCCCAGTCAACAACTCAATACGGAGATCCCAGCATGCAACATGAAGCTGGAGATTACCCAGAAGCGGCCGAGATCTACGACTATGAGCACGGCAAGGACCATACGAGTCGCGATGACTATGCCGACACGGATGACTACGGCGCTTCAGAGGCAGACAAAGATTATTACTCGACTTACGTCCAATACACTAGTAGTGAGCAACAGAAAGACGATAATGACATGTGGTGATACACCTACCGATGGAGCAGGATTGATAACGCGTTTGTACAGCCATCATATCAGTGCATATTCTCGGAGTTTCGGGGGCGAAAACTACTTGTGACGACATTCGCGCAGGGCAAATCATCAGGGGCTCGGCGAAAACAAAGTCAACTCTTTCCATCAACATATCTACTTGGAAGTTTCCCTTTTGTTGGAGGATAGCGATAGCACGGTGCTTGGGTGGATATTTGAATGGCATTTGCAGCAGGGACACGGGACCTTTTACCGCTTCTCACCCTCAGGGGTTTGCCGACTAGGGACGCATCTCCTTGTCCGGGTGAGAGCGAGACGAGTTTGCGGGCTGGAACAATTGAAGGCCCGCTTAAGGGGGAGCAGAGGTGGAAGGAAGGAATATATTGAATGAGCATCTTTATGATGTCTATATAGAAGAGGAACATGCCTTAGGCCTTGTGTGAAGGGGGAACTCAGGCCCCCTTGGATGATAATCAGAATTAAACCAGCCTGCAGGCATAAACGAGCATTGCTATCTATCTGTTGGTGTATGTTGCTATGTTGAGCTTGTTGTATTGGTGCTTGATTCTCGGCCAAAACCCATCCATATCTTGTGCTTTTGCTTTTGAGGTATATAAGGGTGTTTACGAGTTATAAATTAGAGTTATCAAGGGGGCAATGATATTGATTGTTGAAGGATGACCGCAACCATCATGTTCATTTAGAACGGACTAGGACGAGGCTGTATAATTACAGGTGGCGTTGTAATCAGATCAGAGACATTGTCTTAGAGCACCCTGGATGTCAGGGGCAATATGTGATATATCTGAACTAATTCCTAGATCTAGTGAATAGCAGTGCTTTAGCACTCCTCAAAAAAGAACCATTAAAGCTACCTGTGGAGCTCTTCAAATTTAAAGCTCCATGGATCTAAAGTGTCAGAACCTTGATTGTGAATCAAACTGAAATGTTTCTTGTTATTTGGACATGGGATGCTATACGAAAAAAAAAAAAAAAAAAAAACCTATGTCAAGCATATCAGAACAAGCTGGACGCAGTCTATTGGATAATGCGGCCAATGACTTTGGCGACGTTTTAGAAAACGATAGATGCGTACGGTATATAGAATTCTACACTGTCTACACTGCTTAAGGCGTCTGGTCTTTAAAGGCCCCAGTATCGTTTACTTACTTCTACGTGTGATGTGCATATATCTGAGTGTATACTGTACCGGTGAATATTAGTGTGGGTCGAGGCTGAGGGCCTTAACCAATCGCAGCTAGCGCGGCTTGTGATTGTCGCGGGTTCCCTATCCCCCGTCGAACTTTTTGACCAAACCTTCATTCACTGCTCGTCGCTGCTGAAAATCAAAAAAAGCTATTGACCTCACCTCATCGGCAACTCGCCAACATCTTTACCATTACCAGCAGACGGTCCCTCCTGCCGACATTGCATCGACTTGCATTGCGCCAATATCAATTCTTGAAAATTATTCTTTTTTAGATACCCGTTCAGTTCATTTGTCGAACCTAACGTTTCCCCCAAAGTCGAGCCACCTGGCAACCACCCAAGACTTCACACACGCGCCTTCATCGCCGACTGCCAACTCTCTTCCCTTTCCCTCTCCGAACACCCCATAGCACCAGTCGCCCATCTACGATTTCACCACCGAGACCTACCCGAATACACACACAAGTACCGCCCGGCTATACCTCATCTCTGCGGAGATAGATTGTCCATGGCTGTAAGTGTAGTGTCCCATTGTAGCCCTAAACAAGCAAGTTACCATCCACACATGAGGAGATAGCTTCTTGTTGCGATATTTCCTACACACTTCTCTTTCTTTTCACGGCGTTTATATTGTACCGCAAACACCACAATCCCCTTGTCTTCTTCATTCTCCAAGATGGATCCTCGTATCCATGCCCAACCTCACCCCCAGCCCTACCCGCCCCATCTTGATCCCGATGGTCTAGCCGCGCAGGCTGCAATCCTTCATCAGTCGCAGCAGCCTTTCCCGCACTGCCATCCCTACGATCAACCTCCCCTACCGGCTTGTCCGCAGTGTCTGTTCGAGATTTCTCGTGTAATCCACCTTCAGCCTTTGCCCGCGCACTTGCCTCTTCCCCAGCACGCTGGTGGTGCGCCTGCCATGATGCCTATCCAGTCTCAGTTTCGCGATCAGTTTCGCGCTCCTGATGGTGGTCCCCTCCTGTCGTTAGACGGTCGCGGTCCCCCTTACAATCTCCCGTGCTTCCCGGCCTCGATCAATCGAGATGTTGGTCCTCTCGCACAAATGCACCAGTCACCTATTTACGTGCATCGCTCGCTAATCTCTGACTCCTTCCAGCAACGTTCCTACAACAACCAAGGCTATATGCCCAACGGTGCTCCTGGTGGTCACCCGAACCCTGGTCCTGCTCCTGGCGCCGTTCCTCTCTTGCCCAACCAGGGCCGAGTTATCCAGTCAGGTCCCATTCGAGTTCTTTGCATAGCCGACGTACGAGGTAGGGCGACTCTTTATTACATATAAGTTGAAAGTGCGATAGAGCTGAACATTGTTTAGGCAACCTACGATCCCTCAACGAGCTTGCGAAGACAGCACGAGCCGATCACATTATCCACACTGGAGATTTCGGCTTCTACGATGACACTTCTCTCGAGCGCATTGCAGAAAAGTAAGATATGGTTATTAGCATTTGGATTTGGACGATACCCTAACATATTTGCGAAACAGGACCTTGAAGCATGTTGCTCAATACTCGCCGTTGATTCACGAGGACGTTAAGAAGGCTATCGCCCAAGGTGGACCAGGCTCCGTTAAGGCACGATTTCCCCCTCAAGACCTACCCCTGTCAGAGCTGCCCTTGCTCATTAGCGGTCAACTCAAACTCGACGTGCCGGTTTATACCGTCTGGGGTGCTTGTGAAGATGTGCGCGTACTGGAGAAGTTCCGATCCGGAGAGTACAAGGTTCCCAACCTGCACATCATCGACGAGGCTCGATCTATGCTGCTGGAGATTGGTGGCGTCAAGTTGCGACTTCTTGGTCTCGGCGGAGCTGTCGTTATGCACAAGCTATTCGACAATGGCGAAGGCAGAACCACTATTGCCGGTGGACAAGGTACGATGTGGACTACCCTACTCCAGATGGGTGAACTGGTTGACACGGCGAACCGTGTCTACGATCCGACCGAAACCCGCATCTTCGTTACACACGCCTCGCCCGCTCGTGAAGGTATCCTGAACCAGCTCTCAGTTAGTCTTAAGGCGGACTTCTCGATCTCGGCAGGTTTACATTTCCGATACGGCAGCTCTTACAATGAGT
Source organism: Hypoxylon sp. PDH2405 (assembly GCA_023628415.1). Taxonomy (NCBI): domain Eukaryota; kingdom Fungi; phylum Ascomycota; class Sordariomycetes; order Xylariales; family Hypoxylaceae; genus Hypoxylon; species Hypoxylon sp. PDH2405. The sequence goes on from JAMAKT010000010.1 coordinate 670,590, forward strand.
TTAGCGTGAACCCTACCCTAGATCACTACCGTGGTAAGCTTGCCGCTTCGAAGGCCTCGTTTAACGACGTTTGGGAGACAGTCAAGGGCGAAGTTGAGCCGGCAATTGCACAGAACGAAGCCCAGCAGAATCTGCTTCGAAATGCGCTGGATCTAGTCGACAAGATGCCCCGAACCGCGGCCGGTGGAAACCCCTTTGGCGGTCCAGTTGGCGGTCCTGGTGCTCAGGGACAAGTTGACGAGAGTGCTTTCAAGAACATGTGGAACTTTAACTTGGCTGATGCCGCTTTCGGCTGGCTGGTACTGGAGATCCAGGATGGCCGCATCGGCACGGAGATGCGCGCACAAGGATTCAACTTCTCGCACCGTGGAGCTAAGCAGCAGACCATACCTCAGAGCACTCCCTCACCAGCAGCTGGTTTCCCCCCTGCCGCTCCTACAGCAGTAGCACCCACATCAGCTTCGGGACCCGTTTCGCAGCGAAACACTTCGGCTGCACAACCATCCAAGCCCACGGCAGCTACCCCCCTGCAACCTCCGAAGGCGGCCACGCCAAAGCCGACTTCTTCGTCCCCGGCCCCTAGTGCGGTTGCCGGCAAGGAGAACGAGAAGCCCTCAGGTGCTAATGGATCCACTAATGGACCGGAAACTGCACCATCGCCCGCTCCTCGACCCTCCGCCGACAGCATTATCGGCTTATTCGTGATGAACGTCCAGAGCGATGAGCAGACTCGGGAGATATTCCCTAACGAGCACAAGGCCAAGATCATCAAGATTGAGAAGTGGGGCAATAACAGCAACAACAAGGTTGTCCACTTCCAGAGCGTGGAGGATCGAGAAGCCGCCTATGCTAGTCTCTCTGACGAGTTCAAGGTCCGCCAGTCCGAAGACCGATCAAGGCCTCTGGTGAAGATCTTCCAACCCCGTGAGAGCAAACAACCCTTCGGAGGTCGAGGAGCAGGAACCTGGGGTAGCGCTCGAGGCAGAGACAACACCAGCGGATACCGTAGCGCCGGTGACCGCGGTGCCCTGAGCGGTGGTGAGAGTGGCCCCGAGAGTGGACGCCAACGTGGTGGACGAGGTGGAGCACGAGGAGGCCGCGGTGAGCGAGGCGGTCGAGGCGGAAGAGGTGGCCGCGGAGGTTTAGGCAAGGGCGAAGGTGGCAGCGCTTCACCCGCTCCTACTGGCGACTCGTAAATGAATCGTCGACATACCGATCCTACCTACCACCTATATTCTACTAATGACCTCGTGCGGTTCCGCACGAACTTTTACTTGTATTCTGGCACTTTACCTTTTCCCACGAAATAACTTTCTGTCGTTTTCACAGGTGGAGTTCAGAGAATCTGCCGGCCTGCGAGGGAAGTTTTCCAGGGGAAAAATATCATTGAGTGCCTTCGTCATATCAGGAGAGAGAGGGGGGAGGATGTGCGAAACGGTTTGCTTTTTCTTTTCCCGAAGGGCAAACGTACCTACGATACATTCTTCTCTCGGTGGCCAATGACGGTGTAGTGTTTCGAGCTATAATGGCTGGGCAGATACGATTCGGTTTTTGCGACATCCTAATTTCTAAGATCCTTGGACCGTTACTTGAGTGGACTGGACCAGATCATCGAGATAGGTGTTCTTGCTAATACAACCGGAATGAATTGACAAATGCGGTTTTCTATCTGAATGTGATGTGACTTGTTGGATGTGTATAATGAAGAGTGGCAAGGACTTTAGACGTAGAGCTTATCGTAGAGAGCCTGGTAAATTGGGTAAGCTCATGTAACTTGCCTTTTAGCTGTCTCAGTCGCCTTACTGACCCTGCTGTCGCAGCTTGCGACTGTCTAAGACACGTTTTAAAGGTGCAGTAAGAATACATAAAATGACTTATATAGGAGGCAGTTACCGGCAGTTCTATCAGGACTCGTGATATGCGATGGTCATTTTACTATTAGAGGAGTCTACCAAAGGCATGAAGCTCTATCTACTATAGTACATTGATCTGGGATAAGTCCCTTTTGCGTTCTGTTTTCTTTTCTCTATGGCCTTCATACCATCGGCGATTTGGACAAATACAGGTGATGTACAAACATTGCCTTTTTATTCATTTTCATTTTCATTTCCATTTCTCTTTTTTATACTATCAGAACCTCAACCGGTGCCATTTCAGACCAGACTACAGAGGCTTCATCCCCTTGTGAATAGCAGCCACGCCACCAGTCAGGTTCTCATAGCCCTCGCCGCCGACAACAAAGCCGGCGTCTTTAATCATGTCGCGGAACTGCTCCTGGCTGGGGAAGCGCTCGATGCTCTCGACGAGGTACTGGTAGGAGTCGCGGTCGCCGGCGACGAGCTGGCCGATGAGCGGGATGGCGGCGAAGCTCCAGCGCTTGTAGACGGCGTCGAAGAGCGGGTTGTTCTGGACCTTGCTGAACTCGAGACAGGCGAAGACGCCCCCCGGCTTGAGGACCCGGTATGCTTCGGAGAGAGCAGCCGGGATGTTGCTGAAGTTGCGGATGCCGAAGGCGACGGTGTAGAGGTCGAGGGAGTTGGAGGCGATGGAATTGGCGGGGAAGGAGGTTGCGTCGGCTTCGAGGAAGGAGAGTGAGGCTTGTTGGGAGGCGGGGAGGGAGAGGGATCGCGATTTGCCGACGGAGAGCATGGAGGCGTTTATGTCGGAGATGGTTACGTGTACCGAGGGGTTGGCGTTGAGGACGTGCGCGTGGTGAAGCATGCGGAAGGCGATGTCGCCTGTGCCGCCGGCGACGTCGAGGATGCGTTGTGGTTTGGGGGGGATGGTGGAGGAGAAGCCCGGGTTGAGGGAGGATACGAAGTGGTCCCTACAAACGCAATTGAGGTTAGCCGAGGAATTGCAGAGGGTTGGGTGAGCGAGAGAGACATACTTCCAGACGCGGTGCCAGCCGAAGGACATTAAGTCGTTCATGCGGTCGTAGGATTCGGCTACACTGTGGAAGACACCGGCAACACGCTCCGTCTTCTCGGACTCGGAAAGGCCGTCCTGGAAGCCGAAGTGCGTTGTCCCCGTTCGGTTACTAGTATTATTGGTGCCATTATTGCTGGGTGAGGATGTGGAGGAGGAGAGTTCGGGTCGTTGGTTGTGTAATGTCGTGCTGAATAGTTTCACATGTCGAGACGGAGAAGCAAAAGAAAAACAATTAGAAGATCTTGATATTCGTGTCGCTGCGCGCGCGACTGATGGGCGGGCGGCCATGGTTATGCGCAGTATTAGGCCGTCGCCTGGAATTCGAGGATATGATCCTATTGAGTTGTAATAACTGTTAGCAGCCGGCCCGCCGAAGGTGAAGCTTCAGAAATTGCGTTGATCGGCCGGAAGATAGGACAATCAGTCCGGCCATGTGCTATGTGGGGGTCAGCTCGGGGGTGGCTTTCCCGTGTCTGTGTATCTAGCACTAGCCACAGCGGAGCTCATCTCATTAAGCTGGACAGGGATGCTTGGCTTAGTGCCGCCAAGACGTCAAGTTCCCATACTTTATCTGGGGTATTTGAGACGATTGGCTGAAAAGAGAACATCTCATCCGGATTCACACTGCTGTGTCACATACTTCCCGCGACGACATAGGATAGGAAATAGGAACGGTTTCGACTCACCTCGTTAAGTTGACGCGGAAGTCTGGGAAGAGCCGTTCCGCGCACTTTCTTGCTGTTGCTCTTGCTGTCGCTCTCGATGTTGGCGATTCGCACGCTTGTTGTGGAACATTGCGAGGGCGAACTTCTTGTGTGCAATCAAGCAGCTGCAGGAGGCGGCCCCGATAAGCACGACGCCGAAGACGATCAGCAAGGCAATTACACTGTTGGGACCTGCCATTGTCTGGAGTGATGATAGCTTAGTCTAGGAGGTGGTTGATGGCTTCTTGACCACTATTGACCTTGATTGTCTGCAAGCAATAGACAAGTGCCTTGATGGTCGAGTCGGGAATTGCAGTGCTTGGCTCTATGCTTTCTGTAGGGGAGGGCTTGAGAGAATGTTGTGAATGAAAAGGATTGTTGTGTTTGCGGCGTGTTTGTGGAAGGAACAGGACTCATTGGATGTAAGAGTGAGAAGGGTTTGTTCATTCTCAAGTCACGCATATTCGGCGAGGAAAAGCAGACTATCGCTACGGTAATACGCATAATCGAAGGTGATGATGCTAGGTCCTAGCATACAGTTTTTGATATCTTGGGCGAACTCGACATCTCAAGTCGTCCTACGCACACGTTACCTGGATGTGAGTACATTGTGCACTGTGCACTTCGATACACTGATACCTGCGTTTTTCTTGCTCTAACCTAAAACTCGTCTAGAGGGTAGTTGACGGTTCTAAGACTCTGAATAATTCAATTGGATACTTTTAGGCGATCAGCATAGAGTTCTCTTCGTGACAATAAGGCTATGTGTAAACATTGAATATAAGTCAAATAAGGTTAGGTACATGTAGATATTGAAGACGCAGTCGAATATTTCGGTTTACGTAAGGTGGAAACTGGTGATGCTAAAAGCTGGGGTAAGCTCCTCTCGGTCTGGAGCGGCCTTCGCTTTACGCCGGCTTAAGTGACGTCTTCAGCCCTCGGAATCCCATCTACCTCCTAAAATGTCAGACACGCGGCTACCGAGTCAATTCCTCTCTCTAAGGTTTCATTTTCGTCTTATTGGGGCTCAATTGACACCTAGATTGCCGAATAGCTTAGAACATACCATGACATAGCAAAATGAAGACACGTACACTCCCAAGAACGTTGCTACGAAGAGCTGTCGGCTCTGTACCCCGCGGTTCTCGTTCTACCGGCCTCCAACTCCCAGCCATTCGGTCATCTAGCAGCATATCACAACGTCTTGGTGCGAGCCACGTCTCCTTCCCAGGCGCTGTAAAAAGTGCTTTCACAAGCGACCTCAAATTCGTAGTACCCTCCGACTATCCCGCCGTACCGACATACCGGGTGGTTGACCAAGATGGCAACGTTGTCGATCGATCGTTCAAGCCAGATCTTAGCAATGAGGAGGTTGTTAAGCTGTATAAGACTATGTTAACTATTTCCATAATGGATCCGATCATGTTCGACGCTCAGCGGCAGGGTCGTATCAGCTTTTACATGGTATCGGCTGGCGAAGAAGCAATAAGCGTTGGGTCCGCTTCAGCCCTGAACCAGGAAGACGTAGTATTCTGCCAATATCGCGAGCAGGGAATTTTTGCGCACCGTGGGTTCACTTTAAAGAACTTCATGAGCCAGCTCTTTGCCAATAAGCATGATATTGGGAAGGGCAGAAATATGCCGGTACACTACGGCAGCAAGGAGCTAAACATTGTATGTTTGCATGCATTTACGTTTGATTAGCTCATTCACTTACATTCTCACACAGCATACGATCTCATCAACTCTAGCAACGCAGATACCACACGCGGCTGGTGCTGCATATGCTCTAAAAATGCAGCATATCAATGATCCTTCTCTACCTCCTCGTGTGGTTGCTGTATATTTCGGGGAGGGTGCGGCGAGTGAAGGCGACTTTCACGCAGCATTGAACATCGCCGCAACGCGATCTTGCCCTGTCATTTTTATATGCCGAAACAACGGTTACTCAATTTCTACTCCGACTTTAGAACAGTATCGAGGTGATGGTATTGCTAGCCGAGGAATCGGCTATGGAATTGACACCGTGAGAGTGGACGGAAATGATCTCTGGGCAGTTAGAGAAGTCACGAAGAAAGCGAGGGAAATGGCCCTAGAAGACGGTGGCAAGCCAGTCTTAATCGAGGCGATGAGCTATCGCGTTAGCCATCATAGCACATCGGACGATTCCTTCGCATACCGCGCACGGGTTGAGGTGGAGGATTGGAAGCGCCGAGACAACCCTATCGCGAGACTACGGAAATACATGGAAGCAAATGAATTTTGGGACGAGTCTAAAGAAAAGGAGGCGCGGGACAGCATTAAGCGAGAGGTATTGAAAGCGTTCTCAGAGGCGGAGCGAGAAAAGAAGCCGCCTATTCGAACTATGTTCGAGGACGTATACGAGGAGTTAACCCCCGACCTGAAGGCTCAGATGCAACAGTTGAAAGACCATTTAGAGAAGTACCCTAATGAGTATGACTTGGGCGAGTATGAGGATGGCATTAATAGCTTGAAGTCATAGGGATAGTAATGCCCTAACCAAGTGATTAGAGCGGCATGTAAGATCGCTGAAGTATATAACTATCAGTTTAAGAATTGTGACTTGGTTGGTCATCAAATATGTTATTAGCATTTCAAAGTACAGGTCTGTGGTTGCATGTGACGATGAAATACCTACACAATATCTCGGGCCATTTTAATTGGTAGACTGAGCGAGATAACCAACGCATGTCAGCCACGTCGAATAAAGAAATGGAGAACCTGACAAAATTTTTACAGGAGTTTTGGTATGGTCTCATCCTATCAGATGTGACTAAATCGAGTGTATAGGGGACCGCTCTGACACGCAAAACTCTGCTAACATCCATAGATGCCATTTGCCTTTGATAATATTCCGCGATAGGGGTTGTAATAGTCTGATCTACAGTATGTACTGTGTAGTAGCTAGAATATAGTAGTGGGCTCTGCTATTGAAAAAGTGATGTCATAGTTTTATCTCGTGTCGCTTTATTTTAGTATGAGCATTTAAGAGTGAGTACAGTATGCACAATGAATGCGTAGAGGAAATAATAAAGAGAGCCGCAAGACTTGATTTCTGATAGCTCTTAATAAATATCGGTAATCTTATCCTATATTGAGCGGGAATTATTGGATGAGAGTTCATAATTACACCCCTATTAGCAATTCGCACATCATACAAGTTGGATACATAGGTACCTAGGTACGTATATGTAATTCATACATGCATGTGGTTTAGCGCAGGTAATTCTAGCCACTCTATCCCCACACCTGTTACACCATTAATAGGTAAAGTTTTTGTACACCCCCTCTCCCCTCTACCCGCACGAACTATTACAGGGTCCGTAGAGCACGGTTACAGACAGCCTGGGCGCCGGGTCTAAAGTCTGCCGTCCACACCCCCGTACAGCACTGTACACACCCACACACAACCCACTTACCTCTATGTATGTAGCCCAACCATCCAGCCGCCCGCCGACGCACTCGAATAAACCTCCTCCGATAGAACCTCCAACTACGTATTGAAGCTCCTTCGACGACGACGACTTATCGTCTCAGTTCCATCGCTTGTTTTATTCAATCTGTATCCAAATATAATTCCGCTTTCGTACCCGCGAAGCCGAATACGTATTCCAAAGTGTCAATCGATTATTCTGACGACATCCCCTCGTCTGATTCGTAGCACGGGTAATAGACAAAAAGGCGGAAGAGGAGAACGAGCGGCGAGCGAGTAGCCCGAATATATCGAACTCGTCCAAAGACTATCGCCGCCTTGCCTCATGGCGTAATCCATGGCAGACCGAAAACCCTCTGCTGCGAACTCGCGCTCTCGAACGGCAGTCGATAACGGTCCTCAAGCGCGACTTCCTTCTATAGCAGACCTGAATCCGAATCTGAACTTGCGATCGGCCGCTCCTGCCTCGTCGCCATTCTCATCCTTATCCTTATCCCCAAGGTATGATACAGTCCAAATAAATCTCTATACGTACACTTTGATACCTTGGTACAACTTGACCCGGGGAGGCACCACTTTATTTTAATCCCGTATCAAACTTCAACTTCGATATCTCAATCTTCCTCAACTCCCAAACTCCTTCGACCCAAACCACCAACAGGCGCCACCCCATCTCCCATCCCCCCATCACTCTTTCTAGTAAATCCACAACTACCTTAATAGCTGCCTTATCATCAATTGTCCTTCCAATACGGCGTCACACGTATTGGCTAGTGCCTTGCGGTTGGCCGTAATAATTCGAGGGAGGGGCACGAGCTTCGGATCCATGAGCATTTGTAGTCGATGCTTCGATCCGTATCCATTCGCACATTCTTTGTTGTCCATCCTCGTCCCAACCCTGGCGATTCACATATAGTGGACGTTCAGCTCTAAGTTGCCCTGTTTGTTGTCACAAAGGAGTCACTGCGCTCCTGTGCAATGTTCAGGTGCATCTAATGTTGCCTACCACGACACACCTACCGTACACTTCATTATAAGAAATCCGAACCTAATTCCCATAACGAGAGCTGTCCCACTGTCCAAGCTTTTATGGCGAGGCTTATCAAATTCTCCCACTTACGTTTGGCATAAACCCTCTTCGCCCTCTCCACAGTTTTTTTCGAGTCATACCATTTCTCTGTTCTGTTCGCATGCAGTCTTAACATCAAGTACTCATGTCTTCCAGAGTCACACGCTCCTCTGCGCGCAACGCAGCAAGTCAGGGAGCATCCCCGACCGACCCATCTGCCGGTCAAACTCCCGGTGGGCATACATCTGCATCTGCCAGAGCCAACGCAAGTACAAATACAAATACACCATCCCAATCTTCTTCAAGACCAACGGCATCGCGAAAGAGAAAGCCATCCTCCTCGGGAGAGACTAATACACCAAACCAACCTCAACAATCCGAGCCAACTTCGTCTACTCGTCGACTTAAGCGGCAGAAGATTGCGGAGCCGGCGGCTGATATACCCCCCGCTCCTGCTCCTGCACCGACCTCTCGCAAGAGGAAAGGAAAGAGCACGGCTTCTACGTCTAGTCCTGCCAAGTAGGTCTCCGCAAAAAATGCTACTCTTCCTTCACGATCTTGGACGTGTGAAATGCTAATGTTTGTTTCTCGCAGCTCTGACCCACCCCCACCAGCCAGAATGCAGGACTCTACACCTTCAGCTTCAGCCTCGTCAAGCCGCAAGTCGAGCCGCAACAAGAAGAGCGGTACGGCATCCCAAGGTATGGTGCACCCAGTATTAAGTTGGCTATAATATTTATGTGCTAATCATGTCAATTAGAACAATCCGCAACAGGCGCTTCTGGTTCTACGCGGCGATCGAAGCGAACATCTAGCAATCATCCTCCGCCTCCCGACCCAGACACAACTATGACCGGCACCAAGGAGCATGAGAGCGAGGCAGAACCACCACCGCCTCCTCCGCCACCTCCTGCGCATGATCCCGATGACGATAATAGCGATGACAACGATGATGACGACGATGAACCTCACCGTCATTACGATGATGATCCCTTTGGCGGGTTCGGTGGCCCTCCTGGGTCGGGCCTGTCCAGCACACTTAGAGCGCTGACTGGTATGATGTCCGGTATCTCTTCCAGGCTACGCGACATTCTCCACCACCTTCGGCAGAAGGAGGATCCATCGGTACAGCTCGTGGCTTTACAAGAACTCGCCGAAATTCTCCTTGTGTCGAACGAGGACAACCTGTCGGGGCATTTCTCTCCTGATGCCTTCGTAAAGGAATTGGTGGCTTTGATGCAGCCCAATGAACTGACCGGCGAGGAGAACTCTGAGATTATGTTACTTGCCTGCCGCTGTCTCGCAAACTTAATGGAGGCTCTACCGGCTAGTGCCGCCAATGTGGTTTATGGTGGTGCTGTTCCCATCCTGTGCCAGAAGCTCCTAGAGATTCATTATATCGATCTCGCGGAGCAAGCACTAAGCACGTTGGAGAAGATTTCGGTAGAATATCCCACAAGCATTGTTAGGGAAGGCGGCTTAACCGCCTGCCTGACTTACCTGGATTTCTTCCCCACCGGCACTCAACGGACTGCTGTGACGACCGCGGCCAACTGCTGTCGCAATATTCCAGAAGACTCGTTCAATGTGATCACCGGAGTTATGCCAATTCTCCTGAACGTGCTCAACAGTAGCGATCAACGGGTCGTGGAACAAGCTTCCCTCTGCGTTACACGTATAATCGAGAGTTTCAAGTATCAATCGACGAAACTGGAGCAGCTCGTCAGCGTGGATTTGCTCAAAGTCATACTGCGGCTTCTTGTTCCCGGCACTACCAATCTTATCAGCGCTAATATCCACACGCAATTCCTCCGAGTGTTGGCCATTACAGCTCGTGCCAGCCCAACTTTGTCGGCGGAGCTTTTCAAGTTGAATGTGGTCGAGACTCTCTATCAGATCCTCACAGGCGTCTCTCCTCCTAGTGAGACGGAAGATGTCGCTTCGAAGCTGGATAGTGTAGTGATAATGCAAGCACTGATCCACCGACCGCGAGAGCAGATTATCGAGACTCTTAACGTCGTCTGCGAATTGCTCCCAGGTCAGAGGTGGAATGATGGTTCTGCACCTCAGGTTTCTACCGACCCTGATTATACCGAGCCTGTCACTCCGTCGTCTCTGGGTTCTCGAAGGAAGACATCTAACGAAAAGAGACTCGATCTCCTTGACGAGTGCAAGGATCAGGTGAGAAGGTTTGCATTGATCCTATTCCCAACTTTAACAGATGCGTTCTCGAGCACCGTAAACTTGAACGTCCGACAGAAGGTTCTCACTGCGCAGCTGAAGATGTTATCGAATTTGGACAAGGACATCCTGGTCGATGCCCTGAAAGCAGTTCCGTATGCTTCATTCTTGGCATCTATACTGTCCCAGCAGGATCATCCCTCACTTGTGATGTCTGCCATTCAGATAACAGAGCTGCTTCTGAATCGACTGGATGAGATCTACCGCTATCAGATTTACCGCGAAGGCGTCATTACAGAGATACAGAAGCTAGCAGCTGAATATCAAGAGCCCGAGTCGAGGCCAATGGAGGAATCCCGAGACCACAGTATGGTATCCGGTGATGAAGGAGATAGAGTCTCGATACATAACGGTTCCGAGGACGAGGACGATGAGGATCACGAGGATGAGGACGAAGACGAGGAAGACGAAAATGACGAGGACGACCACGAAAACGACCGCCACGATGATGATATGTCCGGGTCACCTGCTAGCTCCGATGGATCTACGATGTCTATTGATGGGCCACCTCGTCCCTACGTTGGAGACCTTCCTTCTATGAAGTCCCGCATTGCCGAAACTGCAAAGAAGTTCCTAGAAACTCATGAGACAGAAAAGCATAGCAAGACTATGAAAAAGAAGGCAAAGAAAATTCTTGACAATCTTGAAATGCTAGCTACTGGGATTGAAGATTTCTATCTCAAAAGGACTGCTAGAGACTTGTCTCCTGAGAACGGGACTGCCCTTTTCGAAAAGCTGGCGTCCTACTTCGATACAAACGTCTTGGATAGCGTGACAAGTGCTGAACTGCTAGCCTCGGGACTTGTGCGTGTTCTGGAGGAGGTTTTCAGCAATCCTGATGAGACGTTAGCCAACGCCGCAAGAGCCTCATTCCTCGAGGTGTTCATGGGCCGCTATGTTAGTTCGAAGCCGAAGACGGCAACCGCAGACTCCCCTACGACACCTTTTAGTGTTCTGATCCACAAACTTCAAGATCTCCTTAGTCGGTCAGAGCATTTCGAGGTTCTCACTGTCCATCATAGTACGTTTGATGGGAATCGTAGCAGCGCGGCATCTATGCTAGCGAAGCAGATCAGACTTAGGTTAGTTGCTGATGATGACTCGGACATTCCCCGTTCCTTCCGCAGTATCAATGTCCACATCCATGCCATTGCAACTTTCAAGGCCCTGGATGATTGGTTACGACCACGAATTAGTCTCCATGAGCGTCCTCGTGGCCCAAGGCCCCGCGATGGATTATCTCGAGCTCTAGCTGCAATGGCCAGCTCAGCAGGACTCACATCAGCCGAACGCCTCGCCGAGCGATTGGGAGCAGGGTACTCCGGTACTCCACCTCCAATGCCGACACAAGCTTCTGGCTCTCGCCCGGCGCGGAGATCCAAGTCCAAGCAGCCGGGACAGTCTGATACCCCGTCTACTCCGGCTCCAGCAGCAGGCGCCAGCCGAGAGAAGGCTATTCTTCGTAGGTCGACGCGTCGCCAGCCAGCGCAATCAAGCGAGTCTCAAGCTCCCCCACCACCCCCTCCGCCGCCGGAGGATGATGAGGCTTTACAGAATGCGTTGGAATGTGCCGATGAGAAACCTATCACTGATGAGGATGAAGAGGCTGAGACCGCCGATGGCAGTGCTCTTGACGCTATAGTCGGCGAGCTGGATGAGGATATGGAAGATGCTCCTGCTCCGGATCCATCTGCTGTAAATTTAGTGGAGGCTGCTGGCGGAAAGATTACGGCAAGGAAAGAAGACGGAACCCGAGTCCCTACTCCAGCTCAGAGTGGCCTTTCCAACCTCCCAAGCCGTGGCGCACCACCTCAACCCTCAGGTTCGCAGCAGAGTACGCCAACCCCAAGCGCTTCGACAGCTCGGCCCGTTTCTTATGCGGCTGCTATTCAGGCCGTACCCCAAGACTGGCACATTGAATTCAGTCTGAACGACCGAGTCATCCCTAACGAAACGACCATCTATAGGGCCGTGCATAACTCTTCGTCCACTACCGACGATCATCTAAGTCGTAGCGTCTGGTCTACTATGCATGTGATCAAGTTCCGCCGAGTCCCAGGACCACCACCAGCCGAACCTATTGGTTTCGGCTCGTCGTTCGATGGGTCATCCGACGTAAATGGTGTGCCTGCTTCACTCGCGAATAACCCAACGGCTGCATCCATCCTTCGTTTACTGAACATTTTGCATGACTTGAATGCAAATATTGACGATATCATGGTGGAGAACAAGAACGCGTTGAAGCTGAATATGGAGCCTCTCTCGCAGTTTGTCAATACGAAGTTGACTGCCAAACTCAACAGGCAGTTGGAAGAGCCTCTCATTGTCGCAAGCAACTGCCTACCGGGATGGAGCGAAGATTTAGCCCGACTATATCCCTTCTTATTCCCCTTCGAGACTCGCCACTTATTCCTCCAATCAACGTCATTTGGTTATGCCCGTTCTATGAGTCGGTGGCAGAACGCCCAGCAGGAGGAGACATCGCGTCGTGACCGGCGAGACGAGAACCTATTCCTTGGTCGCCTCCAACGTCAAAAGGTACGAATCTCGCGATCAAAAATACTCGAGTCCGCCTTGAAGGTGATGGAACTCTATGGCAGTTCGCAGAGTATTCTCGAGGTTGAATATTTTGAGGAAGTTGGAACAGGACTTGGACCTACTCTTGAGTTTTACTCAACAGTGTCGAAAGAGTTCTCCAAGAAGAAGCTTAGGCTCTGGCGCGATATGGATTCCAACGACTCGGATGAGTTCATTTCAGGTGCCACTGGCTTGTTCCCTCGACCAATGAGTGACGACGACTCGAGCGCCAATGTCATTCTCCAGTTGTTCAGGATGCTCGGCAAGTTTGTTGCTCGATCCATGATAGACTCTCGCATCATCGACCTCAACTTTAATCCCATATTTTTCCGCATTGGCGAAGGTTCTTCGAGCGTCAAGCCGTCTTTGGGTGCCGTTAAGATAGTGGACCCCGGTTTGGCGAACTCTCTTAAGCACATTAAGAAGTTTGCAATTGCAAAGAAGGCTATTGATGAAGATCCTCGTCGTACGCCTGCTCAGAAAGTTGCTGATACCGAGAAGATCGTTGTGGACAACGGCACTCTAGAAGATTTGGCCCTCGATTTCACACTGCCCGGTTACCCCGAGATTGAACTTATACCGGACGGATCTCATGTTCCTGTTACCATCTACAATGTTGAATCGTACTTGGACAAAGTCATCGACATGACTCTAGGCCGTGGCGTCAAGCGTCAGGTAGAAGCCTTCCGCAACGGGTTCTCCCAGGTATTCCCCTACTCTGCCTTGAGCGCCTTTACACCGGATGAGTTGGTGGCACTTTTCGGCCGCGTTGAAGAAGACTGGTCTCTAGAGAGTAAGTTTCTATTAGAATTATCCTTATTATCAGTGAAGCTAATCTATTTCTTTTCTCTTATAGCTCTTATGGATTCTATCAAGGCGGATCACGGTTTCAATATGGACAGCAGAACCGTCCGAAACCTCCTACAGACCATGAGTGAACTTACCCCAGCTCAACGTCGGGACTTCCTACAATTCACCACTGGTAGTCCAAAGCTTCCCATTGGAGGTATGTATCATTCTTGCTTCTTTATGTTGGCATTTATTTTAACGGTCATCACAGGTTTCAAGAGCTTGACCCCCATGTTCACCGTGGTTTGCAAACCTAGTGAACCACCTTACACGTCAGACGATTATCTCCCAAGCGTCATGACTTGTGTCAACTACCTAAAATTGCCCGACTACAGTAGCATCGAGAGCATGAAACGACAGCTGTTCACTGCCATCCGGGAAGGTCAAGGCGCCTTCCATCTGTCTTAATCCGGCAGTAACCAGCAGTTAAATTTCACAAATTCACCAATATTGCGATACGTGGATGGCATTGACGAAGCAAAATGAGGCATTGATTTATTTTCTAAGTCCTGGCGCACCGAAGTGAGGGGCGCTTTTCCTTTCTTGGCACACCCGCCTAATTCCCTTCTGACGCCCGTCATGACCCTCAACAGCAAAGATGGAAGTCGGAACAGTTCACGAGAGAGATACGGAAGGATTGTGAAGGGGGCTCGTCTGATGCATGGAAAGGTTGTTTCGGCGCAGGAATGAAACATGATTCCAGGCAGTATTCGAGACTGGAACAGCCCTGGCAAGGCTAGCACTTGCTTTGTTTTTACTTTCGCAAAACGGGTGGCTTCATCTTCATCGGTAGATAGACTGGCCAATTTGTCAAAGTATTGATTTTAACCACCCCTTCCTCATGATAGTGATTGCTACTCTTTCTACATCGTTTCGTGGCCCTCAACTTTAATACATTATTTGATATTCAGTGCTTGCTTGATTAGATGGGTATGCCTTGAGTAAGAATGGTCTATACTTAAAAACAGCAATTTCTACAATTTGGACTCCGCGCCAACTACAGATCCGTTCCCATTCTTTCTTGCCGGCGGCCGGCCGACATTATCTAGAAACTTTTCACTCAGCGTCGTCTTCTCCCTCACTGGCAGCTTAACCCACTCCTCGTACTCGCGCTCCTTCTCACGCCACCGCCGCATCTCCTTACCTATCCAGGCCGCCGCGTGCCGTGCGCACTCATCGGGCACCTCCATGGGGAACAAGTGGCCCCTCCCTTCCATAACCACCTGGTCCACACGTCCCGCCTTGATCCCGCCGCTACCTCCGCCCCCGGATCCGCACGCCTCCGTCTTTAATTTCCGCCCGTCTGGAGTGCCGATCTCGCTCTCGCCCCCGAAGACCCAGAGCACGGAGGGCCGCACCTCCGGCAGCGCCTTGAGGATGCTGGGGCCCTCGGACCGGTAAAACGGAAACATGGTCTCGGGGTCGATCTTGTCCTGCATCTCTGGGTCGAAGTCGGGCGCCCCGTCCCGGTCCACGGCGCGAGTCACGGGGTCTACGTACGGCCACAACGGCCGGAAGAAGGTGAAGACTTCTTGGTGCTTGGTCGTGCGCAACGTGGCTTTATCGGCATCCGCCGCCGTCGACGGGAAGAGCGCCGTGGGCGTGGGACGCACGGCGTGCGTCGTCCAGGCGGCGAGCACGCGTGGGTCCCACGTCCGGTAGAAGGCGCTCTTATTGAAGGACTCGGCGGCCGCTTCGGCCGTGGGCCAGGTTTCCCGCCGGAAGGCGGAGGCTCGTGCTGCGGACTTGCCGGGACCGTTGCGCTGGAAGGAGAATGTGGTGATGGTGGGGTCGAGCAGCACAAGCGTCGTGAGCAGGCGCGGGTGTAGTAGTGAGAGTTTGGTTAGGATGGCGGCGCCGAAGGAGTGGCCGACGCCGATGAGAGGCCGCGGCATGGACGAGCGGAATACGTTCGTCATGTGTAGTAGATCCCGCGCGTGGTCGTGCCATGATGGGTCGTTGCCGAGGGTGTGCTCGTTGAGGACGCCGGAGTACCCCTGGTTCGTCACGTCTGCGATCCATATGCTGCGGATACGGAAGGTTCCTTCCTGGTGGGCGCGCGCGTGTAGATCCGCCCATAGTGGCTCGTAGAGTTCCTTGGGAAAGCCGTTGGCGTGCGCGCCGATTATGGTTACGTCGCCGGGTTGGGGGGAGGGGTTGTCGTGGGGGATGTACTGCTTGATGCTGATGTAGAGTACGTCCTCTTGCGAGCGCTGCGTCGCGCGCGGGTACTCGCGCACGTGCTGCGAGGGGATGACGTGCTCTTTTATGTGGAAGGGGAAGGGGGAGGGTGAGGGTGAGGATGCCATGGTGGTGGTTTTATATGAGCTGGCTGGCTGGTGGTACGAGGTCTTCGAGAATAGGCCTATGGGGCAGAGTATATATAGTATCCCTTATTCAACGCTTGGGATTTCACCTAGAAATCGTCAAGCAACAGCTTATAGTGACGACACAATCATATTAGAGCCTAGTGCGAATTCTTGTCCCCCTCCTTTACTGTCGATAATGCTCCTGTTTGTCCCATATGCAGCGTCGGAGGTCTGTTTCCAATTACGTATAGAGCCTCGGCTAAATCTAGCGAAGCTCTGTGCTATTTAAGTAACTCTTGAGACACAAAGCGCGGTAATGAATCCCGCGCGTCTAAGTGAGGAATAGGAAAAATAGAATAGATATTTAAAATCAATTGTCAACTATGTCTTAAATGAACTCATACAGCTTACTAATAAGGTGCCTAATAATGCTAGGATACGTAGGTCGAGCTACTTTTAAAGACGGCTGGCCATTTGCACGTAAACCGCCAACCTACCAAAACTTTAAAAATTAATAATATAATCTAAAAATTAATAATATAATCTAGGAATTAATAATATAATATAATATATATTTATTATATGCTTAAACTTTTAATATTATATATTAATTATATTAAGGTAATATATATTAAATTTAATTAGGATTAAAAGCTTTATTACATTATATAAAGTTTAATTTTAATTTAGCAATAATATAATAATAGCTTAATGAAAGTTTAATAAAGGGTTAAGGAAATGTAAAAAATTATATTATAATAAATAATAAAGGATAGGAAGTAATATGTTAAATTTTAGCAAATATTTAATAATAAAATATAAAATTATAATTCGTTAATATAAAAAAGTAAGCGTTAATTTAAATATAAATTTAATTATTATTTAATAATAATTAAATATTATGTAATGGCTTATATATAGTGAAAATCTAATTTTAATTTATAATTTTTAAAAGAAATAATTTCTTTTTAATAATAATAATAATAATATTAATATTAATATTATTAATAATATTAAAATTAAATTATTATTATTATATTTAATATATATTTTAATTAATATTAATATTAAGAACTTTATTTATTTAATAACCTTTATTTAAAAATTATTTTCTTAATTAAAATTATAATTATAGCTTTTAATAAGTTAATAATTTATATTAAAAATATGTTTAATTTTTGTTAATTAATTATTAAGCTTTATTTAAGGTATAAAATATAATGAATTTATATTTAAGATTTGGTTATTTTTATAATATTAATATTATCGTTAAGTTATTATTAAATAATTATTAATGGTATAAGAGATTTATTAATGTGTTATAGGTTTTATACTTAATTAAAATATAATAGGATAGGTGTTATTTAATAAAATAAATATTAAGCTAAAGTAAGATTAATATTAAATATTTATTTAAAATAATAATATTATATTGATATTAAAAAAGGGTTGTTTAGCGTTATAATTATAATAAATGTTAATATATAAATATATTAGTTTAATTTATATTAAATTATTATTAAATATAATAGGGTTTTTAAATTAATATATAATAATTTTTAAATATAATGGTAGCGTATAAGTATTTTTTATTTAACTAATGTTTAATAGTAATTAATGTTAGTTATTTAATTATATAATAAAGAACGCCTTAAGGTTAAGTATTATATATAGGATTATTTTTAAGAATAATATTAATATAAGTTTATAATAAGTTAATATTTTTTATTTAGTTAATATATTTAGTTTTAATGGTATTAATAAAACTTTTATATTAAGGTTAGTATATATAAATTCATTTAGGTTTAATATATTTTAAATATTATAATAAATATATTATAGTTAAGGCTTTATAGTTAATAATAATATTAATAGTTAAGAATATTATTGGAAATTTATTAATTTTTGTATATATTTTATATTAAATATATGTTAAATTAATGTTATAGTGCTTTTTGTAAATTTATATTAATAAGAAAATGGTAAAATGTAATATTTATTTATGAATTTAGGTAAGATAATATATTGTAATATTTTTTATTATTAATTTATATTAATTATGGATTATAATCTTTATTTATTTTTAAAATTAATCTTATTATAAATTAATTAAAGGTTATTATATAAGTATAATGTTTATTAAATATATATTAAACTAAGGTTAATTCTTTTATAAGTGTGAAAATCCCGAATTTGTAGTTATATAAGGCTCTTTTTTTTATTGTAGAATATATTAAATTATTGCTTAATAAATATTTAATTTTATTAACTTTTTAAGGGTGTTAAAAGCTTAAGGATTAATATGAAATAATGGTTGTAGCGTATAGCTTAAATAATTATTTAAAATAACGAATTTAATGATAATAATAATAATATATTAAGTGATAATATAGATTTATAAGAATTAAAGCTAAAGTTAAATAATTATTATTTAATATATAAATTATAGATTAAATTCCCTTTAATAATGTGTTAATTAATATTTAATATTAGTTTAATAAAGCCTTAATTAATATTAAATGTAAGTAACTTATTTATTATTATTAACGTCTTTTATTTCTTTAATTCTTTTATAGTTATATATATTAAAATGATTATTAATCTTTATAATATTTAAATATCTTTACTTAAATTACTTATTAAGTCTTAGTTTTTAATTAAAATAAACTTTTTTAATGTATTTTATTTTAACTTAATTAATATTAAGGTGGGGTTAAATAATAAATAATTTATATTATGCTTTAAAGAATTGTTGTTATTAATGTTTATTTTGAATATATTAGTTAACTTTTTTGTTGAAATATTTGCTAATTAATAAGCTAAATCCACGATTAAAGGATTTATTAAAGCATATAATAATATTTTTAAAAGAAAGGATAATTAAGGAATTATTAATGAGGGCTTTAAAGATGAGATTAATTAGGAAATAATTAATAAGGTTTTTAAAGGTAATAATAATTTAAGCAAAGATAAGTTTAATTAAGGAATTAGCAAGAATTTTGGGAATAATAATAACTTTAAAGTTGTTAATATAAATAATAAGATTAAGGAGTTATTAAAAAATATTAAATTTAATAATGATTTTAATCTTTTAATTATTACTTAACCTTTTCTTAACTTAAATAATTTTAAAAATATTTTATATCCTTTTTTAATTTCCGTTTCACATAATATTTATTAATAAGTATAAAATAAAGGAAGTTAAAGCAATATAAAATAATTAATTCTTAAAAAAAGAAAGCCATTACTTTAATTAAAATAAAAATATAATTTAAAAAAGAAAAATGTTTAATAGCCTTATAAATTAAAGCGGAATATATATTTTACTCTTTTTCTTAATAGTTAATAATTATTAAAATTAAAGTAAATATATATTAACGTTAATTATGTTAATTTATTTTAATCTTTTAATAAAGTTTAAAAATTAATAAATTATTAAGAATATGCGATAATTTAATATTGGTTTAATAAAAGCTTAATATATAATGAAATTTTACTTTAAATCTTTATTTATATCTTTATTTATATTTTTTTTAAGTTTAAATTATAGGTGTTAAAGCTTTTATTTGAGTTAACTTTATTATTTCCTTTCCTTTATTATTAATAGTTTATTCTATTTAGCTTATAAAGCTTATATATGGCTTTATTTTATAAGAATATTATTATTTTCTTTTTATATAGTTTAAGCTTTTTTTTTAAAATGATTAAATTAGGGATAAGCCTTAGTTAAACTTTCATTTAGTTTTTATTAAAAGAAATATATTAAAGTGATAGGATTGATTAAATTAGATTAATTAAATAAGATTATTTAAGTAGTAGTTATTATAAGTGGTTATTTAAGTAAAAGAAAGTTATGTAATAAAAGTTTTAATTATTATTTATATTCTTACTTAAATTTAATACTTAAAAGAAAGTATATTAAAATAAAACTTATATTAATAAAATTACTTTAATTAGCTCCTTTAAAAAATATAAATATAAATTAAATATATTATATATTATTAATATTATTTTTATTTTATTAATTTTTTAAAGGGTGGTATTACTTATGGTTAAATTATGGCAGAGTTACTATTAAGTTATAATTAAGCTTTTATTAAGCTATAATTAAATTACTATATAGCCATAGTTAAGTTATTATAAATAAAATTTATAAGTAAGTTAATAATATATAATAATAAGTAAAAAACTTTTATATTATATAATTTAATATTATAAATTTAAAAGGAATAAATAATAAGTATAAATAAAAATATATTAAGTTATATTTTCTTAAATGTAAGTTTAATTTAAAGAAATAAATAATTTAAATAAATAATTTAATTATTATTTTTATTATTTTTTTATAATTTCTTTTTTATTTCCTATAATATTATTTTTATTATGGTAAGTAGTTTAAATTATTTTAGTTACTTTTTTATCTTATACGTTATTATTAAATAATTTAAGTAATATTTTTTAACTTATCTTAAATATGTTAATCTTTAGGAAAATTTATTAAATTTAACTTCTTTAATGTTATAAATATATATACATATTATTTATATATGTTATTATTATAAGTATATAAATTTTTTTTCTCTTAAATATAATTAACATATTCATTTTTATATTATCCTTTTAAGTTAATATATTTAAAAAATAGCTATATAATTAAAATAAAAAAGCTAAGGTTTAACTTACTTATTATATTATAATATCATTTATTATATTTATGATATAAGATAATATTACGCTTTCCTTTATTTATAATAAATAAACTTTAAAATTAGCGAGGATTATAAAATAATTAATATATATAATAATTTAAGGGATAATTATAAATTGTTTTAATATAAATTAAGCATATTTACTTAAGGTATTTTAATAAGGCATTTTATATCTTTAAATTTGAATTAATCGCTCTTTAAAATATGTTTTTTTGATTAAAGTTAATCTTTTATTTATAATATATATTTTTATTCTTTTCTAATAGCTTATATATATTAATAATAAAGTAATATTTCTTATTTAATAATAATTATAAAATAATAAATAAAAAGATTTATAATGGCTTAAGTTATATTAAACTTAATTTTAAAGCTTATTAACTTTAGGTTTCCTTAATTTAATTAAATTAAAAGTTAACCCACTAACATATTTTTTAATAACTTTTTATATTAAAGTAATAAATACTTTTTTACCTTTTAAAGTAATTAGGATAATATTATATTAAGAAAATAAGTAAAATAATAAATTATTTTGACTTTTTTTATAAATAATATAAAATAAGCTTATGAAAGATTATAGAACTTTAATAATATTATTTTTAAAATTAAATTCCTTTTATTTTTTTTAATATATAGGTAAATACTTAAATATATAATATGTTTTATTACCGCCTTTAATTTACCCCTTACCTTTTAATAATTATATTTTAAACCTTATAACGCAATCTTAAATTTATTAATAATATGGTTTTTATTATTATATACTATATAGCTAATTAGGAAAATGCTTAAAAATAAAATATATTTTAATAAAATATAAGTATAAAAGTTTAAACTTTTTTTATTATAATTATTTTAAATATTATTTATTTTATTAAAAGCCTTTAATTAATTATATAACATTTATTACTTATAATATCTTTTATTTTTAAAAACATTTTTTAATATTTTTAATAATAAATTAATCTTATAACCTAACCACCTTATATAAAGTTATTTAATATTCTTTCCTTTTAAGGATATAAATTATATTAAGATTAAGAAACATTTCTTAATAAATATATTTAAATGGTATAGAAATATAAAGTTAATAATATAATAGGATTATTTAATTATTTATTATAATATAATTAAGAGAATTAATAAAGGGGATTATTTATTCGATTTTAATTTTTAATTATTCCTTTAAGTAATTTAAGAAGATATATAATATTAATATAATCTTTTTTAAACCTTAAACTATATTATACTTAATGAAAATATTATATTATTAATATTTAAAAGACATAAAGATATAATATTAAGTATAAGGTTAATCATATATTTAATTTAATTTTTAAATAAAAGAGGCTATTTTGCGGTTTTAATATATAATTATAAATATTAAAAATGAATTTTTATAGATTTATAATCTTATGGCTATAAGAATTGGTTTAATTTAACGTCTTAACGCTTATAATAATAATTAATAAATAGTAAGTTAACTTTAGCTATAATTAATAAAGAATATATTTAAAAGCGTAATACTTTTTATTATATTATAAAGTAATAATATTTTTAAACTTATAAGCTAATGGTAATTAACTTTATTTAAACATTTATAAGGAAAGGATTTAATAATTAAACAAAGTTTTATATTATTAAAAATATAAAGAAGGAAATGATTTAATGATAATTAAATTAGTTATATTTTTAATTAAGCCACATATTTAATATAAACATATACATTCTATAAGTTATGATATTATTTTATTATGATTTTATTTAATAATAATGGTTATAAATAAAAATACTATTACTATCCGGTATTATAGCTGGTAAATCTTAAAATATATTAATAAATATATTACCTTCATTACTATATTTTATAAGATTTTAAAAAGTATTAATTAGCTTATTAAGTACTTTATAATAATTATAATATTTTATAAAGATATTTTAAAATATATTAATAGGTTTATTATATTAATAAGGTTAAATTATAATCCTTAACATAATAATTAATTTATTAAATATATTTAATTAAGTAATTAAGTTTTTAATATTTAATTAAATTAAATATATTAGTTAATATATTAGTATTTTAATATTAAATATTAATTAATTAAAGTTTTTAATAAGTTTTAAATTATAAAATATGTTATATTAATATTTTATAATATTAAAACTTAATATAAATAATGGTTAATAAAATTGTTTATCGCTATTATATTTTTTTAATTAATAAAGCTAAGGTATAAATAAAAATAAATTTTATAGGAATGAAAAGAATAAATAATTAAAGGAAATTAAAGTTAACTATTATTAATTAATTTAAATAATAAAACGATATATTTATAATGGTTGAATTACTTATACCTTAACTAATCGTTTTATCTTTAATAACTTAAATATAATATTATTATAATTAAAGTTAAAGTTTTCAATAATAAGATATGTTAACTTAGATTTAATTAGCTTAGATTTCTTCATATAAAGCAATTTAACTTTATTAAATAAATTAAACTATTTTTTTTAAAGGAAACATTTCTTAAGCAATAAGGGTTAACTATAAGAATATATTATAAAAATAAGAAAAAATATTCTTTAATTATTATTGAATTAAAAAATATACTTATATTTATATAAATATATATATTAAAGAAAGTAATATTTTTAAGTTAAAATTTAAAAAAAGAAATATTAAAAGGATAAGTATACTTTTTCCTTATAATTAAAACCATTATAATAATTGTTTAAAAATTTTAAATAATTAAGGTAAAATAATTACCTATTATATAAATATAATATTTATATTATAAATTTTATAATAAGACATTATTAATAATAAAAGCTTTAAAAGCCTTAAAAGCCTTAAAAGCTTCTTATTAAAGATATATTACATAAGCTTATTTTAAGACTTATTCAATTCTATCCTTAATAAATTAAGCTATATTAATCGTATAAGAATGTAATTAGGCTTATTTTATACTAATTTAAATTATTTATTTAATGAATATAATTATATACTTATAAAAATAACTATTATAAAATTATTTATATATAAAAATAATATTATTTTTAATGGGATAGGTAATAAGTATATAATATTACGTAAGAAATTTTATTATATAAATAATTCCGTTAAAAAAAAAACAAGAATAATTTAGAAGTTACTTACGTAATACCCTTAAATATATTATATTATTATTATTAATATAAAAGATAATAATATTTATTAATTTTAATTAAATCTTAATTAATTTAAAAATGTTAATTTTATATAAATGATTTTTTAAAAGAAAATTATTTAAATATTTTTAAATATAAAATATATATATAAAAATAATAAAGGTAAATTAAATATTAAAGTAAAAGGTATTTTATTTATTAAATCATGCTTATAATAATTGCTATTATTAAGTTTTTCCTTAACTTATTTCTTTAATAAATTAGATTATTATTATTATATATTATTCTTTAAAAGAAATTATTTTTTAAGCATTTTATCTTTAAAAAGGTTTATTTTAAATGTTTTATTTATTTTTTTATTTATTTTCTATTTATTAAATTAAATATTTTTAAAGGTATATTTCCTTTTTATTTATTAAGTTTCTTTACCTTAATCGTTGTTAATATAGCATATATAATATTTTAACCCGTTATGAAATATTTAATTTATAACCTCTTAAAGAATAGAAATATTAAATTAAACTTAATGCCTTTTTTAATGATTTGTTTTAATTAATTCGAAATTTATTATTTTAAAATCTTTAAAGTTAATACTGGTTTTTTATTAACCTTTACTACTATAAATAATGAAGGTATTTTATATTGTTTAATTTATTACTTTTGTTATATTATTGTTGGGAATTGTTAGGATAATATTAAAGGCGGCTTATTAAATATATATAATAATTTTCAAAATAGCGATCGTTTCCTTCGAGCTTATTTATTTAAGAATATAAAGGGTTAATTAACTTATATGCTTTAAGGTAAAAATGATATTATCCTAATAAATAATCTTATAATTAAATTATATTTTTATATATTAGAAAATTTTAAAGGTTATTATAAGTTACTATATTTCATTATTTTAATGTTTTGTTAATAATATTTACATTAATAAATAATTATAAGTTGGGATATGTTATTATTTTTTACTTTAAATATTAGGTTTTTTTAAATAAATTATTAATATTATAAAGAAACCTTTTTAAGTTTATTATTAATGGGTAAATAAATGAATTATTAAAGAAATATTATTTAATTGGGAATTTAAATATTATAAAAAATAATTATATAATTCTTATAATATATAAAGCTTAATTTCTATGGAATTTTATATGAGATTGGGCATTAAATATAAAAAGTGGTAATTTTCTTAATAAATTTTTTAATAAGATCCTATTATATGTAAATGTTTATAAGCTTTTTAATATTAATATATTAATATTATTCTTAAAGAAAGTTAGTAAAGGTATTAAATTTAAGCTATTCGCGTAATTAATAATAGAGTTATTTAAGAATATAGCTTTACATATATAGGAGCTAATAAAAAAGTATTATAATTATTGGTATTATATAACTAAATGAATATCCTATAAGTATATCTTTATTTATTTCGTTTAGTTTATTTTTTATACTATACGTATGCCGCTTCTTAAGGGATTAAAAAAGTTAAAAATAACTTATAACTTTTATATATTGCTTTTTATTAAGAATGGTAAAATGAAATAGGAAAGATAAAACATATTAAGTAATAATTTTTACTAATTATAAATTAACTATAATAAGGTAATAAGCTTAATAAAACTTATTAATAAAAATAGTAAATGGCTTTATTAAAGGGAAGATAAATCTAATAATTTTAATAACCTTAATAACCTTAATAAAGTATTAAAGATAGAATTTAAATTATAAGATATAATGTTAAATAAATAATTTTATATAAACTTTAATGATTATTATAACTTTAATAATATTAATTAAAAGTTATATAAAATAATCAAATTATAAGTAACGATAATAAAGAGATAAATTAGTATAATACCTTAATTATAAGATAATATAAATAAAGAAGTATGTGGTTATTTGTTAAAACGTTTTCGTTCTTTTAATAATTTAAATATTATTTATAATATTAAATATAAAGTGGATTTATTTATTTTTTATTTTAATAATTTAAATAATTTTTAATTAATTTTATCTTTTAATAATAATAAGAATAATTAAATAAATAAAAGTAGTAAGTTAAATAAAAGTAGTAAAAATAGCGTAAATATTTATAACAATATTAATAAAACTATTAAAAATGTTAGAATTATATCTATAATTATATTAAAGAATTTTATAAATAATTTAAATATGTTATATTATTTTATTTATTAATTTCTTATTGTATAAGATGATTAATTAAATAGAACTTTTTTTATAATTTATATATTAAGTTTTTAAGTGTTTTATTTATTAAAAGGTATAAGAATTTATTAGTTTTTTATTATTTATTCTTTTCTTATTTTGTTTCATTAATTAAAGTTATTAAGGTAACATTAAAATTAAAAAATTTAATATTTGTAATTAATATTTAGTATAATATAAGTATATAATTAATGTTAATATTCTTATTTTATAAATAATATTATAAGTTGTTTAAATAATTACGTTAAAAAGCTTTTTATCTTATTTGAGGTTAAATATAATGCAACTTTATTGTAAGTAATTTAGGTTTTTTATTTAAGGTAATTTAATAAAATAAATGGTAGGTTTTAATTAAATATATTAACTTGTTTATTAAAGAAATTACTTTATTTTTAAGCGTTAAGGATATTAAATATTTATTAATTAAAATCTTTAAATAATTATTATTCGTTAAAATAAAAATAAAGTAATTATTTTTTAATAATATTAAATCTTTTAATAAACTTTTATGAGAAATATATCTTAAAATAAGGATATATACCACGAAGGAAATTTATATAACTTCGTAAAGTTTATAACTATTAAATTAGTTGGTTATAAATTTAAAAGGTAACGTAGCAATTATGGTAAAGGAATGTTTTAAATACTAAGATACCTTTATAAAGGATAGAATTAAGTAAAAAAGGATAAGTATAGGGATACTTAAAGGATTATTAATTAATAATATATTAATTATACTTATTTAAGCAAAAGGAAATAATATTAAAAAAAAGTATAGGAAACTTTATTTTATTTTAAAAAAGTTAAAGGGTAATACATTATAAACTAATAATTTATTACTATATTATTATAACTTTTATCCTTATTTTATAATTATCGCTTCATTAATAATATTAATAAATAATTATTTAATTTGTTAATATATTTTTTATATTCTTTTATTATATTTTATATTTTATTAATACTTTCTTTATATATACTTTATTTATTATAAGTTTTTAAAATAGGGATTATATAATGATTTAAAAAGAATAAATAATTAAATGGGAGGATTTAAATTAATTACGTTAGATTTATAAATACGTTATTATATTTAAGGATAATTAAACTTTAAAAATACCTTTAAATTTAATAGAATAAATTAGGTAAATAATAATATACTATTTTAAAGGCTTAATTAAAGCTTTGGAAATCTTAAGTGGTGGATATAAATTAATTAATTATATAAAAAGAGCATAAATAATAAATTAATCTTATTAAAATGAATATTAAAATGCTTTTTATTATTAGTAGCTTTAAGGATAATAGAATATATAGATATTAAGGTATAATTTAATATAATAAATTAGGATAAAGTATATTTTCTTACCTACGTCATTTATATCTTATTATTTCTATAGCTTTTTATTATTTAAATAGGTTTATATATATAGTTAAGTTTTATTTATGTATTTTATATTTTAATTTAATGGTATTTATATTAAATATTTATATAAAAATAAATAGTTAAATAGGATTAATTTATTTAATATATTTTGTCATTATATGATATATTTAATAAGATATAATATATCCTTTAATTTAATACTAATATTTAATAATTAGCTTTAAATTAACACGTAATTTTAATATTTTATTAATAAAGCTAAAATTAATTTATATATCATATAGTAGATGGTTACATTTACATATATATATTTTTAAGGGTTTTATATATATAAGAACGTATATATATGAATATAAATATTTATATTTAAATAATTACATATAAAATTTTCAATATATTGCTATATATTAATGCTTATATTTATAGCATATTACAATATATTTCTTTTTTAATATAAGTATTTAATAAGAATTTTTTTAATTAGAAATTTATAATTTTCAAATAAATATTAAAAAAAGCTTTACTTTTACGTTAAAGCTTTTTTATTAATATATATTATATTTATTTATTTAAATACTTATTTATTTTTCTCTATTTATTAACTTATTTTTTCTTAACCTTTATTATAAAATTAGCCCTTTAAGATTTTTAATATACTTAAATTATTTAAAATATATTTAAAAAAATTAAATAAGTTTAAGTTTAATCTTAACTAAAATATTAACTCTTAAAAACGAAAAATTAACCTCGTTAAACTAAACGAAAAAGCCCCTCACTTTATTTTTAAATTAATTAACAATAACTTAGGTTTTAATTAAACTTAAATAAATAGTTTTAATTAAGATTTAATGGGATAAAGTTATTTTTTAGCTTAATTTAAAATATTTATTAAGAATTTCTTTCTTAAAGATAATAATAATAAGCCAAACCTAATAAATAATGTAAACCTTATTTAATATATGTCTTAAGTTTTGGTTAAGGTGAAGAAAATATATGTAAGTAATATTATTAAATTAATAATTAATAATTTAAATGTATAAATACTTATTTTTTTTATATTTCATTAATTATAAAGGCTTATTAATAATAATTTTAATTTAAGGTAAAATAAGTTATTTTTTTAAATAAATATTATAAAGATAAAATTTATTATTACTAAAAGATTAAGCTTATTTCCTTACTTATTTTAAATTACAAAGATAAGTTTAAATTAATTATTTTCTAATATAATAATATATTCTAATATATTTTAGCTGTTTATATAGTAATGGTTAGAATTATCTTACCTTTAAAATATATTTATAAAAATTATTAAATAAATAAAAATATATTTTAATATTATATAATTATATTAAATTATTTAAATGATACTTATATTATATATTATTATAATAATGAAGGTTATAAATGTTCTTATAAATTAAATATATTAAATATTTTAATTAAATATAATTTATTAAGATATTATTATAATTTTAACTTTTATAGATGTGAAAAAGCATATTAAAGTTATTAGATTATTTAGAATATTAGTTAAGGAATAATAATAACGTATTTTTAATATATTATCATATATTATAAGTAATATTTAAGCTTATTTATTTATTATTATAAATAAAATTAAAGACTTAGAATGTTAGATTTATATATAAATTATATTATACCCTTTTTATTATTTTTATATAATATATTTATAAAGATATATCTTATAATTTTATTATTATTATTATATTTTAAAAAATATGGCATTTTATATAAAAATCTAATAAAATTAATAAAGAAAATAAGATATTATATTTATTATATAGCTTTAAATAATAAAGAAGTATAAGGAAGTAAAAAATAAGAAAGTTAAATATAAAAAAATATATCTTATATACTTAAGCATTTAAGAAATAGTTTAGTGTTAAATAATACTTTAGAAAATATATTACTATTCTTTTAATTATATATTAAATAATAAAGCCTTAATTTTAACTTATTTATTTCGTAATTCTTTATATTTTTTTATAATAAACTTATCTTATGTTAACCATAAAAGAAACATAAATAAAGGCGTCCTTTCGTTAAATCTTTATATAAATTATTATCCTTTTTAATTAATTTATTAAATTATAAATTAATTTATATTTATTAATAATACTTTAAGATTAACTTAGATAAATTATAAATATATATTTAATTAATAATTCTTTAATTCCCTATATATTTATTACCTTATACTTTCCTAATTTATTGCCTTTTATTTATATATAATTATTATAATAAGTATTATTTTATTAAGTGAAAGTTTCCTTAATAAGATTTATATTTTATAATATAACCTATAAAAATCCTTTAATAAAAAAATCTTATATTATTAAAGGAGTATTATTTTATAATATATTATTTAATTTCTAATAGATAATAACTTTTAATAATCTAAAATAATAAAGGTAAGGTTTTATTACCTTTAATATAGGTTAAAATTAATAAGTTTATTTATTTAAATATTTACCTATTTAATTATTTCTTAATAAAAAATAAGGGTTTTTAATATAATTTATTATAATATATTTAATAATTATTAAAATTAAAGTTTAACATATTATAAATGTTTGAAATAAAATAAACTTAAAATTGAATAAGTAAAAGCACTTATTTAATTTTC
Organism: Hypoxylon sp. PDH2405; assembly: GCA_023628415.1. Classification (NCBI taxonomy): domain Eukaryota; kingdom Fungi; phylum Ascomycota; class Sordariomycetes; order Xylariales; family Hypoxylaceae; genus Hypoxylon; species Hypoxylon sp. PDH2405. Next base: position 700,870 of record JAMAKT010000010.1, read on the forward strand.
TTAAGTTAAGTTGGGAAGTATTTAAAAATTAATACTTAACCTAATTTATATAGTTATTATGTTAGGTTAATAATTATCATTTAATTAGTCAAAGATTCTTAGTGCTTTTATCTAATATGTGGCTATAAAAAGCTTCTTAATTATTACTTAGTTCTTTAATATTATTATTAAGTAACTTAAAGAGATAATTCTTATATAAACTTAAGTAGTTAATATAGAAAATAAGATCGTATTAAAGGAAATGTAAATAAGTTTAAACATTGTTTTATAGGTAATTATCCAATGATTAAAAAAGGAAATCTTATTTTAAGGGATATTTTTCTATCCTTATAAAAAGATTAAAGCAATTAACTTACCTGAGTAAGTATTATGCTTTATTTATCTTTTATTAATTAAAGGTACTTTATATATAAATTATAACATTTTTAAATTAGATAAGCTAAATAAAGATTTATAACTTAATACTTATTTTTAATATTTAAAACATTTTATATTTAATAAAAGGGATATAGTTAATAAGGCTTTAGGTTAATAATGCCATTATATCCTTTTATTTGATAAGATTTTAAAGCATAAAATAAATATTATAAAAGATATGTATATATTTTATAGTAAGTTAAGCTTATTAATTTAAATAAACCTTAACTTGTTATCATTTATTAATTATAATTACTTATTAATTATAATTACTTATTAATTATAATTATTTATTAATCATAATTATTTATTAATTATAATTATTTATTAATTATAATTATTTATTAATTATAATTATTTATTAATTATAATTATCTTTAATTAAAATCTTTTAATTATTTTTTTATTAAAACCTTTTAGCATAAAACCTATTTATTAATGCTTTAAGTAAAGTTAATAAGGGTTGTATTAAGCAAATTACTAAGGTAACAAAGATATATAAATCTTAGTTAAATATTTATTCTTATAAGGCATTAAAGGTTTTATATGTGTTAAGAAAGTTTGTTATATTATGTTATATTAATTAATAAATTTGGCTATATAGTAATAAAAAAGAGAAAATAAAAGATATAATTAAAAATGAGTTTAATTTCTTATAAATATATTTAATATTAAATATATAAATTATTAATATTTTTTATGCTAAATTATATTATATAATATAAATTTGGTTAATATTATATAAAGGTATATTTAAGGCAATAAGGTATATTTATTATAATTAAAACTAATTATAAGTTAATCTTATTCATTTTAAACTTATATATATATTCTATTTTTAATTATATATATTACTTCACTTATAATTGTTAGAGTTTATTTAAAGTAAATATAAGTATATTTAATAATAGATTATTATATAATTAAATAATATAATAGCAATTTTAATTTAAGATTTTATACTTTGTATAATATAATAAGGCTTGCCTTTAATATTAATATTTCTTTAAGGGATAGCTATTTTAAATATATGGTTATTAGTGATTAAACTCTTTATTACTTACCGATTTAAAATCTTAGAAACTATATTAATATAATAAAATAAATATACTTATACTTTTTGCTATTAATTAATGAATATATAAAAATAGTATTTTTTATTCTTAATGATTTAATTTAATAATATTATTAAGGGTTAAATATTGTTTTTATTTAATTAAGGATATTAAAGGGTATATATTTCTTAGCCTTTGTAAAAAAAATGCAAGGTTAAATAACGTTAATATAATTTATATTATATTACATTATACTTTACCATTAAAATATAACTTATTGTAAATATATAATATAATATAAGATATTAGTATTTATATTTTTACTTTAATAATATATATTAATAGTTAAGTTATATTAAGAAAAGATAAATTAAAAGTTAATAAAGGATTATAATTATTAGTAAAATTATATTATAATATATAAATAATTAATACATATATTTAATAAGGAAATATATATAAAAAAACATAATTATTTAATATGTAATTAAATTACGTTTTCCTTAGGTTTCACTTTATTTAATTTGGTTATTATTTATTAATATTATTATGATAACCTTTTAAATTTAAAATATTTAAAGGCTTTATATTATTTAATTTACCTATTATTTTTTAATATTATTATCTAAGGTTTTACTTTATTTAATTTAACTATTATTTGTTATTATTATTATAATAATCTTTTAAATTTAAAATGTTTAAAGGCTTTATATTATTTAATTTGCTTATTATTTTTTAATGTTATTATTTAAGGCTTTGCTTTATTTAATTCTAATATTATTATATTAATTAGAAATATAATACTAACCCTTTAAGTCTAAAATGTTTTAGGGTTAAAAGAAAGCTTTACCCTTAAAATATTAGATTAAATCTTCTAAATTATTTCCATTATAATATATGCATTAAACTTATTATCATTATTCCTTAAAAATATCCTTTATTTATTTTTTAATTTAAAATTATTTTTTATTATGGCTGTTATTTAAGGATTGGAATAATTATAATAACCCCTTTTCTTACCTTAACCAAACTTTATAAGAACTATAATAAATATAAAGCTAATAGTAAATGAATTTATAAAATATTTTAATTTTTTAGTAATTTAAAGCAGTAATAAGATTCTTAAATGATTTAATTAATTTTAAGAAATTATAACTAATAAAAACAGTATAAATAATTAATTAATTATAATTAAATAACATTTTAATGCTATAGATTATTATATTAATATTATATAAGTTTTTCTCTTTTTCTCTTTCCTTTTTCTTTGTCTCTCTTTTAATAATAATATATTAATTATTTATTTATTATAAGAAAACTAATTTAAACCATTGCATTAATATTGTGGATTATTGCATTAATATTATAAACCATTACATTAATACTATATAAATCTTTCTTTTTTTCTTTTTTTTCTCTTTTTATTTCTTTTTTAATAATAATATACTAATTATTTACTTATTATAAGGAGATTAATTTGGATTATTGCATAAAAGTTATATAGGTTTTTTTCTTTCTTTCCCCCCCCCCCCCTTTTTTTTCTCTCTTAATAATAACATATTAATTATTTACTTATTATAAGGAGATTAATATTGCTACATATATTTTTAATTAAAACGTTATAAATAACCATTATTTAATCCCCTTTAAAAACCTAATTATTAATAAGGAAATTAAGGGACTTTAATAAGTTAAAATAAAGGACTTAAGGCATTTATTTAATAAAAACCTTTACAATTAAAATATAATAAATAAATATTAATATTAAATTAAGTATTAAGGTGAACAATTATTTATTACAGCTATAATTGTTTATTAAAAGCAATTTATAAGTTAGATAATAAAGATTATACAAGCATTTTAGCTTACTTATAATACAGTCTTAGATTTAAGTATTATATTTGCAATTTTAAATAGGATAGAATATATTTAAATATATATTTGGCTTTTTTAAATTAAATAATTACGTAGTTTTGCTTAAATAGTTAATAGTAAGCTTATGGTTTAAATTAAAATAATATTTATTTAATTTCTTTAATATAAGTATTTAATTATATTATTAAAATATTTATTATTAATATTTTCATAATTTCTTAAAGTTATTATTAATTTTATTATTACTTTTAATGAAGAATTATTATTTTAATGAATATTAGTTACCCTTTCTATAACCTTTAAACTTAATTAATTAAGAAAGCGCATTTTTATTCCTTTATTTTTTTATGCTTTATTAAAATTTCTTTATAATAAAACTAAGGTAATTTTCAACTTAAATGTTATATTATAATATGATTTAAATTATTTTAAAGGTTAAATTAAAAGCTTTATTCTAATATAAATATAATTTATATGTATGGCTTAGAGATAAGGTAATTTAGCTTTAAAGTTTAACGATAAAATGTTATATAAAGGGGTTATAAATGATAGGTATTATATATTAAGGGCTTACTTTTATCCCTACTTAATTTAATATAAAAAGCTAAATTACTTAATAAATATTAGATATATTAAAGTAAAATTAATATTAAATTAGAGCTTTTAATTAAAGCTTTAAAATAATTTTAATTATATTATAATATAATATTTAAGTTTAAAGTTTTCTTAGTTTAATTATAGGAAGATTTTAATGAGGTAGTAATTAACGTGGGTAACTATAAAAAAGGATAGCTTAAATAATAACGTTTTTTTTATTAAGCAGACTTTTTTAATACTTTTTACCATATAATTATTAAATAAAGTAACTTATTTTTCTTTTAATAAAAGAAATACTCTTTTAATATATAATTTAAAATGTTTATATATGCTTTAATACCTATTACAAAAGTAATTATTTAAATTAATTAAGAATTATATTTTAATATTTACTTAAAAGAAAATATATTAAGTTTCTTTCGATTTAAAGTAAATATATAAGGAAGTTTAGATTTAAATTTATACTTAAATTAAGCGCTTTATTTAAAGGATAATTAACCTTTAATGGAGATAAACTAATTCTTATTAAACCTAAGCTATGAACATAAACGTAAGCGTGAATAATAAGGCTTTTAAATATTATCCTCCCTTACCGGCAAAAATTAAGGCTTTTTATAAAAGGGATTCAAATTATTTAAAAGGTTATTAAAAAGGTTATATAAGGAATATAAATTAAGTATATAATTCCTAAACTTAGTGCTATTATTAAAACGTTTTATTTAACCTATATATATTAAGTAAATAAGGTTAAAGTTATTGCCTTTATCCTTGCTAAAATTAACGTTATTAATATTAAGCTTACCAATATTAAGAGTATTATTATTATCGTTACTTATGTTATAAGTAATAAAGTTTACATTTAATAGCTTAGCTTTTAAATCTTAACGATTATATTTCTTATCGGCAACATCCTTTATTTTACTACTAATTGCTTTACTAAATAATTTAAGGAAAAACCGTATCGGGAGCATTTTTTTAATTATTTTATTCTTCTTTTTTTCGTCCTAAATAAGCATAATATACTTTAACTTACCATTGTTTTTTGTAAAGAACATAATAATAATATTAGTAAATAAAAACTAATCAAACCAAGCAAAAAGAAATTTAACTAAATATTTAATTAGTAAAATAAAAATATTATAATATAATAAATAAATTTTTATATTAGAATTAATAAACTTATTTAAAGGATTTAAAACGTAAAATATTAAATGTAATTAGTTTTTATTTTATAAATTTAACTTTGAAATAAAAATAATAATATTTAAATCTTAAAGAGTATAAATATCCTTACAAAAATAAATATAGTTATTAATATATATATATATTAATCCACTCTTATTAAAAGAATTAATAAAATGGTGTATATTATTTATTTTAATAAAGGTCTTTATTATTTAAAAGAGGATATAACTTAATTTAAAAATATTAATTTAACTTATAAAAGAATAAAGTACACGTTTAAAATTATATGCTAAGGAAATTCTAAATGTTAATACACTAGTAATAAATACGTCATTAATATTAAATATAAAATCATTTATTATGAGAATAAAAAGATTAAAATATATATCTTTTTATAATATTAATAATATATTAGAAAACTTCTAATAATTAAAATAAAGTATAATAAAATATAACTTCTTTATTAATAAGTATTAGCTATGTAATAAAAAAAATGAAACATTACATTTAACTTTTTTTATACTTAAGAAAGTGAAAATAATAAACCTTAACGGAAACTATATAATCTTTAAGCATATAACGTTTATTCATTACCTTAAATAAATAAAATAAAAATGGCTTAATTAAATTATTAATATTATAGCTTTTATTATCTATTTAAACGTTATTAAGGATAATATAATATATAATATAAATCATATTATATAAGAGTTTATCTTTATTAAAAGTTTAAAGAATAATTAATAAAGTTAGTAAAGTATAATTAAGATAATAAATTTCAACTAATAATTAAATCTTTGCTTTTTATTTAGCATTAAGAAAAGAGGTATAATAAGGTTTATCTTTAAGTATTATTTTAATAATAATAATAATGTTAATTTAATTATTATTAATAAGTTATAATAATAATATATAATATGTTTAGATTTATTAAAGTAATTAAATAATTAGAAATTATTACATAATATTTAATTTAGAAATGAATTATTAATAAAGCATTATTATTTAAGTTACCTATCCTTTTTTTATTAATTAAGCTACCTTCCCTATATCTTTTAAAATTTAATTAATAAAAGCGTAGATTTTTTATCTCGTTATATTCCTACGCCTTTATTAATATTTTCTTATAATTAAATTAAGATAATTTTTCTTAAAAATATTATATTATAATATAATTTACATTATTTTAAAGCTTTAATTAAAAGCTTTACTTTAATATAAATCTTATATATATATAAGGTTAAGGAATAAAAATATTTAACTTTAAAGTTAATAATAAAATATTACATAAAGTATAAATGTTATATATTACGCTTTACCTAACTTAACTAACCTTAATTTATAATAAATAATATAATTGCTTTATAAATTTAGGTTATATTTAAATGTGGTTAATATTAAATTAAAGCTTTTAATTAAAGCTTTAAAAGGATTTAAATTATATAATAATATAACATTTATACCAAAAGTTATTTTGGTTTAATTATAAAAGAATATTAATAAAGTAACGAATAATGCGGGATAATAAATATAAGCTTTTAATTAATTGGTTTTAGTAAGGATAACTTAACTAATAAAAAAAGGGTAACTTAGATAATAATGCTTTATTAATATTCTAAGTAATGAATCATTTTAAATAATTAAAACATTTAATTAGTTATAACTAATAATTTAACATTCCACTACGTTATTAAGTATACTAATCACTTTAAATTTAAACTTTTAAGTATTTATTAAATAAAGCTTTATTAATATTATAGTTATGTTATTATTAATCTATTTATTAAGTTATATTATAATTTTATTCTTTATATTTTACCTTAATAAAATAATAATATCTTATTAGCTTTACCTTTTAGAAAATATAATTTCTAAGCCTCCCTTAAATATTTATTCTAACTAAATAATATTAAAGCTATAAAGCTGTTAATATTATATATAATAAGCTATAAAAGCTATAATATTATTCTTTTATATTAAATCTTATTACTATAATTTAAATCGTTACGAAAAGGTATAATCTACGCCTTTATACTTTGGATTTATTCATTTTAAAATAATATTTACCTTTTAAAGATTATCCTTTATATTTTAAAAAACGTTAAGACTTTAAAAAATTTAACTTATTTCTTATAAAGAAAGCTAAACTTAATTGCCAATTTAAATAACCAACCCTAATTTTATTTAATATATTATATTTATTTGTAAATCATATTGAAAAAGCCATATCTTTACCTTTTATTATATTTATATAATTAAAGTCTTTTAGTTTAAATTATAAATTAAATATATTAATATTAATAAGCTTTATTAAGCTACCATTTAATTAACTTAAAAACCCTCCTTTAAACTTTAAAGCCTTAACGTTAAAGTTTATATCTTTCATTATTAAAACCTTATTTAAAGATAATACATTAGATATGGATAATTCCAAGTCCATAAAGTCTATTAGCTATAAAGATTATCGTAGCTTTATTTATAACCTTATATTTTAAGTCTAATAACTTAAGCCTAATCATATATATCTTTATAAGAATATTTGCAATAAACCTGAAGATATTTTAAAGGCCTTGGACGCTATTAAATTAAAATATAAATATTTCCTTTCCCTAATTAATAAGTTTGAATATATTAAAATACTTATATAAAGCTAAGTTAAAAATATTCCTATACCTTAATTAAAAGCTAAATATTAATTAATTATTGTTATATTAAGTACTTTTATAATTAGTAATCCTTAAGTTAATAAAATAAAAGTGATTTTAAGTAAGGGTTTAAATAAAAGAATAAATAATAAAAATATAAATATAAAATTAGATAATAAATAAGATATAATAAGAGTTAAGCTTATAAAAGATAATATTTAAAGTAAGTTTAACATAACTTTATTAAACTTTTTTATTATATAAAAAATAGGAATTAAAACCAATAATAAAATCATAATTAATCATTAAATTATTCCTTTCGTTATAATTAACCTTAAAATGAAAATTTCCGCCCTTATACTTAATATACTATTTAAATATAAACGGCTTTTTTTACTAAAAACCCTTTTTATTAAAATATAAGTAATATAAGCTATTAATATACTTAATTATTCATTTTTAATAATGGAATTCAAAGGTTTAAAGATAAGTTATATTAATACCTTATAAGTTACTACGAACTAATATATTTTGGGATACATATTTTACTCTAACATAACTAAGAAAGTTAACAATTTAATAATTAAATCTAAATAGCTTCCCTTAAATATAATTACCTTTAATATTATTATAAATAATTTAAAAACATAGCTCTTTATATTATAACAAAAAACATATAAAAATAAAAATGGTTTTTAATTTATTATTTATTTCGTTAATGATTTTTTCCTTTAAAAAGAAACAAATTACTTATAATTTTATATATATCTTTTCAATATTTTCGCATAAGTAATAAAAAAAGAGAATTTATTATATACATTTATTAAGCATATTCATAATAAACATCATCTAAGAGATTTAATAAGTTTAAAGTTTAATAAAATAATTATAAATATTATAGCCTTATTATAATTATATTAATATAAATATATATTATTTAATTCATAAATAATTTCCCTTATTTTAAATAAGCAGGTTAAGAAGTTTAAAGGCAAACGTTAAAAAGCTTAAATATATTAAAAATTAATATAAATAAAAATTATTATTTAAGAATTATCTATCATTTATTTTAAGGCTATTAACTCCTCTTTATTATTAACATCTTTGCTTTTTATATGTAATAATCCTTTAATATTATTAGTTCCCATAGCAAATATATAAATAATTTATATAATATATTACTTATAAAATAAAAGTTAATTAATAATATTTATTATTTATAATTAAATTATAATTAAGCTATTATTAAGCTATGGTTAAATAGTGATTAAATAATGGTTAAGTAATAATTAAATAGTGGTTAAGTAGTGATTAAGTAGCAATTAAGTAATAATTAAATAATAATTAAATAGCGGTTAAATAGCCATTAATTAAAACGACTTATTTAAAATTTATAAATTAAGTTTAAAATTATCCTTTATTTTCTTTTATTTTTAATAAAATATATTACTTTTATAATATTAAATTATATTTAATTAAATCATTATATTAAAGAGTAATTATTTAAATAATAAATATTATAATTATAATAGAAATAGCGAAGAACTTCCTCTTTAAAATTATTATTTATAAGAGATTATTAATCTTATACCTTAATACCTTATAAAAAGCTTATAATTAATTTATATCTTTAATTAAGTATATTAAAGCTTTAATTAAATAATTATGTGAGAAATGAATAAAGTATTATATAAACCTTTTTCTTTTTAAATTTAATAATTTATAAAAATATTCCGCCATATTATTCTTATATTCTTATTTCTTATAAAGTTATTCAAATATAACGTAATAAACTTTAAGTATTTAAAATAAGCGGAATAAAAATATTATTTTAATATATAGCGCTGCGTATAAGCTAATGAATGGGTAATTATTAAATTATTTTTAAAATTATAAGTTATAAAAATATCTTTATTTTAAAGATTTAAGATTTATATAATTATATATTTTATATATAATAACATTAAAAAGACTTAATTTTATATTAATATAAGGTTAATTTTATTATTATAAAAGATTATAATATAATCATATATTATTATCGCTTTAATGCTTTTAAAATTCATATATAAGTAACTTATAATTAAATAGTTTTAAAGATTTAATTGGAAATTATTTTATTTTAATATAAAAATGAAATCTAATATAAATAGGATAAATTATAGCTTAATTAACGTTCTTTAATAAAGTAATTAAGATAATTTATTATTTTTTTCCCTATGAAAAAAAAGGTTAAGGTTTTATCTTAACTTTTTATTATATTTTATATTTTAAGGATAATTATTAAGAAAGAGGTAGTGGTAAAAGGCAAATAGTAATAATACTTAATTATATAATCAAATATTAATATAATTACTTATTATAATATATAATAAATGATTATATAATTTTACTCATATATTTAAATATATTAATTAATATTATTAAAAATTATATAAAGAAAGTAATAATTCTAAATCATATATTATATATTTAAAGGATTATATTAAAATAATATATTAAATAATAATTACTTATATTAATAATTAAAAAATATATTTTAATTAAATTTATAGCTTTAAATATTATAATTAATATGCTTAATAAATTAATATTATATATATAAATAATTAAATATATTTATATAAATTAATTTATATAAGTGGTTTTTGCTTTACTTTATGTTATAAGGCTATAATTATTAGGTAGAGTAATATATTTATTTAGCGTTTAATTAACCTTACGCTTTCTAATAATAATATAAGGCGCTTATTTTAGTTAAAGGTTTAAAGTAATATCTACATTAAAAGAATTATCTCTAAGTAATAATATATATTCGTTATTAATGTTTAACGCCTTAATTAATGATATATTACTTTTAAAACTTAATAATAAGTTCTCTTAAAAAATATTTAATTACTTAAAACAAATTAAATCTTAATCTTAAATTTATTATGATATAACATTATATAGAATTATTTTATTAGGATATAATGGATTAACAAAAATAACGTTTATTATATTCATATTTTATCATTTAACTTTAAATAAAAAGGTTTTAACGGTTTATATTAATAACTTAATAAATTTATATATAATAATATTATATATAAATAAAATTCCTTCTTTAATTATACTTTAATTTTATTATTATATTAGAAACTTTAATTATATATTTTTTAAAATTATTTATATTAATACTTAAGAAAATATGGCTTTAATAAAAGGATATTTATTATTACCGCTAATATTATTATTAAAATCTGCTTTAATATTTAACATTAATATAATAAAATATTAAATAAATATATTATTTTCTTATACATATATTAAATCATAACTAAAGGAATATTTATATTAAATAAGTAATAAACTTTTATTTATTTTTATAATATTTTATCTTATTTATTATTAAATTACGAAGTTTAATTTTACTATAAGAGTTTTAGCTTAAAATATTTCATTAAAATTTCCTAATATATTAATATAAAAGTTAAATAAGTTACTAACATATATAATAATATTTATTTAATTAATAATTAATTATTAAACTAAATATTATCGCTTAGATCTTTAAGTTAATAATTTACCTTAACTTAAGGTATAAAAGCTAAGGAAAATGGATTAATCTTTTTTACTAATGTAAAGATTAAGGAAAATAAATTAATCGTTTTTATTAGTAAAAAGGCTAAGGAAAATAAACTAATTATTTTCACTAATAAAAAGATTAGGAAAGATAAACCAATTTTCTTTACTAATATAAAGGCTAAGGAAAATAAACTAATTATTTTCATTAATAAAAAGGCTAGGGAAAACGAATCGATTTTCTTTATTAGCATAAAGGTTAAGGAAAATAAACCAATTATTTTCATTAATAAAGAAGTTAAGGAAAATAAATTAATTATTTTCGTTAATAAAGAAATTAAAAAGGATAAAATTATTAATACCTTTAATAATATTAATAGATTTATTTATAATAAATTATTAATTTTATTTTAGTATATTATTATATAAGCTTTATATATTTCATTTATTATATAATTTTTTAATAAACTTTAAGGCATTTTATTATTATAAAGGTTAGTAATTATTAATATATTATAAGAATTAAGCTTAATTATATTAACGTTATTTTTAATATTTTAAATATAATAAATAAATTTATATAATTATGCTTTTTAAAAGATATTTTATATATTATGTTTATAAATTTTAATTATATAGTTAAAAAGCTAATTATATAAAAGGGAATTAATAAAAGAAACTTTAATATGTATTTTATTTATTAGTAAATTAACTTAATATAAAGATAAACTTAAGTAAATATATAATATATATAATTATTTTTCTTATAAATTAATTAGTATATTTCCTTATTTAACTTATTTATAATATAAAAATTACAAGTTATAATATAAATATTAAGAAATATTAAGCCGTTAATTTAATTAAATAATAAAAGATTTAATTTTAACTTTTTAAAATTCTTTCGCTTCGTATATTTAAACGCTTTTAAGGTTGTTGGGATCGCGATCACGTGACCGATTACCTAACGCTAAGGCTTAAAGGCTCCGCACATTTGTATTTAACTTTACCCTACGCTTTTATAGACTTACACCACATACAATTAATTACAACCACATGCATACCCACAGTTATATAGCTACACCCCTTTACTAAGTAACATTAGTAAACCTTATTTATTTAACAAAGGTTTTTATATTTATTAAATTTAAGTTATATAAAAAGCTATTAATTTTATATTAAGCTAGTTTAAGCTTAACTTATTATTATTATTAATTAAAGAAGTTTTCCTTTTAAATAGCTTTAATTATATTTAGTTATTTTATAATTAATTTATTATTTATGAAATTAATTAAGGGTTAATAAAATTATTAAGGATTTTTTAAGTGGGGGTTTAATATATATATAATAAAATCTTAATAGCTTTATTATATTTATTATATATATTATACTTATTTATTTAATATCCTTTATTATATATTTATTTTTTATTAGCTTTATTATATAAAATTAAGTTTAATAATTATAAAAAACATTTTGGAATAAAATAAATATTATTTACTTTAAAAGTGTAAATAAATCTTTTTATATAATATTAATATATTATACTTATTATATTTCCTTAAAAGCATATAATTTTTATTTTTTTAATATTTATTTATAATAATATATTAAGATTTTAAAAAAATAATTATTAAAAAGTAAGGGAAAATAATATATATTAAATTATTTAAATAAATAAATATTAAAGCCTTTATTATTAAAGAATATAAATAATTCCTTTTTCTTTAAATTTAACGCTTATTATTTATATTAACCCTTATCTTTAATTATAAATTTATAACTTAATTTACCTTTCCATATTTTATTTACCTTCTTATATCTTATTTATTTTCTTATACTTTATTCCATTTTTTATATTTAAAATTAAATTATATTCTTAATCGCTTTTAATTTAATAAATTATATATTATATATAAAGTAAACATTTAAAAGCAATTAAAGGTTAATATATAAATTAATTCATTATAATATAAAATTAATCATTTATTTATATATATTAAACATAATTTATTATATTTTAAGGATTAAAAACTTTAAATGATTTGTTTTAAGTTAAATTTATATTTAAAGAATTAAAGTTTATTTATTATTATATTTATAGCTAATTATAAAATGAAATTTTTCCCCTATTATAAATATAAATTCTTTTAAATAAATTAATAAATTAATTATTATTAAGTTTAATCTTTTAATTAATATAATTAAGCTTTAAATTTAAATTATATTATATTATTTATATTATTAATCTTATTAATTTTATTAATTTTATTTGCTTAATTTGTTTAATTTGCTTAATTTATGGCTTATTTAAAATTAAGTTAATAATTATATATATTATAATGTTTAAAGGCCTTTATATTAAATATAATTTAAGTTATTAAGTTTTAAGTTGCTTTATTTATTTAGTAAGTTTCTTTTATAAAATAAGAAATAAATTCTTTTTTAATGTGATGAAATAATTAATAAAAATGCTTTATAATTTATTTATTTAATTTAAAAATTAAAGTTATAATATTATATAATGTGTTAATAAAGTTATTATAAGTAATTTAAAAATAAAAAGATTAAGCTTTAATTCCTTAAAAAATATATGAAAAACATAATTATTAATTAAAAAGCTTTCTTATAATATTTTAAATATTTATATATTCTTTATAAGATTATAAAAAGTTAACTATTTTTATTATAAGTTTAGTAGTTTAATAATTAAATTTTATTATAACCTTATATAATTTAATTTAAGTAATTATATTATTTTTTATTTAACCTAATTTCATATTAAAAAGATTATAAAATAACTTATGTTTATATAAAATATTTTACCTTTAATAATATATAAGTATAATATAATTAATTATCTTATTATAAATCATTTTTAAAAAACGTTAGCTTAATATAATATTTTTAAATATTTATTATTAAATTTTAAGATTAAAGAGTAGGTTAAATATAAAATTCATTATAATAAAAGTTTTAATAATATTAAAATTATTCTAATAATTAAAAAAAGCATATAAATAATAAAAAAAGGAAAGGATTCTTATATAAATATATAATTAAATTTAGAGAATAAGAAGGCTTAATTTTAATGTAATTAAAGCAAAAGCTAATTACTATTTAAATAAAAATAAATAACATTTCTGCCATAATAAAAAATATAAACGTTAATAATGGTTAGGTATAAAGTTAAATATATGGTCTTAAATAAAATATTAATTACCTATTTATATATATATTTATATAAGGCTTATTTACTTATATGAAATAAGAATATAATCCTTATATTAAAAATTTTATTTACTTTTATATATAAAAAAGGTTAAATATTTAAATTTTATTAAAGTAAATATTATTAAAATAATAAATACTTTTAATTTTAATATAAGTATTATAAATGGAAAATTATAAATTATTATAAATTTACTTAAATATTTAATAATATATTAAGTAATATATTTTACTTTTAAGAAAATTATAATTAAAGGTTAAATATATTATAAATTAAGGTTATTATATCATAGTTAATAAAAGATATAAATACTTATAAAGCGAAAATTATTTAATAATATTAAAAAAATAGATTTTTTTAATATTAAATTATTTAAAGATTTTAAAAAGAATATGATTTTTAAATTTTAAAATGTTTTTTTTAATAAGTTATATAAAGTTAAAATTTCTATAAAAACGAATAATATATTAATAATATTAAGGCAAAATTCCGTGCTTTTTTTAAAGTAAGATTATAAATACCTATTATTATTTATTATTTTAAATAAGAATAATTTAAAATTAAACTTAAATTATAATTTTTTAAGCATTAAATAAAGGAATAAAGATTATATTATTATAACCTTATAAAATATATTTTTACATTTTTAATATTTATTTAATATTATTTCTTTATAAAAGGCTTAAAAAATAACGAAATATTAACTAAATTATAATATTAATATTAAATTAATATTTTATATATCCTTTTAATTAAAATTTAGGTTAAAAATAATATAAATAAAAAAATTTTAATTAATAAAAATTAAATTTAATTTTTAAATTTATTAGAAAATTTTCTTAATAATTATTAATAATATTTAAATATATTAAATAATTATAAAAAAGAATATATTTATAAGTTTATTTATAAGATAATAAAGTTTCCTTTATTAAGGATAATAATTTAAGAAATATATTATTAATAATATTTAAAGGTAATAAATTAATAAAAGGAAATTAAGCTATTTATATAAAGAGAAAAGAAATATATTATTCTTAGGTTAAATTATATATAATTTATAAATAATTATTAAAAACTTTAATTTATTAAATTCAAAATATATGCCATAATTAATATATATATTTATTATATTATATAATATAAAGTTTACTAATTAATTTCTTTATTAATAAATATTTTAAAATAATATTTTATTACCATAATTAAATTAAGATTTTAACTATAACTTACCTAAATAAATTATAAAGTTAAATTTCCTTTAATAGTTTAAGCCTAATATAATTTAGCTAAGGTTATTAAATTAATAATAGAAATAATATACCTAAATAATACCTAATAAATATAAAAATAAGGTCATTATATTTTAAATTCTTATATATAAGGAATAAATAAGGGAAATTAGAAAATTAAGCAATAATAACAATAACTATATAAAAGGGTAATAAACTATTGGATTATATATATTTAATATTTATATTTCATTTAATAAATTAATATTAACCCTAAATAAAATTATTTTAAAAATTTAAAAGCTTTTAAATAATTTTAAAAGAATAATATAATTAATTAAATTACTTTATATACTATTTATAAGGAAATTATATAACATAATATTAAGGAATTTATAAAAAAATAAAATAATTATAAGATTAAATATTAATTAAATAAATCTTATATAATTTTTAACTATATTAAAACTTTATAAAAAAATTATAACAAAATTAATATTTAAAATTAAAAAGTAAATATATTAAATATTTTAAAATTATTTATTAAAGTTTATAAGCTTTTAAATCTAATTTATTATTATAATTTTAATAATTTCTTAATGCTAAAAACGTAATAAATTTATAATGATTAATTTATAACATACTTACTTTAAAACCTTATAAATAATTAAGCCTAACTTTATTTTATCACTTATTAAAAGCTAAAAGAATATCTTAAAAAATATAAAAAGGAAAGGAAAAAACTTAAGCTAAGTTATAATAAATTATCATATAAAAATATAATATAATATTATTAATAGTTATAAGCGTTATGAGTATATTTATTTAATATAATAAAAATAAAAAGGAATAATAAAAGGAATGAAAATAAATATAATAAATAATTAAATATTTAATTATATTATAATAATTAATAAATATATAATTATAAATATTAATTTTAAGTATTATATTTTAATAAATGTTTATAAAAATATTTATTATGAATTTAATATAAAAGGTAAGTTTAATATTATTTCTTTAATTTTTAATTCCTTTAATTTCTAACCCCTTTAATTCTTAACCTTTTTAATTCCTAATCTTTTTAATTTTTAACCCTTTTAGTTCTTAATCTCTTTAATTCTTAACCCCTTTAATTCCTAACCTTTTTAATTTAAGTTTATAAATAATAAAGGATAGAAATTAATAAATAAAAGATAAATAATATAAATAAAGAATAAATAATATAAATAAAGGATAGGTAATATAAAACATGTTAAACTTAATTAAGGTAAGAGGCTTTTTTACCTTATAAAAGGCTTTAATTAATGTTTAATAATAAGTATTATTATTTTAATAATAATGCATTTTAATAGTACTTTACATTTTTTACACGTTATTTTAAGCTCTTTTTAAGGAGTAGTAAAGACTTAGGAATAACTTTAGTAATAAGGGACGTATTTAATTAAGATTGATATTTTTTAAAAAACTTAATTAAGATAATTTTAATAATATAAGTTACATTTTAATATGCCTTTTTTTAATAAAGTTATAAGGTTATAAAAGTTAAAGGAATAAATTATTAATTATATAATATCCTTTTTCCTAACTTTATAACATAATTATTATAATAGTTATTACAATAGTTACTGTAATAATTATTATAAAAAAGTTTTATTTAGTTAGTTTAATTTAATTAATTTAATTTAATTAATTTAATTTAATTAATTTAATTTAATTAGTTTAATTTAATTAATTTAATTTAATTAATCCAATTTATTAAGTTATATATATGTATGTATAGTAGTATGGTTAAGCTAAGAGGTAATATATAATAAAAGGCTTTGCTTACTACCTTTTTTCCTAACTTAATGCTTAAAGGATAATATATTAAGGATATAACTTATATTTTCAAAATTACCTTAATTAACTTTTTTAAAGAATATTAACCTTTATTAAATTAATTATACCTTATTAAAGTTATTCTTATTTATTTTATAAGTTTTATAAATGAGTTACCAAAAATATAAAATATTATTAAAATGTACTATTATTAAAATAATAATATTCTTAATAATAATTAACTTTATATTAAAAATATTAAGGATATATTTAAATATAAAAATTCATAAAAATTATTTAAATATTATTAAGGGTTTAAATAATTTATTTTATTAATCTTATAATTCTAATATTTATATTTATAAAATTATAATATATTTAAATAAAATCATTATTAAATGGTTATTAAGTCTTTGTTAAGCCGTGGTTTAGTTGTTATTAAACTGCTATTAAATTATTATTTAATTATATTATTAATACTTTAAAGAGATTAAAATAATTTTAAAAATAAAAGGTATATTTAATTAAAATTAATATTCTTTAAAAAAGTTAATTAATGAAAATTTAATAAGTAAAGTTTTATTTAATTATACCTTTTTTTATACGTTAAATTTAAATAAGAAGTTAAGGAAATGTTTAAGTTATTATTAAGCCTTTATTAAGCCTTAATTAAATTATGGTTTAATTATTACTAAGTTATAATTAAGCTATATTTACATTAATAATCAAAATAATTTTATAAATATTAAATCCTTTTAGATAAGATTAATATTAAAATATAACCCTTAATTTAAACTTTAAAATAATTTAAAATATATTTTTTTATAATACTTAAAGAAAAAGTTATTACTATTTAAATTTAAATAAAGGTAGAAAAGCCTTTTACCTTAATCAGATTTAACGCGCCTTATATTATTTACCCTTTATTTATTAATTTCTATCCCCTTATTAATTAATATTTTCTTTTAATTTCTTATTCCTTTAATTCCTTACTTTTTTAATTCCTAACCTTATTAATTCTTAACCTTATTAATTCTTAACCTTATTAATTTTTAACCTTATTAATTTTTAACCTTATAAAATTTTAACGCCTTTAATTTATAACCTCTTATCCTCTTTAAATCCTTTTTTTATTTAACTTTATTAATATTATTAACCTTATAAATTAAGTAATTAATTATTATTTATATAAATTTATTAAAGATATAAAATAAAAATAAAGAAAATATTATAATTAATAATAATATATTTCTTATAATATTTTATACTTAAAAATAAATAAAAAAATATAATAATAATATATACTATTTATAAATTTTTAGTATAATATAGCCTTTAAATTAATTACTTTTATAATTACTTATTTATAATTAATAATTATATCGCTTATAATAAATAAAGTTATTTATAAATATTATTACTTTTATTAAAGCTTAATTTTTAATTTAAATAAAGTTATTTTTAACCTTATTATTTCTTTTAATAACCTTTTTTAATTTATGGTAATTATTATTACTATTATTAATGCTTTAAATAAAAATATTAACCCATTAATATTACCTACCTTATATTATTATAAAAAGGTTTCTTAAATGCTTTTAATCTTAAGGAATTTATTATAAAAGAGTTCCTTTTTAATATTGTTATTATATTAGCGGTATATATTCTTTAAATTTATTTAAGGATATTTAAAATAACTTAATAATAAGGTTATTAAATCCTTTATTAAGTTTATTAAAAAAATGGTTATATTTAATATTATTATTAACGAAAAGAAATTTATTATTTATAACAATAATAAAAGTAATAATAAAGGTAATAATAAAAAGTTTATTTTAATATTAATAATAAAGAAAGGTATAAATATTTTCTATTAAAATAATATCTTATATTAAATAATTATATTATTAATTTATATTAAATTAATATATAGTAATTATATTTAATAGTATAATAACTTTATTTATTTCTATTAAAGATATTATTTAATTAAATATTTTATCTTATAATATTATTAAACCTAATTATTATTAGCTTTTAAATTAAAGCTTTATATAAGGCTTTAGATTAAGCTTTAGGTTTATTTCTTTACTTATAACTAATATAATTTTATAAATTAAAAAATCTTAATATTAATATAATTATTTAGTTAGAAGTTCTTACTAAGTTATTATTATATAAGGCATTTAAAATAATAAAAGAAAATGTGTTTTTTTGTAAGGAATAATAAACTATTTAATTAAGCTTAAAGTATATATATAAAATACCTTTTTATTTATTATATCTTAAGTAATACTTAGGTAAAGATAAAATATTTAATAGTTATTAATTTATATTTATTTTTATTATCTTTAATTTAAGATAGTAAAGGCTATATTTAAATTAAAAGGTATTTTAATATGTTATTTATATAATATAAAAAAATTATTATAAAAGAAATAATAGTTTTTAATTATAATTATAAAGATTTATAAATCTTTTTAATAAATAATAATATTTAATGGTTTTTATTAAATTATTTATATAT